>VZDJ01007754.1:15364936-15510504 GCA_008694505.1 Cyanoderma ruficeps
AAAATATGTATCTCCAGAGAATTATCAAGAATACTGAAGTCAGGAAGCCCATAATTTGGCACTGTGAGTGATTTCACTTTTCCCACTTTTCCAAATACATTATTTGTCTGTTTTCCCTAATACATCATTTAAACATGCAAATTCACGCAACTGAAATCCTATTGATCTTATTCAAAAACATTGCATTTTAAAGAGATGCATAAAGCACTCATATGTACCCAAACCAGTACCTTTGCTGAAGGTTTTAAATAATCTCCTGTGTTCAATTTATATTTAAATGTTTATGAGTTACCCACACTTGCCATGAAAAACAATTCAATTATTCAATAAACAAATTATTTCATTAGCAAACAATATTTCATAAAGTTACCAAAGTCATAAATTATTGTGAAATGAGAAGCAGGTAATAAATTCTAAGTCTGGGTGGAAGATCATATAATTGCAGTGCAGAAATCTGCAATTTTTATGCAGCTGGTAATGAAGTTTTGATCAGAATCTGACCATCGTATGTGTTTGTGAGGTTTAGTTTCTTAACCACATTTCCATAATCCTTCTAAATGAAACAGTGGAAAAATCTTTCAGACGTCATATTTTAGACTGAATTGTAATTGATATAGATCTATTGACTAGAGGTTTATTAGCTGAAAGTAATAACTGAAGAAGTTTGAATTCATATGGATCACAAGTTGTAGATTCTAGTATTTTAACTTACACATGGAAATGCAATTCAGTCTGCTTAGATTCACTTGTCTTTGTAGACATTTTAATAAAACCAGCTAATATTAAGGTATTAATAATACATTGTTAGTACTGTATTTACTTAAATTCAAAAGAAGTTTTGATGTTTAAAGACAAAGTATTGAAAAGTGTCAGAGAACTATATACGCTTATGAACTCCAGTAAAAGATGAGATAGAAAATTAAAACAACCCTCAATTCTCCTAGTAAGTGGGAATTGTGTCAAACTTTAAAGGAAGTTTGCTTAGGTATTCTGCTTCTTGTGTGAGGGCTGAACCAGCAATAAGTTCAAAGTTATATTTCCTGCTAAAATTAAGGCATCTATTTGGCTACATAACAATTAAAACTATTCATCATGGAGACACATCTAAATGAAGGACATGCACTATGAGTTTGACAAAACATCAGCAATGGATCATGGAGAACACTTTTTTCCTTTGGATGGAGTGTTGTTTGTTTGAAGGTTTTGCTTGTTTGTTTGGGTTTCTGCTTTGTTAAAAGCACAGACAATACAGCCCCTCAAACAAAATCAAACCTGGAATTAGGTCTGAAGGAAAAGTTCTTGCATATGTTTTGGACAGGAAATTCAGAAGTTGTGTAATGTTCTTCAGAGGTGACACTGTCCATGGGATCTGATGATGACACTGTGATAAATGAGAGGCATGTAATGGACTTCAGTAAAATCTGAAACTTGTTATGAATGATCACACACTTCGCCGAAGTCACATTTTACAGGCAAGTATGACTAAGATAATTTAGTAAGATATTACATATGTGCTCTAAAACTCTTTACTCAGCAGCAAATATATTTTCCCCTTCTCTTGCCCTGATCTTGATTCCACACAGGGTAAGGGTACTGAAATCCTAATGATGTATTGCAACAACAATCTTTAACATTTTTAAAGTGTATTGTAGTGAGTGGTGTGTTTTTAGTTTTATCAGTTCTATGTATGCATTTGTTCCTTGCTTTCATGCTGTTTGTATAAGTTATAATGGTTTGTTCCTTGTACCACCATGTTTACCCCTTCTTGGGTTTACCCCGTTACTGTTATTTGTCAGTCATTATATTATGTAAACCCTGAGCCCTGTCAGTCACTTTGGGGCCTGTGTCTGGAAAGTTCCAGGGAGAGCATCAAGTGATTGGGCAGGATCCCTGTGGTTCCCTCCCTTGCCTCCTTGATTTGTTCTACTGTCTGTCTTTTATATGCAGAGAATCTCCTTTCATCCCCCTGATTGGCCTCACACTGTACCTTTCCCCTTGCTCCACCTCAGCATTTAAGGTGCTGCACAGAGATGATCTGCGCTCTGTTGGGCAGACCCTCTGGTGGTGAGGTGGTGCCATGTGAACTTCAATAAATCCCATTGCTGTTCACCCATAAGAGTCCTTCCTTCATTCCTCGTCATTGCCCACGCTGCCACAGTGGCAAAGGCCCCACAGGATCGGGAAGGTATTTATGGATACTGGACCGTACCCCGCACTGCGGCCAGCATCAGGGCTGGCCAGGTGAAGTGGGACAAGGGTCCCGAGACACCACCACCACCGCAGTATATTGTAAAAAAATTAAAAATATTCTCAGAATAGCTCATTACCACTCTCTGTCTTGTTAGTCCAGCTTCCATAATCACCTCGATTAAGGAGATTGTGGCTCAGATCTCCTGCATCTATTTTTTGGTAGGGTGTTTTTACAAGCACAAGTAACATCTGTCCTTTTCATTCTCTTCACAGCATCCAACCACTCTGGCAGATGTTTCTAAAACCATACTGTCTGGTAACATTTAAAGGAATACAGTATTTGCATAAGCACTGGGAATTCCAATCTTAGTACTTTCCATACTGTTTTAATTTTTTTAAGTCAACATTTTTTGTTCTATACACATAATTTTGTTTTACTCCTCATAAAGCAGACATTGTGTGCACACATCTGTTAAATCTGGGCTGCATTTATTACAGTTCTCCTCTTCCAGAAACAGGAAGGATTAATTACCACAGACCAGCTCTAGAAGCACCCCCGTGTTTCTTAACACACAAAATTAATTCAGAGTTGACAAAACTCTTTCAGACACAACCTGCTTCCTGCTGATGGCGCTTTATTAGCATATTCTTCCCAGAAAAAAAATGCCTCATAGACCCTTTTTACCTCTCCTCAGAGTTCAATTTGTAAAGCACTGAGTGACAGGCAGCAAAATGGCTTGAATATATCTAAGGCAAGTTGCCAAATCCTCCCGATAGAAGCACTTTGGAGCCTTTGTTCTGAGTACATTAAAGTCACAGAAGGTCCATGTACTGTAGACTGTACAGGGCAGGCAGGATGTTCACAGTAAGACAAAACAGCAGGTGATAAATGACATTAAATAACAGTGAGAATTTACCACAGACTAAATTTACTACTGGAGTGAAATGTTCTCAGCTCTAAGGCTATATTAACAGTGAATTTATAATCAGGTGATTATAATTCTTTTTAGTGTTCAAAGAAGTCTATATGTAAAAATGATCAAGACAGCTCTATTTAACTCCAAAGACAAGCTGTTGGAACGTATTCTAAAAATGATAGAGAGTAACTCTCCTTTCCACTCTTATTGAGTAATTTATACAATAAGTACGTAAAAGCAAATTTGATTGTTAGATATCTGACATGCTCTATTTCATGAAAAATTAAAGCCATGCTGAGTTGCTCCTAGCTGATCAAATGCTTGAAAAGAGGATTCTGTAATTTCAGTTTAAGAAACTTGCAAATGAATATTTCCTGGCTCTGAGGTAAGGGGGGATAAAAGGTGAACTTCTGTCATCTATATGAAATTCTACTGAGTTTTTTCTTTTGTCACAAGATTAATATTAAAATTTAATGTAGTAATCATTTCACTAATTGACATTACTGAACAAATTCCTGATATTGTCTATATATGTTATCTTTATAATAGTAAAAATGTGATTACTTCTTATAAATAAAAAAACCCAGAATCCCAAGGGAGAAAAAAGAAATTATTTCTATATTAAATTTACATTTGCACGTTATCTAATTATACATTTATTGAATATGCCACCATTTATTTTTATAGTACTTTTTTCTCTAAATGGAGAGGCAATTTTTCATTGTACACTACAGACTCCTTTTTCCTTACTTCAGTTGCCTAAAGTTAACACAGCTTCTCTAGAATATCTGTCAGAATCTGCGCATTTTTTTCTCTAGGAGAAGAACACAAACATCTAAAGATAGTAAAACAACCTAAGCAAGCGCTGAAGATCAAACTCAATAAAGAAAAAACAAGACAAATGCAATTCGCAAAGAAACACTGGGTGAGAAGCACTTTGAAGAAAAGCCTAAATACTGTGTTCCCAGGCTTGGTGTCCTTTCCATTTAAAATTCAGGGGGTTTTATAGAGGAACCTTGTCCTGAGTGCTATGGGTATTTATTAAGGTGCACATGATAATGGAACAAAGTCATAGAAATTAATATTTTTTTATATTAAGTTAGGGTAAATTAGCAAGCTTAATTTGACCTGGTGGCCTCACACACAAATATTGAAACCTGGATGTTGTCCCTATGATCTATCTACTGAACAGAAGCCCCAGATTCCCTCTTTCCCTGAGAAGTTTGCCCATTTCTGAGGGGAGGAAAGATTGTAATGACAGGTGGAAGACTCAAAGCATTTGTTTATTCAAAGTTGTAATTCATTCCATTCACTCTTAATTTCTCAGCTTGGGTTTACTGCAGATGTCACTCCCAAACGGAAATAGGCATCAACTGTACTTCATGAGTATATATAACTACTAGTCGTTACTCAATATTTGGCACCCTAACAATATGATATAAACAGTTTACTTTCCACACAGTGTCCATTATGCTCCACAGAACAGAACTAAGAGGCATAAAGGAAAAAAAAAATCTTATTTTTTCCACAAAAATTGCGTGTGCATTAATTCCATTTCTCAAAACATTGAAAAACATACTTAAAGTTACCAATTGATTGCTTATACTGAGTTAAGTGAAAACAAAAGAGAAAAAAAACCCCTTTATTTTCTAAACCTAAGAGTTTTGAACTACAGTAAACCTATAAAACCAGTGTAAACAACTATACTGTTAAATGATCACAGGAGACTTGTCAGTTTTCAGAAAAACAAAAAAAACCCTTGGATTCCTATGATTTTTCCAGAGGCCAATCAGGCATGAGGATATTTTTAATTATGTTTTTTGTTTTTTTCAATGCTTATATTTCAAGAAAAACATTCCAAGAAGCATTTCTTTCCAAGAAAAAAATTAAAAAACAAGATGTAGCAAAGGTGTCATGTAAGCATGATCAAATTTTTCAAGACAGAAAAAATTTCCTCCTGCGTACTCTCACAAGTTCCCAAGGAATGTACTGGATCCAGATGCCAAACACATCATAGTAAGTTAAATCATGTTTTTCAGTTTGGCGCTTTACTATAAGACAAAATCTTGCCAATTGTTCTGTTTCTTTAAAAAATACATTCTGTATAGCAGATACTCTTACACAACTTTTTTTTTAATTAGAATACTTAAAATACAGCAGTCTAAGATTTATATTCAACCAGTCATATAAGCTCATAAAATTGCATTAAGAAAAATCATATGACCTCAATGTGAAATAAGAAGCTAAAATGAAAAAAAAAATATAGCTTGATTGAATATTGTGGCTTCTTTATTTAATCAGTGAAAGGCTACCTTAACATTCAGTCAACAGAATATTTTAGAAATGTTGCATCTCTATGCTGGAAGATTTCTGAATTCTCAGATTTCTTCTTACAATGTCACCAAAACCATCCATAATTTCTTTTGGGTGGAGTACTGTCATCAGTGATCAGCAGGCAAATTTCTTCTTCTGGGTGGAGTTGTGTTGTCAGTGATCAGCAGGCAGAGATAAAAAACATATTCTGAATATGGTGTCCTTGGTTCCTCCATTTTCCTGATTTAAAACAGCCACAACAGAATTGTAAGAGGAAGAAAGTCTCCTCCTTTTGTACAGAGAGTAAGCTTGAGAGTAAGCTTTTAAAGCTCAGAGTTCTTTAAAACACTATTGTTCAATAACTTTCTACTTTAAAAACATACATGGGATCATTTTGCCCTTTGATAAGGTAGGCATATAGTTTCTTATCTCTATCATATTTTCTACAAGGTGCTTCCACAGCTGCTTTAACAAAACAACGCCAATAAAAGCATGCACAAAGCATGGGAGCTTTCTATCTGTGCCTTGGAATCCAGACTGACTTTAGTCTTGGCTTCTCCATCAAAAGGTCAGGTTACACCGCAAGTCTTTCATCAATTGTTCTGTGGTAGTCTTTTGTATTTCTGATCTTGATGTTGTTGCTGGGGTAGACTATTTTTTTTTTTTCAGTGTTTTGTTTTGTTTAACTCCATATACTTACTACATTGAGATAAATATGCATATGATGCAGCTCTCAGCAGACACAGTTCTGTGCCCTGTGCCTCAGAGCAAAGTAAAGGTATGTAAATTGGCAACAGCAGTTTGCTGTCTCTTCTCTGAACAGATTGGACCCCAAGACAAGCCCTCTGGCACTCTTTCATTCTGTTGTTGATGCTTGCTATTGTGGAGTTCTCCCTGGCTTGTTCCTTGCTGTTAACACTAGGAAATCTCACAAGCATTCAAAGGAAAATGTCAAGGGTCATTAGAAAAAAAATAAAAATCTCAGTGTGTGTTTCTAAGAAATGTCATATTATTGTTCTTCAGAAGATATATTAAAGAAGAACAAGGGATCCACAAAAATATATAATCCCTAATTCCATGCTGATTTTTTTTTCTCAAAATGAAACTTTCATAATTGCGAATGTGCAAAGGAATATCAAATATTAGGTGTTGCAGCAGTCTTTAAAAATAGAATCATGAATTTTTGATTGTGCAAGCAGACAGCATTAAATTTATCACATATTATTTTTAATGGACTGCCCAGGTTACTAAAGAGCTGAAAGCACCTAATTTAAAACTCTATTGGGAACATTAATTATGTTTTTTATAGTTACAATCTGCCAACTTTCCTGTGACTGCATGGCAGCAAATTTAAATTTCCTACAGACTTTAGATAGCTGTACCTCTAAAGTAATGCATATTCCACAGCCCTAACATGCAACAGTGGGCAAATATATAGACCATGTGAAGTGTACTTCTGCTACCTGTCTCTCACAATGGCACATGTTTGGGAATTTGAAAACTAATTTTCTTGGCTCAGAATTCTATGTATGCTACAGTTCTTTCAATCTCTAATGTTAAAAGCCTGAAAAATGCTGTGTTTGATGACTCTGCACTACTTGCAACACGCTTATTACGCAAGGAAAGGATTCTACATTTTAATTTTTTTCAACATAATAGCAATTCTGATCACAAGAAAAGGAAAGAAATCAAGGTTTAGACTCTTTATAATTTACTATCTGGAAGCCTGCAACCATTGGTCTGTCTCTGTGAATATGGTTTCAGAAAAAAGTGATCAGGGACTGCACGCATCTGTAAAATGTTTCCTATTTTATATTTCCACACACATTTTCTTCATGTACACCTAGTTACATCCAGCTGCCATAGTCAACTGCTGCTGAAACTGATCCTGGCTGTTCTGGCAGCTTCAGTCAAAACCATCGCAAGCAATAGGTCAGGTTCTAACTCCATAATTCACTTAGGCTCTCGGAAGAGGTCAGTGGTTTTTGGCCCAGACTTACTCCTGCCGCAGCATTTGTGAGACAGGTGTAGACCCTTAAAATCATGTTTCTTTCTTGGTAAGAAAAGCATAGGCGTAAGCTGACCTCAGTGGAAGAAACACATTCTTTATGTCTGTGTGTGTGGGAAAGAGAAGTGGTATCACTGAAGCACCAAAAAGTGACATGGTGCTGAGCACAGGCTATTTATCTTGCTAAATACACAGGCCAAATCATACAATCTTTGTTCATTTAAAACTACACTGATTCCAAAAGAAACTGACTACATAATTTCCCTCACTATGAATAATTCTACTAAATGAATACATTTAATGCACATGAATATTTATCACTTCTAGCTTATGAAGTATTGCTAGTACAGAAATCATTGTGAGACTAAAACAATATTGTGCATCTAAAAGGTCTTTTTACTATCTCTGCGCCTGCCTGCTGTTGAAGAAATCCTACAATAATTTCAGTGAAGTTGACACTAACATCTGCAGTGGGGTACAGATACCAGAAGAAAACAAATGGCATTGGATGTCTTACACATTTCTACTGACATTAACATAGTTGGTGTTTCTCACCCTGTCCCTGCCCCAGTAAACTAATAATGCTGGACATGGCTGCAATAGTTGTATTAAATACAGTCATGGGACATTTTATCTCTCAAAGTTTACCAAAAAACACTTATTCAAGCCATTGATTTATAAAGGATGTATCAGTGGTGGGATTTTTTCCACCAAATATTCCAAAGAAATTTGTTTGACTTTTGGGAGCAAAAGAAATTAAAAATTTTTTTTTATCTGTCTATTTCCAGGAGGTACACAGTAGTTATTGTCAAATACTTTTGGGGAAAAAAAAGAAGAAAATTCTCAATATAGAAATCAGTGTTCTACTATTTTCTCAACTAAGAGCAGTTTTATATTTATTTACATTTTGTATTCATTTGTGGGTGTGCCAATACATTAAATATCTACATAGTTACCATACCATATGGAAAAGTCTTCATCATCTAAACTTTACCATAAGGCTGGATGTTTTTAATGAAGTAGGGTTAACATTTGAAAGGTTCAGACTGTCTGATAGAACTGCTGGAAAGAGACATCAGACTGTTTGGTTCTTACATCCTGCAATAAAATCAAAATGCTTACCAAGCTGTGTTTAATTCTATTGAAGTAATCCAGGAAGCAGGGATAGAACCATCCACAATGCTGACACTCAAAAAGGATTTCTGTTTTGGTACAACTTCTTAACTCATCACATGACATAGTGTACCACAGCAGGCCCTGCTAAGGGTACACCATTTCTGTCTTCCAGTAAATCTGTGCTGGAAATTCTTCTTAGTTGTATACAACAGCAATTTTTTTTTTTTTCAGTATTAATGTTTACTTGCTATTGATACTCAGCCAGGCAATTCCAAACTTTGGTCAGCAATCCCTACCCAGGTAGCTTGTGCTCTGTGGCCTGGACCGGTCGCATCACACTACCTTTCTTTTTAGGATACTCAAAATTCTTGCTTCATGAAGACAGTGGCAAAGACATTATCCAAATGGAAAACAAATGTTACAAGCATCAAAATCCTGTTGAGCTAAGGTCAGTAATTAATACTGAAGAATTCTAGGTGATGTTAGAAATGGTCTAAAATGAGGGAATTTGAGTATTGGACTTTGTGACTCTTAATAATATTTCCGAACAGCCGCAGAGTATCTTTTCTTCCACCTTTACTGGAAGGCTTTTGGTTTTCACTTGAAGATCCTCTTTGTTTAAACACAATATTTGAAATAAATAATAAATTCAAATGTATTTTCTTGTTTCTTTTCAAAGGGCTTTCAAGATCTATATTTCGTGTGGGTTTCAACCACAACCCTAAAAATGGCATTGAATTTTACTGAAAACTATATCTGTTTGTTTGTAAGACTGGATTATTTTTGGATTTAAATCTTTAGAGATTTTACATAAACTATTATTTTGCTTTTCTTTCTTTCTTAAGTTCCTCTACAAAACATTTTTAGCAGGCATCATGGAGTCAAAGATTTAGGCAGAAATGTCATTCCAAGTACAAAATTGTGAAATGCATGTCTCTGTTCCTCATTGCATATTACCATTCCAACATAAGCATTGTTTATTCCTACAAGACTTTTTTTCTGAATTACTGTTTAAATTAAGATTAGCCAAAATAGGCTAGTTTTTCAGGGTTAAATGATATTAAGAAAAACAAACATGACAGTCTCTTGCCTTGCTTAGAAGCCAAAGCTTAAACATCCTGACTATGTAGCTAAAGAACAGTACATGCATATGCACATTAGTTATGTCATATTCTTCATATAAATATTATGTCTTGAATGTTTCTGAAAATCACCCTAAATTTTAAGATTCATTACATTTAACAATATAAAGTTCTATAAGTTGTTTCCTTGTATGAAAATGTATTATACCAATTATTCTAAGATTACTTGAATTGTCCTCTGGAAGTATGTTCTGTTACTGAAATCTGAATAACTGGGGTTTTATATTTAAGTAGTTATGACTTCTTCTAAATGGCATTTGTTTCTACTATAATTGAGCCCTAACCTGAGAATTATAAACACTTTATTTTCCTGGAAAATCTGTGAAATAACCATAAGGAAAGTAGGATGAGAAATTTTAGAAAACTAAATCCAGGGAAAATTAATTCTGTCTGAGCTGCAAACATAAAGCACCATAGAACACAGCCCAGCGGTGCGCATTGCAATTCCATTATCTGAAATCCAAGGGTTTTTTCATGTCTCAAATGTAGAAACTGGACTCATAACAAGAAAGGCTGAGACTAAAATGGCTGAAATGTTAGGGAAATTTGCTAAAGTGCATAACCAGAACTTCTGTGTAAATGTTATAGTACAGAATCTTACATGTAACCTAGGAAAGAACTCAGTCCTCAAACTGTTGACTTGGTCAGAGCTCCAGCAATGCTGTTCAGCAGTTGGCAACATTTCTTTCTCCTTCCTGTCAGATCTCAGATGGCAATCATTTTGTATGGTACTCTCTACAGAATGTTCTTCTACTCCCATGTGATTGTGCATACTGTTTTGGCTCTCCCCAGCATATATCTCAGTCTGGAGTCACTGTAATTTACACTGCAGAATAGAAAAACCTTCTCTATGTAAGGATGGAAAAAACAGAACAAGCAGTGGTAAATAAAGTACACCCATCCTAGGTGTGTTTATTAAATTACACTGTCTTGCTCCCCTTTCCTTCTCTTTTGCCTTCAGTGCCGTTTATCTCAGTGGTGTCTTAAAGTCCTAATTTCTCTTTTTCTTCATGTGATACTCTGAACTCTTATTAAAAGTGTAACTGAGCACTGAAACAGGCTCCCCAGGGAAGTGATCACAGCACCAGCCTGACAGAGCTCAAGAAGAATTTGGACAATGCTCTCACACACATGGTGTGGCTCTTGGGGTTTCCTGTGTAGGGACAGGAGTGATGATGCTTGTGCATGTCTTCAAACTCAGGATTTTCTATGATTCTGTGATTCTTTAGGTTGCAGGACAACTCAACATCTCTGAGTATCTGTGAGAAAAGACAGATAGATCCATATGTCTTTGAACTCATACAAAGGTTTCTCCCAACTGATTTCTAATTGAGCTTCTTGCAATTAATATTTTAAAATCATTTGTCATTCTTTATGCACATAAAGAAAAAAAATGAACCAACCTCAAATGAAAGAGTAGCAAGTATGTATAACTCAGTTGATAATTTACATAATTATATTGCTCTAAAGCACAAGCTTCTCTTTCATTCCCTGCTGTTCATTATATCTATTATTTTGTCATCAAGTAGAATTGTTTGAAAAATGTCTTCCATGTCTTATATTCTTCCATTAAAAATGTATTTCTTTTCTGTTTTTAATATACAGTAAAGTTTAAAACTCAATTCAATATGAGTTTTAAATTGTAGGACTGACACAAATATAAAGTTCTTTTTTTTTTCCAAGAGGAAAATTGTGAAGATCTGTAGAATATTAAGGAATGGGGATATTTAGAATAGCACTGTATACATAACAAGTTAAAAGCACCATTAAAAAGAGGTGAGAAAGAATATTATTATTTACTAATTCTTTGTCCTTTAAATATAAGTTTGTACATATGTAGACAATCTTTTAAGCATATCATTTTTCTGGTGAATTCATTATAGTATAATAATGTACTTTCATTACAGAAACTTACTTATGACAATCAATACCCTATTTCTGTAGAACATTAGGTTCTGTGTCAATTGAAATCTGGGGACATACTAGATGACTGGTCTTAAATATTGTTCCAGGCCCTTTCACGAATTTTTGCATGTTCTTACATCTATCTGCTCACAAGTGGGTTTAGAAGGAAAGGTATCACCTGCACAGAACAGCTGTCTCAGATTAATAGTGACAAAGTGAATAAAGTCCTACAGGAAACACTAACATGTATGAACATGCTTTCTGCAGGAATTGATCTGCTATTCAAAAACTCAGGATCATTATGTGCACTTGAGGGAAAATACAACTGCACCCTATGCATGGGCAGAGAGCCCATTCTGAGGTGGAATTGCTGTCATTCTGCACCCCTTTTCTAAAGGGGTTGAGGAAATTGAAGGTGACCTATAGCTGGCACAAAACTCACCTTAGCAGGGTGAGGTGTGTGTGCATATAACCTCTAAACCAGACTTTTATAGACATCAATTTCAAAACGTTTCCATGACAAAATACAATACCATCTGAGTTTGTCCTGCTGTGTGACGGCCTCTTATTCAGCATTTCAATGAAATTAACATGAATGCAAAAAGATTCAGCTAGGAAAAAAACAACAACAAAAACCGTGCAGAGAAAGAAAATTCAGATCCTATTTTGTCCAACTTCTGAGCAAAATTAAGTTTGCACTCTTATTAGTCCTTAGACAGAACAATGTTAAAAAGTATCAATAAAGTCCTCTCTTGACAGCAGTCCTCCAGTGTTGAAAAGAATTCCATTGGAATTATAAGTATTGAAAAAAGTAAATCCTTTATTTAACTGGAATTCAGTTAACATGTGTTTCAAAAGCAAAAATATAATTTGAGAAAAAACAATCTAAGAATTCTTTTTTTTAAAATAATAATAAGTAATTCAATCCCTAAGATGTCCCTTCATAATAGTTATTGAAGGACCTACTTTATATATAAATGCATAAAAAGGAGGGGTTTTTTTTGTTTGGTTTAAGTAGAACTGTTCATTTCTTAAATAAAAATCCATACAGTGTTAAAAGAGCCTAGAGGACTGCTTATTTCCATTTTTATTTTTCTTATAGTCAGGTAAATGTAAGAGTACAACTGAATGAAATGTGTTTTGCTAGAACAGGCCAAAGGGGCTTCCCTTTTGAAGAAGAACATTAAGAGTGTCCAGTAGCAATACATTTCCAGACATGTCTCCATTGATAGCAGGCTTGTCAGGAGTTCTCCATTCATATTTCTCTGTTGGCCATTTTCTGTCCAAAGGTCCATTTTGTTTTCTAAGGGTGTGCTAACATGAAACTAAACATTCTTTATGTTTCCAAATTCACTTTCTAGATATTTACATAGATAATGTAGCTGATTATTAGTGTACTTTCAGTGACAAGGCAGACATAGCACTGGGTGCTTAGCGGTGCTGAATTGTGCTTATTTATAGCTCTAATCTATATAGAGGAGAAAAAAATTAAGATAGAGGAAACTGATTGTGTTAATGATCCTGATAAGATTTATTTTCTAGTTTGACCCCTTTACAGTGATTTTTTTTTCATTTTTTAAAATCTAATTTAATACCACATTTGTGTTAATGATTCATAGTATTGGGTATCCTGGGGATTTCATGCCAATTTTTAGTCCAGTTTTGGAGGAATTGAGAAGAATGGTAGTCCTGTCTTATGAAGACATCAATGTATGGAAGTCTTTCTCTTCTTTGATACATTTCCTTTGCTATTCAGAGGATCTGAAAAATACAAATCTGCACAAAACTGAGAGTAAAGTGGAGTAATTACGATCCTGCCTTGGTTGACAATCACGATTCCTTTTGAAGAACTTCTCTCGTTAAAAAAGATAAACCATCTATCCATTGTTCAGTTAAAGGACATTTGACACAGAGACTGTTAAAATTGTGTAATATAAATTGTTCATTTGAGATAAAATATATTATTGCTATTACTGCTAGCATTACTGTGATGTGGAAACAGAAACTGATACTTTATTTTTCCAAATTTCTACCAAAATTTATTAGCTATCTGAACACATACATTGTAAAACACATCTCCTTTCATAGGAAAAAAAAGAAGATACCAAATAAAAGTCTCTGTTTAATGTCAAATAAATGATTTAAATATTCTGTTTGGCTTTTTATCATCCATGGGTGTTAACTGCATGAGGAATTAAATAATTTTACCTATTCCCTAATCTTCAATTTTATTTCTATGTCTGTTAAATATTTTTTCCAAATTCTTCAATAACATATAGTTTTATGTCATATTCAAGTTGAGGGAAAGAGAACATGGAAGTGTTAAGTGGAACATTTGGCAGAAGGCTGGTGTCTAGTCGCTAATGCCTTCCAGATTAGTCATATGATCATAAAAGTCCTACCAGAAACTCATATGTCTCAACATACATCTGAAAGAGATTTGGCAACTTTGTTTTTGCTTCCTTAAATGTATCTTATCTTTCTTCCGTATATTCTTCCTCTTTTGTTTAATAAATTCCGTCCTCTTTCCCAAAAATTGTATGTCAGAAATATTTTCCATATCTGACTTGAGTGAAGTGTAATGGGATGGCAGGACATAATTAATGTTTAAACCTAGCATAACTTCTCTTAAATTCTATTTGCTTCTCATGCACAGCCCCTCAAGCTGAGTTAGTTCTAACACTGCAATGTGATGAATTTCACACTATCACCTATTTTTGAACCAACTCATGGAATTTTGTTCTAGGCAAACCTCAGCTGAGCGGTTCTTTCTGGTAAATGTGATTAGAATAAATTATACTTTAGTTGCCTACAAATGCAATGTTTTAATATAATTTTTCTTCTTACATCAGTCAGCACTATCTTCTCAGCACTTTGAGTTTCCTTCTAAACTCTTGCCATCTCTCCAGATGATAAAAGACCTGGTTTAATTACTACTCTGTCCATCAGAGTTCATTAGTGTGTACAATCAATAGCAATGCCTAGTGCCAAAGATGCATTGGCGTTATTTTCTTCAATGTATTTTTATTCAAAACCTTAGCAACCAAACCACATCCTGTTTTACTATTTTTGGAGAAATAATATGAATTAAATTGGATGCCCTATCATTTTTCTTTATAGATACTGTTGTGGGGTTTTTGTTTTGTTGTTTTTTTATTTTTTCAATTTAAACACACTCTGTATGATCTTTAAAATATTAAAACACTTTTATTAAAAGGTTAAGCCCTGCAATCTTTAAAAAAATTACGATGTCTCTATGCACTCTCTGTATATTTTCTCTTCTACTTATGGTAACTGAACCTTGACAAGAATTTATTTACTTTCTAGACTAACTTTTCTTGTGAATTAGAATATGTGAGTCTGTACAGGTATTGGGAGACTAGTATGAAATAAATCTAATGAAGGAATAAAGCAACAGTCTAAATCTCTGTATGTGAGAGGGTTAATCTATTCTTTTATTTTACTCTATGAAAAGGCAAATCGTATTAAGAAGGGGTTCATCTAAAATGGGTCAGATTCGTTAAGATCTACTAGCAATATGTGAAGGAGATATTTCATTTTATATATATGTATAAAATAACTACCATCAATTGAAATAACTGCTTTGGAAGTCCTTTTGGTTTTACCTATAAGTTTATTCACTTTCATTAAACCAGAGAGCTGAGCAGATAAACAGATGTTCTGGTTGATAAGTGTGGCACATGGGTTCTCTTTCACACCAACTGAAGTAGCACAGTACAGTTAACAAACCTTAAAAACACTGGATTTTGTCAACAAGCTGAGATTGTATATTCTGGTATTTTGGCCCTTATTATCAAGGTTAATATTTCATACTTTTTAGAGAGGTAGGTCCCTGTAGTAGATTTACCATGAAGATATATACTCACAATGGAGTTTTATTTTCATTGAGAATATTTAAAGATAGATTTTCTCTTTTTTCTTTTTCTCTTTTTGCAGAAAAAAGAGTTTTGTCTTTTACTTAAAAGCTCATTTTCAGCACACTATTAACCTCAGTTTCAGCACAGATTTTGAAATGTTTTCACCCAATGCTTTTAGGGATGATACACTCCTTTATTTACAAAGCAAATGGGACAAACTCCTTCATGTGTTCCTGTTTCGTGAAATGAAATCAAACAGTTTAGTATGTATTTAACATCAGTAGTACTGCAAAAAAACCCAATAAAACAGGGAGCATACAAACTACAAAGGTTGCTAGTACTATTTCGGCCATTTGTATGCAAGCAACCTGTCAAAATGTCAGCATCTTCTAAGACCTATAATAAAGTCATATATTTGCAATTTTCTCAGTGCAAGCCTTAGTACAGATTAATGATAGGAAAGCCGATGCAAATCACTTTTGAAATTACAAAGGAAACTAATTATACATTAAATTTTAGTGTTGCAGAATAATAATACAAATTGTAAGATGTCTTTTTTTTTCTGGCTGTGTATTTATTCATAAATAATGCCCAGTAGGGCTAATCCTTTTGGCCATGCCCCAAAACAGTACACATACATTATAAACAGTGGCGATTTCTTGCCACTGTTAAAATAGAAAAGAGAGAAGACAAGAAAACCCACCTGGAGTCTCTCACTTAAGTAAAAACTAGTTTTAGACTTGCATTGTTATGTAAAGATGAACAGGAAGCTATACACGTTTTTCTGAATGTTTCAGGAAGAATGCAGGAATCTGAAGGTCTTAGGAAAGCGGACAAGGAACAGCAGACAAGCTCCATGATGTTATTATCTGGGATTCATGGAGCCACAGAATGGCTGAAGGGAGCTCTGAAGGTCTGTCTTGTCCTTCTCAAACAGGGAGTCTGTTGTCCATCTAGAGTCCATTGCTCAGGGTCACACTGAGATTTATTTATTTTTTTTTAATATGGAGACTCCATAACTTTCTGTCTGTCACGAAGCAGTCAGTGCTCCCCTACCTGCGGTGGCAAATGAAGTTATTCATGCACTACGTGGTGCACAGATACATGAGGATGACTTTGAACTTCCCTTTGTTGAACTCCACAAGGTTCCTGTCAGTCCTTTTCTCCAGACTGGTGAGGCCTCTCTAAACATCAGCACAGCTCCCTTGTGTGCCTGCCATTCCTTTCCTTTTGTAACAGTAACAGAATGCTATAACATTAACATTGCAACATAATGTTGTAACATTAACAGAATTCCTCAGAGTACATTATGCTCCATCATTAATAAAGATGCTAAAACTTAAATTTTTCAGTGGGCTTTACTGACACCTGCCAACTTAGAATAAGTACACTGACAGACTGTCCAGTACAATACCTGAAATTCTTATATCTGTTGAAGATATATGGCTCTATATGCTTTCTATTTCAGCTCTGTTTTTCCATTAATTTTTTCATACCATTCATGCCTATATTCCACTTTCAGCTCGAATGTCTGCTTTTCTGCTTAAGTAATTTACTTTTGATTTCTCAGTAACACAGAAAAAATGAGTTAGAGAAACTTTTTTATGCAGTTAATTTTGTAAAGTTTTCGGGTGTAGCACATTCCCCTCAAACATTACACTTTTGTTAATAGACTTATTTTACTGACCTTCATTTTTATTGCTTAGTACCACAGCCTTTACTGAAACTGTGGAGGCAACCTTTAAAAATAATAGTGCCAATGTCAATCACACAAAAACTACACACAAAAACCTTCTGCAAAATGATCAATTAAGGCTTAAATACAAATGCAGCATAGCTAGGCAGACTGACTGGATTTACAGCCTCCAAAGCAAAGTATACAATTAGCTTCAAATGCCAAACTTCACATGCCATTAAAGTGACTGTACATTAAAAACAACAACAAAAAAATTGCAGTGAATTCCGCATTCATGATGAGTAGCCTTAAGAATTTTGGTGAACAAAAGCTATTCTGCTACACTCATTTGCAAAGGATATAATTAGCTGTTCTTTCACTTTCTTGGATAAAGATGGCACATATGAAAAATAATAGGCTGTCAATAGCCAAAGGGGTAAGAAGTATAATTTTAACAAAAGAGTATATTTAGGACAACAACAACAACAGATTTCAGCTGAATATATACAGTGTTTCAGAAGATTTTATGCCAAGAAAGATCTATTTGTAATTTATATATGCGTTATTTCTGCTTTATTTTAATCCTCATGTTATAAAATTATTACAATGACAGCAGTATTTTGCTAATGAAATTTGCTGCAGTTTTAGTGGCAAAAAGTTGTTGCACCAAAAATACACCTACAACTTTTAGAATGTTCAAGACTTCTTTGTGTACACATACCACAAAAATATTCAGACTCCAAGCACTCTAAAAGTTGAAAAAGGTGTTGAAAAAATTCCTGTTGGCATTCATTCCATTCTGTGTCCATGTCTGTGACAGCATAACAAATTAGAAGAACTAAAGTGAGTCAAATGTGGGAATAAAGAGTGATGATTTTTGCCCAAATTTAATTACTATTAATATTGTCATGTAGATTCGTAATCAAGATTGCATAGTAAAAGCAAATTGTTTTGATTTCTGACTAAAAGTTACAAAATTGTGAAGGCCACTGCAAGGTAATATTTTTTATTTCATTTTTCTTGCATATTTTGCACCTATATTCCTCAAAGTAAGTAGACACTAAAGACAGATAAATAGTTGTTTCATGTATGGTCATGGATGAGCAGGTTAGAAAGGAATTTGTAAAAATTACTTATTTTTCTATTGAATTTTTTTATTTCATTATTAAACCAGAAACATTTCATATTTCTTGGAAGTAAATTTTTTTCTGTAATGGGATTTCTGGACAAAACGTGGGGAAGGAGGGGAAGACCTGTTTGCCATGGCAAAGAGCCAACCCACTTTTCAGATAATTTTTAAAATGTTTTGGACTCAGGATTTAAACATCATATTACTCATGTATGAGTCTTCCTATTAGATGTATTCATCACTGGCTATCAGTTAATTTAGCAAGTACTGGAAATTTTATCAGTGTATTTTAAATTACTACCCTGAACTATTTGATTTTCTGGAGTTAGTATCTGTATGTCCTTTTCTATAAAAAACCTTTCTCCCTTTTCTTAATGTAATGTTGTAGAATTTCATGGCTTTATAACTTCATGGATCGCAGAGTAAGATATCTTAGCTGCCTTTTCAGATTGCTGTCTTTCACTGTACAGAGACAAATTGTGAAGTGTACAAAAGAGCTCCCAAAAGAAATTTAAAAGTCGTATATTGCATTGTTAGGTCTAAAGGGAAATGGCCAGGTTTCTGACTTAGCCCCAGCTTAAGGTCATGCTGCAGAGCAGAATATCAGGAGTGGCTGGAGACGTGCCATGAGAAACCAGGGTGGACATGGCACACAACCGTGCTGACAGAGGTTAATAACGGCATCATGATGAAAAGCTGGATGTCATAGGTGAGTAAGGGGAAGTTACTTTACAGATAGTTGGGACTGGAGGGTGACAGTATTATGATAACTGGTAGCACCGAGTTATTGTCAGTATTAGCATTCACTATCAGTAACAACATATAAAGTCAAGATTGCCTAAATAAATATATTTTGGATGTAGTGAATCTGGGAAAATGTAATTAGAGGCAGGTTGTTTATATAGGAGTTAATTTAGACAGAGAAAGGGGGGTATGAGGCCAATGAAATGAAGCATAAGGAAAGAGGTCAGGAAGAAATAGAGTAAGAACATAACGTAATTGGGACTGTCTGGAGATATTTACAGACCTGAGCTCGATTATTGTAGCTAAGGCAGGAAAGGAAGTCAACATAATTCTGACCATGACACAAGTGTTAAACCAGTCCATATAACCAGGAGCAGGGACAAGAGTAAACGGGATGCATTCCTCGGTTAGAAGGAGAATGGCTGGGCCAGAGTGATCAGACATCCTTATAACACTGTGTCAATTCTAGGCTTGATATCATCATCATCTTTTCATACACTTCTTAGCAGATATCAAGATGGATTGCTTCAAAAACCAGAACAGTTCACTCCTCCTTTCTCATTTACAACCCTTTCTCTGTTTTCACCACGAGACAAAAAATGCATGGGGTTTGTTACAGCGTGATCTATTAGCAAGTAGTGCCAGTGGGTGGTTTGCAAATTATCCCAGTATTCTCAAACAGGATAAATGTTCAATCTCAATTCTGAAGAATCCAGAAAATTACCTTTTTTGTTGTTGTTGTTTGTTTGGGTTTTTGGCTAATGAGAAGGTACCTAAAAATTCAGTACAAGGAACTGAATCTACTTATTTCACATCTTCTGCATTTTAAGGAGAGACTTGGTCATTTTTCGCTACATAAATGTACCTCCATCTCCACAGAACTTTCTCTCCTATTGATACTATTTTTATCTAGCGACTACCAATTCAACATTTGGTGAATCATTGCTAAGAAATGACTAGCCATCCAGCAGCTCTGAGTTGGAAAAGTAATAGTATAACCATACACAGATTTATCACATTCAAAATATCAGATAATATATAGGCTGTAGGAAGAAAATAAAATACACTTTTTGTTGTCTTACTGTGTCATCCTAAACCTCTTATTCCCCAGCTGCTTTACCACAACTACTAGTTTCCCAGCCTCTCTAGTCCCTGTTAAATTATCTGAGCTTTGTTTCATACACTTTGTCCATTCTACTTCCAGTTCCCCTCCATACTCGAGCTGTACAAGTACTGTGACTTCTAGTCAGGCAGGAGGCTGACTGCTCTACAGATAGTCCAGGGCTATGCATACTGATTTATGGGCTGTAGAGTGTCAAGCAAAATGGAGAGTCTTGTAACAGCCTCATTTTATCTCCTTATCAAGGGAATTGATAGGATTTATTTTAATTTAGTTAGAAACTGTTTTCGCAAAAAATTCATATTTTTTAAACTTTAGACTGTCAAATTTGGCTGAAATCTGCCAGAATCCACCTATTATGAGGAATAGCTAGTGGAGACCAGGAAAGATTACAGTTACTTTTGTCTTTCTCTTCTAACAACTGTTCCAAATGTTTGCTTTTTTTAAAGACATGCAGATAATGCATTGTAATTCATGATCCGCAGTGTCTGCACATAATGGTTCTCAGGTATGACTCTGAGAAGAAAAGTAGAAAAGTCTTCAAAGGGACCAACGGATCCATATTGCTGACAGTAGAAACTCCCCTATTGTCCTGGGTTATAGTCTATTCAATTTCATCTGCTGAAAACAGTTGGGGGCGGGTGCCTTTTGATAATGGGCCAACGGTCAGTATCAGGTAGAGCATTGTTCTTATCTTTAATGGGCCATTAACAGTCTTCTCTAGCCGTCTCCCCTTCCCAACACATACCTACATCCTAGCGTACCTATTGTGTGATGCTCCACCCCGTGGGAGGAGCCAGCCATTCTCACCTGGATAAAGCTGGGACTTTAAACCAGCACAGTGTCTTGCTTCATCCGATTACGGGAGGAAGGCTGGACCCTTCTCACCACCTCAGGACCCCTTTTCTTTTCTGCTACTGGATCATTTTCTGCCTCAGCGGAGCTGTACCTGCCATTCCAGGAGGACTCACTTTTGGACTGCTTTCCACACCCTGACTAACAAGGTTGTAGCTTTGACCCTGTCAGGACTTTTCAAAATTGTTGTTTGTTGGTTTGCTGGTTTGGTGGGGTGGTTTTGTTTTGTTTTGTTTTGTTTTCTTTTTCTTTTCTACCACATTTGTATTCTTATATTCTTAGTAAAAAGCTGTTATTCCTACTCCCAAATCGTTGCCTGAGAGCCATTAATTGCAAAATTAGAACTTGGCGGGGGGTGAGGGGTTTACATCCTCTATTCTAAGGGGAACCCCAGTTTCCCTGGCAGATACCTGTCTTTCTAAACCAAGACACCTATGCACACCAAAATTAAAACAAATAAACAAAGAAAGAAAGAAAAAAAGCCTGTTAATAAATAAAAATACTAAAACCCCTTAAATTTATTTTAACTTTAAGAGTAGATGAAGTAGTTCAACTCACAGAATTAAGCCTTGAAAAGAGACATCAGCAACAATAAAGCATCAGAGGACACGAGGGCCCAGTTATACCAGTTATATAACGCCACTGCTTTGCAGTTTGGAGATACTGGTCAACACAGAGAAGTATAAGGGTTTCTAAGCTAACTAGGGATTCATGTGACATGTGATGGATGGATTAGGAAAGCATGAATGCCCACGTGATTGTGGTTGGAATGTCACTTTCTGAAGCAGGACATTTACATGTTGAGTTACATTCACTGACATCAAAAATGGATAACAAAGGTGTTATCTAAAGGTGCAACGTAGACATAAAAAAAAATGGACTTCTTTAGGAGCACTGGCATTTATAATCAGTGTCTAAATATTCCATTATTCATTTAATGATAGTAAATTTTAAGATTCTAAAATATGAACAGAAAATTCTGACCTCGAGTGACTCTAACTTTTTTTTAAAGAGATTAGCTATTCACATAGTGTATTTCCAACTCTGCATTTATATATTTTGTTCACACCTGAGTCAAATGCTCTGCTCAAACCTTCATTTTTTTACATATTCTGTGGAGTGTAAGATTTAAGCTTTCTTTAAAAGGGTAAAAAGTGCCATTGCACTTTGCAGAATAGAAGGCACAGCTTAAAATAATGTAGAACATATCTCCACAGTAGTCCAGAGCCAGATGTAAGCAACCTGTGCTCCAACACATCAAGTTTCAAGAAAATACTGATACAAAATCACTTCAACCTCTCAGAGGTAAGGCATCTGAGCCTTACAATTCCTACAAAAATAGGCACTAGAACACCAAAAAACCTTCTGCCCCACTAGAGTCTAAGAGAGACAGACTGACTTGAATGGGTAGAATCAATTACCTAGAGAAAAATGAAGCTGTTTTCACTTACATCATTAACTGACTTTTGAATTCCAAGATCTGGGGGCGTTTTGATCAGTGCAGTGCTTCAGAAAGCAGAGTGTGATTACATCTGTGCTTAATATTTACCTTCTTATTTTGTAATTAACTATGTTTTGATTTAACTTTCTTGATTAAAAGTACATGATTTTTAGTTTTGCTTCATTCCCTCAGTACCTATCCTCTTATAAATGAGGCAAAATTACAGAAAACTTATGAAGTTGTCAAATAAATTAAATTTTAAAAAAAACCCAGGAAAACCCCAATAAACCCCACACAAAACAAATTAAATTGAATAAAAAACACACAGGAAAAAATAAACAAAAAACTTCAAAAAAAATCACACACACACAGATATACATCTTGATCTCAGTTTTCATGTATTACTGTTGTAGAGTGGTCTTGTCAGTCAGTGTCGAATGAAACATTGGGCAAATCCCAGCTGATTACAGTGCGGGAAAAAATGCCAATAAATTCATTTAATGCAAGTGACCAACATGCAAAATGAGCCAACAAAAAAACAGGAGACACTGTCCTTCTTCTGACTTCTGGAAGTGATGTGAAGAAGTGGTTGGTGAGAAAGAAAAAAAAAAAATCCAGTAGAGAGTCAAAACTAGAGCTAAATTGACTTTTCTCAAAAATCTCAATAATATAGCAGCAACTGTTATCATATATTAAGGTAAAACAGAGAAACTGCAGATGTGGCTTCAGAAAGAGTAGAAAAAATATAGTTGGTTATGTCGCAAGCAAAGTGTGTGTCATTACAGATTTCTGTGTGAAAAGTTATTTTTTCTTCCCTTACTATTAATTATCCTTCCACAATAGCAAATTAGATTACCAGGCACCAAAGTGCTATTATTTAAATATCAACACACTTTCTTAACTTATAGTCAAGCTAGCAATTCAATTTCATTTATTTACACAGCAAAGATATTACCAATGTGTGATAGGAATACATGGAATCTTTTCAACACTTATGGTTTTTTGCAATCATTACATAAGAATCTTTAATTATTCCTTTATTACTTTTACTTTTGAATGTTAACCTTCAATTTAAAGAGCAGATAACATTATCCAACTGAAGAAGTTGGCAAAAAAATCCTTAATTTTCTTTACATTTTAATGCAAAAACTGTTGACAAAGTTTCCCTAGAAGATAGGGATGGGACAGGAGAAACACTTCTGATACCTGAAATATCATGTCCCCCTTCTGAACACTTTTCTTCTCAAATTGAACTGCAGAAACAACACAGATTTACAACATATTGGTTTTCTAAACCTTAATCTAGATATGAGCATAATGGACAGGACAGGTGCTAAGCTAAAGTTGTATACAACCTCAGCATAAACAGCGATTTTTTGAGAGCTGATAGATGCCCCATCCCTGGAAACATCCAAGGTTAGGTAGAATATGGCTCTGAGCAACCTGATCGAGATGCCCCTGCTCTTTGATATGGGATTGGAGTAGATGGCAGTTGAAGGTCCCTTCTAATCCAAACCATCCTATGATTCCTTGGTTCTTTAACTTAAATTTCATGCTAAAGTTTCAGCAAACAGTTTCCTCCCAACACAGACTTTTAACTCCCCAAAAAAGAGAAAGTCAAAGTTCTTAATGGAAAAAATACTAAAGTTCTTATGGTGTTGTATCATTAAAGAGCTGATATTTACATACAAAGAGAAAGCATTTAAGAGGATGAAAACTATAAAAAATTAGCTGCTATGATCAGCTGCCTCTGTGTCTGCATTTGTTGTGAAAGGGAATAGGTAAGACTAGATACACTGGGCACTATGCTGGGAATATGGGACAGTACAAGGAAAATAGTAAAACTGCATAGGTGTACATTGTCTGTACAAGCACCTATGCTTTCCCTGCTATCTTACTAGCCTAGGCAAAGGAGAATAAACTTAAATGCAAGTTTTAGAAAAAAATAAAGTATATGAAGTCATTATTATGCTCTCAAATCTTCAATCTATATTTTGCTATGTCTGATGAAAAAAAAGTTTCCTAAACCTTGGTGAAGTGTTTAGTTTAACCAATTAGCATAACATCACAATCAATACCATATCTGTGTTAGTCTTAACACTTATTAGCCAAAGTCTCTAAAATGTAGGTGTTAAAAGCCTAAATGGCTACAAAGAGTAATCATTTCCTTTGAACCATCTCAGAGGAAAAAAAAGTGATGATACTAAAAAAAGGATATATCACCATCCTTACATACTTCAAAATATGCCTTACTTTGCCTTTCTGATAAAGCCATAAGCCTTATTCATAACTAGCAATATGAGCTGTAATTTTTACTTATTGCTTACGAATCTGATAAAAAGATAAATAAAGCATTCCATCTGTTTACATGAAGAAAAGTGAGGAGGTCCTTAGGGCAGCAAGGAGTACCGGACTCCAGGAAAGCAGACCTTGGCCTCTTCAGAGATCTGCTTCCTGAAATCTGGTTATCGTTCAGGGATCATCTCCTCCAAGACCAGAAGGCTGCACACCCACAAGACTTAGGCAAAAACACCAGGAAGCCTTGTTCTTGTGTGAACAAGCAGCTCCTGGACAAACTTAAAAAAAAATGGAAGCTTAGAGAGAATGGCAACAAGGAAGGTAGCCTGGGAGGAAACTGAGAGATTTTTTGAGCAGCCAGTGATCAAGCTAGGACACCTAAAGCCCTGATAGAATTAAGTCTTGCCAGAGACCTCAAGGGCAACAAGAAAACCTTTTATATGCACATGGGTAATAAAAGGAAGAGTACAGAAAATATGATCCCTCTCTGGAAAGAAACAGGAGACTTGGTTACTCAGGACAATGAGAAAGCTGAGGTATTCAGTGATGTTTTTGTCTCAGTCTTCAATAGAAAATGCTCCACCACACCATCTGCATTGTAGATGGCAAAGACCAGAAGAGGGAAAATGAACTGCCAGCTTTCTAAGGAATTTAAATTTAAGAGTATCTAAGGAAGCTGAAGATGGAAAAGTCCATGGCACCTAATGATATGTAGCCACATGTCCTGAGAGATCTAACAGAAGATGTGGCTAAGCCAGTAGCCATCACATGAACTTGATGGAAAGACCAATTAGTGGAAGAAGAATTGGCTGCACAGTCACATGTGAAGAGTTCAGGTCAACGGCTTGATATCCAAGTGGAAACCAGTGATAAGTGGCCTCCCTCAGATGTTGGCCTTGCTACCAGCTTTTTTTAAGATATTTATTGATGACATGGACATTGGAATTGAGTGCAACCTCAGCAAGTTTGCTGACAGCATCAAGCTGTGTGGTGCAGTCGACACCTTGAAAGGAAGAGATGCCATCCAGAGGGATCCCGACAGGCTTGGAAGGTGGGCCTGTGAGAAACTTGTGACATTCAACAAGGCCAAGAGCAAGATCCTGAACCCCATTCAGGACAGTCTCAACACCAATGCACACTGTGAGGAGAATGGATTGAGATGAGCCCTCCAGAAAAAGACTTGGGGAAGTCTGTAGATGAAACACTCAATATGACTCAGCAATGTGCACTTGAAGCCCAGAAGGCCAATGACATCCTGGGCTGCATCAAAAGAGGAGTGACCATCAGGGAAAGGGAGGTAATTCTCTCCCTCCACTCTGTTCTTGTGAGACCACACTTGGAGTACTGCATCCAGCTCTGGAGCCCTCAACAGAAGAAAACTTGGATGTATCGGAACAACGAGTCCAGAATAAAGCCACTAAATTGTATTGAGACTAGAGCACCTGTCATGTGATGAGAGGCTGAGTTGGGGCTGCTCAGCATGGAGAAGGCTCCAAGGAGACCTTAAGGCATATTTAAATGCCTTATATTCCTTCCCATATTTATATGGGGCCCACAAGATAGTTGGAGAGGGACTTTTCATAAGGATATGAAGTGATAGGACAAGAGGTAATGGCTTCATATTGAAAGAGGGTGGATTTGGATTAGATATTAGGAAGAATTTCTTTGTATGAGGGTGAAGAGGTTCTAGAACAGATTGTCCAGGGAAGCTGTGGCTGCCCCACCCATGAAATTATTCAGGACTGGGCTGGGTGAGGCTTTGAGCAACCTCATCTAGTAGAAGGGGCTCTCTGTCAATGGCAGGGGGATTGGAACAAGATCATCTTCAAGTCCCTTCAAACCAAATCATTCTATGATTCTATGAAAACTGGCATTTCACATTCAAATTTGAAGTGATCTTTTACAATTATGTTTTTATTTTCTATATATGATTAAGGATTAGAACAAAACCTCCTTTCTAATTATAATTTTAAAAATTATCACATAAAAAGAATATATTATTGGTATTATTAGTTTATGTTGTAATAGGACAAAAAACAAAGCAAAAACTCCACATGCTTTTGAATCATATATTTTCTTTATTCTTTACTACTGAATGAAGAACATGTAAACATAATTTTTTAAAATTTCAACTGGAAATATATGTATCTGGGATTATTTTGTGTGGCTAAAAAATACATTGACATTATTACATGAACTTTGATAGACCTCCAATAATTGACCTGAATGCTCAATAGAGATACTGAAATATTTCATACATGATAAATATTTTCCTCAGTAGCTGGGGGGGAGAGAGAAAGAGAGTGAAACCCTTTGTGTTGTTTAGGGTGTACTATGAATAGAACCAAATGAATTCTCCACGAATACATTCATATTATACTGTAAAATGCAATCATATGACAAGTGTCTGGGAAAAAAGTGCTTGGTAGAAAATCATCAACAGATAGACTTTTGAAATAGGTTGGATACATTGCATATTTTACCACTAGCAAAATTGCTATAATTAGAAAGTAAAATTCATGAGTTGGTATGCATAATATTATATCTGTATCAATACACAGAAAAGGATTTTTTCATTTAAACTTTAAAAAAAATATTATTTTATGCATCATACAATATAATGAAATATGTGTTACTGCAAAAGCAATCAGCTTAGACAGCTCATTAATCTTGCTCATACAAATATTGTGATCCCTCTATCTTTCCTCAACTATTTCTGTGTGTATGATTTAAAGATCAAAGAAATGATAAGTAGTTTCCATGACAGCTTGAGATACAATGTGTTCTGCAATATGATGAACAATTAAATTCTGATTTAATTTCCTTTATTATTTTATGGTAACATAACATTAACAAAATAAATATGCTCTGATTGTGCTGTGTGGGGGAAGCAGTTTCCTGCCTTAGCACTACACTCACACATTTTCTGAAACTTACCAGATTTCCACTAGTCTAAATAATTAGTACTGACACAGTATTCTTTCACAGAGCTTAAAATTATATCTCCACAGCCCTCATTTTGTAATCATTCCCAAACCAACTCTCATGGAGACATCTTGTGCAAGCAATGCAGCTGCAGTTCTCCTCCCATGGTATGTTAAGAGACTCTCAAATTGGCTCCAGTATTTGAGTCAGCTTGCTCAGAATTTGCCAGTTTGGATATTTCCAAGTGGCCCTACTATGCTAAATGCTCTGAAAGAAATATTTCCATTACTTTCAGTAGACTTTGGTCTAAAGTCTGAACATCGTGTAGCAATAAATTGCATACAAATAATACAAACTGCATGTAAACTCGTATTTTATTTTGTTCTTAATATACTAAACTCTAACATATTTGTTAAGATCAAGTCCCTTGTTTGATTCAGAAGGCTGGGATGATGATCTGAAGTTGCCAATATTTATTACAGTGAAGTTTCTGAGCTTTTGAAGGATGTTCCTTTGGATAAACTCAAATTTCTTCTCTTTAGATACAATACACAGAATGTGTCATCATCTGCAGATGTGCTGAGTATGATCTCTCTGTTCTGGAAATAAAATGCATTGGAAAATTGTTAGCATAAAGATATAGACAACTAGTATAAAAACTGCATCCTAAATAGAAAAAAATGTGTCTAACAAAGTGAAATTTGTATGTTCCACACACATAACTGTTGTGTGACTATCTTCCAGATTCTTTGATATCTCTGTTTGTACTTACCAATACACAGATAGTAAAACCCATTATTCACAACAAGTTTTCATTTGAAAATGGAAACAGTGTTCAGTACTTTATTTTTATTCTCCTCAGGAAAAGATATTGAAGTTATAAATGCTATGAAATGGGTAACTTCCTTTAGTGTGAGATATAGAGGATTCTTCTGTCTACTGCAGCAGTGGCAATGTGAGCTCCTTAAGTAAGACTGTTTTACAAGGTTTTCTCAGGTCAAATGTTATAGAAACAGTCAGTGAGCACTAAAAATACTGGATTCTCTATCCTATAATCTTTTTAGCTGTAATTATGCTTAATTTCACTATTTTGTTCCATGAAGAAAACTGTGAAAGTAATCAGTAGTTTTCAATAAATCTCAAAACTCAAGTGCTCTGTAAAGAAAGGTCAGAACATCTTTGCCCAAAGGAGTGTCTGCTCACTTCAGGTATTGTTCAATTTGTATGTTAATATACAAAAACAATAGCGCTTTTCACCCACTCTTTTCTCAGCTCACTTTCCTTGGGTAGTTTGGACTAAATAGCTGACATATGCCACAAGCAAGTATTGCAGGAAAAATGACATTCCAAACTAAGACGAGATAAAATGTAGATGTCATAAGGACTTTAAATGTGTACACAAAGAGAACTTAATTGCTTACTCAGTACTTTAAACATGATTAGTCAAACTTACAAAATACTGCAATGAGGACATTAAAAATTAAATTAAAATTCTGTTTATTTATTTTTTGGCCCACTGTGCTTGATTAGGCATCACCAATAAAGAATCAAAGTAAGGCTTAAGTGTCAAAGACAGAATTTTCAAAAGCACAGAAATCAAGTAATTTATACACAGAGGGACAGACACGTAATAGAAATCTGAAATTACCACAAATCTGCACAAACAAATACACTCTTTACAAAACAGTGTTTACAAGTGCTTAGGGTTTAGCTTTTTGTTTTTGAGAGGGTTTGCTTACACAGCTCTAAGAAGAAATCACATTAAACCTGAAGAGTTCAGCTTCCTCACATTTTGGGATGTCCCATCTGACACTTACATATACAACTCAAAAAACACAGGAATCCTTCCACAATTAAGGGATCTTTACTAAGAAGGGTCCAAGAAACTTTTTAATTTAAACTATTTAACTGTTTAAATTGCAACAACGCCCAAATCAGTGAATGTCTGTCTTCCAAGGAGACATCGGCTCTGCCCCAAGTACACATTCCAAAACTTGGATGCAAATAAGCAATTAAAATAAAACTGCCAGAGGCTTACTTGATCATAGTGATGTAATCTAGGGAAAAAACCCAAAGCACATGCTGCCTAACTCCATCAAACCAAACAAGTTTTTTCAGACTCCTTGATATTTTGATTCAGATTTTGAAATGATAATTGGTTTCAGTTGAAATATTATTTTAAAATAAGAAATCTGATTTCATGTGCTTAACTAGATCTGAAAGGATAGATAATTTCTGATATAAATCTTTTGAGATATTGTATTAATTTGCCATTAATTCAGTACTATATGTGTATTTCAATCCTTGAGAACAAGCCTGTAAAGAACCAAAATTCTACAAATGCAATGAAACTATAACCGCTATTTAAGTTCTACCTTAAATATTAAGCGTGGATGTGCTGAAAAATTACATTAAGCTCCAGAGAAACAGAAGTTATGTGTTTCATTGAGTTCTTTTACTAATAAAGAGAGGAAGAGGAATGAAAAAATTTTGTAATTCAACAGTCATCCTAGTTGCACTTACATACATCATATTCTCAGAAATTCTGAGTTCTACAGGCAGGAAGAAATGCTCGAAACTCAAAATCCATTAAGCATATGGTGATTGAGTAATGAATTAGGACTGTCCAAAACAGATAGAAAATACCAATTATCTTTATTCCCTTATTAAAATATCTCATGAATCTAGTGATGCTTACATTGTTCTAATAGTGATGCTTCTAGTATATTCAACAAGAATTAAACCAGAATATTTTATAACATCAAGCCATAACTCATTACAATTAAATTAGATCTTTATGAAACAACGGATAACTGTGAGATCTACATACAGATGTAGAAAGACAACTGAAGTATGGCATTTATTTTTTTAACCATAACCTGAAAGCTCAGATCACTATATCAGGACAGCATTAGCAGAAAAAGAACAAACAGATTATTTTTATCACAGTTCTGTTAAGAAATTTTCTCTGTTTTTTTGGAAAAAAATAGTAAGCATTGAGTTAATCAACACAGTCAATAACTGCAAGTCAAAAAAACAAAGGTCCTTTTCCCTTGAATCTCAAGTGCAGCTTCTGTAAATAAAAATAAATCAACAGCAATTACCAATAGTTTACTCCTTAGATTGTTGAACAATACCATACAAAAATGTTTCATAAACCCCCTGTTGATTAAAATGCCAATGAGAAACACATTGTGGGACAATATGTACCAATACAGACTGCTCTTAATTGCCTTCTGTTGTAACCTCTATCCACAGTAGGTCAAATTGTGGTTTCACTTATGTCACTATAACCTCAGTGGAACTGATGATTTGCATCGGCTTGAGAAAAAAGATTTGAGACTTGAATAGCCAGAGCAGTTGTAGTTTGATGTGTATGAATGACCTCTGTCTTATCATGCATATGATATACTTCTCAAAAAAAAAAAAAAAAAAGTAAAGCAGGATTCCCTAGAGATATACAGTATCAGCATTTTCTTTTTCAGAATTTTGAGGGGATAGTGTAGTAAGTTTTCTCCTCTACACGCAGATTTGCTTGAGATTGTAGACCAAACTTTTTAAAACAAAGTAAGCTCATGTGGACCCTTGGAGTGCCATAGGAATGGAGAGAGCCAAAGCAATAGGAGATCTAAGTCGAAAAAGAACCAATTTGGTTTGTTTGTTACCACTGAACATGTAAGGATCTTTCAGTTTTAGGAATCATGCAGCTTTTTACCTCATTTACAGCTCCCTGCATCGTATATAGTTTTAGAATTCTTGGATTGATAGTAATGGAAGATGAGTTTTTGAAGATGACAGATTTTTAAGGGAACATGTAAGACAGCATCTGCATATCCTAAATTGCATTTTCTGTTTGATTATTTACCTTTCCATGTGAGATATGCTCTTTCTCAGACTACTGTCATTTTCTCATATTCTCATACAATCCTTTCACTCTTGTCCAGTCTTTCTATCTGGCTAAAGAGCACAAAGTCTATGTAAGTACATCAGATTTCAGAAAAGAAAAAAATGCTTTTACTCTTTCATCTTTTTATTTGTCTGTGACTTGCTCTTACTAAATACATTACCCATAAGAAAAGAAAAGAAATATGTAAATTGTTAGAACAAATCCAGAATGCAGATTAGAAAACATGCAGTTTAGAAAAGAGGAATTGTTTGTGCTGTCTGTGAGATCATGCCTGCAGAAATTAAGATTTAAGAAAAGGTGACATAAAATTTGTGTTTCATAATCACAGTATCAGTCCCTAATTTTTTCCTTAGGTATAGCCTTTAAGTTCTCTTATTTCTTTTTTCTTTTTCTTTTTTTTTCCTTTTATTTATTTTTTTAATTTTTTTGGAACAAACACAGAAAATAATCCACTGCTATTCCATAACTCTTAGTACACCTGTCTTTGTTGATATTTCTTGCTGCTTCTGTAAGCTTAGAATACCTCCAGAAAACTAACAACAAGATGGATGTTAAGAGAACAAGTATTTTTATTAATACTCATTATCATCTTCTGAGGTTTTTAATTAATGAATTAATGGATGAGTGGCATCAGATGCTGAGATCAAACTACGAAAAGAAAGAGCTGCTGAACAAGCAGAAAGAGTTGGACTACTGCTGTTATTAGTTGTACAGGTAAAGAAAAAAATTACACTACTTCCAGGCAAATGCAATGGTTGAACACAATACTGTAGGGGAATGCTATCAAATACGTATTCACTCCTTGGGCACAATGGAAACACACAGTCATCTGCTAATATGAATAGTCATAACCCCAAGTAGTTTAACAGAATTGCAGCAATTCAGAACTTCCTAAAAGTCACTGCTATAATGGTAATATTTTCCAGAGCTTCTGAACAACTGGTACTAGCTGGATTCATAAGCACTGCAATGTACAAGAACAAAAGAAAAGAGGGTCCAACATTGCACAAAATCTTTTATAGACTAACAGGCACAGAAAAGTAAATTGAAGCTGAGAGGAGTATTTCAAAATTCATAGTGCTTTGAGACACAGACATTGGATTATGAGTTTGGTTCCGAAGTATGAAACACCACAGAAGCTACAGAAACACACAGCATCTAAAAAAAGTATCCACTTTTTGTCATCATTATCTTTTTATGATAAATGCTCAGCCTGTTCAAAGGTAGACTCACAGGTTCTCAAGAAAACTAATTACTGATGTGAATAGTAGTGCCTTTGCTGTGAAAAAATCCACATAGCAGGTGTTGATGGAGATAAAAAAAGTATGTGTCTAGCCATTCTCTACATTGAAAGAAAAGTGATAAAACTGCTTTCAATTGCTCTTTGTTTTTGTAAAAAACTTACAAATTTTGATAGAAAAATATTTTAAAATTGACAAGAGCTGATAAGGTTTTACAATTTTAGGTCATCTGTTTCCTATTTTTGGATGGGATAGTGTTAATTTTCTTCCATGTAACTGGTACAGAGCTGTGTTTTTGATTTAGTGTGAGAATAATGTTGATAACACAGTGATGTTTTGGTTTTTGCTCAGTAGTGCTTGCTCTAAATCAAGGACTTTTCAGAGTCCTTTGCTCTGACAGCAAGCAGGTGCACAAGAAGCCAGGAGGCAGCATGGCCAGAATAGCTGACCCAAACTGGCCAAGATATTCCATACAATAGAATGTCATGCACGGTATATAAACTGAGGGGACTTGGCTGGGACCTGCCAAACACTGCTGAGGGATGGACTGGGCACTAACCAGCAGGTATTGAGTAATTGTATCCTCCATCACTTTTTCTTGGGTCTTGTTCTTCTCTCTCCTTTTCATTACAATTTATTATTATTATTCTACCATGTTCTAATTAGTAATTATTCTTATCCCACGGGTTTTACCTTCTATTAATTCCGCTCCCCATCCCATGTGGGAGGGGGGACTGAGTGGATTGCTGATTAGTGCTGAGTTGCCAGCTGGGGTTAAGGCATGACAGCTGTAGAGTTTAGGAGCAGTTCTGGGCTCCTGAGGCAGAAAGGGCAAAACCATAAGCCATCAAACTGTGAATATTGAAGAGCACCTCAACATTATAACATCATACTGGGCTGTCATTTTTTACCATGGGATGATAACACAGAGTATGTAAAGATGCACCAGAAACCAGTTTCATTATCATTTGAGCAGTGTCAAGGTTAATGTCATTGGATGTTCAAGAACTATGTTGCTGCAAACTCTGCCTGGAGCTCCTGGGCAGCAATGCTTTTCCTGCACAGCTCAGCTGCTGTCCATATAGCAGGAGCAGAAGAGGCATCTGTACAGTTAACACAGAAAGAAAACAGGATTTGTACAGCCACTAATGCATTACCTTGATGTTAAGGTAGCTTAAAATTAGAGCTGTTTCCACTAATATTAAAAAATAACATGAAAGGAGAGAAAATCTAGAAAAATAGAATTAACTTCCATTAGATTGTGTGGTTTGAAAAGGGAACCAAGCACAACACAACATATAGGTATTGACAATTTAATTTGTAACAACTTTGGGGTGGAAGCTAGTCATTCGACCCAGCATAGCAGTGTGCTTTTCCTGTGAAAATATCAGAAATCATACTGTATTTTAATGAATTTGGAGGCAAAGCAGTGTGTGTGTCTCTCTGTNCCTGCAGTGCAAGCCCAAGCAGGTCTCTCTGTGTGTGTGTGTGTGTGTGTAGGTAGCTTTAAATTACACCATTACTGAACTAATATAGCAAGTAGTATATGGGATCTTGGTATTTCTGAAATACACTCATTTAGGAAATTGCATAAGCCATAAACAAGCTTGTTGAGACAGATGTGTCTTGCGAGGATGGACTCATCCACATTCACACCATTTCCACTACAAAACAAACAGCCCCTAGATGCCCCACCTCCCCCTGAAGTCTTAAGAAAATCCCTTTGTAGCCAAGTAATTTATTGCAAAAACTATAGTCTACAAGGTTTTTCAGCACGATCTTGCTGATACAGAGTACTGCCACATATGAATTACAGCAAACCTTACGCACATATTTTCTCATCTGAACAATAACCAAGAGGTGTCTTTACGCTTTCAATGATGGAAAGACAAAGATAAATATTAAACTGTGTGTCTGACAGCTGGTATTAAAATCAAGGTCAACTGCTGTCCCACAAAACTGGCAGAGTCATTCAGCTTCAGCTCTTAGATTATTTCTGATTATTCATGTTTTTCTAAGAACATTGAGGTCCCATCAATTTTATGTTTCTTTTTTGTCATAGTAAAGGAAATCTTTACCTGAACTTTTACTAACATATTTTTTTTCCCAGCATAATGCAAATAAAAATACAAAAAGCTGTACTAATTAGCTTCCAACAACAGACAGAAGAAAAATTACCCCATTCTCTGTTTCTCTTGCAGAATAATGACAGTAAGGAGATGCTCAAGATGCACATATGGGAGAGAGGGTAGAGACTGATGTTAGAACTGTGTGCTTAAATACACCCTTTAAAAATCAAATGAATTAGAGTTTATCATCTAAATAGATATTTGCAGTCCTACCAGACTTCAACCTAACCACACACCCTGAAGCTTCTCTTCCAGGGTGGTTATTCCCTTTTTACAGGCTTTAAAATTCTAGTAAGGGTGAGTTGAATCTCATGGAAGAAACCCTACCATGTACATATGATCCAGTGTTGCAACTGGATCTTGTCTATGCTGAGCTTCACTGCTGCACTTCTAATTGTACTGGCACTGTCTTGCTTTGTACTCGACACTTATTCAGCAGTCACTGCCTTCAGTTTTGTTACCTCTGAGATCTCAGTCTCTTGTCCTTGCATCTTGACTGAAGTTGAACTCTAGAGCACAGTCTCTTTATTCATTGACATTGTTGTTCTGCTATTTAAAAAAAAAGGTACAAGCTGAGGGTTCAATTACAGAGGGCAGTTGCATTGCCCCAGGGGGTGGAGAAACCTACAAACTGTGAATCGGAGTTACAATATGCCTCCTATTTCTCTTCTTCTATAAAGTCATTGATGTATCCCCCTACACCACCCCTATACTTAATTATATACTAAGGCATGTATAATTAATTAATTATACATGCTCTGATACAGCTGCACTGGCCATAACACTGGGAGGGGAAAAACTGAACCTACCACCTGTGCAGGAGGAGAAATAATAGCTCTATTGAGGCTGTCTGACTTCCTTGTTGTACTGTTCCTAGATTATAACTTTAAAAGGAAAAAGAAAAGGGAAAACGTTAGAAAGTAAGCACTTTTTCCAGAAGTTTGTTTTATTTTACTGGGCTTCAGATCAAACTTTTGGTTTGAAAATCATGCGTAGATGTAAAATTAGTTTGTCTAGCAGGATATACATTTTCTCTCAAGGGACGTCTGACAATCTGTTAACACAGTGTATAATGGAGAGGGTAGGGGGCAGATCACAGGCCAGATTGTTAGCTAGTATAAAAGAGGTGTTAATGCCATTGACTTTAATAGGGCTACGTCAATATCCACCGGCTTAAGATTCTCTGTATCACAGCCCACAGACCACTTGCGGCTTGCAAAGCCTTTGTATTCAGCCCACAAAGGGACTTTTTAATTGTGGCTATACTTGACAGAATCATAAAAATGTACTATTATCAGTTTACTCAGTGATTCTCTAGCATTCCTAAGGATTAACCTCTCTCCTTGGAAGCATACAGAGTTGTGAGAAAACCTTCTCAGCTAAATCCAGGTTCAATTCAGAAGCGACCATTGGAAACTTTCATTAAATCATTTATATTGTGATAACTCATTTTGAACACATGCTGTCTCAATTTATTAGCAAGGAAATTTAGCTGTGAAGATTCCACCTTTGAGTATATTGAAAAAAATATGTTGATTTTTTTAAAGTATCTTTTTATATTTAACGTATCACCTTATAAATGTAAGACAAAAAAGCAACACAATTATTGTAAACTTCATAATGCTGTTATCAGACTGATATCTTGTGTGTCAAGGGTTCCAGCATGAACAAAACTTTCAAGATTTCCATTTTATATTCTAATTAATTAAAGTTGACCAAAGTGTAGCAAATATTCAACATGCAAATATAACTGTAGAATGGAAGTTCTTACTTATGAAAAAAGTAAGAAACTGGTGGTCTTGCTCTCAAGAAGTCAGTATGAAAAGAAGCCTGGATGTCTTTATGCAACAAGAATTGCACTGACTTCTCTAGAGTTTGAGTATGTGCCACATTTGCTTATTCTTCCTAAAGAATAGTATTCACAATATTAAGGACTTAAAAGACAGAGTAGGACCATCCCAAGTTTCCTGTACCAGTTTTTCCTCCCCTTCAGGTCATGCCTGATAATAAAAATAAATAAATAAATAGAGGATTATTGCTTTATATTAAGTAGTTGTGGGGGTTTTGTGGCTAAAAGCCTTTAATGCTTCAAGCTTCATTTTACAGTCTGCCCCAAACTCCTCCACTGAGCAGTAAAAACCTTTTTGTTCTCCAAATGAAGGGTATATCTGCATATGTGAAGACTAGAGAACAGCTGGGCCACAGAGAAATTATCAAATATTGTGCAAGTTGGCAATATCTAAACTGTTTATGTTGGAATAACTCTTCCCCAAGAGGTAGGTGCACTTTGGCAGTCATTGAAATGATCCCCAGATACCCATGACTCCCACTGCTGTTGAGATGTTAAATATGTACCAAATAGTGTATACAGAACACACACGTCAAAAGTTGACATCAGTGGGGAACAATCCTCTAAAGGCAGAAGGAGTTAAGTAATTTTGTTGAACTATCTTGAAGTTGCACAGACTTCTTGGTCAGTATGGCAAAAAAAAAAAAAAAGAATGGCAAAGAATGACTGTTTTTAACAACAGTGTTATCTTACATAAGAGATTTAAAACACAAGGAGTTTATCACAAGACTGCTAAAAATTCCTGCAATTATATTCACATCAAAACTTTTTTTTTTAAATATACAGTGCTAACCAAATTTACTCTAGAGACTAGTGTCAATTTTAATTTCTCTTCATTTTTTTGCCACTATGGTGCTGATGTCTAAAATACCACAGATTTTTTTGTTTGGTTGGTTTGTTTTTTTGTTTGTTATTTTTTTATATGTGAGTATTGTAAATAATTAATATACATAGCTGTCTATCTTTCAGAAAATTTCCTCAGTGCTCAAATCCAGAGTGAAAATTTGGCAGGATAATCCAAAATTTTCTTTCTATCATTCTTTCTTTGTACATGCACATATTGGCATCAGTTGAGCCCACTTAGGATGATGGTCAATAAATTTACATGCTTTTAAAAATATTTTGGTCTTCAAACAAATAATTTAAAAACCCTAGAAATATCTGTCTGTAAACAATGTTATGATAAAATTTCTTCTAATCTTGCTGCTTTGTACTAACTTTTTTCTTTTTCCCCAGATTTATACTATAATTTCTTCCTGTTCCAGCAGCAGAAAACATTAGCTATTTTAGTTTTTCAAGTAGAAACTAAACATCAAATTAGCCAAAGAAACTTTTGTACACTATAATACATAAAAAATTATGCAAAAATTTAGAACTTTACCTTTCCAGTCTGTTACACTTTGACTATAAGAAATAAAATATATGCATGCTACAAAACAGTAGCAACTTAAACAAAAGCTCAGAATTTATGTTCATATTTTGCTCCAGACTGCATTCAAAACTCTCTTACCTCTACAGGGAGTCAAAGACAAAAAATGAAACTCAAATCAAGTCAAAAACCCAAACAAACTCACCCACAATTTTGAGTGGAGCCAAGCAATTCCTATCACCTAAGAATGGATGCAAACAACTTATTCCAGTTGTCATGTCAGAAAAGCATTTTCGATGGAAAATAAAGCACTCTCCCATTTTAGTGTTCCCCATTTTATCAAACTAGATAAAAAAGGGAGTTGGCTATAGTAGCTAATGGCCTGTATGCTTTATGAAATTCAAGTACTACTACCAGTATTGAAGACTGTTTCAACCTATATAGAACACATAATACAGGCCAGAGAAGATCTCTGGTATTCTAAGTTGAGGTACATGTATTGAAGTCTTATACTAAGAGAGTATTTGTAAAGCAAGAAGTAACAGACTGTCAAAGCTGGTAGGACTTTACAAAATTTACAACACAAAAAGCATTCAAGAAAACCCAGAAAACAGTTGGTGTTTGAAATCTTTTTTCCCTTCTGTGGTAAAAACTTACCTAACCTGATTAGTTTCGTATCTGGTTTTCATCGTATCTCAAATGAAGCAATGGAAAGAAGAATCTAAGCACAAATACTGGGCCAGTTATTTATACAGCCATACTTGTGCAATAGAACATGTAATCCTCATTTTTCGAAAGTGAATTTTTTAAGAGGCTTTCTAACTCAGTCCAGAAATCCTCTTCAGTTTCCTTCTTTCAACTCTTGAGCAATTTGTAGTTTACTGGGTAGCTAGATATATGCAGAACGACACCATTCCAGAACACAACACACTGCTAAATGACCTTTTCATTCTTGTTATTTGTACCCTTTAAACTACTCTGTTCACTCAGTCCTTTACCAAACACATACTTTTCTTAAAAATGAGTTATATTCCTTTTTTAATTCTTGGTTGCCTTTTGAGCCAGCACCATTGTTTATGTGAAGGTTTTTTTTGCCAGAGCCCCTGATTTTCTTCTCTGTTTTTTGTGACTTGTGCTTTCCTGCGGTTAATCTGCCTCAACAGCAAATTTTCACTCTCTGAGACAAATAATGTCTTGATTTAATGTTAACTACCTGATTAAATACGACACATTTTGCTGTTCATAAATGTTTTCAAGAGAGCGACTGGCAGGTTATAGGCTCTGCTGAACACTTTATATTTTTTTACTGCAAATAGTAAACACATGCCTGGAAGGAAAAAAAAAACAATATTCTGCTCTGATTCTATTTCAACCCTTTGTATGTTTAGATGGCTAAAGCATCTGATATTTATCCTTCAAGGAAAGTCAGAAGGTGATAAAGAATGGTACAGTTTTTTATGTAAACACCTCAAAACATTAGATTTTTGGTCTTGTTGTCTTTTTCCCGCCATCATTTCCTACACTCTGCAATTCTCAAATAAGTATTTTCTTACACAAAGATTATTGTGGAGTGATGTATGGGAGTATGTCTTCTCTGTAAATTAAGCAGTTCCCATGTTCATGGCACCAAGAACGAACAATATAACTTCTTTTAAACTTTTCTTTAGTTATCTCGCTGCCAACTTATGATAAACAAAAATTCTGTTCAATGGCAACAAAGCTTTGTAAGGGCAAATAGATACGGAACTGAGACATCCAAAAAAGCACCAAAATTAAAATTCATTTATATAGATGGTTCCTGCATGTGTCCAGTTGTCTGTGTCTTCTCCTTCCATGAATCACTTTGAAGATGAGGTCATCCTGAGAACTTGTGAGACAGCTGAGGGCCTGCCCAAAAATTAGGTAAAGTGAAAGTAAATCAGTCCAGCATAAATAACTTTCAAAAAAACCCAAACATTATTGAGGTCCCAAGATGCATTACACTTCATAATTTATAAACCTTACATATTTGTCTGATGGAGACAAATAGCCAAAAAAAAAAAAAGATAAGAGAAGCTTGTTGTTGCAAAATTTCCTGCCTGCTTATACAGATCCCTGGTTTTGGTTAACTCACAAAACTGACCCTGAAATTGCCTGAATACAGCACAGGCTGCTGGAGTTGAGGCAGTCACCAGGTTCTACGTATCAGAAATTCCACACTTAAGCCATGCTGTCAATTAGACAGGTCCCACTGTAACGGTGTGTCTTCTGTCAGACATTTCTGAATAGGCCCTTGTTCCATTTGATAGTATCCTGAGGAAGCTTTATCACAGTTCTGATGTATGGTAACCTGATAAGACTTTATTTAGCATGCTTCTATCACTGTTTAACCTTAACATTCATCTGAAATCTACCATTAAAATAGCGGGGCTTTTTTTTTTTTAGTGATGAAGTGCTCACCAGTGGTTAAAGCAGATTAGCTAAGGGTTTTTATTACAAAATAGAGTTTGTATCCCACAGTCTTGATAAATCCTTGGTAAGAGGAGTTGCATCATCTAAAAGGCTAGCTGCTCATACCTGATAAGGTTTCTAAGAGCTTAGAAATCTCTAAACAAACCAATTCTGTGAGGGAGGCATTTATAAGGTATCAGCATTTATTGTTAGATAATGCTTTAATTGAGATATCTATATATTTCTTAGAACACTAATGCTTGAGAAGTTCAGATCAGCTGTTTCATGAAGCAAAAAAAAAAAAAATTAAAAATTTCAGGTTAGTATGTTTAAATGTAAATCCGAACCCCTTTAACATTTAACAGAGTATGTATAGTTAAAAATATCAGAAAGCTCTTTAGTTGGTTCATAAAATGTTAAGACCAATTATTCAATCTATTTAAAAGTTATTAATCTGTCAGTCAACAGTACAGGATCAAATGTAAAAAGAAAGAAGAGGAAGATACTTCAGAATCATCAGATTCTTTTATCTTTTTCCTTCAAAAGTACAAAATAGCACTCAACACATTAAGTGATTAATTAAATGCATGCTTATATAACTTAAGTAACTTCTTATATAAACATAACATGAATTTTTGATATACGTATCTCTTTATTTAGTCAGAATTTTGGAGGCAGGGTTGTTTTTAAAACTTTCCACTGCTCCAGGTGTGTTCTGTACTGACTGCTGAATCTACAGCCGGGTTATGTCTCCCAGACATCACAGGCACTAACAAGTAGCTTATTCCAAACATTATCTAGATTTCTCTATCTCCAGTAAACCTCTGTTGCAACTTCCCCATTAAAAATATAATACTCAGCCCTTTATTTAAACTGAAGTACATGGGTTTGTGTTTTTAGGGAAAAGGTGTTAAGGAGATCAATTAAAGATGAAAGAGTGTGTCAGAATCTAGGAACTATCTATTGAGTTCAGAATGGCTTTTCAATTTATAATGCTAAAATAAATAAAGTGTTATATATATATAGTATATGCTTTATACTGTGTATAAATTACATTTTTATGCATCCACTAATGTGTATATTTATATGTAAATTTCTATAAGACCTCTACAGGTCTTAATGCAAATCATTAATTTTATAGTAAGTATGGTTGCCATAATTTATTTCATATCTCATGAAAAACTAAAATGTTTTAATCAGTGCTTTTTAAATCAAAGGTTTGAACCACAATTTTCAAGATTTAAATTTTTACTCATTTTTCAAGAATAAAAAAAAAATCAAAATTAGCAAATTGTAGATAGTGATCTAAATCATAACAGGAAAAGAGTAATTTTCAGTATCCATGATGTAAGTGGTTATTAATATATCCATGCAGCTGGGAGAAAGGATATTAAAAAGAGACTTAAATAAACTACATTTCTCTGACAGTAACTTGCTTGTGATTCATAGTCATAACAGCAATTATTTTCTGATCTCAACAGGCTAAGGAAGTAGGGAGTGCCATTTCTTCACTTTAGGTTGTGGAGGATGACAGTAAACTCTCTAAAAATTTCAATTCCACTCATACCCTTGTGTGCCCTAAACCACCTTTTATAAATAAGAGTTAAACAGTAACAATGCCACATCATGATGTATTTTTGTGATTTCATCTCTGTTTGGGGTCTCCTCCCACACACTTACTCATCAGATACACCACATCATCTTCACTCTAGTATTTTTGGCAAAAATAAGTGGAGCAACTGTTGAGCTGATTGCAAGCTCTCTCTCATCAGGTAATAACCTTCACCTAATGATATCTTGAAACTGGAGAAGGATTGCAAAAATCTGTCAAAATTTTCCTCATTAAAAATATCCTATACTATTTTACCAAATATATAAAATTTTGGAACCAATGTCAGTCATTAATAGAACAGACACATTTTTTAACAGTACACAAGCAGATGTAGGATTTATACCAGATCAATTAAGAAAAGAATAAACAGCAGGTATTTTTCTTTGAAAACTGTTAATTTCCATGGGGAGGGGGAGATGCAAAACAAATTTTCCTTTAGGAAATTATTTGCTAGTAGGAAGTCTTTAAAGATCACATTGAAAATCCTAGGTTAATAGTTTATGTGTTTTCCAAAACGTGCAGTCTGAAACAATATATGTTAAATGTTGAAGTTTTATTCTCCTCGGTACTTCAGGTCTATTGTATAACAATACGGTGCATAAACCACACATGATTTGGAAAAGAAAAATAATCATATTCATTTATAATCAATGAACTTCATAGTTAGTGACAAGGATTTTCTTTGTCTCCATAGGCAAATTTTGAAACGTATCATCAGAATCAAGAAATACTCTCTTTTTTTGTTGATTTGGGATTTTTCTCAAAATAGATTATGCAAGTAAATAGAGCAAATCCTGTTGGTTTTATTTGTATGACATATGCTATATATATGTGTCTGGCTCACCAGAAAACAAGCACCAGCGTATTTTTCGTTATCTTTTATATGTCTATATCTTTTATTTGTCTTTGTCTTTATCTGGTGAAAATGTCTTCAGTGGCAATTTATCTTCAGGACTACAAAACCCATGCACATATGCGCAAGGTTATAAGAGACTTAAACTATAGATTAGAATTTAACTGGGAGACTGAAGCAAAATATTTTCAATGTTAAATTTCTTTGCCTGTGACCACAGAGTCCCACCACACAGGTGAAATGTATTAGCCTGTCTAACCAGGGTGATACATTTACCTACTTGAGCCCCATGTTTCTGTACAGCTGATTACTTTGGCAATCTCACAGAAACAATTAAATGAATCCCTGTTATTGTAGACTATGCATGATTTCTGTAGACTATGGTAAAACTCAGCAGTGTCTTTCTCTGTTAAAGTGCTGCCTACTGATGGCAGCAGTGTGGTTTTGACTTGGTTCATCACTTTAGAAATGTCTAATAGAAAAATTTCTTGTGTGTGATTTGAATCTAATTAGTTAAAAGTTCAGAATAAATGTTTCCACAAATTGATGTTTTAATATGTCACAAATCCTTCCATGAAGTTTTATTAGACAGGAGAAAAAAATATATATTTATCATGACAGTAATTCTTTGATGTGGAATTGATTCTTCAGGCTCTGAAACTTCATTATAGTTATAAAAGAAAGTATCTATTTTTCAACACTGTTTAATGAGTGAGTACAAGTTTTTTAGCTAACTGCTAAAGTATGATTGCTTTGATCTTTTACCTATAGTCCTTTGGAAATGACAGCTTGCAAAGAAACACAAGAAACCATTCAGATTGAAAACCTACTGAGAAATGCTACGAATAAGGGTTTTTCTTTGGCTTCAGGATATCATGTCACTTCATGGTAAGAAACCCAAACCTGTGTCATTACTTTATTGCAAAGCCAGACAGAGCTCCCTGTGGTCCAAAAAGTAAACTTATATCACTTTAGATGAAACTAAGTTTGTCTGACTTTTTCTGTGAATCCTACCACATTCTGAAAGGAATGTGGGCAACTCTGTACTCCTATTAAATACAATAACCAGGAGATAATAAACAAGGACATAAAACTGGTAGTCATAACTCATAAGGCAGCAGAGATCACTGGAAAGGGATTTTCCCTCTCGAGTGGCAGATTCAGGAAATACATATTTGTTTTTTCTCTTATTTATCTTGAAACCCTATGCAATATCATATGGAATTTAATTGGCACAAAAAATTCCTGGGCAATTATTTGAAAACTTTACTTTTGCTCTTGCCCTTCTGCGCAAAGGATTACTCAAAGGAAAATTCTCACTTGTTTCAATGAAAATAGTCATGGCTTAGTGCTGAGCAATAGAAGAAAGACATTTTCAGTCTGACCACTTCCCATAAAGTATTAATACATATGAAAAGCATTGATTGACATTTATATGCTTTTGGTAATCTTGGACTCTTGTAGCAGAGCTTCTTGTCCATTGAAGGCAAATGGCAGTACTTGCAGTTCAAAGACTGCTCACTAACGGCTCTAGCCCTCAGTAGCAACAATAAGTTACAGGAAACTGAAACCAAGAAATCCATTGTCACAATGCTTAAAATAGGTTTGGATGAAATTGCCCACGTAATTAAGGCTTAAATGCTGCAGATTCCTCAAAAACTCTTCATGGTTTTGTGCTGAAAACGCATCTGGGCACGTCCTTGGGCTGTTGCTGCTTCACTTATTTGTCATATATGTCTGATGTTATTGCAATGTCTACACAACTAAAGCTGTGCAAACTCACCACTTTCTTTTAACTTTAGAACGTAAGGATAATTTGACTTTTAATCCCTTTCCTTTTTTTTTTTTCTGTGTGTCTTATGAAAATTACGAAAATTAGAGATAAAATGGGTAGAGGAAAAAGAGCAGAATTTTATTTGGATAAATAATTAATTGCAAGCAGCAAAGTAACAAGTGTTAAATGACTAAGTAACTATTCTTTTCTGTCATCCTTATATATGCTTAGTATTATTAATTTCAGATTCACTCAACATAATCATGGGATGTAAGGTTGTTTGATATGAGTATGAACTGCAGTTACTGGTACTTTAGAAATTTTTTTAAAAGATCAACTATAAGTCCATATGGTGACATTAATTTATTTATTGTAACATTTATTTAATGGCTAAGAAGACTTTCATGTCTTATATTAATATAATTTATATTTACAGTTTTATATAAGGCAAAATATTAAGACGCTTTACATTCACAAATAGCATATATATTTCAAACTCCAGGCTTCCATAATTTCCTAAATTATGCCTCAAATATGTTAAAAATTCAAGGTCTTGCAGCTATGCCTGATTCTTTCATTCAGCCCTTTAAGAACTGAATTAGTCAATGAATGTGTGTATTGGAGGGCTTGGTTACTCCTGCACGTATCAAGTGATGCGATTGCCTTCTGGATCTTTCACTCTCTTTTGAGAATGGGTAACAGAGAAATTTCTTGACAATTTGTAACACTTTAGTCTTTTATATTCAAAACCATTAGCCCAGCCATTTATTTCTTCCAGGCACCTCTACAACTAATTTTTACTGCTTTGAGCCTCATGAGCAACACTGGATTTGTTTTCTTAGATGTATGGCAGTTTTATTCATGTATTGGTAATCAAACTTCCCAGGAAAGAATTTTGAATATATTATTCTCATTTCTGTCTTTTACTTGAGTTCGGCAAACATCTTTACCTAATACTACACTCAATAAATACCAAAGGTCGCATTCAGAGGTAGTGGCTGATCAGTGCTCCTCTTAATCTGTTTATAATCTTCTAACAGACCTTATACCTCTTGTGCACACAAGGGAATGTGTGTACGCACATCTAGATTTGTAGAACAAATCTAGAAGTTCAGACACCTGCTAGCTTCCTTCAGGAAAAGTTCTACTGTTATCATAAGCATAGAGTGTTGAACAAGAAACATTGGGTGTTTAAAAGAAATTCAAGTGTTACATCACTTTCTTATCTTGCTGATCTAAATATCTTGGACAAGAACCAGGTTTCCACAGTGATCTTTATTTGCTGAGTATTCATTGAGGTAATCATGAATTAAAGGTTGAACAGTACAACAAACTTTGAAAATGAGAATGAACTCGCTATTACCACTTTTTATAATTATCACAAATAATGAAATAGAAGCAGCTATTGCTTTCCCAAAAATATTTTTCCACTAAGAAAATTTCTCTAGAGTAGAAAAAAGTACTTAGATTTTCAGGTGGGAAAAAAAGAAAAAAGATAAAGTATAAGCTTTTTTTTTTCCCCCCTGTATTTTAGAACAAAGTACTAAACTTAAAATTCATATTTCAAGTAATGTTTTGGGTAGAATTTTATCAGCATTTAATTAGAAATATAGATAAATATACAGGAGATGAAAACTACCAGAATTTTAAACAAATTATATTTTTTTTTCTCCATTCTTTCATTCAACTGCTAAAAAATCCAGATTCAGGTAAAGTAAAAAAATTAATCAGACAGAGTATGCTTTTAGTTTGTAAGTAATTTTTCCTGACCATATCGTCTATGTTGTGTTTCCACATTTTTTCTCTGGGGTAGTGTGAAGTCAATATTGTTAACACTAACATGATATTGACAACAGTAACAAAACCTTTCTCTTCAAAAGGATTTTTCTGTTTATATTTTGAATGAGGCATGCATTATTTCAACTTCTCAGTAAAAGGAGAAGGATAAGACTGTGGCATTTATTAGAAACAAGAAAGTTAACTGTTCATAGAGAAAGTCTTGAAGAAAAAATGCAAACTTGCCTTTAGAAATTGTTCTAAAACTTTCACTATATTTATAATATAGAAGTCACCTATCTGTTTAAAATTGGACTGATGAGGATATCAAGATAAATAATTGACCACTCCTTCTTAACCAAAAATGAGGAAAAAGTTTAAAATATTTAAAACATTAAAATTTTTCTTTGAGTACAGATAGTGCATTAAATCACAAATATATGTGTTTGTCCTTTATGAGATATAATCTGTGGCATTATTGCCTGCTATATTTTATGGCTTATTTTTCATGTGATGATGGTGCTGCATTTTTACTCTCCATATTCTCAGCTGAATCTTGATATGATTTTTCTCAACGTAATTTTTTGGGCACCAGGGTCAAGTTAGATTTTGAGGTGTCAGCATTATGAATTTGGAGTAATCCTATTGATGCAAAAGTTGTGAAAATAAAGATTGACCTCTCAATCTCAGTGGAGCTTATATATGACCAAGTATATATGTACTGTTGTATATATTTTATATATATATATGAGGATGTACACAGCTAAATAATGGACATTGGCTCTCAATATGGAAAAATTATTCTTGCAATATGAAAACCGATATAGAAAAGATTTAGAGAACAAAAGACAGTGCTTTTTTTTTCCCATAATTGAAGATCTCATGCCTTGCAACTGACCAAAATCAAGGAATTCTACATTTTTATACCAGGATAATAATTCAAACTTCCGTGATAGGTTTTGTGGTGCTTGGCCTAATAATTGCAGGTAATACTTAAATAATATATTTATGTTTATATATTTGTGTATACGTCTGTGAGTGCCTATATGTGGATAAGAGAGTGAGTTTATGTGGCTGCGTATGTAAGCTGAGATCCCAAATAGAAGCAAAACCCATCATTTCTCTATTACCTTTTGGAGGAGAAGGCAATCCATATTTTCCTGGATTGTGCTTTATTATTTACTGATGGAGCTAAAGGGACACAAATGGAGAGAAAAAAATGGGAAAAAAAAAGTTTTCCTTACATTTATTGTTAGGATTTCATTTTTGTTTAAAAGGAAGAAGCTTGTAACATAAAAAGTTTTGTCTGGTTTTCTAAAAGCTCTTGAGGTGTTTAGGAACATTAAATTTCAGCAGCAACTTACAGCATACAAAAGGGGTATGAAAGGAAGAACTTGTAATAGGAAAATTTAAGAATATGTTAATAGTTTTCTCAATCATGTATATGACAGCAAGAGCTGCTTTAACATTTTCTAAGGTTCTCCTGCATTTTTTTTTCTAACCTTTAAACACAGCAACAAACATCATTGGCCAATCTGTCTCCCTATACTAGAGCACAGAGGAATGATGACCACCATGAGCTGCAGGGAAAGGATTGCACAGATAACAGGAGTAAAGAAAGGCATGAGGTGCAGCCTGTTGAAGATATATGCAATATGTTTGTGAGTACTGGGTGACATTGTGAGGCACAGAGTAAGATCCAGCTAATGGGAAGAAGGCTAACAAGCCAGGAGCTGCTGATGCCACAAAGCCCAGCACTAGGGAATGGCTGTGCCATGTGGTATTGCATGTGTGAGTGAGTACTGGGACATGGCATGACTCATAGGATCTTTAACAGGGTCAGACTTTTCCTACAGGTGCAGCTCGGGGGAGTAACAGGTGATAGCAGATTTGGCTGATGAAAAATGGAAACTTGATGGATCAGATCAACTTAAACTGTGCTACACTACCCAGTGGAACCTCTGATTGAGACTTGCTGTAGAAGAGAGATCCTGTGTTGTGCCTAGGTGAAAAGCACTTTGCCTAAGGATCTCCTCTTCTGAGAAAAAGATCATAAATTCTTACTCTGACATTTAAAGAATGAGTTATTGTTCCCCCATTGATCTAACAAAACAGATCTTTATTTTCTCTCTTTAATACAAATGTCACGTTACCCATTGGATTCACATTTGTGAATGGGGCAAATTTCTCACTGAAAAACAAAGTTGAATATAAAATTTGAGGCTTCTGACCAGCTTTTCCTTTTTTTTTTTCCTTTTTTTTAATTTAATAAAACTCTTGAATTTATTCATGCTTCTCCCAGGGAACCCTCATAGTAGGGTTGCAAACATTATATATATTTATATTATGTATTTATATGTGCACACACAAACTTTTTTTTTATTTTAATACTTTTGGTTTACTTCATATTGCATAAACATGTCATTGTTAATTGTCCTATGGAGTACAATCCATGGTCTTTGGCACTTCCAGCCTTTTATGGGTGGTCTGTCTGTTTCTGCTCATCGCTGCAAAATAATAGTCCTTTGAAACTGAGTTTAAAAATCTATTGTTTTGGCAGATCATTCATTACATGTTTCCAGATCACTTACAAATCTGAAAGCAATTCCATATAAAGATGCATTTTTTACTATGGTTAGGACCTTTGCTAACATTTCAGCTACCCTATTCATCAACAACATGAATGAAGGGGCACACTGCACCCCCATCAGGTTTCCTGACTGGAAAGAGTGGCTGATAGCCCAGAGTGTGAGCTACCACTCAGTGGGATGGGAGCAGTCTGGAGAGCTGGGCAGAGAGGAACAAACTGTAGGTTCTGCACCTCGGGAGGAATAACCCCATGCACCACAGCAGTCAGCACTGGGGGGCTGACTGCTATAAAGGCAGCTCTGTGGAGAAGGATCTGGGAGTTCTTGCAGACAACAAGCTGTCCACGAGCCAGCAGTGCCCTTATGGCCAAAAATGCCAATGGTATCATGGGGTACACTAGGAATAGAATTACCAGGAGGCTGAGGGAGGTGATCCTGTCCCTCTGCTCTTCCTTGATGAAGGAAAGAGTGCTGTGTCCAGTTCTGGATTCCTCAATTCTAGGAAAAGAAGGAGCTACTGGAGGGGCTCCATTGAAGGGCTACAAAAATGATAAGGGGACAGGAGCATCTCTCTTATAAGAAAAGGCTGAGGGAACTGGACCTGTTTAGCCCGAAGAGAGGATCTTGTCAATGTTTAGAAAAATCCTAAGGGTGGGTGTCAAGAGGATGTGCCCAGTGATGTCCATCTTTCCAGTCATTTCCAATGATGGGACAAGTGGAAACTGGCACAAACAGTAAAACAGGAAGTTCAATCTGAATATGAAGAAAAGCTTCATATTTACTTCATACTGCTTCATATTTACTTCATATCTACTTTGGGAGTTACAGAGTGCTAGAATAGACTGCCCTGAGAGGTTTGGAGTCTACTTCTCTGAAAATATTCAAAACTTGCCTGGGCACAAGTGCTGGACACGTATTTTAGCAGAGGGGTTGGACTAAGTCGTCTCCAGAGGTCCCTTCCAACCCCAACTATTCTGTGGTTCTGTGTGTATACTAACATATCTCCTGTCATAACACATTCATATTCTTGGGGTTTACATTCATATTAGACATGCATTGAGACCTAGTAAGGTGATAATTATGTAAAGTTGTCAGAAAGATGCTTTTTAAAACAAGTGGGGCTTTGGTTTGCTTTGGTTTGTCTTGGTGTTCTAAAGAAGCAGTTTTTTTCTTACATTTGTCTTTAAAGCATGTGAGAGCATACATCAGATTTTTTTTCTTCAGAAAGCCTCTGCTCAGTTCTCTTTAAGGATATACCTTTCCCATAAACAGGAGTCCAATTGCATTCATTAGGCTGGTAAAAGTTCCCTGTGGATTAGCAAACAGTGTTAGTACCTTTGTAATGAGTGTTTTCTATCTCAGTGCTCAAGTTTTTCATGAAATGTAAGCATGAACAACAGGTGTTGGTCAATAGTGTCCTCCAGGATATGTGTCTACAACATTGATCAAACAGCCTGTTATTTCAAGAAAGTTTCTGATTCCTTAAATAATTTCTAAGAGTTTCTTGAACAATGTTGAAAAGGTTGGAGTTTTTGCTATTGAAAGTAAGCAAAAATGAGGATTGTTCGCTCCATTAAATTCATTCTATGTCCTGAGCATAACTTTAATCTGTGAAATCTCATTCGGATATATACTATGCTATGCTCAAAGACTCAGGATGATACTCCAGTTTTCCATTTTTTGTACTGAGATGAGAGATTTCATTTTTCTGACACATCATAATAATTTGCATAAAAATAGTTTTTCCAACTCTGATCATAGCCTACAACTCCTCTTCCCGCACATTAAATTTGAATTTTCCTTATTTTCAGAAATAAAAATTTTGCTGTTTTCATATTTTGCTTTACTGTGAAAATGCTTCTTAATATTCCTTGACCATTTTGGTTTACAACTGAATCTTTATTGCAAATTTTCTTCATTTTTCCCTACCTTATACAGATAATACTTGTATTTTCCAATCTGTACTTCATGCTAAAAAAAAGGACATATATCAAAACAGATTATATACTCTCAACAGATTTTTCAGAAATTACTGACAATACAATGTGATATTTGATGGCCTAAATTGACATAGCATATGCCTCCTCTCTCTTATTGTCCAGATGCTTGATTTGCAGCCACACTGCAAATCTCAGTGAAAGATTTTAGTGCTCACTGCTTACATTAATTATAAATGAGTGAACACCACAAAGTTCTTGTCCTTTCAGTAAAACACAAAATGTTTCATTTAAGTTAATAACTCATCCATTCTAAAGCAATTAAAATTATAACAGTGCCTAATATTTGTAATTTTCATTGTGACTGTATTTCTTTAAAACTATGATCTCTGAAGTGTCTAGGAATGCTGTGTCTGATACAGATATGCTCAATAAATCACCTGAATTTACACATATTATTAACTATAATATGTAAAATTTCATAGAAAGTCTCTAAAAAACTTCCTACCCTTAACATTATTATTATGTATTATTATTGTATCATCATAAATCACCAAGCCAACTAAAATGGATGTCATGGGCATAAAATGATAAATTTCAAAACCTAGTCCCAGAGTAAACTGTTTATGTTTACCTCAGTAATATATTATGCTCAAAATTATTACATTAATCCTTCAAACTAATTTTTTACTGAATATGTTTCTTTATTTACAGTCTATAACAATTTAACATTGTCAAATTAATACAAAATTCCAGAGATAATGCTACCTTATTTCGGTTTATATTTTATTATGCTTTCTGTCTCCCTCCTTTCTCACCTTCTTCTATTCTTTCATTCTCTAGAAATAAAATCTGTGGCATATGTCCCATTATCTATCATTTTGTGACAGTAAACAATTCATATTCAAGTGGGTATATCCTGCAGATAACTAGAGTTTGCTCTATAGTACCTCATGCTTTTCCTGGTTTTCCTGTTTTTAGGTTTCTAAACTTGAGGTCTTAATATATCTTAAAGAAAAATATTTACGGAAACGTCCTTTCTCCCTCCCTCTCTCTCTCTTCCCCTTCTCATGGACAAAGGTGGGGGGTGTTGTAGAGCCTAATTGTGAGAGCATCTTCAGGAAGGTTGTCTTTTAGGCTCTCAATGTAAATAATAGGGTCTCTCTCCTGAGAACAGTCTAGAACAAGATACCAAGTGCCTCGAATTCTGTCTGGGAAAGTCTATGCCAAAATACTGAGATAAACAAAGGTGGAATAAACTGTTATAAAGGAAACTCTAAGAAATGGTTTGACATAATTCAAAGTGGATAAACTGAAGGTAGTGAACTAGATGATTCTAGAAATGTCTGAAAAAAGCCCCTTATTGTATAGAGAAAATAAAGATATCTAGTTTAAACAAGAAAGAAGCTAACCTTTAAACTCCGACATCTAAATCTCTGTTTAGGGATTATCTTTACTTCCTCTGAATGAGAAAATCAAGCTAAATAGCATTCCATTTTCTCTGTTATTCTAAATGAAAATGGCAGGAATCTTATATTGTTAAAAGATTAAGAAAGATGGAGTGAGATGCAAGAAATAAACCTTTGCTGGCGAAATTGTAACACTTCAATACTATTTAGAGCATTTAGACAACACTCATTGTGAGATATGGCAACTCATTGACATTTTCACAAGTGTTGTTTATCTGTTGTTGTTGGGTTTGTGGTTTGTTTTTTTTTCTCTCCAATCTCCACAAAATGAGAAACTTCCTTGCATCCTTAAAAAATCTGAAGTGATAACCTGCATAACAATTCAGTCAGTTTTAAGTAAATAGGAAATTGCAGCACTAGGGTGTTGATAAGACCACTTGGGACAGAAATGTCAGTGTCTAATACTAAGTGTTAAATTAATTTTAAAATAATTTAAATTAATTTTAACACATAATAATTAACAGATTTATTTATACATTCTCAGAGGTCTTCAGTACTTGGGGATTAAGGATTCCAAATCAACAGGGGAATGAAAGCACCAAGTTCAAATTGTCACCATTTTTAGAGTTGTGTTTGTCATATGAGCCCAGACAGTCACTGTCTGTGCTGTTTGTGCAGTAAGGAAAAGGATGTGAGCAAGGACATGCTTGATGAGGAGAATAGGTTTCTGTTGCAAAACTCTTCACTTGGCACTGCTGTATCTTACATTACAAGGTCTGGAGAGCTGTTTCTACTCTCTGCAAGGTTTGCAGCTGTGAACACAGACAATACAAAGTAAAGAAGTTTTATGCTGTGCATTGGGGGCTTTTTATTCCTTCTCTCATGGTTTGTGTTCTGGCAGTGCAGATAAGCCTTCATTACGGATTAGGGTGCCATTTACCTTGGCATTGTACATGCTCAAAGGAAATATATTCCTTTTCCCAAAGAGTTAATTTAAACATTGGCAACCTTTAAGATACGTTTGTTCATGCCTAAACTAGGTTTGCAAATGGATACTTTATTCACATCAGATACAGCTGGGAAGCTAGTTCTGTTGTGTATATTTGGGATACAGGTGGTTACTCATTGTGCAGCTATTTACTGCTTCTATTTACAGATAGCCACCATTATTTACCAAGGTGTTAAATCCTACATTTTTTTTCTTTTTTTTTTAACCACATAATTTTATTTGTCAGACAATTCTTCTTTCTGTGAATGTCTTGCCTGTTTTCCAATATTCATAATATAGGTAAGATACTTAATCATGTGCAAAAGTTTTGTATGGACTTCCAGATATTAGTTACCTTCTTACATAGCTAGTCAACTAACTTCCTTAGTTACTCTTTTCTCCCTTTTCTATTCCCAAATGAAGACCCACTAATATTATTTTTTAAATATAGGAAGCAAGGAAAATTAATGAATAACAAATTATATACATAAACTGTGGCAAGACTTTCAGAATTACTTCCATATATATGAATCTTTATTGCATCTGTCAATAGAAGACAAGACGGCTGACTATCTAGACTGTATGTATGATTTCAAGTCCCCAAAATTACAGGACTTCCAGCTTTTTAATATACAGCCAAAATATACCATTAAAAGAAATTTTAAAAATCGGATACCTGCTTCTCACTACTGATTTTATGTATTTTGATATGACACACACAAAAAAATAAGTACTGCACTGCAATTTTCCATTTTTTATACAAGCGGGAAGTTACTGTGTTAGGAGTATCACTGGTTTTACCCCACACCCCAAAATCATTACTTGACTTCAAAAGCAAGCCTTTAAAAATTCAATTTAAATGTTGCTCTCATGTTGAATTTTAAGCAGGAAATAAGCTTTGAGTCTCATTTATTTGTTGCCTTCGACTCATTAGAGGGAATTAATATATCATTTACTACTGATTGTGTCATTCTGCAGCACACTTTGGTTGGCTTCATGATTTTGTGTCTCTGATGAATATTCCGTTATTATTTGATCTTTCTCCAGGGAATAAATCTTCCTGGTCATATGTAGGACTGCACAGCCACAATATTCTAAAAGGTACTAAACCAGTTTTAACAGTATCTTTTCAGAGGTTTTTGAATGCTGCCATTTGCATCCACTCCTGCCTGAAATAATTGCTTGTTATTTAACAGTCCCTTGAGCCTACAAATGGAAATATTGGCTTAGTGCTAAAAGCTGACGGTTTTTCAGGTGTCTTCGAGGGATGCACATTTTTCCTTTCTTTCCTTCAAATTTTTCCTAATTTGCTATACTTTCAGCTTTTTACTGTACACTATATTTCAACTATATTGCTTTTCCTCCTGCTTTTATTCCTTGTAATTGCTTTCCATGCCTAATCATTCTAGATGGAAGACTGATCATGATAACACAATTTCCTTTACAATAAAAATTTTCAGGAAATACATAGTGCTGATGGCTTTTTTTCCCCCATATTTTATTAGAATTGTTTCTAACGATATTTAAACAATTTTAGAAGTAAAACACTGTGCAGGTCTCATTCTTCTAAGTCTGATATGCACACACATTTTAAGGTGTCCTTCCCCAAATGACTTAGAAAAAAAAAAGACTGTGATAGAACATGATTTACTTATAGCTCAGGATTTGCTANGAATATGTAGAGAAAAAAGGTAAATAAAAGAAAGAAAAGGTCAAGTATGAGGTCTTTTAAATAATATATCTTAGACTATGAAAAATGAAATAATTTATTTGGTTTCCTTTTTAAATTTTTCGTCTAACTCATTGTTTTTTACCTTATTCTAAACATAAATGACATTTTTACTGTCTCTTCTCATTGCTTTTCATCTGTAATCACAATTCAATTATGAACAATCACCACTTCTTTTAGAGTCATAATATATTATGGTGAAACATCATGACTGAAATACTGTTTCTCTAGGTGTTTGTCATTGACTTCAGTGTAGTAAATTTTCACCCTCTGGAAGAACAACCTGTAGTTTTACAAGCTGGCTACTTTGACAGGCAGTGTGATTATGAGGACAAAATATCTTGAAAAATTATTTTGTGGAAACTGGACGGTTTTCTTAATGTTGTACCCATCACTGAATGACAGAGTAGAAGTTGTGTGAGCCATATATATAAAAAATGACATTTTTTCTGTGTGAAAACAATGGTGTGTATGGCAGTTTGGTACAGAGACAGTTGAAGTTATTTGAGATTCTGAAAATTCACACAGAGAACTTTCAGAAGCTACTGTATTACCTAGAAAATTAAACTTCTAACTTGCAGTCATAATGAAGGCTCATAAAGTTGTCTTCTTCACTCATAATGAGTTCTTTCTGAATTAGGAATGAAGGCGTCGGAAATACTGAATAATGTACTTGGTACATTCATGGTCTTTCACTCCTACTCTTTTGATAGATTCAGAAGAACACCAGGAATTATGCAAAATAAGAGTAAGTGATTTGTTTAAAACTAATTTTAAATTTAAAAATAGCTGGGGTGGAATTGAAACTCTTGTTTAAAAATAATAAATTCAACTATTTTGGTCAAACAAAGTATTGTGGATGTTAGATATTATGTTGTAAATATTACATATTATCTTGTAGGTATTGTAAAATGAATGTAATAATTCAACTTTGAAAAACTGTCACTAGAAAGATATTCTTTGACTTCATATCCATATTTTCCTTTCATCTCCAAATTTTTGGTGGAATTATTTGATTTTTGTAGTACTTGTTAGCATTTCTCTTACTTCATCGTAGGTAAAATCTAGCGTTAATGCCAGACCTTAGCTTAACTAGCTCATGAGTCTGTTTGATCCAAAGAATTTTTCTTCCATTAACTTTGACAAGTTCATTATCAATAGATTAAACAGAGGGAACTGAAGAAATGTATTAGTGTTACAACAGCTACAGGAGACTCAGTAACTCCCCAGATTCCTTTCCCTATACTTATCATAAGAACTTCCAAAAAGTTGAAAGCCCAGAACTACAACTCAAACTACAAATACATTTAATACCTTGCTGTGTACCATTGCCACATCACTCTTAAATCCCTTATCTAATCAATTACTCAGGAAACCTGATGTTATATTTTATCTTTTTTCTCTTCCCTTAAGAAGGAATCAGAAATGTGAGAAACACTTGGCTGCAATCATCTTATTCAGTGCATGTCCTAAGTTCAGCAGCACAAAAAGAGCATGTCATTCTGATGATCTCTCTGTTGTTCTCTCTACCTGAGTGGCATCAAATCCACTCCAAGGCCAAATGCTGGCTGTATTCTTCAAAGTTTTGAAAGAACTAGGCCATGACTCCTTCGTACCTGCTGCTCACTCTGCCCCAGTGTGGCAGGTGTAGTCTTAGTAACTGTGACAGACAGAGATCAGGGTTTAAGATCTTGGCAACTGCCTTTGTCTGCTTTAGAGACAGAAAATTTCTTTTCATCAAAAATCAGAATAAGTTCTGGATCATGGCACCTTACAAATGAAAGTGAAGATCCATCTCTTTTCATTTGCATAGATGCAGTCACCTCTGAGTGACCCAACAGTATTCCCTTGGAGACTAAGACAAGGGAAAAACTTGCAGATGATGTAAGCAGAATGGTTAATTTCAATCCTCTGACTGCTTTGTTATAAAAGACTATAAGTGCTGAGATTCTGTTCTGATGGATTTAAAATATACACAGAGATTAGATAAAATACCTTAGATAAAATGCTTATGCTTCGATTTAATTTTCATACCAAACATACTCCTGCAGCAAAACACATTCCACCAGGAAATTAGTTCATCAAGACAAAAAGCACACTGTGGCCATTAGCTGTTTCCCAGTTTCATCTTTTCACTGCCTCTCAACTCATTAGGCTCTAGATCCACAGTTTCTTTACCACTCTTAGCTCCATTGTTTATTACAGATGATCTATAAGTTTCTGCTTGTTCTCACCTGACTCTGTCACAGTATCTTGTACTGAGTTACACTAATTTTATTAAATATGCTCATATAAGCAAAAGTAAAAGCAAATTCCTCCATCAATTCCACTTAAAATCGTATGAAATTTTCCTATATGTACATTGTTGTCTATGTTGTTTCTTTGTTTCATGTCAGTTCATCATTGTAAATATGGTTTAAGCAAGTCTACATTTTTTGCACCTTGTAAATTTTAGCCATTTTCAGGAAAATTTTGAATGTCACATGTTTTTTCCCCAACAGAATGAGCCACAAGTTAGAGGAATTTCCAGATTCAATATATCAACAGCGTGTGAGCATAGCATGACCCTTGCAGGGAGGGGAAGAAGGGGGGTCCTGTGTCTTTCTTGAATGTGTATCAAGGCCTCTCATTTTAAGACTTAGTGAATTTTTCTCAAGCCCTATGACTGTTCATTTATTCACAGCAAATAAATTACTTCTTTCTTAGCAGGAATTGCAATATAAGCAGACAGTACATTGCTTTAGTTTTCAGTTGCTTTCACTATTTTTACATGACATAATCTGTCATCAGAAATATATTTACATTTGTTATATCATCAGCTGCAAGGTTTTCTCTATACTCTTTTGCATGTGAGAAGGACTGGGGGTACCTACCTCAGCTTAATTAACTCCACCTGGCTTGAGACGCTTCCTTTCAACAATCTGCCTCAATGCCATTATACAGGCACAGCAGGAGAAAGCCACAAATCTAGTGAAATTAAATCACTCTCCATAGAAACATCTTGAACAATAGCATGAGAACATGGAGCCAACCAATCGTGTTCCGGCACATGGAAGTTGCAACAAAGATAAGTGTACGGCAGCAGCAGCAGCAACTAATATGGAAAAAGAAAAACAGCTTAAAAATGGAATTTATTCTCTAGCAAAAGACTTCGTAATTATTTCCATCCAAGTCTCTATTGCCTCTGAAGCAGTTGTAAGAAAGCCATCACCAGTGTTTGAAGAGAAAAAAATAGAGAAGTGACTCACCTTTGGCAAAAGCCATGTACCTCGGGTATGATCCAGGGCCATGTCAACCACCACTAAGGGGCTACACTGCCCGTAAGATGGCTCAGAATGTCAGGGTCAAGTCTCCACTCTCACTGAATCAATGCCATTTTTTGTGCTGCTCTCAGTGGTTCAAGGGTGAAGAAGAGCAAACGTAGATGGTATTTTTCTGGTATCAGAAAGAGAGGAAGAGGTCTTATCCTTCTAAGAGGAGAATGCTACTGTGAGTTGCTAAACAAATATACTTACAGGAAAAAAAAATAGAGTGAGTCCCGGTATTGTGTTATTTCTAAAAATGGTTTTCAGACATCTAATTCCAGAATAAAAGAAAAAAGCATTTTCACAATGAATGACCAAACTTGAAGTATTCTTTCTGAAATAAACATACAAACTTCCAGGTTCCAAACTACATTTCCCAAAGCTGCAGTGAAGCTGTTTAACATCTATACACAAACAGATGCACACACACACACAGACATACACACACACAAAAAAAAAAGTATTGGAAAAAAGGGAATATTTTGGCCAGTAAGACACATTAAAGGCCAAATTCTGCCAGGCTTTCTCACAGTAATGTCCTCAGTAAGTGGGGCATTACTGTTCCAGTAATCCTATTGATCTCACCAGGAAAACTTCAGAGTAAAAGCTGGTCAATACAAGCAGGTTGGTAGATTTTTGTCTCTAAATTAACATCTTCCTTACATTCTATCTCTATAGGTCAGTACTGGTCCATGACAAATGTTTGCAGTAATAATTTGTACGATTCTGCTTTGCTAAATTCTCAGAGCAGTAAATACTGTGAACATTAATTCACAGCATATATTTCTAATTGCAAAATTATATTCTTTTGGAAGGTGTCCATTAATATGAAAAATGTTGTTTTATGCCTTTGTAGTCTTCATGCCAGCAGAATCCTGAAAGGGAAAAGGATGAGAGGTACATGTTTTTCACAAGATCTCTACAAGTAATTTATACTGAATAGTCCATTTTTATTTAGTATTCTTTTATCAAATTTGGTTTAGTATTCATTTATTATATAATATATGCTTATATTTTTTTAAAGAGTCTTGATTTTGGAGTGGCATTTTATCCTTTGAGGGAAAAATCACAATTTTTTCTCATGAATACTCACAACTACAAATATATCAACAACCAAAATCTCATATCTATAATTTAGAAATTGAAAGATACTGAATGTTGGGTTCAATAAATTTTAACTTTTCAATGTTTATGAAAAGCAGACCCAGTAAATGAATAAACAGCTGAAAGAAAGCCTACTTTAAATGAAGGAAAAGAAAACACATCAGTTTTAGTTCAGCTCTAGTAAGAGCTCTCAGAACCAGAGTGGTACCGGATCACACAAGAAAAAATTCTATATTTCTAGGCTGAATGTATATAAAGATGTTGACTTGACATCAATGAATTAATTTATAATAGAATTTTTATCACGAAGTTTAATAGAATTTTGCAAGTTAATGTACAGCAAATTGGATGAGCAGTCCTTCTCTAGCTATTACTACTGTAATGAAGGAAGGGAGTTTACAACAACGTGTATATTAAATCTGCTTTTAGTATCTGTTATGATTTGTTGTTGTGTATTGCCTAAGGCCTATCTCTTCTGCACAGTTTCTTTTGCCTCAGTGTTCTTTTGCTAATGTCAAATCATTTAAGAAAACACTGAAACATGTGTAATGTACCTACAGAATAAAATGAATATTTAATGGTTCAATGCCATGACCTTAGAGATTACAATGCAAGACAATGAGCACACTTTGCTAAACATGGAGGCGAGTGGGTGTGCATATCCTGAGTGAAGTACTTCAGAAGGGAGAAGCAAAGTCAAGTTAGAACAAATACTCTTGCCCCTGAAGGCCTGTTGCCGAAATCAAATTATAGGCTCGGACTATCACAACTTATTCCTCAAAAAAAGTCATGCTGCACAAGAATATATCATCCACTTGGATAAACAAGTTACAAAGAGCCAAGTGTTAAGCAGTGAAGTGTCAATCCGGCAGAGTGGGTTTCTCAGATGCACACACATGCAGCCTGCACATAGATTACAAGCTCTATCTCACCCCTGGGATCCTCTTGCACAACTCATATTTGCCTCAAAGTGAAAACTTGCCAGTAAATTAGTTTTCAAGAACCACTAATGCTGCAAGATCCTCTTTCTTTTTGCAAGAAATTGTCTGACTCCACTAGAAACTCTAACTCTTCTTAACAGGACATAGTGTTATTTTTGAATGTACCAAAACTGCCTTCAGAAGGAGATTGTAAACTCTTAGAACCCCCAAAAAACACAGATTTAATTAATTTTTCATAAAAAAGAAAAAAATAATAGGTTGGACTTGTCCAGGAGGAGTCACTGTCACCATCATATCTTTACTTATGATGTAGTCCCTTAAAGATTTATTAGTTGAAAAACAATAAATGCTGTACTTTAAATCATACTGTATTTCTTGCATATCACACAAAATTGTTTTCATGGACTGCAATCACACCCCACAGTACAATGCATCTTTCTTTCATCTAGTTGAAGAAAGAATTTTTATGCCTAAATTCTACAAATTAGTATGCTTTCAAATTATAAGTCAGTTAGTATGCTGGTTACCCTAAACATGAGGAGAATGTACTTCAGACTATATTTCCATATAACTAAAATCATAAAATGATAAGATTATGGAATCATAGACTGGTTTGGGTTGGAAAGGAAAATTATCTAGTTCCAACTCCTCTTCCTTGGGCAAGGACATCTTCTGCCAGACCATATTGCTCAATGCCCCATCCAACATGTTCTGTTCTTGTAAGTCTCCTGCAGGTGATGTAATGTTTTTATAAGGTCTCCACCAAAGCCTTTGCTTCTCCGTGTTGAACAACCCCAGCTCTCTCAGCTTGCCCTCATAGGAGAGGTGCTTTATCACTCTCCTCTGAAGACACTCCAACAAGTGTTTTATATTGGTCTTACGTTGGGGTCCTCAGAGCAGTAATGAGATGGGGTCTCCTGAGTGGAGTAGAAAGGCACAGACTCCTTTTCCTTGCCCTGCTGGCCATCCTACTTTTGATACAGCCCAGGATATGTTTGTCTTTCTGGAATGCAAGTGCACATGGCTGTCTGATGTTGTTGACCTTCTCCTTAACCAAATCCTCTTAAGTTCCCAAATTCCCTCTCCTCAGGGCTGCTCTCAATCCATTTTCTCTCCAGCCTGTATTTGTGCTTGGGATTTCTCTCTTTGGCTTTTGAATCAAAACAAAGTGATGACAATTTTATGATTCATTCTGCTTGCTTATTCACCATTCCCTGCTCTTAGTTATACTTTACATCTTCATGTTTGATAATTTTCTCATCCTAACCCTTTCACTGTATAACGAAGCTATTGGTCAGTGGTGATTATGAACAAATACGCAGCAGTAAGAAAATTAATGAAGATGGGAAAGTAGCAACACAGACATTATGCATAAGAATATTTTCACCTTTATTTTTATTTCTAACCAGTTACTTCAGAATTATGTTCTGCATCTTCTTTCGACCGCAACATTAGGTTAAACCAAGCTTTCTGTAAAAGCAAAATGACTTTTTTAATATTTTTTATGTTAAACACAGAAGACACTACATAGCATCAAGTACTCTGAGAGATGTAGGAGTGTCCTGCAGTAGTCACAAGTCTGGTAAGTGTTGGTAAGTGTCATTCACTTTTGTGTCTTCTTTCCAGGTTTATTTAATTTTCAAGAGGAACGTGCAGAAATCTGATGCCATCAAACCAGTCACCTTACAGAGCAGACCAGAAACATTATTATGTGAATTGGTCATTCTATTTCTTCTCTCTTTCTGTGTATGACTTCCTGCTCTGTGTATCAGGGCCCTGTCAGGGTGGAGGGACTGTAAGGTATCATCCTGGGACCCTATCATAGATAACAGGTTGTCTTTGATTCTGATGGCCATGTTCATATTCTCTCTAAGATCTCTCACTGGGAAAAGGTTTTCAAACCAACTAATGTAGCTTTTCCTCACCCAGAGATGCAAAACAAATTTTGGCCCTGGGAACTCAGTGGAGGAAATGAATATGGAAAACAACATAATGTGTGACTACTCTTTACTAGTTACTAAGGTGACTCTCTTTACCACAACTCTACTCCTAGAACACAGTCAAAGAGTAAGAGTAAGAAATATAATGTACAGTGTTATTTAATCATTGCCCAAGATATTTAATACCTAATAAATATGTCAGGAATAATTTTTAATTTCCTGACACGTAGCTAGTCTTCTAGTTTAGCAATAACAATAGACCAACAAAAGCAGACTTGGTGAGAAAATCTCCAGCATGAAGAGTGTTAGGAAAGATTACTTCAGTCTTACTTTAATAAGGCTCTACTGCATGTGAGAAATATAGGGAAATAACAATAAAATTAGTGTAAACTGTTAAGTAATGTTTTATATTAAAGTTCCTAAAGATGTACTAACATTAAGATTTCAGAGAATTTTTTTTAAAATACCACTGATTATTACCATAGTACGTATTGGAAGTTTCACCATTATATGATTGATCTTTATGATTTTGAGATACTGCTTAAACCTTGGCATGTTTTTCATAATAACATTTTACATTGCAACTTAAGAACTTCCCACTTTGCAATTGACTTGAAATCCATCTGCCCTGAAATCTTCCCTCTGATTGGTGTAAAATGGTGAGAGGACACTTTAGAAAATATAGCCTATCCAATAATGGTTTTTTTCCCTTTCTCCTCTACCACACATATGGAAGGCCAAAAATGTGCTCACATGCATCCTCTGGGACCTAGTCCTGGCAATTCAGTTACCAGAAAACAGCAATTTCATTTTATGAAATAAAGACAATTATAATGACAACAGCAAAGATAGCACCAGTATTAATAAATATGATGACAGTTGGTGTATGTTGAGTACTAATAGATCACAGTGAGGGGGCTTTAAAAAATGCATGGGAGAAGTCCGACTATCCCTTTCTCATTTAGAGTGGAGTCTTCAGCATTAGTTCTCTTCATACAGAAGAAACACATATTTTTATCTTCTGTATATCTGTAAAGTACCTGAGTGATTGTTTCCACCATAGTATTTATGATCATTCAACCAATCAACAATAAAAAACAATTTCTGTAGCATTTAATGTCCCCAAATCTTTCACATATTCATTCCAGTCTGCTGGAAGTCTGCTGTCTCCTGCAGTGTAGGTAACCACCTCATATGGTATTGGAAAACAACAACCCAATTAGCACTGGAGGTCATCCATGTCACAACAGTATCTGGAAACCCTTTTGGCCAACAGCCTACACCTCTTCAGTCACCATTTCCCCCAAGCCATGGCTGAGATAATGCATCTGAGCCTAGAAACCTTGTTAAAGCAGCAGCTAACCTTTCAGACTGGGACTCAAACTGCTGAGTAGGCAGGGGGTGGGGCAGGAATGAACAAGGTTATGGGTACACTTGTCACTTTTCTCAAACTTCTTGCACCTCTGGACTTCTTCATTATGATCAGTCAATGTTTAAATCCATGTATTAAAGAGAAAATAAAACCAGAAAACAGATCCTCATCACAATCATTAGTATTTTCACACTTTGTTTTGTAATTTCTCGCCCTAAAATGTTCTCACAATGGGCGAAATTATACATATGCTAGCATTGAACACAAAAAATAATTGAAATTCTTAAGGAAATAAGTTTTAATGGGTCACCATTTCTAATAAAAAAGATGCAACTCTTTGCTAAATGAACTAAGCATACTCCTACATGAGACTAAGTTGTTTATTTTATGTAGAAGACATATAGAAATAGAAAATTACTCTGGGGTTAACCACACATAAGACCCTCAAATAAACAGTAATTTTATTGTAACTTCAGATTTTTTTCCTTCAAAAATGTGAATGCTTGAACCCCCTGTTCTTATACCCTGGAGATAAAATTCAAAATCCCGGTCTGGAAGACTTCACAACTCCCATCAGCTTCAGCAAAGCCAGAACTGATCTTGGTTCTGTAACGTGGGATCATACATTCTGCAAGTTTAAATAGCACATGGATGACTGTTGCTCACATACTGGATGTGACTCAAAGCTCATTACAGTAAAAAAAAATGAGATTAGTGTTGTTAATGGGCTTTGGATCAGGCCTGAAAACACACAACACCTGAAATATTTTGTGAAGGATCTGTAAAGGATTAACATATAGATTTCACTGCTGTACCATGAATTTTATTCAATATATCTCAAATTTATTACTTTGCCTAGAAAAAAAAAAAGAAACATTTTTAGCAAGACATTAAAAACCCATATTTGTATAATGTCCTCTATGTCAACATTTTCTGTAAAGTAAGTGGAGTGACCAGTGTCAGCAAAGCAATGCAATAAAATCTATCTCTCACTGATTCAGACTGGTTTTTGCTACCCCTGGGGATACTATTTGTGTCTGTCAAGAACGTTTCAGCCTGACAGCTCCTGATTTTCAACAGGGAGGGGAAAAGGCAGAACTAATGGACGTGAATGAGCTTAAAAGCTAGTGAACTTATCAATCACAGAAAACAACTGTATTTTGGGAAGGAAATAGAGGTACTTTGGCAAAAAAAAAAAAAGTCAATAGGTATTCTTTACAGACACTGATAACTATGATCAGGTTTTGGTCAGACTATTTTTGGTCTCATAGCACTTTTGTCAGCATTGATTATCACATAAAATTTCTCATGCACCGCATGAAATACTTCACGTTCAGCATTATAAGCAGGTCAAATTCAGAGGTCCCAGTTAAGTTTTAACTATGACAAAATTTTTTGTCATTCAATAGGAGCTTGTTTCAATAACAACTGAACAAAATTGAATGAAGCCTTGGGATCTGAACCAAAGAATCCAATTATATTTACACAGTTTTTGCACAGCTAGTCTATTATTGTTGAGCTGGGTGAGTGGTCACGAATGTGTTTGAAAGCTTACATATTTTGCATCAGAAGGAATCAGATATCATATTGCTTTTCCTAAGCAATACTTTGACTGCTCTATCCATCAGACTTACATGAATGAAGTCAAGAGGAAACTCTGATCTACTACTATAATATTTACTACTCAAATTATTTTTTTCATGTGGTACTTGCTCTTACTCAGGTATTATAAACAAATATTGACAGAGATTATAGTCATGATGGCTTGGAGAATGAGATGGATTATTTTTAACAAATGACCATAATTGTGTTTAGTACAGTGAGAACTTTCTCAAACCAGATGTCATATGAAATATTTTAAAATTCAGAAAAAGACCAAAAAGCTAAAAATTAAGATTCAATAAATGCCAGCCTTTTAGAGCTATAATTAATTTAATAGCCAAACAAAATAATTTTGAACTATAAAACTTGATACTTTCAATAAAACTGTCAAAATAAGGCATTCAGACAATTTTCCAAACTTATCTCCCTAATGTTCAGAATTGACAGAAACAATGAAAAAAGGTTTGGCAAATCAGCATTGTCAGTGGAAAATATATGATGAAAAAAAATTCAAACTCCATAATATTCAATGATGTATTATCTCTACGTGCTGTAAAACTTAGTGAGAGTCTTTATCTGCTTTTTAAGGCTTGATTGTCATCAAGTGGAGGCACCTTCCAGAAACCTCTGAGGGAAATCTAACTGCTCAGTGAGAAGCTAGCAATTTCTTCTTGCTTTAACGCTGGCACATTCAGAAAAGGTTTTTAAACCTGAGCATTTGGGATGCAAATTAATTATTTAGCAGGTATTTGTCAGTGGATTATGTTTATTGACATTTACAAAACTTTTTTTTTTTACCTCAGCTAAAATAGGCTTGTTCTATCCCATTTTCAGAAACCAATGCAGCCTTATTTCCCTGTCTGCACTCCCTGAACTAGACTCCTTCTATAGGCCCTCAGGCTGAAGTGTGTTTTACAAAGCAGAGCCCTGATTTACAGCCCTCTCCCACTATTTTTTGCCTTTGGCTGTCATAACTTAGTGCTTTGAAGTGGATCGTTTGCTACCGGCTTATTAGCTCATCTATTTTCTTTTTCTGTGTACACATTCCTTATGACTACCTTCGGTGTTGTAGATACAATGCTTGCTCGTTCTTAACACACTCTTTAATTACAACCCACATCCAACTCCAGAGAAGGGCTTTCCAGGTGAGTTAATATTCACATGAATGCAGAAGCAGGCAGCTGAGCCTGCCTTGGTGATTACTGAAGAAAGTGAACATTTTCATCATTAGAAATCAGTGAATTCCTGGACGCTGCGGCTGAAAGTGATCAATCACTGATGGGAGACAGAGGGGAAGGCAGACATCAGGGCTGCAAGCTCACAACTGGGATGGAAAAGACAAACTGGGTTTGAACAGAGCTGCCGTGAATAGTGTGTCTTTTTGTTTCCTCATCCTGCCATAAACTTCTAATCTCTCTTAAAATCTTCCTGCGGGGTGGCAAGTAAGAGGCTGAGAGGCCCCAAATTCACAGCATGTCTATAATGACCTTGCACTTGAATGATTTATCTTTGAAGCTCAAGTTGACTACATCCAACTGCTTTTCTCACCAATGGTCCCCTGTTTCTGAATTCTGCATCTTGAAGTCCTGATATGTTCAGAGAAACCTGAAGTGCTGTGCATGCTGTTACTGTACTCTGCTGATTTCTTTATATTCCCTCAGGGCAAATCTAAAGTGCCACCCCCCTCCATGCAAAGCCAGTACTTTAAGTAAGCTATGTAACAGATGAATGATGGGGAAGTAAGTCAGAAGAAAAAAGAAAAAAAGAAAATAAAGAAAAAAGTTTAAAATTTTAAAGGAAGGAAAAAAAAAAGGCAATAAATAAGCAGCATAAAATTGTTTCTGTTCTTATAATGGAATTTTTTTCCTATTACACAATGATTTTACACTCTTTCGACTTCTAATCTCCAAAAATCATAAGCTACTCCCCAAAATTTTCATAAACAACACCTATTTTTCTCTCCCTCAGAACACTTCCACTGGATGTGAAGTTAAGCTTCTTTTTTCTCTCGTTTTCAGTCAAACCCTCCAAGGGTAGATGCAAGCTGTTTCACTCCTGCTGAAGGGGCGCTTCAGTGCAAGAATGTCCCACTGAGACTAAGTGAGATGTCATGCTGGGGACAGAAAATGGAGAGACAGACACACAGACACAAGCACATGCATTCACACACACATTCATATGGATCTCACACACGCATTCATATGGATCTCCATATAAGTAAGAGCAGTCCCATGCATTTCAGGACACGTGAAATGTACGGAAATACATTTCTGTACCCAGAAATCACTGAGCACATTGTGCTGCCCAAAAGGACTGTCAGTTTTCTTATCAAATAAGCGAGGTTTTGTGGTGAAAGGCTTACTGTTCCTGTTATCTGTGGGTTACTGGCCAGTTAGTGATAGCAGGCCATGTCCAGAAAACACCTGGCAAATGTTGCTGTCAGGATTTTCAGTGGACCCTCAGGCTTATTGTTGACCTTTACCGTTGAACCCATTAATCTAAATGTGTCCCACAGACAGCGCTACAAACATTACAAGCCGAGGTTCAGATTAAGGAAAATATTAGTCACTTTCACTTATTTGTGAGATCAAATTGAAGTATACAGTAATTAATAGACACTAAAACAACTTAGACTAGCCTTTGCTTTTAGGCCTGGGTCTTATCATTTTTCGCACCATTAGGGGAAATTTATATTCATTTAAGGTTTCTTAAAACTAATAAACAACACTTCCTGGTTGCTAGACACAACATTAAGAGGTTGTGGACTATTTTTACCTCTGTCATTTTAAGGCCACATTAACCAGTTACTGTCTCCAAATAAAAAAACAACGCCAAGTGTGTATATTGAGAAAGGTCCGAAATTCCAGATGAATCAAGAAGGTCCTAAACAGAGTCTGATAGTGTGTGGTCTAAATCTACTTACCATAAGGATATTTTCAATTTGTTTCTCTCTTCCTTTAACACTCTTTTCTGTTTTAATAATTTTTTATTGTTTCATAACTACTAGATTTCTATCCTATTTGTTTCTCCTTCCTTGAAAGGGTCAATATTTTGCAAAGTATTTAAAATTTGAATAAACTCTTGCCTATCAGTGTTGAATAAGTTTTAAAATAATGCGAATGAAAGTGTTAAGTTTTGCAATTTTAATGAGAGCTCTTTCATTAACACAGTAGCAACAACAGCAAAACTAGAACAGACAGATTTGTCACACTGCACCAGATGATATTCTGCATGGCATCTACAATTAAAATGTACTACTGCGTATATTTTAATAAATATATATTTATTTTTGTATTTGTATTCCACTCTGTGACCTACCATTCTGATTACTGCTGTAGTGATTTTGTTTTAGTAATTTTCAACATCAGGAAATTATATTCTCTACTTTGGGGTATTTGCAAAAAGCATTTTTCTCTCTTACTTAATGATAGCATAGGACTTGAAAAGCAAAATTCTCTGAGAACTGGTTATATTTTTCTGAATTTATAACAAATGTGTTTGTTTTAATTAATTGATATTTTCCCCTAACTATTATGGCTTTTTATTAAGTATTTTATGATAATAACATGGTTTAAAACTAGGATATGGCAACCCCTTCCTTAAAATAGTTAAAAGAAACATTGTACATGTAAGAAAGCAAAAGGATGTCCTCTAACAAAGTGGGACTGCATTAGAGCTTCAATTTAGCTGTTCACAGCTACAGCAAAAACAGCTGAAAATAAAATGTTTAATACAGTTCAGGAGTTAGAAAAGAGGGTAGTGACTGTCGAATTGAGATAAAGCAGGAGACCTTATTTCCCTTTTTTCACATCTTTGTACCCGAGACCAAAGAAATTCAATGTTAAGAGGGATATGTACATTAACTTAATACTGAGGGTTTTAACATACAATACTGAAGTTACTTGACTGATGGCAAGTAACCCTGATATACATATATTTCCCTTAAAAATATGAACACATGAATACATGTATGAATCCATGTTTTGTGATGTTAATGTTATAGACAATAGTTATTTCCTGTGAATTTTAGCCCTTTAAAATCTGCATCTTTATAGCCTCCTGCAGGGACAATTGTGTAGCAGCTAACCAGGGGAAAAAAGCTATTATCAGATCGATGTTTTCTCAGTCATGGAGATTTTAAAACCACGCTCTTAAACTGCATGAAATTAAATCTGTCAAGATCAAGAAGTATTGCATGTGCTTTTTGTTTTTGGAAACTGCAACAAAACCAAGCTGAAATGTCATTTAGTATTTCACCAACTACTGACTTAGCATGCTACAGAAGTTGATGTTTTGCATTGTTCTATTTTAAATGAAGGATTTGGAGCAAAAAGCAAAAGAGAGATGCATTAAAATCTATTGAGTTGCAAAAAAAAAAAAAAAAANNNNAAAAAAAAAAAAAAAAGGCTTTTTTTCTAATTGTGACATCCATGATCTCTACAGATAATGATATGATGATATGAAGATTGGAAAAGAAGAATAAAAATGTCAGGGAGAAATATTCCAAGTTGTAAATAAGTTTTGGCACAGTTAAATGAGAAAATCATGATGCATGGAAATCACTCCACAGAATATGAATACCATGTGTTAAGTTGCAGCATTAAATGCTAACAAAAACATGTAGCATTGCAAAATGATTCATAAATTCTTGGCTATATGATAATTATGTTGCTACTGTAAAAGATGACAGACTAACATCAACTTACGAGAAAAGCTATGTCAATGCAAAATACTCCTTTATTTAGGGACATAGAATATTAAAAAAAGGAAAAAATAAAAGAACATTAAACACGTCCCTTTTGGTCATATAGGCTTTTACAGCACTTTCATATCACAGTGTTTTTTATGTCTTTCACTCCAGTGACTCAGAGACGACAATCACTCCTACGGGAGACTTGATAATCCTTTGCTCTCTCAGTGTTTTGAGCTCTTCACACTAAATCTTTACTTTAAGTGGCAAAGTTTCCATCTCTCTCCAGCTGGTGCTGCCAGTCATTCCTCAGACCTGAAGGCTCCCACTTTTTAATGTGCGTGCACTCCATTTTTATCTATCACACAGAGACTACACCTGCAGAAACAATTATTGGAGACCATAGAATAGATTTGCAGAGCAGCTGTTGCCAAGGACCTGATGACCACAGAGAGATAATATGAAGTGCTTTTACTTTAGATCAGTCCTCATCTGTCTCCAAGGGTCTAAATGCCCATCTGCAGACAAAATGTCCTAGGTAAGCTTTCCAACATCTATTCCTCCACTGTTTTACCTGCAGTGCATCCAATTCCAGCACCCTGAGACCACTCCATTACATGACTCCATCTAAGTGTGGAAAAGCAAAACTCTTACTTTAAAGATGCATTTTTAACACAAGGTAAAATGTGACACCTGAATCTGCTAGGGAACATAGATGTGTAACGTTTATATTTAAAATTGCCTTATCTTTTTTTTTTTCCTTCTTCTTTTTCTGAAAAGGAATTATATCTTTTATAGAAGTATATGAATGCTTTCCCGTTGGTGCAGTAAATCCATGGGAGAGAATACTGGCTTTCAACGATCCACCAATAGTTTTTTGGGGCTATTTGTTTAAAGTGGGTCCAAAAACCTATCACCAGTTAACAACAAACCTTTTATTACAGATGTAAGCTTCAAAGCTTTTCCATGAAGCCAGTTGCTATTAAAGTATTTCCAGTAAAAGTACCTATTCATTATTCAGTAAGTACAATATAAAATAGTTCCAGCTACTGCACTGAAAATGTCTTGGCCTCAGTATTTCACATTCAAAAGAAATTTATCACCTTGTTGTTCTTGCCAGAAAGACTAATTAATATTAAATCTTTTGAATTTCTCTGGATAAAATTGGCATCTGAGAGCCTAGTACGGTATCAGAGTTCTTTAAAATAAGTCAATAATAGAGATGAGTACCTCTTGTGTAATACTGTATGCATTGCATTCTGTTACATTTATTATACAAATTGAAGTGAATAACAATATGCAGTTTAACATCCCATGAATATTTTTTATCATTCTCCAACAGTAGTTAATATGCTAACCAACTTCACTGAAAGGCATACAGATGTGGAAAGAGTCTATCTAGGGAGTTTAATTATCACCTTGTCAAATTCAAATTATTATCTTGCGAGTTCATTTCCATAAAGTATCCCCTTTGCTGTTGGATGATTTAACATGTGTCTGCTTTTTCTCATCTTATTTGTCTCTATCCAGAGGCTTTAAACCTTTCAAAGTCGGCCAGCTCTTTGTCAGATCATGATGTTTACCGTAACTGATTTTGTCAAATACATTTTTGCAAACACTCAATTTTGCCAAAGATGGGTCTGTAAAATGTGAAGAGAAACTGGCACACACGACCAATAATGTTACATAAATCAGACTAAGACTTCAACTATTTCTAAACAGGATTATCTTGCAGTGAAGAACCAAAGAGCCTGGGGAATGATTCACCTGACGAAATTCTGGAGAGAGTCATTTTTGGTTGGTAAATCATTTGACGTTTCAAGAAACCTGGAGTAATTCCAGCTGTAAGAATTGGGTAGACATTATTTTCTATGCTAGTCTGGATCACACAATAGGGGGAAAATATCATATGAATATTAATGACAGGGGTTTTTTAACCTATTTAAAGGCAACAAAGCAGTGATGAAAATAAACTAAGACAGAAGAAAAATGCCTTATTGGATAAGACTTGCATCCTGAAAAACTGAAAGTTTGAACAGTTTCCTTACATTTTTGCAAGAGTGTAGGATAAACGTGTGTAATATGTGGTGGAAGTCTTTGTAAGGGTGGTAAGACACTGGAACATGTTGTCCAGAGTTGTGGATGCCCCATCCTTGGAAGTGTTGAAAGCCGGGTTTGATGGGGCTCTGAGCAACCCTGTCTAGTGAAAAGTGTCCCTGCCAATGGAGAATTGGAAATGGGTGAGCATTAAGGTCCCTTCAAACCAAAACCATTCTATGATTATATAATTCTGTGATATAAACCTAGAATTGATCAATCCCCCAAATTTCTGTTTAGGAAATAATAAAAAGCAGAAATGCTGTATCACAGCATTAAGTCCAATAGCTTGCATATAAAGTTAAGGAAATCTGGAAACAGAAAATATGTTACATTTTTTAATTTTAAGTTTTTGAATTTCAGTTGTGCGAGAACACATGGGAATTGTGTAATCAGAACTCTTATTAAACTAAGATGCATATAAATTTTTAATAATAGTAAACAGCAAAAAGAAGAATTGTATTTTTGACAAGGTAAAAGCAATACAATAAAAGTTACTCTAAAAAAAGCCCCAAAACCCACCCAAATCAGAAAGAAGACAACTAATTACCTAGCTCTTTGTAAATACATCCATGTACAGTTTCAAGATTGTTCCTGATCAAGAGCCATACTACTCACTTGTTTTGATTTAGTTTTTATCTTATTTCTTATACTTGTGCTGTATTGGAGAAAACTTTAATGTATTTAGTAGAATATCTTTCACTTCTAAATAAATACATAATACTGAATAAATATTAGGGGTTATTATTAAGGATCACAATGTTGTATAATATTATTGTATATTATATGTATTAAGAGTTACAATATTGGATAAATATTAATTTAGAGAAATTTGCTGGAAAAGTAGTGAAATAGACACAGCTTTTGTGACTAGCAGAGGATGGAAAAATCATAATCAAGGCAAATTTGGCTTCTGTTTATCATTTATTAATCATGATTTCCTGTTTATTCTTTTGGTTTTCATGAACTTAGTTTAGACTCTGAATTAATTTCATTGGGAATTTAGAGACATTACTTATACATGTACATGAAGACTCAAAATGTGTGTGTTAAATGTGTTAAAACTGCTTCCAGTGCATCTGTATAAACCAGAGGTGCAACTTAATCAGTAAGTTCTTGCTTAAATTTCAGTAGAGTGGATCAAGAAATTGTATCAGGAGGGTAATTATAATTTATTGTGTTTTTTAAGTAACAGATGATGCTCCACACTTCCCAAATTCTTTCTAATTTTAATTAGCGAAGAATACAGTGAAAAAGGTTTCATAATTTTTGAAAAAAAAATGCTCACTTCTTAGCAAAAACCAAAATAAAGAGAACGATGATAAATAAGTGCTTTGGACCAAAATGTGGATGAAACTACAGATTAGTATATAAGAAATATAACATAACTTGATGTTAAATTATGATTTTGCTAAGTTTCAGAAGCACATAATTGAATAGGGCTTGATGTTATCTCACAACACTTGCCATCCACATCTCTCACTTCAGCACTAAAATAAAACTGAGGGACATTTTTCTCATGGTCCCATTCCTCAGTGCTACCATCAAAACACTCTTTTCTCTTATGGGATAAGGGATGTCAGAACAATAATCTTCAGCAAAAGAATGGATTGTCTTGCAGCATTGTTAAGGATATAACCTCGGCCCAAAGTACAGATTGCAACAGGCTTTGCTGAAGCCTTTGTAGCGCAGCACTCCTCGCCAGCCATGCAAGTGTTCATTTTGCAACAGTAGTTTCCCTGACATTTGATATAACGTAAAGGGTATAGAGCAGAGCATGCTAAGCATTGGATAAATATAGAAAATTGTCCTCAAAAGGACCTTACTGAAGAATGCCTGTGAACCAATAACATAATTCAGATGCTGTGACCATGCTGCAATGAACACACCACAGTGAGGAATGCAGCTGTCCACATCACAAACCCTGACAGACAAATAAATGTCCAATCAAAATAGATTTTGCACCCTTGACCTTAAGGTGAGCACCTATTTAAAATCAGGATACTCATGAATGAAAAAGGAGGAATAGTTAGCACAGCCTGACAATGATTATTTCATGCAAAATTCATAGCAAATAACATTAAAAATCCTACCTGACTTAATGCCAACAATTACTGCATCTTCAAAAATAATTTAATTTGTTATTCTAGCAGCTTGAGCAGTACCCCATTTAGTTAATTTGTTTGAGATACAGAATGAATTTGAATCATTCTTTATAAATTATTATTACTATCAATAAAGACAACAGGTTACTGCCACATGACGCTATCACTATGCTGGATGAACTCTCCTTTGGGAAATTTCTTTTGTTTGTTGGACGGGTAGCATTCTATATCTGTTTTACTCTGTATTTTGGGATCAAAAGAAAGGCATTCTAGACAAAAGAATTCAAATTGTCTTTGTTTTAGATATAGTCAGCATGACTTTCAGGAAAAAAAAAGTATTAAATGTAAAGCATAATTTACTTTTTTTAGCCCTTAAAGTTATTTATTATAACACAATAACTTTTAAAGCAAATTAAGAAAGAGAAATGTAACATAAATTAATCAACTGTGAATGCATGCATAAATGCATATTTTTGAAGTGCTATGGGAAATTTTATTTTTAGGGGATACACTGGAGACACAGAGGTACAATACTTAATCTATACTGAAACTACCCATAAGGAAAAATTTGACCCCCATTTCCTTCTCTTCTCTGTGTGAAAAGGGAACCAATGATTTCTGCCAACTGACAAGCAGTCAAGCATACAAAACAAGTAGCAGACCAGCCCATATAGTAATTCCTGTTAATTCTCTCCTGAGGGTTTTGGGGGTTTGTTTTGGGGTTTTGTTTTCTGCAAGGGAAACATTGATTTGAACATGTTGTAGTGCATTTTCCAAAATCATACCTTTCTAATAAAGTTTCCCTTCCCAGAATACCGGGATCAGATACCTGGAACAAAAACCACACGAAAATTCATTAAAAGAAAAATCAAACATCTTGTGTTCCTCGGGAGCTATTCTATCCACTGATATTCTGTAAAGGTTTTGTTTGCTTGCTTTATATTTTCATGTTAAATTGGCTCAGTAGAAGTGCTTAGTCTGGGTGTGTTGATAAGGACATTGATTAAGTACAATAAAAACCTAATTTGTTATTGTCATTTAACAATAATGGGCCTCTGTTTTTTCCCCCTCTCTTAAAATGAGCAAAAAATACAAACCAATAAACAAACAACTGTTGCCACCCCCCACCCCCCATTATGATAAACAGGATTAAAGGCAAGAGGAAAATGAAGACTGTGAAGCTGTTGCTGTATTGGAAGGAAGTGCTCTAGTCCAGACTCCAGCTCTGTTGCTAAACATTTTACCACCACTAAATAGGGTAAGAAGTCCTTTCTAAAATTATGTTGAAAGAGTTCTGCCCTTTCATCATCTTTTTTCTAGAATCCCTAATATTATTCAAATTTTGGGATGTACATTTGTAACTTCTGCTGTCCTCAGTGTGAATATGCATCAGATGAAGTGACCTGGCCACGTCAGCAGCTTCTCCCTCTCTGCTCTCCCTGCCACATAGCAGCTGCAATATTCTGCTCAGATTACGAGCAGAAGATGTAGTCTCTCCTGATTGGCTCCTGCTAATGATTTGCTCATCCTTGAAAGTTGTGTAAAGAGAATGCCTAAACTAAATAAATTAAGTATTTTTGGTCCTCAGATGTGTTTTGCTGAAGAATCTAGGTATCCACAGTAATTAATTTTACATCTGTCTCTGACACACTGTTTTGGAATATACATTTTTCATTAATGGGGATTTCTTCATTGCAGCCTTAAGAACTGGGAGCCCTTCCCTCAGTTATAATAAGATAAATATGCTGTATCTGTTCTGCAGAAAGTCTACTAAGAATCTTTTTTCACTGGCTAAATTTTGGTCACTGCAGAAGTGAAATGTGTTGTGAATTGGAGACTTTTTGCTTTTTTGTTTGGGGGTTTCTATGGTTAGAATGTAGTAGCAAAAAGGAAGAGACAAGTGTATTTACTTAAAGTTAATTTTATGAATATAATATATCCATATAAATAGTTGTCTTTGGGTGAAAACAATAGTTTTAATTATTGTCAACTTTTTTCCCTAAATTCTTTCTCCTTCCACTCTAAAAAGACTTAGGTTGAGGTTAGCATTCTGTAAAAGCCCATTTCTCTAGACACTCAAAAATCTATATACTTATTTCTCACATTCTTCCAAATGTAACTGTTATTTATTTCGTTAAAAGAGATAACTGTTAATTCTGGTAATTTTCAATCTTACCCTCCTTTACAGAAAGAAGAAAAAGAGGGCAAAAAAGACATTTAACTATTTTCAAACATTGTGTTGTTTAGTTAGTTTGTTTGAGTGGTCTTTATAATTCATATAACTGTATTTAACTTTCTTTTTCATTCCTTCTAATAATATACATGTGGAAGATTTTTATGTCCAAATTAAGAAAAATAAGTCTATATCAAAATTAGTGCTGTTCCAAATTGACTCTAAAACCAACATGCAAAAATCTTTTACTACTTATCGGTGCCTAGGGTACTGCACTTTTAAGAAAATATAACAATTAAAGAGCATGAACATAGAATAATCATTGCTTGAAGCTGATAGTTATGCCAAAAGGTTGTTTTTTATCTTAAAAGTTCTACTACTTTAAACTTCAAGTGTATGAACTAGCAACCAATCAATGTATTTAGGTGACCATTACTCTGTGACCAATGTCAAATGTTTTTAATTAACTAGTTAAGCAAGCTTAAGAAAGCCTGCTGAGCAAAGATGTATGATGTCAAAGCACTCTTTTCCTTTGTCACTTCTATTGGGTAGAGGAAGAATTACGAAAATCAATGGCAAAAGAAAAAGAAAACCAAACCCTTTACTCTAGAGCAGAGGTCAATCAGTTTATAGGGGAATTAGGTTGCAATAGTAGAATAGACAATTTGAAAAAAACTCACTAAAAATTAACTCGAAGTGGTGATAAAATAAAAGATCCTGTCAGAAATTATTAAAAGTCCATGTTGTACTAAAATATATTTTTCTTTTTCATCAATGTTTTAGTCAAATTAAAATCAGATAAAGGTGAGAAAAATGCAAAATCCCATTTGAAATTCATGGAAGTTCTGCATTCAACATGTGACAGAACTGTAACACTGTCATCCCTGTTTCAGAAATACTGTGGTCACTCCAAAAGAAGTTGCTTCCCCTATCAGTAGTAGCCTGTATGGAATTCAGAAATATCCTTAATATTTTGGCACCTTGGAAAAGGAAGAAGAAGCATATGGACTTATGACTATTTTCATCCACTGACTGCTTATAACCAATGTCAATTGAAGTGAACATACATTAACAAATGAGAAACTAGGAAACATGCATTAATTCTGTCTTGCAAGGCTGGCGTCTATTGTATCTCCTTTGTCATATAAGTTACACCTACTCAGCCATCAAAAGTCTCTGCAGAATTTAAAGTTCTCCCCTGGCCACCATTTTACCTCCCTAGTATAAGATCCTAATTTCTGGGTTAAGGAGGTGTTTAGGTCAGTGTCATGTGCTGATAGAGTGCCCTGAGGAGAGGTTAGTAACTCTAACTTGTCTTCCCAGGCTGCCTTTGAGTGCTGACCTTCCCAGGGCAGCAGGTCAGGGCGGCGGTGAAGGATCCCTGCGTTGGGGCAGGCACCCAGGGCACAGCCACTCAACAGCATTCACTGCCTCGTCACGGGCACACCAGGGCACTTCTACAGCCCATGCTGAACCTGTCTCCTCCTCTGCTGACACTGGGCCTGAAACACAACAAAAAGCAAAGAAAAGAAAGGAAAAGAGAAGGGGGAGTGGGAAGGGGGAGGGTGGGCAAGCTCTGCTTTACTGCCCATTCATTTCTCTGCATTCAATCACTCCAAGGCAGTAACTAGCTCAGCCCCAGGCTCCCCTTACATGCACAAAAGAAAAGCAATCCCATTCAGAAAGAGACCATGAGTTATTGATCTCATGCTGAATGTTATGTTCGGTTCAGCAGCACTGTCACCTCCCTCACACGGAAAGCTTATGTTTCCCACCAACTCTGTTGAATGATACTCAGCTTTTTTGAAAATGAAGTGTTGGGGACTAGGGGTCAAGGGCAGAGACATCTCAGCTTTCATCCTGGGACTTCAGGACACATTCTGGGTCATGATGAAGGGTAAGCCTGCCCAGAATTAATTGTAAAAATACTGTGCAACTTGTTCACCAGAGGAGCAGGAAATTCATGGTTGCTTCACTTTCTAATTCAGACATTAGAAAATGAGCCATAAAGCCATCATTTGTAAATGTACATTAGATTTATTTTACCCATTCAAATTAATGATTTTTTTTTTGCTAAGACACTTTATAGTTCATTTATTTAGCTTAATATCCTCATTTGCAGAAATATGCAGAGATTTTGTTTTAATCAATGAAGACATTAAAGTGAAAACTTAAATTAAAAAATTATTTCATATATCACGTTTCACTCTCACCCTCTCTTTGCATGAACTATAAATAGCATTACCCCATGTATCAACACTCAGTAGTCTATATAACTACTTCAGAGAAAGCAAGGGGTATTTTTAAATTAGTTATTGTTACCGTGATACAACATAAAATGTTCAGACTATATCAAGTTCACATTAAGTTCTTGATTAAAAAGTTTTAAACCAGAATATTTTGTAATTGTTCCTCTATGAGAATTCCATATGCCAGGAGTCTAATTGTGGCATGAGGACAATTTCTTATAATTAATTATTTGGTTTGTTTGTTTGTTTTCACAAATATTCTTTCTTAGAGGTCTTTCACTTATTTAGTCAGTTTGTCAGGCTGCAGTTTTGATCTATTTGAAGGTGGGATCTACAGAAGGACCTGGACAGGCTGGATTGGTGACCCCACTACAGTGGTATGAAGCTGAACAAGTCGGGTCCTGCACTTAAATAACAACTACCCCATATAGCACTGCAGGATGGGAGAAAAGTGGCTGAAAAGTTGCTTGGAAGAAAAAGAGCTGGTGCTGGCCAACAGTGGCTAAATATGAGCCGGTGTGTGCCCAGGTGGCCAAGAAGGCATCCTGGCCTATATCAGCAGTAGTGTGGCCAGCAGGACCATGGCAGAGACTGTGCCCCTGTCCTTGATACTGGTGAGGCCACACGTTGAATTCTGTGGTCAGTTTTGAGCCTCTCACTACAAGTGATGCTCAGGTTCTGGAGTGTGTCCAGGGAAGGGCAAGGGACCCTGATGAAGGGTCTGGAAACAAGCCCTGTGAGGAGTGGCTGAGGGACCTGGTGTTGTTTAGCCCCAAGGAAAGGAGGCTCAAGTGGCACTTTATTGCTTCTGACAACCATCTGTAAGGTTGTAGTTGTAGCCATTTAGAGGTTGGTCTCTTTTCACAAGTAACAAGCAACAGGATGGGAAAATAACTTCAAGTGGCATCAAGGGAGGTTTAGATTGGATATTAGGAAAAAATTCTTTATGGAAAGGGTGGTCGGGCATTGGAACAGGCTGCCCAGGGTAGTAGTCGTCATTCTCCCTGGAGGAATTAAAAAGATATACAGGTATGACATTTAGGGACACGGTTTAGTGATGGACTTAGCAACTGTTGGACTTGGTGATCTTAAACATCTTTTCCAACCTAAATGGTTTTATGATTATGTGTTTAAGGAAAAGACTGAGGAGACACCTAAAAGAAGGAAGAGACAGTTGAATATAGACACTTCAGAGGAACAAAATTAATTCACAAGAAAAGCAAAGTAAAAAAAACCAACGAAAGTAGGAGTGCATATTTAATTGGCATCCAGAGCTGGGATGCAGAAACCCCCTTATATTCTTACTGTCTTTACTTCAATGCAAATTCATTTTGCCTGAGTAATAAATACTGTCAGAATGTCATTCCACAATCGTGTTCACATAGTCACACTCTTCTAAAACAAAATTTTATAAATGAGACATATAATTCCATCAATTCAAACTTAAACATTAAAAGTAAAATGATATGCTTACTAATGTTTGCTGTAAATTTAGTCCTTTATTCTTCTCAAGACACCCTCAATCCTACCAAAGTTTTTATGCATTGAAAATTATCTAAATCTCTGAATGCATTCTGGTAATCAATTCAATTTTTGTGTTTATATTGCAAATCCCCTCTTTTCACTGGATATAATTGATTTACCATTCCATGCACTTGATTGGTCCTCTGAATTATTCAACATTCTTTTTTCCTGTGACCAGATAACTAAAACTTTCAAATGGAAAAAGATATTTTGAAAAGTTCTTCCTGAACAAAATATTTCTTATTAATATCTAGAGTAAAGACATTCATTCTAAATACAAACATTATGAAACTTTGCATACAGACAAAGAGGAAAGAAAATGTAGTAAATAATTAAACAGAGTAAATAAAATACCCTGATTTCACTAATGAACACGATAATGAAGATTTCTTATAATTGGTTTGATATTGTTTCAGCTGCACTTTTTTCTACTGTTTCCACATGATGGATCTAATATAAATATAGAGATACTTAAACTATTCATCGTTCGACATGGAAATGTTTTTGTGGGGTTTTTTCGCCTTTTTTTTGTTTTTTTTGTCTCTCAGCTCTTAACTATAGATATATTTAATGAATGTAATTACTTGAAGGTGTGAAAACTAGTCATTTTTTTAGCTCTACTTGTTTCTTCTCACACTGTGTGTTTGCTTCCATCCTTTTTCCCCCCGTTTTTGTTGAATTTAAGATTCACCTATGTCTTACTTGGATGTTCAGACTCTAATGAGAACAAATAGGAATTAAAATAACATTATTGCTTCATTGGCATTCATTGGAAATGACTGTCCAAGGAATTTTTGAACATTATATCTCTACTTGTAGGTAAATACATTCCAAATACCACTAAATACCACTATTCTCTTTTACTGATTTCCTTGGAGAAAGTTCAGGTGGAAGGAAAAACCAAATCCTGTATTGCACTCAGGGTTCTGTAATCATGCAGAAGAAGAAACACAAGCCAGACAGATGAGTGAGTCTGTAGTCTACTATATGGATCTTTTAATATGCCACATATTATCTTTACCACTACCTTACACCAAAACTCCAGCAGCATTGTGGTAGCACTGGTAGCACTGAAGTAATGCTGTGTTAATACTGGTAGTATGCATACCATTATTTATTCTGTTATGAATACAACTAAAGTTACAGTGAGAATTTTCTTGCTCATTTTTGGTCAGTCTGCCACAAAATTGAATAGAAAAATGAAATATAAACTTTATTAACTAGTGCCTTTTTTTTCTATTCTCATTACTGTTGCTGTGACAATAGCGCAATGCTGTATCATGTATTTTAGTTTACATATTTTCCTTACTTCCTTCAGTTGCAGCTGATTCACATGTGATTCACATATGATTCAATCCATCCAGTTGTCTGATCATATTGTTTTTGTAAAATATTGAAGAATATTTGAGAAAAGTTGTATGGTCATTAATTTACATGCCATGTATAAAAACTTTTCTGGGGAAATGTGATAAATTCCATATAATCTCTCTACAGCACATAGTCTTTATTTTATAGAAATGTTAGTCAACAAGTACTGTGAATCCAGAGAAGATTTCAGTTTTTCTACAGCAATTCCAAAATTCCTTACAAAATCAATTGTAGCCACTGTCACTTTGCACAGAAACATGCTTCCATGGATATAAAATCAAGAGAAAATGTAAAAAAGCTAATATCCTACCTACTACACATAACATTTTCATGTGTTTCTGTTTCTTTTTTCTGAGTGCCACTGTCTGTCCATATGCTATCTGACAATACATGAGATTTCCAGTATGGAACCTTACAATAAAACTGAGAAACTATTGTAAAAATAGATTGTGCAGATGAAGACTGTTCCTACAATCAGACTTACTGCACATATAAACAGGAAGAAGTTTAAATTCAGTCTGAAATACAGTATAGTATAAAAGTGAATTTAAAATGAGTAGGAAACAATATTCTCATAAAAATAAAACCCCACAAAAATATTAAGAATAAAAGTAAAGCAGGAGTTACCTAGACTATAATTTAACCAGGGGGAAAGAATATCTTTTTGATAGTTAATTTTGTTTCTAATCCTCCTTATGGTTCTGAGGCTTAACTCTGGTCTGAAAAAAATTCACAGACTTTCCTCTAATTATGATTTTATTTATGAAATATGCCTTTTTTTCTTCTCTCTAGTGTATTTTACAATTTCTCGCCGCTTTGCTCTGTATTTGAATTTTTCCTTGTATAAGGACAAACTGTTTGAGCTGCCTCTCAACTACAATCCCCTTTAACCTCAGACCATGACCCCTTGTTTTGCAGCTAGTTACTATCTCTGCTGCTTGCTGATGTCAATTTGTTTCCGCTCCATTCGGGATCAGTCGTCTGGGCTCTTGATCCCTTACATGCCCTCACTGGCAAATATCTTTCAGTACTCAGTGAAGGGAAGAAACCCCCAAACTTAAATGAAACAAAACTTCAGCAGGTAACAAAAACATAATGTCAATCCGCCCACCTCTTGAAGGATGACTTAAGAACAGGTAATGCTTATTCACAGATTACTTGGTAATAGATGAATAACAGATCACTGTGGGGGTCAAATGACAGTTTTTAAATTTCAAGAGGCAAATTTCAGCTGAGAGAAAAAGGTGTCAAATAGAATGTACCACCACAGCATATGTGATTGCAGTGGCAGCATGGCAAGAGCAAGAAATAGAATTTTAAGCCTAATCTGTCACTACGTTGAAATTGTGGGAAATTGTCTTCTCTTTTCAAAGCAAATACATGTGAAGTGAAATAAGCTGTAGAGAAATGCTTTGAAGAAAGGACAGAGTGTATTGAATTGCTTATTTCCTATCATAGGGAAGCACAAGTAAATTAAATGATCAGGCTTAAATAAAGAAGAAAATTAATTATAATAAGATATGGATTTTTGTGATATAATTTTAATTATTTAAATACAACTATGTTTGTGGTCCCCCTAGGTGTAATGATTCACAGGCATATTGTTTGAGAAAAGTCAACAGAAAACTAAATGAGATATTTGTTTTATTTAATATTATTGTCATAAACTTGAAATATCCTTACCCAATGATGTAACAAGATTGACACACTATCTTTTGTCTAACTAATAATTGCTAAGCAGCAACATTTAAATATGGAGTAACAAGCTACGTATTTGTAAGGAAAATAAAATAAATTTTTGAAAGAAAAGAATTGTTTGCTGACATAGTTTTAAAAATTTAATTCAATTATTATTTACTATGAATATTTGCTCAGTTTCAATAACAGTGCTGCCTTGTCAGAATTCAGCAAGGGGAAATTATGTAGACTAATAAGATTTGACATACCTCATTGAATTCCCAATCCTCCTACTTCTTCCCGAGTCATCAAGATTAGACAGGATCTTTCTAATCACTAGACATACACACTCTCAAGTCACTGGAATGCTACCTGACATACTCTTTATTATTATATGCTACAGTATTTCAACTGCCATGGAAACAAGAACTAACACATATAAAAATATTTGCATGGCTACCATGATACAGTCAATGGAATGCGTGCATACAGATTGATGAGTACCACACACTGTATGTAGAGAAACAACAGTATCACTTCAATTATAAAACACCTTGTTTTAAAATTATGTTTAAGGATTTTATAACTTTTTAGACTCTTTTGTATTAATCATATATTTTCAGAATTCTAATCAAATTAAGATTTACATACCCAGTTAGGAGGAATTTTGTATTAATAAGGTCGGTTTCTGAGAATGCAACCTCACAGACAATATTCTCGTAGGGAATTTTCTGATATCATAAACAGAAATCCCTGTACAGCTCTTCATTCTTCCCTATCTTCCATTCACATATATATTCTCATTTAATGGGCACCCATAATTTATTAATCCATGAATTGAAATCCCAAGAAAATTCTGAAATCTTTTCCTGGGTAGATTTATGGTGATCACTTCACTTGGGTTAAGGAGATAGTTTAAATTAATGGAGGGATGTTTTGCATCAGTAGCAATCAAAGTAAGAGAATGAGCCCTTAACCCTTCTAATTTTTGAATATAGATGTAGCAAAAGACCCTAATCTGCACAGCTGTACAGAATTCCCTATTCAAGAATAAAATGCTGTTTAACTAAAAACTGCATGTCACACTGCAGTATGACATGTGACTGGAACTTTTGACTGAATATGCAAGCTCAGAAATATTTGGGGAGCCACCTTGCACTCTACTTCAGGTGCCAAATTTCTACATTTCCATATAAAAAGGAGAGCTGGTTAGTAGCCCTGGCCCAGTTTTTAGCTATTGCACAAATTCCCTTTCCTGCAGTTCTTATGCCAAAATGTTGTTAGTATAGAAATGCACTTTCTGTATAATGGCATATAAAACTGTTTCTGAAATCCACATTAATTATTTCCACTACTACCTCTTTGTTCACAAATTTAGTAAATATATATATTTTTAAAGAAATAAAGCAAATTAGTCATATCCCTTATAAGGCATTGTTTTAAATCATTCTTAATACTGTCTTATGTGCTCCATTTACACTATTCTTCTAACTGTTGTATGCGTTTCAGGTCATTTTTTTAAATCTTTCATAAATTCGTTCTTAAACTTTAAAAAAACCCCCACATTTTGCCACCTCTGTTATTTCATTAACCTCGGTGAGTTATCAGAAATATCTGACACCGGCTTTTTTATTTCCCCAAACATGTGACAGAACAATTTATCTGAGCCTGGTGCTTTATCATCCTTTAATCATTCTAATTTTGCAAACACTTTATATGATCTGGGGCTCATAAAACCGTTGTTGTATTTCACTTTCACAGAAAATTTATTCCAGACTTTAGGTTATGGCCTACAGCTGCGCTCATAAATATCAAGGCAAAGAATTCATTCATGCTAAATTACCTTCCAGAGATGTGCAGAGTTATTCATACCACTCAGAAGAACACCAAAATTCATATTTCTGTCAAGTTCCCCAAAAATAGAGTATATGAGATTGCCAGTTAAAACTTCTTTGCCAATATGTTTTGAAAGAGTGGAAAACAGTCGTATTCCACACAGAGCTGCTGCTGAGAACCCATTCAGACTGCTCAATTAATGATTGTCAGACTTCAAAACTCTACTTTATTCAGATATACAAATTTTAGCTGAAGTCTAAATAAAAGCATTATAAATAAACTCAAGCAGTTGCGGGAAAGTTAAAGCAGGAAACATTCTGTCCTTATTTTAAGTACTTATTCTTTATCTTCAGTTTCCAGTCCTTCAGAAAGAATGTGTTCTGCTTGTCATTGGAACTATTCATATCAAGCTTCAGAAATCTGTGGATGCTAGATCATGTTCCATAGTCACAAAAATCTTCATTAGTTTGAGTAATTTAAAGTAGAACTGAAGGCATCTTCATGAATTGGCTTGTGCCAGTTTCATTTTTTCCCCATTTTTTCTTGTTAACCTTTTGACAAGAAGCAACTATGAATTTACCATCTCCAACTCAGACATATGGGAAAATTACTTCTTCCTGTTTTCCGATAAACACTCCATCTAGATAAACATGAAACATCATAATTCACATCAAGTTCTAAAATTACAAGAAAAAAAATGTTTTTAAAAAGAAAATTCAACAGCTTTCCGAAGACTAATTATTACCATTTAAATACATAGATTATACTTTCTTTGGTTTAGCCTTAGTGAGAAGACCAGAAGAGTCTCAATAGAATTGAGAAGTATGAATTGTCGATTTTGTTGCAAGCTCTAAGTTGTAAATTAGAAGAAAATAAAAACAAACAACAAAATGCAACATGCAAAATAGAAAAAATGGAATAAACCCTGACTGTTTTTAAAAAGCCATGTAACCTTCTGGGAAGCCTTCATTGCAGAGGTGTTAAAACCAACAGACCTCTGTTCATTGGAAATTTATCTCCAGTAATTAAGAGCAACTTACCCCTGCAGAATGAACATATTTCTTCGTAACATTCATGATTAATTCTATCCTAACAGGGTACAATTTCTTTTTATTATTCATCTTTTGAAATTATTGAAACATGTATAAGGAGTAGAAAAATCTGGAGATTAATTTGTATAAGATTACTGTCCAATTTAAAATTAAAGTATCAAATACCACATCAATTCTCTGGGATATAATCACTATGTTTATACATTAATGAATCCATCAGAAAGGATATGGTTATACATAATGTTAAATAACAGAGCTTTAGCTTATCATTATTATTTAGGAATCATGCAGTGCAAATACCTTTAAATCCAGTACTGTAATTTGCCATATCTGAAGGTGAGGGTAAACTTGCTCAGCAGTAGAGCCTGCTTACCCTGTGCTGTTTCAGTGTATGGTTCCTTATTTCATTCTCTTCACTCACAGAGCATGAGCAACAGTAGCAATAAAACTCTGCATGTGTATGCCAGTAGGTTTTTATTGCTCTTTCTGCTCTTGTTTCCCATGAGAGGAAGAAAAAAAAAATAAAAGGGTATGGAAAATTTTGAGTTTTAATAGGGATTTCTGCTTCAGAAGTAAGACAGGGGTTACACTGCTTTTAAGGAACTTACCTTGGCAAGTTCCTTAAGGAACTTGGTTAGTTTCTGCTTCCCTAAGTTAAACACTCCTATTTTTTAACAAACAGATCTGTAGTAATATTCCCAATACTATAAGCCACCTTCTTTCATGATTCTTAGGCCATCAGGGACTCCCAGGAATGCCCCCCTCCCTGCTGACTATGCACAGTAAGTCCACCTGCTGGAGATCTTCCATCTGCTGAGGTTCTGCTACCTGGCCCTGCTGTAACTCCCCCATGCCTGCAATCCCCTCAGGCAAAATGGCATGCTTTTCCCCAAATCCATTCTCTTCCTCTCCTCACAGGTATAGAGCAAAGCACTAATTCAAATGTATTCATCAAATATGTTTGCAGAGAAATTTCCTATGTAGGACGTGAAATAGATTATATATGGCTGTATGAGATTCAAATCTGCAAGACTTTCACAGAAAAGTGTGTCAGTAAAGAAACACCAAAACCAAATTGTGTCTTAGAACTTTTAGATGAATGAATATTAGTAAGCCACAAACACATTCCCTCCAGCAAATATACAAAAAAATTTTGTGATGAAAGTAAATATCTGCAGTCTCTCAAGCAAAAAATAGAGCAGCGTTTTTTATGGGTTTGACTTGATGTGGGTTTTGGCTTATTTTGGCTGGTTGGTTTTTCTACAGGTACTGATGTTACCTTCATTTAATTTGGTTTATTACCTTTATTTTATCCAGAAATAATTGTGCCTTGTCTATTCTCTGTAGTAAATTATGAGTTAAATTATGAGTTAAAATTATCTATCTTGCAAGTGCTAAAAATCAACTCTCGCCCCTCCCAACCATAACTCACCTCTCCCAGTACAGTGCTTGAGATGCTAGACAATGAAATGCCTGATGGGGTAAGACTAAATCATAATTTAATTGCTATGAATGCTGTTTGTGTAGCAACTCTGGCACTAAAAAAAATTTAAAAAAGAAAGGTAAAGTATAGCAAAATTAAAATGAGATGTCACAGTTAACTAGGGAAAATATTTTTTATTCCTTTTTTTTATTATTGTTTCAAATTGCTGCAGATGATGACCTGACATCTATTTGGCAAGATATTCAGATAAAGTCTGAGTGGTTCACCAGGAGAGTGGCTAATAAGTAATTTCATACAGTATTCATCCACCTAAAGGAACAGGCTTCTACTTCTTCACAATTCAGTGAAATATATTTTTGCTAACTGGGAGGAAAAAAAAAAAAACCATGAGAGGATTTTCATGATTCTGGGTCACCCAATGGTGCACCAAACTATTTAGCTATGGGAACTGCTGATCAAGTAGAATAAAACTAAGCAAATATATTTCAATGTGCTTTATCTTGAAGGTAAAACCATCATACCTGAATGCATTTATAGGAAAATATGCAATAAGAATTGCAAGGATTTCTGCTATTACCCTTGAAACTATTTAGGAAATAGGTGGATAGTCTCTGAGAAGTTGGGTGAAAGGGAAAGAAATAACATTATTTCATCAAAGACTTCATTTCAGTGAAGAAAAAAATAAATCAGTCAAACAAGAAGCTTTTGTTTGGTCTTTGATCTAAAACTTCCATATCTTTATTCGTGCATGAGAAAAGTCTCTAAAACTGTTCAGTTTTTCAGAACAGAAAAATTCCCTTCATCTAACCTGATAAACTTTCAGTAATTCTTTCTCTTCTACAATACGCAATCCTGGTGCACAATGTCGAGAGGAAAGGAAGGATTTAGTAACCAGAATTTCAATAGCATGCTTTGTGTGCCACAGTTCACAGAACATCCCAGTACAAATCATCAGGGAATAGAAACAATCACCAGTGAAAAGGAGACTATTTCCCATCCCATTTCTATCAGCAGCTGTTCAAGGACAACTAATAATGTAAAATTATATCATGAACTATGCAGAGGCATAAAGGCTAACCATCTTAAAGTACCATTTTCAAAAATTATTTGTCATGACAGTTGCTGATGTTCTGAGCAGCCATTTAGTCTCAAGGGTGGGGCTGAATGAGGTGGCACGGTGCAGCTTAGTGGTGATGTTGCAATCTCAAACCAGCACTGCTGCTTTACAGTCATGCAATATGGGTTAACTGCACCAGCTGCACAGGCTGGGTGGGGAAAGCTTCTTCTCCCAGACAAATCCAGTGCTGGGCTTTTTGCTGTGCAGTATCTTCCTAAGGCAATAAAAATTCCACATGATCCAATGAATAGCTGAGAGGTGTATTTCCATTAAAAACATTGAAGGCAAAAGACAGTTAAAAACAGTTAAAGCAAAATTGCCTGCTGGCTGTCCCTAGAGGCTAGACACAGTAAACTAAGCTAATTTCTAGAAGCACTCTGTAGGGAGAATGTGCAGACAGATAATATAAATAGCTTGATTCTAAAAATACTGTTGTTTTTTTTCTTTTCTTGTGGCTAGGAGATGTGACTGAATTGTCAAAAATTAGTTTAGTAGTAAGTGTCTTCTGAATTAAGTATCAGATGTTAGATCTCACAATATTGTCTACTTTTTGTCTGTAACGTTGCTTACACTAGAAGATTAAAAGCTCTAACAAGCCATGACTATCTACCCAAGATAAGTGCTCTCAATAATAATAATATGGTGTGCAAAGGACATAAAATCTGAAACAATTTTTCCAGTAGACATGTGCCGAAGACTAACTCTCTGAAAAACATATCCTGTACAAATTAGAGTATACATACTGTTTATTAATTATTCAGATACAAAGATTTTTTTTCCTCGTAATCTATTGACTACTGAACTGGAAGGAAGGGACAAAGAGACAGTTTGTGGTAACCTTTCAGCTAAAGCCTCTCTGTATATGGAGGCAAATGAAGTGAAAGAAATAGATGATAGTTAAAGACTGTGTAACAATTTTGCTAAGCTTTTTTAAATGCTTATATTGAAGTAGAATTAAAAAATGAGGGAATGGATTAAATGTACTTCCTAACTGGACTAAATGTGTGGTTTTTTCTTTTTAATTTGTTCAGCAGCTTGACATCTGTAATGTTTAAATTAATTTAAGGTTTTTTCTTCTCCCAAAAGGACAAATTTAAAAGACCCAACAAAAATGTCCCTAAAAATATTTATGTAATTTCAATTCCTAAATATTTAATGATAAATTAAAGTAACAACACTGTGCTTCAGATTAAATGCAACCTAAGTGCAACATAAAATCTTTTTAAATGAAAAAATGTAGGACAAAAACTCCATCTTTTTACTTATTAAAATATATCAGCTATTTATCAAAAATTAATAGTTCCATTAAGTATTTTTAATATAAAAACATTATTCAGATGAAGCATTTCAATTAATTTTTTATTGAGACTTCATTGCTTACAGGGCCTGCAAATTATATCCATCATATAAAATACCTCAATAGATTTGTTTGCTAAGGGTTCAGTGTTTGAATTGAGGATAGAGAAAAAAAATCAGAAAATACTAACAAGTTTTGTGGCAGTACTTATTTATTTTTGCTGCTTACAGATTTTTTAAAAGTCTCCTAGCAAAATCTTCCCCTCTCAAAATTCACAGGCTCTTCCTTTTAATGAAAACTACTGTGAGCACCTGTTAGCCCTGGCCACAGGAATGAAATTAGTCTTCAGCTAGCAAAACGTTAGTCAGGTTCAGTAAACAAAAGAGGAACGAAGTCAAAGCAACTGCCTCTTTCTAATTTTTCACCATGGCTGGAGCTGATTAAGGAGAAAGATGGACTTTAAAGAGTTTGAGCAAAAGAGATCTAAAGGAAATGAGAACTTAGGGGCAAAATGGCACGTTGTTATTATTAACAGTGGAGATTAAGGAAGTAGAATGAAGTATGATAACAGACAGAACAAAGGAAAGCCTCTATTCAAGAAAAAAAATAAACAACTGGTGGGACAGAAGGCTGTGAAAGAAACTGAAGTAATGAAGCAATAACCAACCTTAAGAGCAAGTGATGCTCAGCGAGATGGCTGTGAAGGATACTGGGTACTCACCCATGATACCATGACCTTTCAGCTCAACTAATATCATGCCTTCATAAAAATCATAAGCCCCCACCACTCGCACTCCAATAAAAGACAGAGGAAATAAACAAATTCCCAAACTAAATAATAAATTTCAATTTCTACTACTTTAATCCTGCACTTTGGTTGTATGTTTAAACTATGTTTGAAGCAGTGTAATAATGTAGAATTGTGATCATGCTTCAGCCCAAATTTCTTTTTTTATTTAGTCAAACAAAATCATTAGTTGAGAGCCCATAATCCTTTCTTTATTCATTTCTTACTCTTCTACTGTAAGATTTCTCTCATCGATTTTCTATTTATTTATTTTAGTCCAATATTCAGGTAAAGAATGAACTGAAGCAAAAATTCAAAATGAAGTTTGCAATCTAGCACAGAAATATATGAAAAATTTTCAGTATCAAACATAATTTGTAAGGTGTATGGAGGGTATCACAGTACATAATACTGTAAATAAATCACAGAAGGAGTAGCATTTTCATTGTGTTATATAGTTCAAATTATTAGAAATATGAAACAGAGCAATTTCTGAATTCTCATTACAAACTGCAGTTATCATTACAATTACAGAACTATAAAGATAAAAAGAGTTTTCTTTTCCAAAATAACATTCCCCTCATAATTCATACTGTCCAGTAGCATGATAAGCTTACATATAAAGCATATACAAAGACACTCTAAAGGTACAACACTGCTTCTATGAACAAATCACCTAGATGGGAATCTCACTAGAGACTCTTCTTACATTAATATTTTTTACAGATGCAGACCAAACAGCATTTATTTATTCACATGGCTTATCCTGTGGAGGTTTACAAGATCATCTGCTATTGCACATGATTGCAGAACCAGGCCTTTTTTTATATTGTAAAAAACCAAACCAAACCAAACCAAACCAAACCAAACCAAACCAAACCAAAAAAAAAAAAAANAAACCAAACCAAAAAAAAAACAACAAAAAACCACAAAACAAAAACACACCAAAAAAACCACCATAAACCTTGTAGAACTCTAAGTACGTATTCAAACTGTCCCAAAATACAGTAGTAAGGAAAATAATTTTAGGACATTTCACAGTATAATTGTATCTATCACATATGTATGAATGTATGCACCTTTCTGTTCTCACGACTCTCTTACAATTGTGCTGCTAGTGACTGTATTCAGCTACCAGTACTTGTTCTGGTCATGTTCTTTGTTGTTAAAATAAGATTCTGTATTTTTGAAACTTAATCTATCATGCTATAATTTCCTTCAAAATAGTGGGGAAGTATATTCAAAAAGTCTCAGAATAAATACATTTCAGTGAAAAAAAAAAGAATTAAATGAGGAAATTGTACACAATTAAGCTATTCTCAAAGCAATCTTTGTATTTTAATGAAAACTGAAAATGCTAAAAAACTTTTGTAAACTGTAAGAAAAATATGACAATGAAAATAATAAAGAGAAAAGAACATGAAAAAGACAAATTAAGATTTCAAACCACTATTAGTAAGATTGCAATCTTACTTTTTATTTTAATACATTAGATTGAAACTATGTTTTTTAGGGTTTTATTAATTTTGAGTGGTTTGGTTTTGTTTATTTTTTTTTTAGTTGGGACAAATTAGAGTGTAGGGTGGTATTTTTAAAACCCTATTTTTCTAATTTAAAATTGTGGTTTATCTGGCACAACCCTTAATAGTATTTTATTAACTAACTACTGATTTAATGCATTCAGATATCCTTCTAAAAACATAATGTTTCACAGAGACCGTTACTTTGGCAGACTTATATCCATGGCATCAAATAGTTTGGCCATATCTGAGCAGTTAGAAGTTAATAGAAAGCATCATGAATCTAAGGAACATGACAAGGCTTTTGCCAACACGGAGAATAAGCTCAGTCTTTGTGTTTGATGAGTCAAAGGCTGTCTTTCTGAGTCAAACAAATAAAGTAATACAGATCTATGCAGCATTTGTGTAAGCCTTGAATACAGCACTGACCATGTCAACATGATACTTCAGAGCTTTGATAAACATCACCCATTTTCAAGCACAGGAAAAGTGGGATTGGAATAACCTAACTTTTTTTTTTCATATGACATAGGAAAGTTGGGTTAGAGGTTACATTTGCAGTCAAAAAATCAAACCAAAACAAATGGCCATGAAGGTTAAGATTTGTGGCTAGATCAAAGAACATACTAGATTCTAGATACTACAAGTATCTACACAATCCCTGCCTTACAAGCAGTCAGAGGTGAATATGACACACAGCATTTTTTAAGGCTTCTGCCATAGCAACTGTAAGTCACAAGGATATTTGGGAAAATATGACTAGGTTGCTGACTCATCTCTGGCCTTAAGTTGCTCTGTGAAGCAAGATTTGAGGAATTACTGAACCTAAACTGGTGTATGGTCACATGGCTTAGTGGAGCTTGGCAATTTTAGGCTTGTGGTTGGACTCGATTTTCAAGACCTTTTCCAGCCTAAAGGATTCTGTGATTTTAAAAAGCACCCAGAGGTAGCTGTTAGCATCACGAGGAAAAGCTGCATACCATGAGTGGGTAAGGGGGAGTTACTTGAAAAGTGACTCAACTTTGTATGAATCTGAGGGGGAACACTGGGAAACCTTCTGAAGAGCAAAATTTTTTAAGGCCAGTAACCTATGCAACCACACTAGTAATAACATACAAGGATGAGATTGCCAACATAATAGCATCAAAAATACTTAATTTTCTACAGATAAGAAAACTGGGACACACCAAAATTTCAGATTCATCATTGAACAGTTACAGCTGGGAGAGACCTTCAAAGGTCAAACAGTTATGCCTCTTCTGCCATGTGTAGAGACATCTTTCACTTGACCAAGTTGCCCAAAACCTCATCCAACCTTATCTGAAACACTGCCAGAGATGAGGTATCCATAGCTTCTCTGGGTAACTTGTTTCTATGTCTCACTACTCTAACCATAAAGAATTTCTTCCTTATACCTAATTTAACCTCTCATCTTTAAGTTGAAAACCATTAATCCTTTTTCTATCCCTATGGGGCCTGGAAAAATATCTCTCTCCATCTTTCTTATAAGCCTTCTTTTTACATTCAAAGGCAAAACCAAGGTCTTCCAGAGCCTTCTCTTCTCCCCAACTCTCTCATCTTTTTTTACACAGGCTTGCTCCAGCCTTCTCACCATTTTCATGGCCCTCTTTGGGACTCACTATAACAGCTCCAGGACTTTTTTGTAATGGGGACCCCACAGCTGGATGCAGTACTCCAGGTAGAGACTCAGCAGAGCAAAAAAGAGGGACAGAACTACCTCACTTGATCTTCTGACCGCACTTCTTTTTATGCAGCCCAAGACAGGGTTTACTTTCTGGGCTGCAAGCACATTTGTTTCTTTCAGCATATTGCATGCTTTGAACTTCTGCATCTTCCTAAGAGATGATTTGATAATTTTTTACTATTGGCAGTCTCCTGAAGAGTTGGAAATTGGTTCTCTAGAAGGGATGCCAGTGGGATGGTGAAGAATTAAGTCTTATCCATGCCAAGCTTGACCAATAAGGATGTCAGAAAAGCTTCAGCTGTAGAATTTGGAGAAAGTAGATGGACTAGCACAATGTTGCTGAAGTTAAATTTATATTTACCATAAAGAAAAGGAAAAATCACCAAGAGAAATTCCTGTAGAATTTCAGTGCAAAATTAAAACTGACTTCTCTGAAGGATTGTTCTGGTGCTGATAAATATGAGTCTTGAATACCAAAGAATAAGACTTGATCTGTAAGTTAACTAAGATATTTAAAAGAAAAAAAAAAAAAGATTAGTATTGATCAGAAACTTAATCAGAACAAAAAGACTAAGCGTTTAGGAAGGAAAGAGGAACAGGAATGGGGAATTCCTGCAAACAAGAGTCTCAGAGCTCTGCATTATGGTCTTCTCTGTCTGGGGAAGGAAAATTCATGGGAAGGAATAGCTGTAGGTGCAGATATTATATCCAATGAAGACATGCAAACTTTTTTTTAAAGACAATCATAAACAAGCCAACAAATAAATGACACAGGGTATAAGACTGAAAGATACTTCCTAAACATTAATTCCAGCCATCCACAAATTACAAATTAGATTGCTTTAAATCTTGAGTTAGTTATCTACTATTAATTTAGTAAAGTTGAGTGAAAAGGATCTGAATCTTAACTTTCTTCTTTTTTTGCATTTAAATTCAAATTTATGCTAATACTGAGGATGTCATACATATGAAAACAGTGTTACTTTCAGCCTGAGCACTAAACAGAATATTTTCTGTGAGTTCCTGATAAAGATATTTGCATTAAAACCTGAAACAAAAACTAAACACGTAATAGCCATGAAGGCTGGAGAAAGAAGTTGCAAATAATCATGAAGAAATTTCGTGCTTAACTTACTGATACTGATACTGATCAATTTCAACATAAACTAATAGTCTTATAGAGACTTAGAGAACAGGTAGACTAGTTTTGCATTCGCAAAATTATGTAGAGCAGATTAAATTGTACTACTATTGTTCACATAGACTGTAAAGATGCTTAAAAACGTGACACTCAAAGAAATGTGGAAAATCAGGGAGTCTGAAGCAGAAAATCCCAAAAAAGAACAAAAGTGGACAATCTCTTGCAAGTTTGTACCCCATAATGTGGAACATATGTGATAGAGTCTCTTAAGAGACTTAGCGAATCAAGTACGCCTTATAAAAATTCTAGGAAGTAGTCCAAGCTAGAGGAGAGCAAAAGAGTCCAAATGTTTTTATGGAACTGTGTGGGATGAATCTATGTTAAGATACAAACCCAAACAGCAACCAAAGGTGTCTAGGCACTGATCGCTTCCTAAATGCTTGTTTATAAATAAATTTAAAAATCAATAAATAAAAACAGAACTAATGAATAATAATAGATAGAAGAAAGTAATAAATGCCTTAGAGATTATCTCAAAATTCTTTGTCGCTGCCTAAAATATTAAAATGCTTTCTAAGTAGTTGAAGAAGAAAGCAATTCTACTGGGTTTGCCCTATTTCTTAAGGAAAGGAGAACTGTTTTGTCATCCTTTATATCCCTGGGCACTGACTACACCCTCAGCAAGTTTTCTGGCAACCCCAAGGTGTGTGGTGCAATTAACACTCTGGAAGGAATGAATGTCACCCAGAGAGACGTTGAGAGGTGGATTTGTGCAAACCACAGGAAGTTCAACAAAGTCAAGGCCAAGATCCTTTACCTGTGTCAGGGCAACCCCAAGCACAAACACAGGCTGGGAAAAGAATGGATTGGGAGAAAGACTTGGTGCTGTTGGTGGATGGAGAGACCAACATGAGACAGAAACGTATGTTTGCAGCCCAGAAAGCCAACTTGGTCTGCATCAAAAGCAGCATGACCAACAGTCTGAGGGAAGTCTCAGCCCCTCTGCTCTCATGAAACCCTGCCTGGAGTCCTGTGACCAGCTCTAGAGGACCCAGCCTAAGGACATGGACCTATTAGAATGAGCCCAGAGGAGGGCCATGAAGATGATCAGGGGGCTGAGCACTGCTCCTAGGAAGTCAAACTGAGAGAGCTGGGGTTGTCCAGCTCTGTGTATCCTTTTAGCAGCCTCCCAGTAACTAAAGGGGGCCTGCAAGAGAGCAGGAATGCTACTTTTTATAAGGGCACATAGTGATAGGACAAGGGGTAATGGCTTTAAACTGAAAAATGGTAGGTTTAGTTTAGATATTAGGAAGAAGTCCTGTACCATGAGGGTGGTGAGGCAATGAAACAAGTCCTAGAGAATTTGTGGATGCACCATCCCCAACTTCGAACAGAACAAGCTGGATGGGGCTTTGAGCAATCTTGTCTAGTGGAAAGCATCGCTGGAACTTGGAAAATAGCCATGTTTTTGCAGAGATTTTTCCCAAAGAGGCTTTACTGAAATTTGGGGAGTTTTAATTAATGCAGTCTTTCTAAGCTTTTAATTTCCTTTTTATCTTGTTCTTTTTTTTTTTAAGTGTGCTATCACATATAAGACATAGTGACAAATCATGATATTTAAAATTAGAAGATAATTAAATTATTATAAATAAATATGTTGTTATATGTATGCACTTCTAAATTTCTTCAAACTTTTGAAAGCCTGATATACTATCTCAAATATTGTCTATAACTCCTTAAAACCTTTAGACACCTCAATTATATATGATAAAGAGTAAACTGTAATACTAGATTTATTTGTTTAACATTCAGGTCCAATCTTTTGTTGCTCTATTTTATGCAGTTTTTCCACATTAGGATCTGAAACAATTCTCTTTGAAACAGAAAATAAGTGATTTATTTTTGTTTTTTATTTTTATTGCTTTGGGAGTTTGGTTTGGTTTGAAAAGAGTCAAAGGTTAGATCAACAAACGAAAAAGAAAAGAAGATCTCTTTGCCCACAATGAGGTTGCCAAGTATATCCGACCATCATGGCAGATGATCATCATAAAACTAATCCACTTCCGCAAAGTATGCAGAGGAGGAACATCCTGAGTTGACAGAAACATGCAAGCTACACATTCTATGAAAAATCCCTCAATAGTGGTTCATAGCCACCTTCCTGCTTTAGGGTTGAATATGGGTTCTACAAAAAGCTGGCTTTTGAATGTTCGTGCTTAGAATGTATGGGAAGAAATCGGAAAGAGGGAGTGCAGTGCCTGGGAACCTGTAGCTGAGGCTGAACAGAAAATAACTTTATGCATGAAGAGTATGATTTAAGAGTATTTCATACTCATTCCTGAAGACTTACAATCTGAATCAGCCAAAAGCTAGTGAGTGCATGTTGCCTTTCTAAAATCTATTGAACCTCCTTGTTCAAAGTTCCTCTAAAAAACTTTTTGTTGTGTTTTATCTAATTATCTAATAAATTATTACAACAAGGGAGCTCATTAAATTCAGAGTAGAGGAAGAAGGAAAAGGTGTTGCTAGAACTTAATTAGCAAGATACAAAGATGCCAATTAACACCTATGGCTCAAGAAAAGGAAAAACTTTTTCATGCAGTATACTAAAAAAATACATTCACAGCTGGTTACACATATTTAAGTGGCATGCAACTAATTTTGGTGCTAGTGTTGATAGTAAGTAAAAAAGATCATGTAAAGGAAAAAACAACTTCCCCAGGGTAACAACCATGATTCTTTTTTATTGATATGAATACCAACTATTTAGCTATTCAGATTAATGAGAGAGTAATTAGGAAAAAATTGTGTTACAGAAATGGCTAAGAATGATATCATCTTTTTTCTACCAGATGTACCACACTAATGCATGCCAATAATAATTTAAATACACAGTTTGCAATTAACACCTTCTGACAAGCTAGAAAACAATTATTTTCTTTTAAGATAATAAACTGACTGCTAGGAATAAAATCCTCCTTAAATATAGATGCTTCTTCTCTTACTCTTGTTTTGAGTGATGTTATCATGAGATCTAAAGGTCATTGGATTTTAAGTAACAAAGGAAACCATCTAGCTCTATACATCCAAAATAAATACAAAGAACCATAATGTATAAAGGAAATTATTATTATTTTTCTCATGCTTTCCTATCTGTTAGATCTGTTTCTGGAATTAATAAAGAGACTTAGGTGTGTCCATACTAGAGTTCAAACTAAAGCAAGAAAACTTTAGGACGTGCAACAACCAGCAAAGAGATAGCCATCAAGCAATACTGTCTTCAGGGTGCAAATGAAATGCAGTATTTGTACAGAGCTGAAGCATGGAAACCTACAGGACATTTTATAACATCCATAAAGGATTTGGAACAAACCCATCCCTGACAGAGGAAAGAATCAAACACTTTTTTTGAACACTGCGAAAGGCTTGTTTTTCCTTTTCAGGTGTCGCAGCATGTGCTCATTTGAAAAATAAATAGTATTTTTCTACGGAAGAAGAAGGGCAATCTCTATTCTTTCTATTGAAATGGGATACAAGTGACACTAGACTAAAAATCCATAAAAAGGAAAGAGGAATCTAGCTTACCTGAACTAATAACCTGTCTCACTTAGGAACTAGAAGCTTAGTATGTTTCACCGTTCAAGATCTGTCTGAATAAATAGCAAAAGCAGAGACGATGTTCCCAAGTGAGTGTCTAAGAACTGGGATATACAAAGTACGGAGGCTAAGAGGCCACATTTACTTGCTCATTTGTGAACTCAAACAGTTGATGCATTATTTTCTTAGTGTGTTGCAGGGTTTCTTTGAAGGATTTCTTTTCAGTGCAAATTTAGTTTGCACTTGAAATCTTACAATACACACTTGAGCTGTGCTGCTGGTTTTCTCAAAGCAGTTTCCCTCCTGGTGAAGCAGAAGCAAAGACATCCAACAGGGAGCCATCTGTAAACCTCTCCTTGCAAATTGAAAGCAAGATCCGCCAGCAGTTAGCACTCTATATATGTGCAATTTATGCCTAGAACCCACAGCTGTCATTAACTTCATTGACTTAACTGTGAAAACACAATATGGATGTGTACTCCAAGAACCACAAAGAACCGTACAAAAATAAATTATGGTCTTTCCTTTCAAACACAATAATAGCCTATGATGTAGATACCTCTGACACCAGATCAGCTCTAACATATTAAGATACAGTCAATTTTGGGTGTGTACTACCCAGTAGACCTTTGTTACTAGGGATCCAAAAATTAGTTTTTAACTATTAATTTAACATATTGCTTCTTTCTATTTAGCCAAGACAAAATACTACCTCATCAGATATTTTTTAACCATGTAGTCTTAAACTTGGCTAAGCAAGTTTATTACAGTTTATTACAACTGTTTAAGCTCAGGCATGGGATTCATATGCCTGACTATTGCCATCTGATGATATTTCTAAGGTTGTGCTGTTGGCATTCTAATAGCTGCTTCAGAAGAGGATAAGTATTGTGTCAGATTGGCAATTCCTGCCATCCTGGGCAACTTAAACGGACACCAAGTGTGACAATTCAAGCATGTTAATTCCTTATTAGTGTTCTTGACTTAAAGAGGGATGAGAGAGGAGTCTTGCCCCTATGAAAAATTTTATAGAAAATTTAATTCACAAGGACTAGCCTGGGATTCTCAGATAATATAAAACTTAGTTACATTCTTTTGAAATTAAAGAAACGGAGCAGTTTATTTTAAAAGACCAGTCCTATATTTAAAGTCTCATAAAGCCCAGAAAAATCAAAATTCACATTTACCACCTCTCAGAAGAACATTGTTTTCATTGAGCATCTACACCATGTTCTTGTCAGCATCATCTGATTGTCTCTGTCTTCCTAAACAAATGGCTTTATGTTTGCAATAAAATTGTAAAGCACAGAGGGGTGGAAACACCTCTCTTCTTGTGTATCTGAGCAATTGGAAGAAAACCAAAAATAAACCTTAACAAAGGAGTATACCTTTCACCACCCTGAATTGTTATAATATCAATTAGTAGCACAATGATCAATTTTTGCAGTAACTTAGCAAACAGTAAATTATAATTCTGACAATAGAAACAAAAGATTAATTTTTTTTCATTTGAAAGTGACACTGTTTATTTGTATTTATCTGAGATTTGGTGTTGAAGAATACATCTGATGAAGGTTGCTTGGTTTTCAAGCTAGAGATGCAGACTGAGAGGCAGACTGAGCTCTGGGTGGGAGCCCTGATAGACAAGAGGCCATGAACTGAAAATCCTTTGGTTAAGAAACGTCATGAGGACCAGTGGCCCCAGCCAGATGAATGGACACTGAGAGACACCTCCAGAGCAGAAGACATGGAGGGAAGAGCAAGGCTGTGAGGGTATAAAGGCAAACTGTGAGGGTATAAAATCCCAGGGGTTCTTTTGCCCTCCTTGGGGGCACCAGCTCAGGCTGTTTGTGTTTATGCACCATGAGTAAATGTCTTTATGGAATGAGACATCTGAGACTCCTCTATGGCAAACCTGGGCTCAGACTGGTGAAGAAATATGGTTTGACTGTGTTAAAGTGTGATGCGTGGGAGGGCTCCCATCACTCCCTGGATCTGACTATTCTGAAGGGGCTTCAACCCCAGCAGCAGAAGTCTTTGACCTTGGGAGTGTGACTACCAGAGAATGTCATGAATAATCAGACTGGGAAGTTTCCCTAACACGAGTGTGTCTCAAAGACATAGATATGTAGGAGAGTATTCAAAATGGAATTGCAACCAATTAAGCAATTCCAGCTGTTCTGGATAGTCAGCTTATATAATTCTCTCACAGTAGGTATTCTTTCAGCTCTAGGTCATGGTAGAAAGTTTCATGATTGAATGACTCTTGATTTTTCAGAATAAGCTAAGTTAATTGCAGATCATATGCTCTTACAAAATTACAAAGGAAAGGATATGTCTTTGTTGTGCGGGCAATGATGTCAACTTTCTGGTTGGGGTAATAGTTAAAAGGCTAAGAAAGAACAAATATCTCTTTTAAATAGGGCCGAATCAAGACCTTCTCTCCATGTATGCATTTTTAATGGCAATTACTTCAGCAGTTATTATGATATTTCAATAAAAAGTCTGAAAAGAATAAAAGAAATAACGTATTCCTAACTTGACTTAAAGGTTTTGAATGTTATTCAGTGTCTTCATTATGAATAAAGGCAGGTTTATCAGAGCTAATTCTAAGAAGGCAACTGAATTATTGAAAAAACTAAAGCAAATTTAGGACATTTTCATCCCAACAGTATTCTCTACCTTTTGTCATCCCCTCTTCTTACTGCTCCTTTATAAATCAAACAAAATCCCCTACAATCTACCTTCCAGCACAGATACGTCTTTATCTTATTCCTCTGTCTTCTGCCAACTTTTCCAGCATGTTTTGTTTTGTTTTTTTAAAGTACAGTTTACTTGAAATTGATCTCAACTATGTCAATTCAATGGCTGTTGCATGCTTTCTTACATAAAACCCCCATGAAATTTTTCCAAAAAATTGGAAAAAAGTTAATAGCTTGAGAAAAAAAATCCCAAAAAAACTCTATATATGTATAAAGAATATTCTACAATTGGAGGTGGAAGTATTGAACACTTAAAAAAAAAATTAAATATACTGACTTTTGTCTTCAGGCAGGAATTCTGTCGTCTTGTTTGCAATAACCTTAAATATGAACCCTCTGAATTTCTGTGAACACCTTTTTTCCCAGTTAAATGACTTCTTTCTTATTTATATTCTTGAGTCTACAAGTTTTCTTGAGCATATATAGCTGATTTTTGCCCTAAAATTGAAGTCTTCACAATATATTGTTCACTTATTTTTCAGATGTCACATGGGACACAGATTAGCAGGGAAAGACTGTAACCCAGAGGAATATTTCAACTAAAATTATTGTTGAAATTTATTTCACTAAGAGACACGCAAACCTTATAAAATATAAATTAATTTGTCTGACAGTTGCAGCACCTTAAGTAGTTTTCAGGGTTCATTTGTTCTCAACAGAGTTAACCGTAAGATTGAAGAATTTTCCACTGCTTGTGGTCTAGACAATATTTTTTTTACAAAGACATGGTCCTGACTTGAGATCAGACCTCAGACTCAGGAGATTCAAGGTCAGGACCTGATATTAGTCAAAATTCCATTTCTAGTATTGGAACAAGTTTTACTATAAATGTTTTTTTATGTCCTTAATCAGATTTTGTTTTCTTTTAACATCCTTGTAAGACTGTTGGCAATCATAGTATCATGAAACTATTCCACTTTTTATGGTCCTTTAAAGTGAGTTAAAGAAAATGACAAAATTCCACTCTCAAAAAAATTTCTAAGAAATGGTTGTTACAGGCTTCAAAGCCTGTCATCAAAACAGTAATATTAGCAATACATTCTGACTAGCATTACATAAACAGCACACAGATATTTGCTAAAAATAAAATTTTATATTAATGTGGAGTACCTATGCAGTATCTTGAAATAACCCAAAAGAAATGCTAAAGCTAATTAATAATTTTTTTAAAGGTTATATCTTTTCTTTTTCTACTTCTTCCTCCCAAACCAGGAATTTTGGAATACAGTGTTATTACTACCTAACATAATGAAAATGAACTTTTGGCAATAATTTGAGCTTTTTAAATATAGTTTGACATAGTATACATACTTCTTTATCTCAGTGCATGTATGTAAGACCAGACTTTTCTTTGATCTATCAGTACTTAACTGGTTACATGGTCCATAGTGTAACATGTCTCTCCCGATACTCTTTAAAGCATGCAAAGAAAAAAAAAAACATATTTTTAAAGCAAAAAATCCAGATGCTTTTCTCTTATCAGAAAACCAAAACCCAGCTGAGTCTTGCTAGCAATGCTCACGCTTTCAGTTTCCAGATGCATTTTTCCTTAACTCATGCTCAGATAAGAAATTGTGCAAGAACCCATACCGTGCCATAGTCTCAAAATTTTCCATCCCTATCAGAATCAGCTGCTTTCATGCATCCAGCTATAATTCCAGGACATATTTATATTATCTGCTCTTGCGTTTCAGTTGGCTCAATTCATGATCTGCAAGTATACAGATGTTCATCCCTGCTGGATGACAGTGGTGCCTGCTAACTTCAAGGGAACTGTTGAACAGACTATTAGGATATGGTTGTCATCTGAGTAACTTTGGGTACTCTTTCTAATTCTCCCAGTCTTCTTGTGTATGAGACACAGAAGACTCAAATAAATACCATTTCCTTCCTACTTCAACCTCTTTTTGGAAGTGGGTTATAGTCATTATATCTGTTATTAAAAAGCAAAATAAAATATACTACAAGACTATCTATTTTCTTCTTTCCAGCTTTCTTCTCCCTGAGGCTGTAAGCTCTTCAACTCTTGAATTGTTTGAAATGATAGTTTGGGAAGATTGCAAAAACACTGTTCCTATAAAACTAACCTAGCCTGACTAATTTGCTAACAAAACACAAGTTTCCACTCTCTATTTATACATCATTATCATTGAAATGAAGCCAAAAAGTGATAGTGGTTACTTAGCTGCTCAAAGTAAATTGCTTAAATTCTAGCCATAAATTTTCAACTGTATAACTGAGGTTAATGTGATAGGAAACACAGCAACTGGGATCCATCAATGCCTAAATTACTTTTGTAGACAAAGGGATCATATTTGTTATAAATGTTACAATGTTCTAATTTTATAATATTGCCTGACCTACTCTGCATTCTGATCAAGTTCTAAAACCTGACTTTTACCATATTGGACTGAATCTGTAGGAGACATTGTAGAAAACTCTTGGGTGGTCTAACGTTACATAAAGTTCAATAGATATCATCTCTATTTAAAAGATTTCAATTAAAAATTTAAGTGTTACCAAATATGTAGTGGTGTGGTTTTGGTTTTATCAGTTTTCTGTATGTATTTATGCCTTGCTTTATACTGGTTTTTGTAAGTTGTAATGGTTTGCTCCATGTACCCCATGTTTAACCCTTCATGGTTTCCCTGAGTTATAGTTATATGTCAATCACCAGTTAAGGAACACCCGAGTCCTGTCAGTCACTTCAGGGCCTCTCCCTATGTCTGGAAAGTTCCAGGGAGAGTTTCAAATTGGCCAGGATCCAAGGAGTTCCCTCCCTTGCATTATTGATTTGTTCTACTGATTATCATTTATGTACAGGCTCACCCCCTCCATCCCCCTGACTGGTTCCCCACTGTGCCCTTCCCCCTTTCTCTACCCTTATCCTTAAGGTGTTACACAACGGAAATCTGCGCTCTCGTGGGCAGACACTCTGGAGGACACATGGTCCCGCATGGGCCTCAATAAACTCCAGCAGAAGTTCCCCATAGGAGCCCTCCCTTTATTCCTGGCCATTGCTCACGCTGCCGCTGCGGCAAGGCCCCACAGGATTGGGGAAGTATCTCAGGATACCGACCCGTACCTTCACTGTGGCCGGTGTCAGGCTGGCCAGGCAACGCGGGACAGGGGGCCCGAGACACACTGGACCACCGCACAAATATAAAAAAATCTCCTGATTGATATTCAATTTTCCTGTTTGGATGAATGAACTCTACATGACCTGACATACAATGAATCGCTATAGCTACAGTATTCAAAATCATTTAAAAGTCTGGCAAATTTACGTGTAAAAATGTTATCTTTAAAAGAACATTAAAGACAGACCTATTTTTCTTCTCTTACTCTTCTGTGGCTGTAATAATTTTTAAGAGCTGCAAAACAAGAGGACAAGGAAGAAATTTTATGTGAAAGAATGAGGTCTATTACATTCTTATTGCTTGGATTTTATACTAGAATAAATTCATTAAGAACTTTCAGTGATAGGAAGGACAGTGGATTTTATTATTTCTGAATGGCTTATCATCAAAGTGATGGCAATAAGGAGAAGAAAATCGGGGTCTTCGGTATTGCTAAACATGGTATTCGTTACATTGCATGTTGATTTCAAAATCGGTAAAAAGATGATTGGCTGATTTAAACCCCACCAACACCACTGTCTATTGCCACTCTTACTTCTCATATAACGGTCATGCCCTTCTTACTAAATGACAAATGCAAAGTTTGAACCCAAGAAGGAATAATCTCCTGCAATATTACAGACAGGGATGAACAGATTGAGGAACAGCTCTGGGGAAAGAGGCTGGTGATCCTGTTAGACTGCAAAGCCGGACATAAGCCAGTGGTGGGCTCTGCCATAGTTTCAAGGCAGTGACAGATCACACCTAGAGTGTTGTGTCCATCTAGTTTTGGAAGGACAGGAGAAATTTCAGTGAGGTCTTCAGAGGCCACCAAGTTTGGCACTGAAGTGAAGGCACATGTCTTGAATGATTAAATCATCCTCTCCTAGATTTACGTACCATGTTACCACGCTCCAACAACACTTAGGTTTCTAAAGACTTCAGAATAATTTGTTTTCTCTAAACCAATTTGTCTCTTGTCAAACTCAGATTGCAGTTTTACAACCACCTGGGAATTAGTGATCCCATTCCATAAATAACAGTCATCTGCATAATATGTACTGAGATGTCCCTGTAGACTTTAGATATTGTATATGAATAGAAAGATATACACTCAGTTAAGAGATTTATGCAAGAGAGATTTTAGTCGATATGTCTAACATTTTCTAACACAAATCTTTTCATAATACCGTACAGAAAAATCTGTATATGTATTTCAGGTGTTAAGCTAGAAAAGTAAAACAAAATACAATTAAATGGGTATTCAAACCATGGAAACTTATTGTTGGTTTCAAGATGTCTGAAGTCAGGAATATGAAAATATTTGTTGTTGGCAAGAGGTATGATAACTATAGAATAGTAGAATGGCCCAGATTGAAAGGGACCTTACCAGGTCATTTGGTTCCAAACCCCTGCTGCAGGCAGGGACATCTTTCACTAGACTAGGTTACTCAAAGCTCCATTTAACTTGTCCTTTAACACTTCCAAGGATGAGGCATCCACAACTATTCTCTGGGCAGCATCTTCTTGTGCCTTACCACCATGGAACACAAATAATACGAATAATACAATTTTCTAAGAAAATATGTGGAGTACATATAGTATATATATATAGTGTGGCATATATATGAAATTCCAGATTTTCTCCTTAAATTGTCTCAAAGGACTAAGGAATTTAGATTTTATGTTTCTGTTTTTAAACTATAAGTGCTGGTTTTTGCTGGGATATAGTTTTTTTTCACATTAGCTGGTATAGGACTATGTTTTGGATTTTTGCTGAACACAGTGTTGATAATATAGAGATGTTTTTGTTATTGCTGAGCAGGGCTTACACAGATTCAAGGCCTTTTCTGCTTTTCCTGCTGCTGTGCTGGCAAGACGAGTGGGGGTGAATGGGAGGCTGGAAGGAGACACAGCTGGGACAAATTGACCAAAAGGATATTCCAGACCATGTGACATCATGCTCACTGTGTGAAGTGAGTAGTGCCACAGTTTTGTACAATCCAGCTGGAGCAGCGGATCACTCACAAGTTCAAGGTCATCTGGGAGTTGATAATTTTCACAGTCATGGTCCTCCAGCTCAGGGCACTGAGACCCCCTTGATCTGTCATGCAAGGTGAAGATGCCGGCAAAGAATACATTAAATACCTCTGCCTTGCCTGTGTCCCTATTTTTAAGTTGACCATCCTCATCCTGTAACTGGCTTATATTATTTTTGCTCGGCCTATTGCGATTAATATATTTCAAAAAAAATTTTTTTGTTGTCCTCCACAGTGGACAGGTGACCAGTGTCAACTCCAACTGAGCTGTGGCTCACAGATTTTTCGTTGCAGTGGCAAGGAGCATCTCTGTGTTCTTTCCATGTCACCCAACCTTGCTTTCACTTCCCTTTTTGTCTTGTTTCCAAGAGGAGATTCCTGTTTAGCCAAGATGTCCTTCTGCCTCACCTGCCTTATTTCTGACATTCAGGAATTTCCGACATTTGGGAATTTCCTGGTCCTGTGTCATTAGGAGATGATGTTTAAAAAGTGACCAGAACTGATGGACCCTAACATCTGCAAAAACATTTTCCCAGGCAACCTTACTTAGTAATTCCCTGAGCAGCCCGAAGTCTGCTCTTCTCATGTCCAGAGTTGAAGTTTTGCTGGCACTTTTCCTTCTGTAAACAGAGATTATAAACTCTATTTCTTTGTGGTCATTGTGACCAAAACGACTGCCAATCCTCACTTTCCTCACGAGATCCTCTCGGGTGACAAACAGTGGACAGGGAGGGCATCTTTCCAAGCCATCTCCTTTAGGACCTGTTCCACTGAGATTAATGAGAGTTTCTTCAAAAGTATCAGTGTGTTCAGACTATGATAAATCAACAGTTACACTTTCCCTAAACACAGGCTAGATTAATTAATCGTTCTGAAATCATCTAAAATTCTCCCTTACACTTGTTTGAAGGTAACAAAACAAGAAATTAGCAAAAATACCAAGCAAAAAAATATAATATAGAATTCTTTTAAGAAGCCATTTAAATAATAATTTCATAAGAACAAATTGAAATCATTTCAGAAACACTATGAAAGACTTTTGATAAGCACTCTTAAAACAGGAGATAAGAGAAAACTGTGGCTGGGATATAAGCAGAGGCAGAGAAGTGTAAGACCACTCAGAAAATTTTTGTCAGAAAAAGGGAAATAGTACATAAGAGAATTTAACATATTTTTTAAAATACAATGAGTTTACTCTGTTTTCCCAAAGAAGGAGAAAACAGCTAAACACTGACTCTGGCAGTTTGGGATATTTTCAGTTTTCGTTTCAATCTTAACTAGAGCCAGAACACATCTGGGTTTCCTCATACATGTCCTCCCTTTTCTGTCAAGAAATTTTCTCTGTCTGGGAACTGAAGTAGTTTGTGCCCCCAGCTGGAATGTCCAAAATTTCCAGACATATTCACTATGCATGCAAAGATTAACTTTGCAGCATAGGCATACTGAGCTTGCTGCTTCTGGGAAACTTCAGTACACAGTGCACATGTGACATTGCGGGTCTGCAAACACGCAGCAAGACTAGCATGCTCCAAACACACTGTATTTATGACAGTACCTGTGGCAAATGGGACTTTCTATCCACGATTTCTAAACCAGAAATAATTTTGAATAATTTTGAATAACTTTTGAATTTTTCTCGTGCTTCCTTGACAAAGCCAATCTTGCCATAAGAATGTATTGCACTGCAAAATTCAAATGAAGTAATCACAGAAGTTAAAGAGATAAGATCATGATAACGCTAATGAATGGAAACTACAGGGACAAGCCTCAGAAACAGCTAGCTGTGATTTATGGACTTGGCTTTAACCAAAAGTCGAACACAAAGCAAAAGCTGTTTAATATCTAAGGTATCACTATACTGCTAATAAGAACATCAGTCTAAATGGATAAATGAGCGCTTTTTTTTTTTTCCTACTCTGGCCACTGGACAAGTAATATACATTTCGGAAGAGCAGCTGCTGCATCCTCCTTAGGGTTTTCAGTACATCCTGGTTTCCAAGAGTGACTTACATGTGGTATTCATTTGTACTGAAGATCTGCAGAGAAGATGCCACTTCTTTCTAGCTGACCAAGAGACTTCCCTCCTGAAAATATACTTCAGCTTCTTTACCATTTGCACTTAAGAGATACAGGGGAAAAAAAAAGTCACTTTACACTGTCAGGCAAAGGCAAACAGTGCTTGAACTCAATCAGATTCTGTATGCAACTACTCTATTTATGTGAAATAGAACTAAGCAGATCTGCCCCGCAAATTAATATGACCAAAATTAATTGTTCAAAGGCAGTCTTTTTATGAATTGTGAAGGAACTCAAAAACTGAATTGAAGCACAAAGATATCAGCACTTAAGAGACAATTCTTCATCAGAAATTGCATAAATTTGTATTGGGAAGATGACAGTTCCTACTGGTTTATATCCATTTAAAGGCTTTGGTTAAAGTGATAAAGTGGACCAGTCATATTTCTCTGATAACATTGTGCCTGCAGGATGCTAATGATAAGAGGCAGATTTGCCATTAGCATAATATGACAATGCCAAATTAATTCTAATTATCTTGATTGTTGAGCACTTAAATGAAAATGGAGAAGTTAAAAGTAACTAATTGCTTAAAAGGCTACTTCTGAGAACAAAGTAAGAAGGATTTAAGAAAAAGGAGTGCAAAACCATGGGTCTGAACTATCTAAATCTTGTAAGTTTATTTATTTCTTATGAACCTTCTTGGAAAGTAGTATGACTTTTCAGAAAACTTGAAAAATTTAAAACACCATTTTGCTCATTACATATTCTTTCATCATTCATCAAACTTATTGACATTATTATTATATTAACTGATACATTATCTGTAGATTCTCAGACCTAAAGTCCACAGCTCATAATGAAGCTTATTGATCATTATAGAAAATATTAAAATAATACATACTAGAAATTCACTAATAATAACTATGAAAAATATATTCCTTGCAAAGCATTAAGCCCTTATCGTTCAGCAAAAATTTTTACAAGGAAATATATAAAAAAATATATGACAAAAAATATTTTAAAGCAATTTATTTTGTAATTATCTCCAGTTATTAAAACACAAATTTTCTTAAATCCATTACTATTTTATTTTCATGGCAGTATCTGATCATGTTATCTCTTTTTACATTTCTAGTCTCTCTTTCTTCAAAAAGTAGAAGCTGCCATTTACAACCAATCAATTACCTTAAAAAAAGAAGAAGGAAAAAAAAAATCTTGGGAATCTTTTTCTCTTCATGCAAGTAAAAATTTAAAATTATGTGCTTATTTAGTATTACAGAGGTGCAAAAGGTGTAGAAAATTAGTGTACTATACTCTCTCAGTCCACACAGACAAACAGTAACCACAACTTTCAAAATAAAATGCAGCTGTTCTACAGCAGCCACCCTGTTAGCTGTGTGCCTGGGCCCTGTTTCCAGCCTGGATATCTCACACTGCAGCCTGACTCAGTAATGTATTGCTAAGAACAGGCTAGCAAGAATTAGTGCCATGAGGCTTGCAACAGCAGTTAAAGGAATTGCATGCAGTTATTAACAATGTTGACTCCCTACTCACTTTATACAGTTTGCTGAATAGGAAAGGAGCTGCAAAATCCCAGTTTAGTTTTGAAGCAATTTCATTAAGGTGTGGGATTTTCTGTGGTGTTTTTTGTTTTTTTCCTCTCACTCCACAACAGTTTTCTGAAATGGCTGAAACCTGTTTTGTCTGGGTCAAGTGCCTCAGTCAGGATCAGGGACACTCCTCACCTCCACTTGTTGAAAATACACCTCTAGTGCCTGAGAATTTAGAAAGTTCTCACTGTAAAAAACAATAGTGACAGTGTTAGTGTAACTTTGTTGAAATGCTTCTTCCCTCCTGGAAGTGCCACAATACTTTTCATTGGAAATCTGTATGACTTTTCACTCTGACTCTCTCCGTCAACTCACATGGGAGTTCTGAGGCTTCTGATACTCTCTTGAAGGAAACAGGAATACGTCCAATAGGAAATTGAGAGAACCACTGTTGTATGGCATCATGCTATATAACTCCTGAGCTTTGAAAACAGATCTGGAATTAAGTGTCTAAATTTCCTCTGTAATCCAGAGGGAAAGCCATGCATGTCTGAAGAGCAATCAAAAAACTCTTCTTTGAGCATAGATACTGCCAAGAGGAAAAATCAAGGACAAGATCAGAGGAATGCAACACCCTCTCCAAGCTGAGTCAACTGAACCAGGACTACAAGTCCTATCAAACTAGTCACAAGTTTCTGTCCACTCCAAATGTGAAACTAGGAATCACCTTCTGAGAACAGACATCCATAATTAATCTGCTTTCCCATGAAAAGTTGAAGTGTGGGTAAGGACAACTTTCCATTTTACCAACCATTTTCTCATTGCAATAATCTTTTTCTAGAGCTCTAAGCTCCCCTCTCCTAGGGATTTAGCTATCCATGTACCAAAGCACTGAGAGCAGCCCTGGACTAACTATATAAACTGTCCTCACAGTGCTATGAGAAAAACTGTACAGAGATGAGAAAGGACAGAATTAGAAATGAGAGTGCCTAAGTGAGATCATCTGTGGCTCAAGGACTCAGAAGGGAAAATATCAGCATGGAAAGGCATGAGATCAATATCAGCATGGAAGGGCAGGAAAGATGATGGGATCCCAGCCAGGAGATGTTGATGCCACTGGTGGAGCTACAGTCAGAGGCCTGTGGTAGTCCTCTGGCTCTGTGAATCCCCTGTGGGAGCCACAGGGCTGACAGCTCTTTGGGTGCCTTGTCTATTGAAGTGAAGAGCACACAAGTGCTTACTCAAATATCTGGTAATTCTTATGTATCTTTTGTGGATACTACACAGCGAATAACTATTCTATATCTTTCATTTATGTATATTCTTCTTGTAGAGTCAATTATCCTCTGCTTAAAGACACCCAAATATAACTAACTTACAAATGGGCAAAACACACAAAAGACCATTCTCAAGATACACAGGTTAATTTTTCTACTTTTGCCTGCTGGGTTTAACTCCAGCAGGAAAATTAAATTTCAAATAAGCCACTTCACCCACACTTTTTGGTAAGGAGGAGACAATAAATGAGATATTATAAGTTGAAATAATTTCCTAAAAGCACAGTAACAACAGCAAGAGTAATAGCAAGAGTATACAAAAGGCAAGGTGTTTTACCCCACATAAAGGTATTCATCACTGGAAAAAAAAAAGAAAGGCTTCCTGAAGATAGCACATGTGCCATAAGATATTCACCAAAGAAAGGCAATAGGGTGAGGAGAGCTCCTGCAGCTTAACGTTACCACCATTAGCCTGAAATGATAGAAAATAGGGACAAACACACTCTGGAAGCTAGTTTATCCAAATAGGGATTGTGCTGGTTGAGCTCAGTTCTCTGCTGTTGCTTGTCATCCCACCTCCAACAGTCTAACTGCTGTGCACATGTGGTAAAATACCTCTCTTCTGGGGTCTCTTTAGAACTAGCCATTCATTTAAAAACAACCAAAGTCTGATTTATGACTTTGGTGCTGTTTTAGTATAAGCTCAGCTGGCAACTAAGCCCCTCAGTCACTGCCCTTCTCCCCATCCTCCCCAGTGGAATGGGGAGAAGAATCAAAAGTTAAAACCTGTAGGTTGATATATGAACAGTTTAATAACTGAAACAAAGTAAAATTTAATAATGATATTAATAGTTAACCATAAATAATAATAATTATAGCAAAAAGAAAAAAAACCCCACCCAAATCAACAAGTGGTGCATGATACAATTGATCACCACCTTCTGGCCAATACCAGACTTCATTCCTGAACCCTAATCTGTTCCTCTTCCAGGCAGCTTCCCAGTTTGTATAATGAACATGCTGTTCCATGGCGTGGGATATCCCTTTAGCAAGTTTGGGTCATCTATCCCCACTGTGGTGTCTCCCAGAGCTCTTTTTTGTTGTTTTTTCTTTTTCTTTTTGGTACCTCTTGACTGGCAGAGCATGAGTACAAAAAATGTTCTTGACGTAGGATAAGCAGTACTTACCACCAAAACATCAGCGTTATCAATACTATTCTCACACTGAATCCAAAACAGAGAACCATACCAGCTACTACCTTCTCATAGGTACCATGAGGACAAAGTCATTTAATTAAGTCTAGAATTAATATTTTAATCTTGGCACTTAGCCTCAGAAACAGGGTCTCAAATATTGAGAAATAGTGCCTTCATTCCCTTAAAATCTCATTCCTGAAATTTCACTTCCAGAAATCTGTTCCAAGATTAACAGATTACATCATGACTATTGCAGGATATGGAGGCTGTTTTACCTGGGTATTTGTACAAGTTACTACAAAAACTACACTTATGTAGAAATGCTTCTAATTAAATATTTTCAACTTGACTCTTTTACCTGGAGCTGCACTGATATACAATCAAGGATATGTTTTAAGTCTCCCAAGGGAGAAAAGAGAAACCAAAAACAAAACAAAAGAAAAAGGAACAGTGGAGGAAAGAATTGGAATAGTACATTTACTATAATTCACCCTGTAATTATTCTAATTTTGGAATCAATCAATATTTGAAGTCAGGACTTCTCTTCCTCTAAACACTTTGAAATTACTTTTATTTAATTTGATACCAGCTGACTGTTATCCAGGGTTAAGATTCTTATAATTTTAACAAGTAGTTTGATATAGTAGAACCTGTAGAAAATGTGGGTGTCTCATAGAAAAATCAAATCTGCAAAGGTTCATTTGAACTGCATTTCAGCATGGCAGTGTTTTTATCAGGTTAATAGAGAAGTTGGCAGTCAATTATGTGATAAAATTACCTCTGCATTGTAGCAGAATTCAATCCTTTTGCCAGCTGAGAAATCAGGAATGGGAAAAATACACAACTTGAGTAAAAAAGCAAAATCACTACTGTTACTCTGTTTACAGTTCACTTCAGATTTTGATGTTAGAATAGCTGCAGAAAAAGATATCAAGCAGGTAATGAGCTTTCTGAGTACTAATCACATGAGACAATCTATAAAGCATTAGTATGAAATAACACACTATTTATGATCAGATATTTACACTGTGCAGCTATAATCACTAGTGAGCAGAAAGCATGACTACTTGTCTCAGGTCATTGCGTACATAAAAAGGAAGTCATTCTATCAAGAACATTATGGAAATAGACTGCAACTTTTTTTCTTATTTTCCTTTGCATTTCACAACTGAGAAATCCTCTCAAGAACTATCTCAGATTCCTCAGAAATGTGTTTCTGATCTTCCTTTCTTTACTATAACCACCGTCAATCATTAGTTTTCTTGGTGAAGCCTAATGCACTGTCTCAGATCACATAATCCTGTATGGATTTTGAAAGAAAGTTGATCAATTTATTATATTTGCATGATGGAGACGGAAATTACCCATCTGTCTGTCTGTCTGNGTCTGTCTGTCTGTCTGCGAGTTCATCTACCATATCCATCCAAGACCTACTGGCATACCCAGTTTAGGTTACCTTAGCATTTACTTTTTGCACACCTGATTTTAATTACATCTGTCTTTTCAAAGTTTTCTACTTGGCTTGCCTTGGTGGGGTCCATGGGCAGCGGCAGTTTTCTCTGGAAACCTGAGAAACAGCAGTTAAACAGCAAGACTTGTGTCATAGGAGTCAGCACAGGCAGATGCTGGCGAGCCAGGTAATAATTTAGATTTTTGGGTAGCTTGTACACAATCTGTCATCTTTCCCTTTTTATACTCAGGACTGTAGACAAATAAATTCACTTTTCTGCTTTTGGTCAGAATACCCCAGAAACAACCTTTTAACAGAGGTTGTTCTAAATTAATTGTATATGTCCAGAAAGAAGCAAATTAATGTCTCCCACAGGAAGCCATTTTGAGGATAGATGAATATTTAAAGAAACAGATCCAATACATTCTCAGCAACAGCCTAGACAGCCAAACAGGCATTCATCCTGTCCCTCTGAGCCATCTAAGGGTTAGATGTCTTCCCCAAATCACCTAGATTCTCCCTACAGAGCATAAGGAGAAATAGGTACCTTCAGAGAGCAAAAGCACTCCGTATTTTTGTTGGTGGTGGTAGTTTAAGCATCATCTTACAATTAGTATTGTAAGACTAACTGTTTTTCAGTTGAAGGCCACCTCCCCTGCACAACTTTATTTCTAAATGAGGGAAATACTTCTCTCATTTCATTAACACATTTAAAGTCAAAAAGTGAGCATTTGCTGCTTAGAACAATTCTCCATATTCAGCAAAACTAATACTTTCATTCAAATTTGCATTTCTGATTAAATCAATAACTTTAAAGAAAAAAAAAGTTCATTTTGAATTTCAGTAGTTAGACACAAAAATGGAAGCATTTCATTTACTGTAAGAGCTCTATATGGAACAAGAGAAAAAAGGAATTTCTGTTTCTGTCATACAAAATTAATTTCTATGCATTTCCTCTGAAAGCTGTGTTTGAAAACACAAAAAATAGACCAGCACCATCTTTAAGAGTTCTTTTTCCCATACTTTTCACAAATGGTTACATATTATAAAATCCTTGCCCTAACTGCCTTAATTCAAAAATTGATTTCATATTTTGATTTCATATCTGAATCATAAACCCAGACCAGGGACCAAGAGTTTAATTTGTATCAAGATACAAAATACTGAGCCCAGTTAAGATAGCTTGAAATTTTATTAGGACTAAAAATACTTAAGAAGAACAGATCAGTGTGGTGGGAGTTGATTTTTTTTTTTCATCTCTGTACTAAACATCAATTGCTTTGCTAAAGAAACGTCAAAAATATGCATACATAAGTCTAAAAATCAAATTATAATTTTGTGCTTTTTTGGGGTTGCTTGTTGTTGAGGGGGTTTTTTCTTTCTTTCTTTTTTTCTTCCTTTTTTTTTTTTTCCCTTTGGTTTGGTTTGATTTTTGGGTTTTGTTTTGTTTGGGTTTATTTTTGTGTGACAGTATTCAAGGCCAGGTTGGCTGGAGCTCTGAGCAACCTGATCTAGTGGAAGGTATCCCTTTCAACAGCAGAAGGGTTGGAATGATGATGATCTTTAGATGATCTTTAAGGTTCCTTCCAACCTAAACTGTTCTGTTAATTTATGATCTGTCATGTTGCTTAAAATTATCACGTCACTGCTACTTTCTCACCTAAGCAACAAATATTATCAAAACACAAGACACTTGAAGAGGGGTTACCTCATTTGTCAAAGTGTTTATTTAAATCTTTGGAGAATTTAATGTTGGAGTATCTATGTTTATTCTCAGCATAAAAAAAATAGAAATGAGTTTTAAATGTTCATCTTTTCAACAGCTTAGGCCAACTCCTGATCTTTTATGTTTCTTTTCCTCTTCTCATTTCCTTATGTTATTCCCCTTCCAATGTATTCAAAGGATGCTTAGCAAAACAGAACTCATGGGACTAGATGCCTCATTACAAGATTGTCTTCTAGCCTTCTCCATCTGAAATTATGAAAGGCTGGCTTCTTATTTCTATCTTTGCAAGAAATAGAGAAAAATGAGGAGGAGAAGAAAAGTCCTTCCCAGTCTTGGTAAGGAAACTTCTGAAGGCATAAAATTTTTTGCCTCTTTTTTTATTGTACCTCTTAACAGTGGAAAAGAAAATTGTGCCATTCTTTCAGGTACAGTTGACAACTGTCTTAGAAACATCAGAGTATCTTCCATGGATACGACTGAGAATGCAAAACAGACCTAGATATCTGTCTGTGTATCCACACACGTCTACTGGAAAAAATAATCAGCTTTCATTTCAGTAACACAGGAAAAGCAATTTCTTTCTGAAAAAGAGACAAAAAGCAGTAATAAATGGGAGGGATGAAAAACAAAATCTCTAGACTTCTGTAAGTGAAGCCGTAGTGCATGCATTAGAGTGAGTAATCAAGGATGAAAAATGAGTGCATAGCATAAGGAAAAACTACAAACCCATAGGAAAAGGAGAAGAGGGGAGAAGAGAGGAGAAGAGAAGAGGGGAGAAGAGAGGAGAAGAGAAGAGAGGAGAAGAGAGGAGAAGAGAGGAGAGGAGAAGAGAGGAGAACAGGAGTTCTAAAAAAGAAAATTAAGAAGAAAAAATACAGCCTTTTCAGCACTTTGTTCTCTAAAACAAATCATTCCAGAGGCCTTTTATAGCTGTATCCTTAATATTTAAATCCTGAAGTAATTACTGTAATTAGGGTACAGATTTCCTACCAGTACTGACATCTCTGGCCCTAACATACTCTCCTGGTTTTGGCTGAGGTAATGTTCTTCCTAATAGCTGGTACAGTGGTGTGTCTTGGATTGAGCATGAGAATAATGTTGATAACACACTGATGTTTCAGTTGTTGCTGAGCAGTGCTTATGCTAGGTCAAGGACTTTTCAGCTTCTCATGCCCTGCCAGCAAGCAGGCTCAGGTTGCAGAAGAAGCTGGGAGGGGAAAGAGACAGAACAACCAACCCCAACTGACAAAAAGGATATCTGATGCCTTATGCACTATGCTCAGCATATAAACTAGGCAGAAAGCTGGCCTTGGGGCCACTGCTTGGGAACTGCCTGGGCATCAGTCTGATGGCGATGAGCAATTGTTTTCATTTGCATCAGTTGTTTCGCCTGTGTTTTAATTCTCTTTCTTTTTGTGACTTTCATTATTATTAGTAGTATTGTTATTATTATTCATAATAATAGTAATAGCAATAATAATACTAAGTTTTAGTTACTAAGTTGTTGCCATCTCAACAAAAGTAAGTTTTCTTACTTTTACCTTTCAATTCTCTCCCTCATCCTATCAGGTAAACAGGGAATGAGCGTAGCACCCTGTGGTGCTTGGTTGCTAGCTTGGATAAATCAGTGCACATCCCTAACAAAGGTCTTAGAATCCCAAGTTCTGGCCATCACAGCCACAATCTATTCTACTAAGGTCAATTTACAAGTCGGGACAGTTTTACTGTTTGAAAGCTGTTGAATAATAACTCGAGGTTATTAGTTTGAATAGTTTTGAACATAGTTTACCCCTGTGAAATGAGCAGTTATCTCTTGATCACTTCCTGTCCCTGACAAAGATGGGGCTGAATAACCAGAATTCAATATCCCTGCATTCAAATCCCACCTATCATTAGCTCAGCTTGTGAAAACAAGTTTTACAGTTCCTTCTAACAGTACTGAAGGGAGAAAGGGCAAAGTGCTAATCCTTCCTTCTCTCTCTTATAGGAGAGCTGCATATTTGAAATACTGTAAACCTAGATACATTTACTAAATTATGTATTTCTATTATTTAAGTAATTCAGAATTATAAAGCTTCCTGAGCTTTGCAGATATGTATAAAAATATTGCCAGAGGCAGGAATCACTTCTGCAGTATCACCATATCACTGGTTCACTGCTTCGCTGCACAAAAACCTTATTTCCAATTAGTCTGAGTTCCCTCAGAATCAATTGGAGACTGTATAAACATTCTAAACACATACTGTGCATGCCATTTCAAATTTACCACTAACATTTTACTATATTTCTGTCAATTATTCACAGGAAATAGGCCATATTGCACCAAAGTCATGGTTTAATAGTGTTTCATTTTTTTCTGCAACCACCAAGCACAAGGAGAAATCTCCAGATAAACTATTTGTTGTATCTTCTATTTTTATTGAACAATTACAGCATACAAAAAAAGCTAATATTAACAATCTGATTATCAAGGAAATAAATTTAACACTTTGGTGTGTACTCAGGAGCAATGACATGTAAATAACATTCTTCAAGCTTCATTCACACATACAAATACGGTAGGTCAAAAGTTTACTAAGGCTAACCAGCTGTTTTCATCCTACCCTCACCCCAACACCACAGGCAACATCAGATACCCTAGAGTGTCTAAAGGCTTCCTTCCATATAATCAATAAATCCAGGTTGGATCCTTCTTACATAATTTTAAAAATTAGTTTATACATTAAATTTTACCTCAGAAAAACTGCCTGAGGGAAAATTCAAAGGGGCAAAATCAGTCTCCTAAAGTTTACAGTCTTACTTTTCTCTAATGGCAGAAACAGCACCTGTAATTTCCCAAGTATTTTAATCATATTCAGGTCTGGGAGGTGACACGTAACAGCTTTTAAATCACAACTCAGTAGATTTTCATATGCATTATTTTCTCAGTCAAAATTAAAGCTTGATGCCTACACCATGCTGGACTTGAAGCATGCCGAATACTTCAATCAAAAGGTAAGGAGGGAGGAATACTGTGTTAGCAAGCAGTACATAGTGAGGTATTATAAAACAACAATAAAAGTCAGATTATATGATACTATAAATTTATAAATATTAAAATTTTATATTTTTTTAAAATATAAAAAATATTAAATATATTTTAAAAATAAAAATAAAAGTTTTAAGGATCACATGACATCTCATTCTCTTGGCTGGAGAAGTAGGAATCAAAAAAGTTAGAAACGTCAAAAATTTTAAGTTGGAAAAGATATTTGAGATCATCTAGTCTAACCCTTAACCCAGCATGGACAAGTTCACCAATAAACCATGTCTGTAAGTACCATATCTACATACCTTTTAAATGCCTCTAAGGATGAGGATTCCTCCACTTCCTTGGGAAGTCTGTTCCAGTGGTTGTCAAACCTTGCAGGGAAGAAATTTTTCCCACAATTCAATCTAAACCTTCCCTGCAGCAACTTGAGACCATTTCCTCTCTTTGTTTATTACTTGCAAATAGACCAATCCCCACCTGACTAAAACCTCCTTTCACTTATTTACAGGGAGTGATAGGCTCCCCTTTAGCCTCCTGAACAACACAAGTTCCCTCAGCTGCCCTTCATAGCACTTGTGCTCCAGACCCTTCACCAGCTCTGTTGGCCTTCTCTGGACACACCCCAGCATATCAGCACCTAACACTTTTGCTTAGGTGTTTTGCTTGGCCTCCATAGAGGCTTCATTCTGCTCCCTGTCCCTGAATTCCATCCAGCTCAGTGGACTAGATACCCTAAGAACAATTGTTCTTACTGTTGCAGACAGACAAAGAAGGCATGAAGTACCTCAGCCTTTTTCTCATTCTTTGTTCCTATGTTCCCCCACAGCCAATAAAGGATGGAGATTCTCCTTAGCCTTTATTTTGTTGCCAATGCATTTATACAAAGATCTTTTATTATCTTTTACAGTACTTCCCAATCTAAGTTTTAGTTGGTTTTAGTTCTTCTAATTTCTCTCTGCATAACCTTATGAAAACTTTGTAGCCTCCCTGAGTTTCCTGCCTCTTTTCCCAAAGGTTATAAACTCTCCCTTTTTTTATCTGGAGGTCAAGAGAACCTCCTGTCTGTTCAGCCAGGTTGATCTCCCTCCCCTCTGAATCATCTTTTGGCACATATGGATGGCGTGCTCCTGCGCCTTTAAGATCTCCATCTCAAATGATGTCCAACCTTCTGGGACACCTTTGCCCTTCAGAACTGCACCCCAAGGGACTCTCTCTCAAACAGTCCCCTAAAGAGACCAAAGTGCCCTCTGAAGTTGAAGTTCTCTAAGGCTTGGAAACCATCATTCTGTGCCCATAACATCCTTCAACCATCACATGACACACCAGTCTTTCTCTGTGCACAAGGAACAGGTCCAGTGGGGTGCCTTGCCTAGTTGGCTCCCTCACCAGGTGTGTCAGGAAGTTCTCTTCCACACACCCCAGGCTTCTATTTTAGTCACTGGAAAAAAAAAAAAAAAAAAGCTGTTGTAAAANAAAAGAGCTGTTGTAAAAGACTTATCTATGTGATATAGTGATGTTGACTCTCTCTATATGAATAGTTTAAATCTTAAAAAACATTTTTCAATCCATTCTCTTGACTTTTACAAGTATAATTTTAGAAATGTCAGAAATCAACTTACTAGTCAACTTTTTCATTTCACTTACATTCATCATATCTCACTGCTTTTGGTATGATTTTGAATTGCTTCCCTGTCTTCTATTTCTAAATAAAATGTGCTAAAGAAGTGCCATTCCAACTCCACAGCTCAATTGTTTGTGCAGAAAGAGATGAATTTCACACAATGTCAGAATTTGGCAATATTTTGATTCTGCTTTTAACTACAGAAGAATAAAATACCCTGGGGAATGCAGTGATGAAGAGTTGAGAATAACATTCTGTTGTTCAGTCTTCATCAGAAAATACTGTGCATCTAGTTGTGAGGTACATTTCCATTCAAACAACTGGAAGCAGACCCTATGGCTACCCCTCACAACAGCAATTTCTCATCATCCTCAGGGATTTTTAATTTGTTTTTCTATTTTCCCACCTCTATATACATTTTCCAAAGGTATAAAACCCAGGTTATGAACTCAAATGAGTCCAGCCTCATCTTCATCCTTCCTTCTCCAAGAGAACAAGAGAAATAATTACATGTATTTAAATTATTAAATTAACCCTCAAGAACCTGATGTCAATATTCCTCAACATTAAATTGATTTTTGAGTATCAAAACTAAAAAAATGAAAGAATGAAAGAATGAAAAAGAAAAAGGAAGGCTTACTAGGGAGAGTTCATTGTTTTAGTTTAAGCCTCAACTCATAAAACACTGAAGATGTCTATGGAGTGCAACTCTTCATTCATTTGTAGTTAAACAACTAAGACATTGCCCTGCAAGGCATGAGCAGGTCTTACTTTTACTGACCGCAAGCAAGGCAATTGAAGTTGATTATCTACATTATAGTAAACAGGCTCAGGTAGAAAACCACCATAGCAATTTATTTTTTTATTTTCACCAATCTAACCCACTCAAGATCCTTCTCCCTGACACTAAGTTCCCTAAACTTACTGCCTACTCTCCTTTTTAGTCCTTTTCTATTTTTGATGCTTGCAAGCACAACTTTTTTTTTCTTCCTTTTTTGTTTTCTTTCTTTTTTCTTTACACAAATAGATAATATCATGTTCCTCATCAGGAGATATGATTGAGACCTCCTTGGGATGTGGAAGTTGTATTATATTCCCTTGGTCTAGGGCAATCAATTCCTCAGTAGATACGCTGTCTTAGAGCTCCTGAACTAAACACTGCCATTTCGGAACCTCAGTGAAGTTCTGCATGGATTCCCACCTGAATTTCAGAAGATTGAGTCCCCAAAGGAGTGGGCCCAGAATTTTACCTAATCTGAGTTGAAAGGGACCCATAATCTATTGACTTCCATACAGGGAATTCTAGAACAGTTGTCTTGATAGTGTAGAGAATTTGTTAGCCATTTTTCAGAAGTCTCTACCTCTCTTGTCAACTGTACAAAAAACACATTGACTTAATATGGTGCATTTGCACTGATGGGAAATTCAATACTTAGATACTGTTTTTCTAACTTTGGTGGTCTGAGTGTTACCTTGGATATTCAAAGAAGAAAAAGAAAATAAAAGTATTTAAAAACCCTTTGAAGCTTGATGGGATGCCTTCCCCTGCCAACACCTTAAGAAGTTTTCTCATCAGACATGATAATTTCTTAAGAAAAACTGTTAAAAATATATATATATATAAACCCAGAACCACACTGTACAAATATAAATTCAATGTAAATATTATTACAACACAAAAATATTGACTTATCTTCATGTTTGCTTCATGTCAAATATTTTCATTTTCAAGCCATTGCTTTTCCAATTGTGCACATTATAGAAACAAATGAAGACCAACCTGAAAAACAGAAAGTTTAGTGTCTTGTGAATGAGGCCATCCATATAAAAGTAGACAATTACAGTGAAATCTTTCTTTCTCAGCAGAAGAATGAAATGAAAAATAAGCACAAGAATACTGTAATTTGTTGAGACTGTGGAGCTTAAAGACACCTGAATTTTTTTCTGGACTGTTAATTTTTAATTTTAGTCTACAGTAGAATCATTATGAAAAAAAAATACCAAACACATGGTGTTTGGTTTTTGAATGCATGTGGTTTAAGAAAAATTAAAAAGTAAACAACAGTAGTCTGAGAGATTTTAGAAGGGAAAATACTAATTTCCAAAATTACTTTAAAAGGCATGTTTTAGTTGTTAGATCAGAGACTCTGCTGTTTTCTGATAACTCTTCAACAAGCAGTTTTCCAAATATTTTATTTCAATGCAATTTTATGGTTTCAAAGTTGAACTTCATCTAAACAGTAAAAATATTTTAGAATATGTTAAAATAAAATAAAAAAAGTGGAAGTAAAAAGCATTAGATGTCTATATATCATATTGAACCTGGGTGTTCATTCCATGCAAATCACAAATTACTGATTTAGTTTAGAAAGCATGCCTGCAGGTTGCAGTGGCATAAATAAGTACTTAGTAAGGAATTGAGGTATTTTGCCTTCTATTACAGGATTACTTCTGCTGTGAAAGACTTCATATAATAATTAAAGAAAAAAAATCATCTATAGTATTGTAGAAATCCTTTCTAGTTTGAGGTGGGGTTTTTTTTGATTGAACAATATGTGTTTAACTTCTACTCTTGAGAGAAGGCAATGTATTATATATGTGTATAGGAATAGGAATGCTACAGAAGAGATTCTGTCCTATCATGGTTTTGTTCCAGTAGCAAATGTAGTAAATGTAGCGATGACTCTCACTTTGTCTAGTAGTAGCTTATCAATGCCTCAAGTTGTGACACTTCCTTTAATCCTTCTGGAAGCTGTTGATTTTTTAATTTCCTTGGAACAAAACGTTCAGATTTGTGGGAGCCGCACGGCAATCTGATTCCAGTTAAATGACTCTACGCCATATATCTTTGAGATATACAGACAACTGTATTATTAAATGAGACTTTAAGACATTTCATTACAAAGAACATAAAATTTCTGTAGTATATATTACAGTTCTCAGCAGAAAAACAGATCAAAGAGTCATGTCATCAGAAAATGTTGTATTAAATGGTTGTTTACAAGAAGCCTTTTAACTATCTCTGCAACAAGAAATCATACAAGGCTGAATGGCTGCAGAGACATATTGCAGACTAAGTGCAAACAATTTATTTGCTGCAACCCTGCATTCCTGTGATGTTTCTCTGTGTGTCCTTTAGAATAAAGTGGAAACACAAACAGGAAAGTGCCTTGCTTTGTGATAAATGAATGTGTCTGAAAATATGAGACAGTGAGAACAGACAAAATAAGTGATCCAGGGCTGTGGAGCACATGAAAGAAAACGGCAGAGAATTTCTTTATAATGCCAATTTAATCAGACCTTCAGTCCAAACAGCCACAGCAGCCAACAGTTGAAATGAAGATATCATGCTGTTATTCATGCTTGGAATTAGATCCTTTTTTGAAGGAAGGAGACATGCTTTTATTCATAATGTAGCTTTATGTTCAGCAAGCTCTAAATAAAAATGTAGCAGCCATTACTTTGTATCTGAAACACTAGCACTCCTAAATATCTCTTCCTAATATGCTGATGCCAATATCTACTATCATACAGGCCTTCCTGCTTCTTTATGGTACCATTTCTGAAGAGTCAGGTTTGATAAAACAGGGCACAGAGGTTGGGATTATCGTCGCAGTGGAGGATCTTGTAAAGCACAGTGTGAAGTCTGATCTGCCTTATTCTCACGATCCTTTAGATTATATATTATATAATCTCTTCATCCTTTTCTTTAAACAAATGTATCGGAGTAATCATTTATTTTTATATAGGCATCACATAATGAATGTGTATCCACTTACCAATAATTGGCATCCAATTATTCTGTAAAAGAAAGTATTCACATTTTCTTAGTGTCAAAAACATTGCTACACTGTTGACTGTGACCTTACACATGTACTGTGTTGACCAGGAGTCCCTGAGAAAATATGGAAGCTCCATGAAGCAGATAGGTTGACAAGAGATTGAGTACTCAAAATAGCTAACATTTCACCACATTCTATAGAGATATCAAAGTGATGGTGACATCTGTAATGACAAGTCACAATTTGCGGCACCAAACATAGCATCAACCCTTTCACTGTGACCCACCTTTCAGTGTTTTTTATTGCAATATTAACCAAATGAACCTCTGTGGCAGGTGGTGTTCTATGGACCACCACCTATGTTAGTAAATAGGAGGTCTTCTGAAACTTCCGTCTTGACAACTCTGTCCTTAAAGGGCAGAACTCACTGTGATCCTCAGTGCTTGCAGCCTTGAACAATAGAATGATAATTGATAAGACTACTTTAATTTGTAGCAAACAAACATGAAAAGGAGCCAGAATCTCCTCATCATAACTGCAATACAAATTATTTTACCCTGGGACAGATACATAAAGAGAGGATATATGCCATACATTCAGAGGGAATTTCTAACTTCCAAGGACATAGGTAACAGTGAACCATCAAGAAGTACATGTAGCAGAGGTAGCCAACATACTTTCTGAAAGACTCCTGAGCCAGTCTGGTGTCCTAAGTACAGTGGCACTCTTAGAGGAGAATTGACATACACTGGTCAATTTAGTCAACTAGTGAAATTAGGTTGTTCAACTTTGAACCAATCTGTCATGGCTTCCAAAGTTCTACAAAATGGTGAGAATCAGTGCCAGTAGCTTTCTGAAGCTTTTGATGCCTAACTCAGTGGAGGTCGTTCATCACATTTCCAGAATAAATTGTTTTAGTGGCAATTATAATCCAGCAACTCTTGGACTGCTACTGCTTTTAGGTATTAGAGAATCACTCCACTTGAAAACCACTGAAATTACAAACACACCTGAAATCAGACCTGACTTTGAAATGGAAGTTTCAGTCAATGCTAGAGGTGCTAGGGAAATTATTTGCCTATAATTTATATTATAGAAATGTAATAATAAATTAGCTAAATGCAGTACTAGAATCTTACTTGGTCACGGGAAGATACAGGAGGTGAACACAGAGAAAACTGCTAATGCTTTGGTGTTTGGGTAGTACCAGATTTCATTTCCTTTTGATGTTGTGGCCAGGATGTTGCTAAACCTCATCAGCATTGATTTATGAAGCCAGATATAGATAAGATGGGAACATGTGGAGTAAGCAATCCAGTATTAACTGGATACCAGAATATGGTAGATAGAAACTTATGGGACTGGATGAAAACAGTTTATCTTGGGATGCCTTGTTGTGTCTCTGTGTGTACAGGCAAATTTCCCTGAAATTCTAAAGTGTTTGCATATATGCAGACACACATTATCTGAATACATTATTCATATTCAAACTATTTTTATCAATTAAAAAAGAAAAAAAAAGAAAATCATCCACTGAAGGAACACAGTTTTGCTGGAGATGCTCAAAATAAATGGGAGGTGACTAATAACTAATCATCTGACAACAAACTGGTGTGCAAAATATCAGGGCTTAACTTTCTTGTTGAAGTAATTTTCTGGACTGCCTGCATGAAGTTCTCTTGTGGCAGTTTGCCTTTCTGAAATTTATGGATTAGATATGTGAAGAAAAAAAGCAGTGATATGTCTGTCGAAAAATGTATTGATTTAAATAAGCTTTCCTGTATTTGCTCTTTGAGAATAATATAGTGCAAATTTAATGGCCTATATAAACCGTTTCATCTGTTATTGAATTTCAATGTATTCTTTCTGGAAAGACTTTTACCGTAATTAGGCCAGTAGGAGTAACAACTCGGACAGAGAGCTTTAATAAACTAAAAGATAACTTGGGTTTATGAAGAATGGTGCCTGATAACCAAATAAGTAAAAATTAATCTAACCAGAAGGGTGAGAAAAGTATAAACACTACAGAAGGCTTAAATTTAGAGGTAAAATTACAAAGGAATAATTATAGATTTTTTTGCCTGCTTTTCTCTTTTCCCTTCTCATTCTTTTCCTTTCTCACCTCTATACCCTAGTGTGATACATGACCAAATAAGAGTGGAAAGGGTTTTATCATCTTTCCACTTGTTCAGAGCTGCCTCTGTAGAATAACACTGGAGTTCAGGAGTGTTGAATTTGGGGACCACACTTGAACGAACACCTAAAACAAGATAAGGTCATCTTCATGTGATTCTACAGGCATTTTTATCTCATCAACAGTGTCAAAAATAAGCACAGTAATAGTTTACAAATATTACCTTACTCCAGCAAGTCACTAGGTACTCCTCCTACCACCCTTGCTCTGCCTGTTACAGCAGCTATGCTTGGAAGTTGGCTTCTCTTTGCTGCAGCATTGTCAGCAGTTGTCCCAGTTTCAGCATTCACAGATTCAAAGAGTGAGAGGAAAGGAATAGATGACTTGGACATACCTCTCTTAATCTTAACATATTTTGTCCCTAAATTTCCAGCCAAAAATGGAGATGATCTCCCTCCTGCCAAGATGAATTAGCGAGGGCTGCTCACACTTTCAATGAATCAAGAGTTAAAGCACCTCAGTGGCCTTTGAAATTCTTACCTAGACTTTAATTTGTCATTGACATGCATGAATGTATGTATATAAATGATTTTGGAGTAGTGCCTGCATGACAGTGAGATACTATGACAGTGAGATACTATAGTCATTGAGACAGTTCTAGTATATTTTGCTTAGTGTGGCATTTTTTTAATGCTTCTTGGTTTTGCTTATTTTTCCATCTGCTTCAGTGACATATTTACAAGCAAAGATGAGAAGTAGTCACTGAATATTATCACATTATCCCTACATAATTCCTACACTAAATGACCACTGATCAAATCCAATGAAAGCAAAATCTCTTACAATATATTACCCACCATTTTTCTTTACACAAAACACATAACAAAGATGTTGTCTAACAGATACTGTACATGAGAAGAACCAGGAATTTTCTGATAAAGAGATTCTCCAAGACTGCTGTTTTACCATCCTAATCGTGGCTTCAAGATCTATAGGTTGAACCACCTAACTTTGATACCTATCAGGCTGTCTGGTCTTCTGCCAGGCAATCTCTACACAGAATCTGAGATTTATCTAAATTCAGGGGCTGTAGTGTTTTGACTATTTACCAGAATCCTGCTGTGAGATAGGATTAGGAGGAAAGTAAAGCAGGTCCAAATCTTAAAAAGTATAAAGATAGATTTATTAACAAACACTAACAAAAGAGAATGAGAATCAAAATGAAAACTTTCTAAACACTTCTCCCTGCCCACTAATGGTTCACTTTCCCACTAACAACATAAAGAGACAAAACTTGGAACTCTAGGTCAGGACCACTTATAAAATAAGTCCATTTAGAGAGAGAAGCCTCTTCTGGTCTGTTATGGTAACTTTCCACAACAAAGAACACTTGTTACTCTTAACTCTCACAAAAGCAGCCACCTGGGGAACTTTTGCAGTTGTGAACCTCCTATATCACGCAGCCTTTCCTGCAGCTACATATGGGCCATGGACTCATGCATAGTGGGGTATAATTTTAAAAATGAAAAGTTCAAATGCAAAGGATTTTCTTCATCTCATGAAACAGAGATCTCTCCCTACTTCGTCACTGGGACAGAGGGCTTCTTACCTCATTTCTCTCTCTCTCTCTGTTCAAACTTCTCAGTAGGCTCACAAGATCACAGCTACTAATGCAGTAGTCACTTAGTCCATTACAGATACCTTTGCTCAAAATCCACAAATCTGAACAATCATTTCCCCAATTCATATTTTCCAAGATTTAAAGGAATATTCTAGTTTATTACAGTCTGTTACCACAGCTCACAAAAGACTTTTCAGCCTAAAACCAAGGCATCTTCTCACCTCTTCCATCTAAGGGGTAACTCTTCTTTCACTGACTTTGATATCTTCATATTGTCCCTTTACATGTCCCCAGTCTGATTTTTTCTCTCACTCAGAGAGGATTCCGTGTTTTGCAAGTTTCCCCTGTGCAAGGAAGGAGTTAACATCTTGCCCAGATCTCTCTCTTGGGCTGCAGCTCAGGGTGATTTCAAAGCCGTGCTGATGGGGAGAGAACTCACATGGAGAGATCGGAGCAGCCTGGCTGATGGATGCCTCCTGCCCACCCCTTGGTAACAATCGGGGCAGGCCCAGCCCAGCCTGGAGCTGCTACCAGGGGCCTGGCAGACATCTCCCTCAGCCCAGCTGGCAGCAAGGCAAGCTTTGAAGTCGGCTAGGTATTAGTAATTGTAGCTTTCCCCTCCCCTCTGCAGCAGCTGCTGCCAGAGCCCGGCCAGGCCAGGCCCCACCAGCCCAGTGGAGCAGCAGGGCTGGGCCTGGCCCGCCTGGCTGCCGCATGGCCAGTGTTACCTGTTGGCAAGCCAGAAGGAAGAGAGAAAATTCCCAGCTCCACTCACTATATATGTATATTCACAAAAACACATCCAGCTTCCTCAGTGGTTATACAGTATGTGAGTATCTAAAAATTGGCCTCTGATAGGTGCCTGTCCTTCTCCAAAGGAAACCCCATGGCCCTTACAGGGAGCCATTTCCTCTTCAACTAAAAACTAAGCTGTGTTAACCCATGACAGGGGCTCATCCCAAAATATAGGCTAGGTGCAGTTGGCCCGTTTTAGAAGACAATTGGCCTGATAGTGAGCATCTGAACAGGCAACATCACTTGGCAGCACTGTCAGAAGCCCTTTTAGTAAAGAATCCATCCAAGCTGCATAAGGAAGAAGGCATGTTCAGGCTTGACTGCCACCAGGACCACTGTTGTATCAGGTATTTTAAGAGAAGTCATGGCCTGAGATGACACAAAAGTATCTCTCTCATTTTCTTTTCTCTGTAAAATGTAAAAAAAAAAAAAGGTAGAAATCCTTGTCCTACACGAGAGAGTTGTATGAAAACAAGGCACCCGGACCATTGGCATGTTTTCCTTTATGGTCCTTGTGACAAGAAAAAAAAATTACATAGCATTAAATCAGAGAGTTTCCTCTTATAAAGAAATTTCCTTGTCCTAGCTGTCCTTCCGGGACGGTAATATGATCTAAATTAAGCTTCAAATGTGGTCTGATTGTGTTATAAAATTATGGTTCTTCCCAGTAGATATTAAATTGAGACCAGGTTTTTTTGACCATGCTCTTCTAAAGGCCCTGGAAAAATTGCATTTCAGGGCAGGAGGGATGCTACAAGAATTTTGGATCAGTCTGAAAAGCAAATAAAGGCAGAAAAAAATTCAAGTGAAGCAGAGCAAAATCAGAGGATGGAAAAGACAGTCTGTAGGAAAGAACTACAAACTAGGAAGTTTTGGGAACAGTAAAACTTGAGCAGAGGTCCAGAATCGGCCTTTGGCTGGCTTTTGCTATGCTGTTAGAGATGGATAGACAATGTTTAAAAATATACAGCTAATGTAAGCCTAGAAATGGGCATAGGCATATGTCTAACTGTCATTGTAGATATCCTGTGAGACTTTAGACATGGTTGTCCATTCTTTCCAAGCAGACATTGCTTCAACTTGTGAAATTTTTAAAAAAAAAATACAAAAACCGAATGTGGATTTCTGTAATTGCTATGTTTATGAAAACATAAAATCTTTATCAGTGTATTGTGGAAAATTAAATTTGTACTTAGTTGGAAAAAAACAATTTGCATTTAGAATGCCTAGAAGGGAAGAGTCCTTTTGTTATCGTTGTGCTCTGTAAAAAACCAAAAATCATCTTGACACATTTATGATTTTTTTTTCCAGTATTTCATGTATTCTGGCAAAATATGACACAGTAGCTATCAAGATACTGAACAAATCTGTTGAAGAAAAGTATATATTCTGTGTAAAAATTTCCATGTTTTGAGAGCTATTTTCCTTCAGGTGAGTAAATATCTAATGTGTTAAAATTGCATATAATAAATGAAAAATGATATTGATAAATTTATTAAAGGGATTCTAGGATGTTGTTCATTAAATGATAGCAATTACAATTCATGAACATATCACTTCTGAGTGATATGCTTTGACTCCTGAAAATGTGTGCCACTTCTCTCCATGATTTGGGTAGGAGAGATTCCTGTGATCATGATGTAAAATCCAAATTTTTAATTTCTGTATGAATAATTGAAAAAAAAATTGGTCTGGAAAAGTTATCTTCTAAGGAAGTAATTTCATGATTCATAGCAAAATAATTGAAGGCTGCTGAGAAAATACTAACATTTTATAATCTTTTAGAAAGATGGTAGTCTTTCATTGGAAATTGAATATGTGACCAATAAGAACTGCATGAACATTTAAAAAGCAGCAATGCTTTTGTTTTATTTGCATAAGTGCTGTGTTGGAAATAAAAAAAATTGAAGTATTTATTTCGGCATATTTTGCATTTTATAATTTTACCTAAAAATTATGTTACATTTTGAAATTTAGCCATTATCATAGATAAAATAAAATCTAAAAAATATGTTTCCATCTTTATTTAAATTTGAATTTTGTATTATATAGTTAGATTTAAATTTTAGCTAGCAGCAAATATATGCTCCATCCTTTTAAGCCTCAGTATTGTTTTTCATCTTTTTCCTTTTTCAAAACATATTTAATTACTAATATGGCTTCTCATGGCTAAATGCAACTTTAGGAACCTTCATTTTCCATCTGCTAAAAAGCTAATTTCATCAAGTGGAATGTTGCTTTGTTTTCAAGCATATTTTTAAAAAATAACTCCTTATGTAAATCTTTTCTATGATTCTAATAAATTCCCATTTTTTCTACCTTCTTTGGGTCGTGTTTTGTATGTCCTACAACTTGTGTTAGAGAATCCCTGTATCATTTTTTCTCTTACAAGAAACCAGAGCTCAGTGAGAGGTGAATCCTGCTTTGTGTGGGATGTGTTGTTTCTCTCTACATTCTTCTCTTGTGAATAATGCAGAGCTGTCATCTCCTCTCCTATCCACTATTTTCACCCTTCCATTTTCCTAATCAAATTATGAAAGAAGTAGTTCTAGGCAGTTTCTCAGTGGTGGCTGTAACACATCAGAGAAGTTGCATTTCTCAATGATGTTTCTCTTTGGTGTACATTACACATGATAAAAACAGCATGTTCAGGACCACCTATTTCTTCCTCACTGGGTAGTTGTCTCATTTGCTCTGTATATTATGTTCAATTAAAAGCATAGTTGCAGCATGATAAAAATGAACGCTACCAAACACAAGAGAGGAACAAAAGCCAAAATCAATCCAAGATTCTAAACCTCAGTCACAGCACAAATTCTATCTGACCCAAATCTCTTTTACGGAACCATGTCTACTCTTCTTCTGCAACTGATATATCCTTCTGGGTTCCATTTGCTTGCCATGCACTAAGTATTTCCCGTATGCTTTTTTTTCCAGAAGAAAAAGGTGGTAAAAATATCACAAGAAGAAGCATAATTGAAGAGTATTATTAAGTATATCTCAACCTTTTACTTCATTCATCATTTTGAGGAACAAAACCAATACAATATGAAAAAATTAAACAAGTCTGTTTATAAAAGAATAAAATATTGTATCAGAGTAATAAAAACTGCCTCCTCAGCAATGCACCTGTTCTATATTTTCAGGTGAGGGATTTTCTGTGTCTTAGGAATTGTAAGAGGCAATAGTTAGGGTTATTTTAAAAATATTAACAGATTTATTATTAAGACTATATTTAATTTGAAATTTCAATAAATTTAATGTATTAATTAAGTAAGTACTTCTACAAAATTGGCTTTTATAAAAATTTTTTGTAGTTGATAAAGTTACTGTAATTGAAATTTCATCTATGTGGCACACGTTTCATACGACTCATCAATATTCAGTCAAATGAATATATATTTGAAAAATACTTGTCACGTGGGCTCAAATTGTCACATACTGGGAATGGTAGTGTGGTGCTATAATATTTCCTTGGCAACATAAGGGTTATTCAAGTGAAAAAAATGAAGTCTGATTACATACCATGTATTTTATTTCTGAAAAACTACACTAGTATCATTAAAATTATGTCATTAGAAGGAGAAGCTTTTATTCAAGGATTGATGGATAATTTCCCCTGAGTAACAGATATAATAGATATAAGCCATTTTTAATGTGTATAAACTCCACTGAACAAAAATAGTAGTATTTTCTCTGAATAGTAGTATTTCAGTATCTGAAAGCATTTATGTATGCCTGTTTCTTTAAAATGTATAATCTCTTGTGCCAACACTTTTCAAAAAGAAAAGCACAGTACAACTGAGTTCATAGTGCTGCAAGTTGCTGAAAATAGGTTTTCATAAATAGGTTTATATAGACATTTCTATTGATTTACATATATTTTTATGTTGTTATCTGTTTAGTGGTGATATTTACAACTTTAATGGTAAGTTTGGCTTTAAGCCAAACGTTAAAACCTTTTCATTGCTTTTCTGCTTTATTGTTTTGTTTGTATCCATTTGATTTACAAAGCTCCAAAAGTACTTGAAGCTACTTTAGAGATCTGAACACCTTTTTAATACATCTTTGCTTGTAAAAAAAAGCCTCAGAGCAGAATTACTTAGAGAACAAGGAATGATACCATATATGGATAGATAATTGTTTCAGATATGTGAAAATTATTTAGGTGTATTGCCTTTAATAAAGAATTTTTCTGCAAGCAAATCAGTTTATCTTATCTGCTTACTTTTTCTAGAATAGATTTTGACCTTTGTGATTTATTTCTTGGGGCAGTTGCGAAGCACTACTACAGAGATGCGTGTGAGGAAAAAGTAATACTTTGAAACTGCAAGCATAAACACGCCTAGATATTCCAAACAAATGAGGAATATAACAATGAACATGGAAAGCATCATATACAAGTCAAGATTTTTAAAAAATTAAAGGAATGACAAGACAGCTAAACACAATTTGCATTTTGCCATCTGCCCCATGTTATTAAAACATGAGGGTGTTCAGAAATTACCAGCCACAGCTCAACGCTGGGCTAATGCTCAGTTCTATGAACAAAATAACAACCTAGTCAAGTCTGAAGGCTCGTGGCACTTCAAGAATAAATTACTACATTGTGAAGACAAATATTGATTGTTTTTTATTTTGTATATACAGGATAAGCTTTTATCTTTTCTGTATCATTCCGAACACTGGATGATTTTGGTTACAGTGTAAAAGCACATGATGTTGACAATATTCTATTCTCAAACCATTATCTACAGACACTTTTTTCTCAGTTTGTTTTTATGTTCAAATCTAGAACAAGGAATGATAAACCTTTTCTCCCCTCATTCCCCCGCCCTTTTCCTACTCCCAAATCTGTCGTACTTTATCTATTTTTGTAGTGACAACACATAAGCACAGAAAGAGCAATGGCTTGGACTCACATTATCTCACTTCTGGTTCTAAACTGACACAGTCAGGAATCCTTATAATCCTAGAAAAGTCTCTAAAAGCAATTGAGAGCAGTAAAGATCTAAGTCACTCTTGTGAGGGGCTTTGAGTATCCTCGTAGGATGTTTTTAGCAACTTGATCATCTTCAAAATGTTTTTAGGAGCTAGGTCATCACTTGGTAGCTTCAGCTAAATGCCTAAAGCTGGCCATAAACTGGAATGAGACCAAGCCATAAGTCGGGTTGTCAAGTTTAGAACTGAAAACAGTAAGATCGTTCTGAAGTCTGTAGAGAGAACAATTACTAAATATCACTTCTTCATTCCAAAACAAACAAGAAATCCTGAAAACATTTGAAGGGTTGTTACAAGTGACACAATGATATAAGATAAAAGTGTTTCAGCAGTCACATTCTTTAATAAAATCAGGCATGTAAAATTTCTCTTCCTAACAAACAAGGTACATTGGCTACAGTTTTTGTTAGTTTTTTTTTTTTCTATTTGGAATTGAATTTATTAATGTATTTTTTAAAAATTTTAGAACTGCAATAGATCAGATGTTAATGTAACAGGCCATATTATCTCTGTTTTGTTTTGTTTTGGTTTTTTTTAATCTAATTGGTGGGTAGTGGGAACATTCCACTACACACATCTCCAGTCTATGCTTCTGACATTCCATGTGTTCTGAAACACAAATTTATACCAGCTTCCATGCTTCAAGCCTAAACTCTACGAAGAAAAATACTTCTGCATGTTTCAGCAGATTGCAGTACCATTACATACAATCAGAAAAAGGGAAAAATTGCAAACAGTATAATGACCAATAGAAAAAAATATTTCCTTATATCTAGTAAGAACACTGAAACAAAGTGCAATCTAAATACGCAACTTCATAAAAGAGAAACAGAGGACTAAAGTCCTCCCAGTATTCTGCCTGAATAAATGTTGAGGAGGGAACATTTGCATTAGAGATTCTGAGCTGTTGTATGGAAGCAAAGTTCTTCAAATTAGGAGCTCAGTCTTCTTAGATTTCCTCTACACACAAAAGTGATAGGTGACTTGTAGGCAGAATATTCCATGTCACAGAAACTTCTGATTTAAAAAAGCAGATAAACACCTAAAATTAGATCTAAGGAATGTGATTTACATTAAAGGTAAGGATTCATACCTTTGATCAAAGTTTTTGCAGTGTGTTTTGTCTTGACCACACAGAAATGTAACAGCTTTTAAAGTACACTGGTAATGTCCCAGATGGTAACTACTACATGATTCCCTTACTATCCAGCTCTAGAAAAAGTACCTTACCTTTCACATATTTAAAATATGCTGTGATATTAATCAAAGTCATTGAATGCAAGTAAATAGAGACTGGGTTACAAAATGTGCATCTTGATTTGTTTTCTCTAATTGTAGTAATATTATAGACCACCTGTGTTTCAATTAGCTCTTCAGAAAGGTGTTTACCTGTGGAGTATATGATTTGCAACAGGAGATGTAAATTTCAGTCATCAAGTGATCTTCACTAGGGAACATTTTGATTTTCAGTCATGTTTTTAATTAATCTATCTAATTTTTTTTATTTTCAACCAGTTTTGTTTGACAAAATATAGACTCTTTTATTTTTAAAAAATGTTAAAAGGGAAAGCTTAACTGCTTATTTTAGATAATTTGTATGCTAGGGACCTAAAAATAGGTAGATGGAGCTTTAATCTAGATGGATACCAAGATAACTTATTTTTGTCTCCTTTCATTTTGGCAGTTATCTCCTTCTTCCAATTATAATGAGGTGTCTGTAGATATTTATAGTAGGTATGATTTAAGTATGATCCACCCCTGTTAATTGTTTCAAGAAGGGACGTAAGTTTTAACAACATTCTAATTTTGTGGTTTTGATGCTGATGAGCAAATATTCATGGTTCTGTCAGTCTAATTTTAATGTCCCCATAATATAAAGGATTGTATTTATAGCTTATATAAAGTATACAACTGATATGTAACCAGAAAATGATTAATTTGAAAATTTAAATTAAAGAATTGGGAAGGGGGAGGTTCTCTGTACATTTTTCTTTTTCTTCATATGGATATTCGAGAATAAGAACAGAGAACAAGGGGAGAGAGAGGAAACAAGCATGGTTAACACAACAAAATAAGAGTTCAGTTTCTGGCTTTTTTGGGGAATGGATAGAGAAATTATTTTGCTGTACATCTGCCAGACCAATACCTATATTAGCAGAAAAATAGAACATTAGCCACCTAAAGACAAACCTGTATCAACCTAGATGAAGGGTCATTTGTGCACTTTCCTTTGGCATTTGTGACATAAGAATATTAACTGTCCCTGTAGAGAACATCAATTTCAAGTTTTTGTAGACAAAACATACCATGCTTTGAGGTTGTGTGAAGAAGTCTTGTAGAAGGCCACCATGGGTTTGCATCTGATGCTTACTTGCTTAATAAATATCCTAGAAATAAGCAGGGACTGATCTAAAACTTGTCTTACTGTCATTGGAATTTTTATTGGACACTGTTGAAAAGGTCTGACACTTCTTACTGATGGGAACTTTACAACCCTTGTTTCAGTAAATAGTGACTCTTAATCTGATATTCAAATGAATTTGGTGAACTTCACAGAGAAAAGTAGGAAACTGGAAATCCAGGACTGCATTTGCTGTTGTCCTAGCCAAATACCACTCTGATGTTCTACCATTTCATAACTATCTTTTACTTTTTTGAAAATTATGCCACAGAATGAAGAACTATGGTGCATGTGACCTCAATCCTGTCAATTTATCTGGTTGTTTCATTGCAAGGATTTGTAAAACAAACAAACAAACAACAAAAAAATCCCAAAAAGGTTAAAAAATGAAAGGACATACAACTTCTCTCCTAAATGTTTAAAGCACCTTATATTCTAAAGATCTACACAACCCTGGTACTTCTGTAAATTATTAAAAGAATAATAACAGAAACCATCACAGCTATTTGAGCAATGTTCATTATTACCAGTATCTTCCTGTCGACATTAATACACTCTATTTCTCCTACTTCGTGAACAAATAGGGAAGGAAAGAGAGAGAGAGTCTGAGAAAAAAAAAAACAAAACCCTGCTATATTCTAAGCTGACATAGTTTTATGCATTTTCTTTCATAACATGAAATTATTGGGTGTCAAATGACCTGCTAAAGAAAGAAGATAAGCAAGCCACTTAGGTATAGTTAATAGAGTGCTAACTAAATCTCCAGCAAACTGTTATAGTTCACCAGCTTAGTAACACCATGTAGGAAACAATACTCCATGACCCTTAATTAACATTATAAAACAGCTTCACATGTTTTGGAGATTGCAATTGCGAGATTTTGCAAAGACTAAAGTGGTTAAAACTTGCTGTGCATTGTTGTGTACTGCATATATAGGTTAATAAGATCTAACAGGGAAAACATTATGAGTCCCAATTACGGAACAAAAGCTACCTTTTCTGTTCACGATGAGTGTTCTCCATAGACCTTTAAATTTTATTTAAAGGCTAATTTCTGCTCAACAGCTTCTTCTAGGTTTTATAGCAGGCTGATATTCAAGCATTGCATTACATTTTGAGACTTATGGGCATTGTTTAAAACAAAATGAGCATTTCTCCTGATTACTTTTTCTGTGCATGATAAGAGTCATGTATTTTAATTATTATTAAGTGAAAATATGGTTTGGTATAAATAATTTGAGATGTTAATGTATGAATTCCTTATTCTAAGTATTTATGTGTGTGAGTGGAGGGGAGAAAACATAGATTGTTTCTCATTTTAATCCAGAATTTATACTGCTGTTAGAGATCTACTACTGTAAAAGATGTACATATCTTTTACAAGACGTATATCACATCAATTAATTATTGCATTTTTAGTAAGATGAAAAGATGTTGTTCTTTGCATACATGAAGACTAGGAAGTCACAAAAAAGAAGAAATGAAGCTAACAAAATTAGTGATGATCAGTCTCTTCTCCCAAGTAACACGGGAGAGGATAAGACAATGTGACCTCTATTATTGGATATTAGGAAAAAAATTTTCCCTTAAAGTTTTGTCAAATACTGAAACAGGCTATTAATGGAAGTGGAGGAGTCCTCATCCCTGGAGAGGATAATTTAGATTGTCTAAGTTATATTAACTCATATAAACAATTCAACTCAAAATGGATGTTTCCAGATGTCTGATGAATCCCCTTTCTAGGTTCTTGTACTTCTGATGTCCTAAAGAAAGCCTATAGTGAATAAGTTAGATTTACAGACACAATTCTTAGGCATCATAGGCTAGTCCAAATGAAGGTCAGTTTCCATGCAAAATCAAGTTGATATTTTCAGACTCAAAAAATCACTTGCCATGGGTACATACAGTGAATCTGCCTCAAAGTCTCACAGAACAGGGAAGGTTGGAAGGGGCCACAGTAGATCATTTGATCCAACCTCCCTGCTCAGGCAGGCTCATCCCAAATCACATGGCACAGGACTGTGCTCAGACGATTTCTGAACATCTCCAGTGAGAGAGACACTCAACACCCTCTCTGAGCAATCTGTTCCAGTGCTCAGTCACCTACAATGTAAAAAGCTCTTCCTCATATTCAGGTGGAAATTTCCTGTCATCAGTTTCTGCCTGTTGCCTCTTGTCCTATTGTTCAGTGCCATGGAACAGAGCCTGGCTCCACCCTCTTGGCACCGTCCCTTCAATATTGACAGATATTGATAGAGTCCCCTCCCAGCTGTCTCTTCTACAGGTTGAATGGGCCCCCTTGAACAGGCTCCTTCAGCCTTTCCTCATAAGAGAGATGCTCCAGATCCTTAATCATCTGCACATGGTCTAGGAGCTCCAAATTTGTCTTGTACTGAGGAGCCCAGAACAGCACTCCGCATGTGACCTCACCAGGGCTGAGCAGAGGGGCAGGATCGCCTCCCTCAGCCTGCTATCAAAGCTCTTCATAATGCACCTCAGGATACTCTTGGCCTTCTTGGCCCCAAGGGCACTGCTGGCTCCTGGACAGGTTATTGTGCACCAGGACCCCCTCGTCCTTCTCCTCAAAGCTGCTTTCAAGGAGGTCAGCCCTCATTCTTTATTGGCACATAGGGTTAATGGTCCCCAGAATCCAAGGTCTTATGGATTTCCTGAGTATGTTCTACTCAGGAGATACATTTTATTTTTTCTTGTTAGTCAAAATGATAACACTCTACATTCTTCACAAGTTTATGTACACAAGGATCAAAGCTCAAAAATGGACCTTTGGGAAGAAGACAACAAAAATAATAGCTTAAGCAAGTAGATACTCTACCAAAACAAATTATAATATCTGATTTAATTTCTGTTTTCTGCTGGATCTATCCCAATCCTTTATAAAACAGGTGGGGACCAGTATGCTGCAGTAGTGTTTTCCATTGCAGACATTTTGTATGAGTAACAAATAGATATTTTACATGTTATATTGCTACTTAATAGGTTTTCAATAGTAGAAGGCCATTTTCTAATGAGTAGCACTTTTAATCATAATTTTTGCAGTTATATGTGTTGTAACAGTGGCCACAAGTTATAGAGGTTAAAAGCACTTTATATGTGCTCTATGAAATGTACTAGTCTTCTGCATTGTACCTTTACCCCTCCAGCACTTTGCATCACCATTTCAATATCTTAAATTGTATTATTAAAGGGAGTATTTCTGAAGGAACCTGCAGAATCATTATTAACATAGGACTGAAGCTCACAAGAAAGAGTCTTTCTGATCTCTTTTCTGAAGGTCTGTAACACAGCCATGGAAGAGTGCTGGACCTCCCAGCCAGGTATGACAGTCTTGCAGCAAGAGAATAAGCCCATTCCAAGTCTGAAATCTGATTGCTGTATGAGAGGAACTCAGATGCATCTATACCTGTCTGTGAAAGCAGTTTGGAGCTTGTGCAGGTAAGTGCTTTATTCTTCTGCTTACTGAACAGCACTGAATGAGGTCCTGTATTTGTTAAATCAGTGCCATCTGTGTTATATTTCCTCCCATCCTCCTCAGCATAGGCATATTTTGATATTATTCTACTCTGGCACACGCACTTTTCTTCTTAGTTTTAATTACTTTATGATGTTTGCCATATGAGGATAAGGACCAACCACATTTTACATAGATGATGCTTAGCACTTATTAAAGTTTAAGTATATTGATCTTTTATACATCTTCTGTCTGGAAACTTTATATAAAAAGGTTATGCTAATAAACTTTAACATTTTTATTAATAATGCTTTGGTCAGCTGCCTGGAAAATCCTAAATTGCTAGCCTATTATAAATGTTAGAAGATTAGCTAGATCAAATCATTGCTGTATTAATCTAGCCAGTGTAACATTATGAATGTAAAAAATGTTACATTTTTTGGTAAAATATAGACTGGTATACTGTAAAGAGAGATGACCTTTTTGTCTTGTTTCATAGATATTTATACTGTTAATCACAGATTTTATTCAATTCATCCTACAGTGACTATATTAACACCAGCCCCAGAGCTAGACTTGACCAGAAGAAATCAGTCCATTTGTGATGTTTAGAATCAATTGGTGACTAAGTTAAGTAATTGCCTGCATATGCTCTTTACAACACACATTTATAACATTTCTAGATAATTAGTTTTCTGTTCCCCTTTCCTGGGACAAAGATAAGTGATGTCATGTGATTGTGCAGAAACAGTATATCAGAAAGATAAAAATTTTACTGATCACTGGAAGAAAGACATTTTTGCAGTCAATATTGAAGGAATGGGAAAAGAGTGATTTTAACCAAGAAATCACAGAAGAGAAGCTGAAAGAGCTTGTCTCAATCTATGGAAGAGAGAAGGGATTTAACCCTACATCCTGTAGATTTCCAGAAGCATAGGAAGATAAAGTACCTCTGCACAGTCCCAGATGATCATTTGGACTTTATTTCAAACTGAAGTCAATCAGAATGGATCTGGCCTTCTCTTGGATTTTACTCTAAAAGGGTGAATCTGGATAAAGTAATGATATAACTGTGTAATAAATGAATTCTCTGCTACAAGGGTTCAAGTGTTCCCAAACGGTCATAGTTGCATTTCTTCTGTTCTGTTGTTTCCCTCCACTGTTCAAAACTAACTTCTGCAATGATGAATAATGAAATGATAGAGAAAGATAATGGAAGGAAAGCAGAAAGGATGGAATAAAGAAATTCAAAATACTGATCTAAGACAGAGCTCTTAAATAGACAGGTTAGAAAATCTCCTTCCATGTCTGAATTCACATTGTTAGTCTGACACTGGTTTTACCAAATTAGAAGTGTTTATACACCAAAATAATTAAATCGTTTATCTGGCTAAACTATTATTAGACTGTGTATTTCTTCTATTAGTCCAAGCCCATCTTTTATTTTTAGAGAATAATTTTAGCCACTAGTAAGTATTTCAATTCCATTTAATGAACATTTTTAATCAAGAGCAATATGTTATTATGGCAGCAGGATCTTTATTTTTAGCCAAGAAGGCCAGATTGCTTAGAGGAAGAGATTTGGAAAGTCTTCATGTTTTTAAAATCTAAATGTTATGTGTTTCAGTGTATGCAACAACTGGCCAATTTCATTCCTCCCTTCCATCCTCCCTCACTTCATTCCCTCTATTTCCCATTTATTCTTTCCCTCTGCATTTTTGCCTTCCCCACTTCTTTTCACATGATGGAGCTTAGTAATTCCTTTTTCTCATCTTACGGAATCACCAAGATACATAATACTTCAAAATACAAGAATTGGCAAGTACAACACTTGTAAAATCTCTGTAGGCTGATTTTATTTCAAACTGAAGTCAAGTGCATTAATCTACATCCTGGTTTTAAAGCCCTGCAAAAAATAAGAGAAGGCTTCTTTTCTCGTCTTTTCTTTCCTTCTCTCCAGAGCATGAAATTATTGTGAAATGTTGCATAAACTGGAAAGAAAATTTCCATCAACTGCAGTATAACTAAATATAGAGGTAACTCAAGTTTATGCTGCACCAGAAATACACAGTGAAATTCATCAAACTCTGGCCAAAACCTTAAAAAATTGAAGAACACATGTGATGCCAAGCTATATTTTAATATGCAATCTTAATTCATGTTCCTCTTCTTGTAGTTCTGCGGTCACTATCTAAACATATGTAGGCATTGCATTTTCCATACACAAAACCATTCCTCTCTCCCTCACTCCTAAGAGTCTCGTAAGTGTAATAGCTTAAAAAAACCTAAAGGACATGTTCAAGAACATACTAATTTTCTGATAGTTTGAGCTAACTGCCTACAGAAAAATAAAAAGCAATATAGTGGTAGTGGTAAACAAAAACATTTTCATTACCAGGGCTTCCCAATAGCTATTCACATGAAAGAAGATAAAGATACATGTATTGTTAATGTCTGCCTCAATGAACTGGATACCTCCAAGTCTCACTAAAGAAAACTAGTAAACCATAGTTAGTTCCTGCAGAAATTTGCAATCTCCTATAAACCTTGTGTACTGGGAACTAATCAGAGAATCATAGAGTGGTTGGGGTTGAAAGGGACTCTAAAGCTCATCCAGCTCCAACACCCCTGCCACGGGCAGGGAATCATCTACAAAACCTGTTACTCAGACCCCTCTCCAGGCTGGTCTTGAACACCTCCAGGTATCAGGTATGGGGACTACATAACCTCTTTGAACAACCTGTTTCAATGTCTCACCACCCTCTGAAAGTTTTCTCCCTAATATCTAATTTAAAACCACCCTCCTTCAGCTTAAGACCATTTTCCCTAGTCCTATCACTACCTACCCTTGTGAAAAGCTCTCTCCAGCTCTCTGGTAGCTCTCTTTAGGTACTGTAGGGCTGCTGTAAGGTTTCCACAGAACTGTCTCATCTCCAGGATGAACAGCCACAACTCTCAGCCTGTCTTCATGGAAGAGGTGTTCCAGCCCTGTGGAACCATATCAACCACATTGGTGGCTCCCCTCTGGACTTTTTCCAATAGATCAATGACTTTCTTTTGTTGAGGGTCCCAGGCTAGGACACAGTACTTCAGGTATGGTGTCACAGGAGCTGAATAGGGGTGCAGAATCACCTCCCTTGAGTGGACGGTCACAGGTCTATGGACGCAGCCCAGGACATCACTGGCTTTCGGGGCTGCAAGTGCACATTGCCAAGTCATATGAAGCTGTCTACAAACAGCAAGGCTTTCTCTTAAGAGCTCATGTCTATCCATTCTGCTCCCAGCTTGTACTGGTCCTTGCAATTGCCCTGACCCAGGTGCTGGAACTTGCACTTTTCCTTGTTAAACTTCGTGAGGTTTTCACAGATGCCTCTCAAGCCTGTTAGCATTCCTTAATGACACCCCTTCCCTCCAGCCTGTCAACCGCACCACACAGCTTAGTGTCATCAGCAAACTTGGTGTTCCACTGTCCATGTCACCAACAAAAATTCTAGGAGTGCTGGACCCAGTACCAACCCCTGAGGAGCACCACTCATCACCATTTTCCACTTGGACGTTGAGGTGTTAACTACAACTCTTGGAGTGTTACCGTGCAAACAGATTTTTATTCATCAAGTGGTCTATCCATCAAATCCATGTCTTTCCAGTTTAGAGACTAAGGTGTTGTAAGGGACAGTGTCAAATGCACACTGAATATTTTTGTCTTCATCCTAATATCTTCTTATTTGCCATTCATTACTCGTTTCTGTTATTCCTTCCACAGCTTAGATACATTTCCTACTAAGCCTAAAAATGGGACAGCTGTGATTCTGAGGTTTGTTGATGAACCCATTTATGTCCTGATCTTTGTGAAGCTATCAACCAATGTAATTAGGAATCTTTTCTTCATTTAGTTGTCTGAAAGCACTCTCTTTCACCTAGAAATTATTTCTCATGCTTAAATAAACTCATGCCTCTGACAATAGAATTTTGCATCATTTGTTTTTTGATCTGTGATGTATTATGTTTCTTAAATATGATTTTTAAAAAATGTTTGTACAGTATTTAAAACAAAATTCAACAGCACAAGCAAAATTATTAATTATATAAGTATTAACAGTGTACTGTTAATTTTTTAACAAGTGTCTTGAAGAATTTTTTCACTGTGAAAAAAGCTGTGAAAACAAGACAATACAAGTCTTGATACTTGTATTGGTGTGAGGTATGAAATTCTTCATATTCATGATTACAGTTTCTAAGTACTTGTGTGCAAGCATATAAGAAAAGACGTTACTACAGATAAGTACAGTGCATATCTACAATGTGTTTAAATGGAAATTTTGATCAGCATAATACATGAGAACTTTAAAAACCATGTATTCACTTACATATTCAAGAAACACAGCTGGCACACACTGAGATTTTTTTTTAAATTTTCATATGGTTAAGAATAGATTTCCTTATTGAACACTACACTAAAGTCATACTTCTAGTCCATTTTTGCAAAGTACGATATTTTATATAGCCAACTCAATGAGAAGCAGAGTTGCAAGAAAGTAATTGAATTAACAGCATTGAAAGGTAAACATATAATCAATCTATTAGAATTTTTTAGCTAAGCACCCTCAGAAAATGTATACAGACATTTGACTAAAACTGCCAAGAATCTTTTCTTTGTGAGGTTTGCACATGAAAAATAACTAAATATTAGTGAGGTTACCAAAGAAACAACTGTAAAATGGTACAACATGGAAACACAAGATGAACTTTGATAAAGGTTGTTCTGCCTGAAGAAAATATGACATCATCTATTTTTTATATTTGGCTTTATAGATGACCTGTTTATGAGCAACAACAGCAACAAAAGCCATTTACATGTTATTTTTGTATTATTTACCACTAAAATAATACAGAGCATCTATTTATCATGCAGCTTGTATTCCTAAAGACTGGTAATTTTGATCCTGTAGTATACCATATAAATGGGGGTTTTACCTAATAAAACAGAAAAATATTGTATACACTGTGCATAAAAGGAGTAAATTTACATTTTCTTTCATCATTGTCTGATAAATTATGTAACTACCTTTACTCCATCTATAAAGTAAATTTCATATCTAAACTATTTCAAAAATAGGTTTAAATATCAAAAGTCAAGAGAGAAACAAAAGTCAGATCTAGAAAATGTCTCAATATGTAGTTCCTCTAACTTTGTTCAGCAAGGTAGTTTAGCAAGTATTTTACAATTGCATTCTAATCAAGGCTTCAGAAATAAGCAAACATTTTCCCAGGGATCTGGCAGACAACAAAAGCAGCATGACTATTAGCAGGTTATCATCAGATGAAAGATATGGACATGTATGATGAGTCCTGTAATATATTCTGTGAATGAGCCTGAATTTTCTACCATGTACTGGTTTCTCTACCCTGATCTCATGAGACGTCACCTAAACTCCTGTCCCCAGTGCAGAAGAGACATGGATCTGTTGGAGTGTGTCCAGAGAACTGGGAAAATTACCAGAGGCCTAGAACAACTCTCCTATGAAGAAAGGCTGAGAGGGCTGGGTTTGTTCATCATGGAAAAGGATCAGGGGGAACATCATTGAGGCTTTTTAGCACTTAAAGGGAGCTTTTAAAACAGATGGAGACTTTTTTACCGAGGCTTGTAGTAACAGGACAAGGGGCAAGAGCTTTAAACTGAAAGTT
>VZDJ01007754.1:15510522-15605733 GCA_008694505.1 Cyanoderma ruficeps
TTTTTTTTTTTTTTTTTTACCATGAGCGTGGTGATACACTGGAAGAGGTTGTTCAGAGGAGCTGTGGACACTTCATAATTGGAAAAGTTCAAGGTCAGTTTGGATGGGGTTTTAGGCAGCCTGGTCAAGTGGGAGTTGTCCCTGCTTATGGCAGGGAACCTGAAAATGGATGATCTTTAAAGGTCTCTTCCAATGCAAATCAGTTTGTGATCCTGTGATTCTAAAGTAGATATCACTAAAATAACTTTTTATATTCCACACCTCTTAGACAAATATATAAAGTTACATAAATCAGAAAATTTTCTTCTTTATAGTTGGTGAAACTACCATAATGAGTCTCAGAACATCTAGATATCAAGACTTATACCAAACCTAGTTTTAGTTTGAACTTTGTGGCTAAGTCTATGTTTAATGATCCAAAATAGATACCCTGAAATGTTCTGATGTCTAATGTGAGATGTCTCATTAATTTTGGGCACGCAGTTCATATAAATTCACATTTACATGTATATGCATATAAAAAAAATCATAAAATAACTCATAACTCATAGCATAACTCATTTGTTTTTGACATTTTTCTGATGGATCAGCTGCCTGTTTTCATCTTTTCATCACTGTAGAAGCTAGATCAAGTGCTTTAGTTATCCATTTCAGATTTCCTTGTCCCAATGAAAATTCAATATTTTTATGACTGTTATGTCATTTGATATACAGAAATATTTTGCATTATTTTATACTGACATGCCTTGAACTTAAATTATTAAGCAAACAGTAAGAACTTTTGTTACTATTTTTCCAGTAGTCCGTGAGAAGACAGTTGATGTTGATTTCCACAGGAAGAAAAATATGCTTCTATTAAATATATGTCATCTGATCAAAATTTGAGAGAAGATGAAGCAATCTAAGAGCAGGAAAGTCGGCAAATCCATTTCACGACTTTTTGACATGGATTTTTTTTTCATATACTCCTTTTTATTTCAATTTTCATAAGTATGATTAGAGAGAAGATGTATTTTGCCTTTTTATTTTGAAAAATGGGTCCACATAAGTGAATGATAAAAATAGCCATGCTATTTTAAGACTGTAATTTTTCAGAAAATGAGGAACATATCAGTGTAGATTGCTTCAGGAGCATGCTCATAGTTGCATACAGACATCTGTATGGAATAAAGGGAATCTATACAAGCAGTGAAAATTTCTAGAAGGATTTATGCTTTGTCCTATCGTACTCCAACAATTTTGTAGGAATCTTTTTCTCAGTAGGAGTCATCAACTATCTCTCATTTATCTGTTAGATATTGAAAGAAACTGTTGCCTTCCCTTGCGCTTGACTCATCCCAGGTGCAAAAACGAATTAGAAGACAAATTGTTTTCCCTATTATAGTACTAGCTCAATTCCTGGATAACAGGACATCTTCTAAAAAATTCTTCCAGAAATTTTAAGAAAGAGCTGAAAAAAATTGCCAAGTTTCACTTGGGTTTAATTAATGGTGAACAACGGGAAGAGAACAATAATTTTAGACTTGCATGGTTTACTGGACAAAGGGGAATCAAAAGTCATAAATAAGTCTAATTAAACTTTCAGAAACTGCAATTCTGAAATAAATAGTATTCAATGTTAAACCAATCAGTGGAAGCTAGGGTCTTTTTTATTTGTTTGGCTGGCTGTTATTGTTGGTTTTGGCTTTGGGTTTCTTTTTTTTTCTTAATATGTGCAAATATTGTTTTCAAATATTTATGAGAGTTCAAGGGTACTGAGAAGCCTACAAATACTAAGATAACTGTATGAAAACTGAGGCAGAGAAATTTTCTATTTCAGTTTTGCATTTGTGAGGTTTGGATCTGTTAGTATCTCTATAAATACTTTTGCTGGTGCACTTTTTATTTTATCTAAAAAGCTGGGGTTCAGTTTTGCTAAACTGACATTTTTCTGAATGGATCATGGAAAATGCAAAATTTTGTATGTACTTCAAGAAAGGAAGAGGGACTAGAATACAACAGGCATGATTGCACTTTTCTCAGCTTAAGTTTTTTGCTAGTTTTAAACCATTATAACATTAAAAAGCAGCTTCAAAAGACAATTGACTATCTTGAGTGAGACCAGCTTTTCTTTTAAGGAAGAAAACACTCTTCATATAATATTGAACTGCTAATCTATGCGTATAGCTGATCTTTCCTTCCGTTTTCAAATGTTAATTATACTTTCTTGTTTTATTGTATTTATTTAGTCTCTTATCACAGTGTAGTGTGAGTTTTCAAATACATGGTTAGCAGTTAAGCACCTAATTAGCATCAAAAAACAAAGGTGGGTATGTGCTTGGTTGCTACCTTTCACTGGTACCTCTAAATTTTGATTGTTTTCTCATGTGTGTTTTTCACAATAATTTTCCCATCTTCTTACATAACTTTTAGAGCACCTAGCAAATAGTCTCGAACAGACACAGAATGTTTATTCTCCTTTTTTGTTTTTATTTTTACTGGATCATTTCAGATATTTTCACCGCTTTACTTATCAAAAGCAGCACCAGAAAGGGTTTTCATAACTTCTCCAATAAACCAGTCCTGTTCCTTTTCTCACATTCCCATAGAAAAGAAAAAGACTTTATTCTGGGAGCATTAATGATAAACATTTTTTGCTCCTCTTCTTTTAATACTTAATTTTTGCTACTTCATTTCTATTAAATTGGAGGGGTTTATCTTTCCTTTGTGAACGTTTTAGTTCAGAAAATTTCACTAAAAAGAGAGTTGTGACGGTGTTTTTGCTGGATATGATCTAGTTCCATTAAACCACCACAGAGCTTTAACAGATTTGCCTGATGTTCACTGAGTGATTATCTTGATCCACTTTCACAGTTTAGCCTACAGTGGCTGTCAAGGAATTGTCAATAAACAGTCAAACATATCAGGTGCCCACAAAAATGGAGTAGGAAGCTGTGTAACTAAGCAAAACCAGAAAAAATATGTTTCATTCATGTGGCATTTCAGAATGCTCTACAGCTGTCACATAAATAAATTTCTATTGTAAAGCAAAAGAGAGCAAAAATGTACTTTTTCAATATTTCAGTCCTGTAGTGAATTTGGGCACATTTGTAGTGATACCAGATTTAAAACCCTTGTAAGTTTCTGTTGCCTGACACAAGATCTTCTCGCTTGCCACTGTTAAATTTTGCAGCCCTTGGTACCAGTGCTATACCTCCATAACTGTTGTGTTTATAAAATCAGCAGAATTTTTGAGATTTTGCATACCTGAACCTTAATTTTATCTTAATTACTATAATTTCTATAATTCCAGTCTTTTCCTTGCAGAGTAGCATTCCTTTTCTAAATTCACTATCTTTGATAGATATTTCCTACCAGTATTTTATGCAAAATTCTGTTCATTACTTTGTCATATGAACTGTGAATAATAAAACCATTTTCAGTTTTTACAACTGTTCTTAGAAAATGTAAATGACAGTCACAAGAATGCAAACTTGGCCCAATCTTTTTTCCCACAACAACCCTAGAATTATTTTTTTTTCCTTTCATTGCTTCAGGCCATAAATACTGAAAATCCTAATTAAAACACAAAGTTTGACTCTGTTCTCTTCAGGGATTACAGAAACTAAGTGAAAGGAATGTGAATTAAAAAATTATACTGTTCCCAACAAAGACACCCTCAGAGTTTTAAATCATTAACTTTTCTTTGCTCTGGGATCATGTACCTTGTGAGGGAAATAGTTACAGTGGAAAAACTAATGAATGTAGACATCATTCAAACCAGTTTCACACATACATGAAGTGTCAATGTGAATAGAATTTCAGACAAAAACATCTAAGCAATTATGCAAGGGGGAAAGAATTATATTTGCTAGATACAAAGGCAGCTTTGTTGCCTCTGACTTCATAGAAATAAGCGTACTTGTGTTTGTGTGTGTATGTAAAGTATGCCTTACAGTAGTAGTAAGGCTTCACCACTCCAACAAATCAGGCAAGAAAACTGACACATTTTCCAGAGTTGGTGTCAAGAGTTGCAGGCCAAGGTCAGGCTGAGCACAAGCAATTTTTTTGATTGTTGCCTCTCTTCATTTTCCCTTTTTTTTTTNATAGAATAGAATAGAATAGAATAGAATAGAATAGAATAGAGTATTTCAGTTGAAAGGAACCTGAAATTATCATCTAGTCCAACTGACCCATTAATTCAGAGCTGCTCAAAGATTAACCGTGTTATTAAGGTTTTTTCAAATGCCTCTTAAAGATGCATGGTCTTTGACATCGACCACCTCTCTAGGAAGCTGTTCTAGTGTTTAACCACTCTTTCAGTGCCAAGAAATGCTACTTCCTTGTGTGGGGAAGAAGACAGGGAGACACTGATCTCTTCTCTGTGGTGACCATTGACTACACCCAAGGGAATGACCTGAAGTTGGGCCAGGGGAGGTTTAGGTTGAAAATCCAGAAAAGGTTTTTCACCCAGAGAGTAGTTGGGCTGTGGAACAGGCTCCCCAGGGAAGTGGTCAGAGCACCAGCCTGACAGAGTTCCAGAAGTGTTTGGATACTTTGTGCTCTCAGGCACATGGTGTGACAAATGGGGCTGTCCTGTGCAGGGCCAGGAGTTGGTTTTCAATGATCTTTGTGGGTCCCTTCTAACTCAGAATATTCTGTGATTCAGCAATAGGTTTGGGGGGTTTTGCCTTAGGCTATACAAACTTTCCACACTGTCTTAATTTACTGTTCTTTTGACAATTCTTATTATCCCAGTTGCTCTCCTCTGGTCTGGTTCTACAGGACTGTGTTAACACAGATCTGAGACTTTCACAGGCTATAATCTGCATGTATTTATATATTTCCATTTTACAGATGAGGAACATACAGACAGAAAATTCAGGGCTCAGATTTACAAATAGACAAAGTTGTGACAAGATTCAGAATCACTCGTCCTCTTTTTTAGGCATCCTTTTTTCAAAATGGAATTCACAGCCAATTAAATGGCATCTGTGAGATGGATTTATGTTAAGCACTTACTTGTTACTTTTAACTTTTATATTTGCCTACTTATGTGAGACTTTCACAAGAGTAATTATCCAATCAAGAATCTAATTTACGCAAATAAATGAGTCTGATTCGCAACCCACTACTTCCAAAATAAAGTATGTAAGGCATATAATATACTCATGCTGGAAGCAAAAGTGATCGACAAAATAATTTCAAGACATCTGATGTGCACTTGCAATGAAAACCTTTAAGTTACTGACCTATAATTGATAAGAGGAAAAAGCAGAATTGGTGAAAGTTAAGTGCTGGCACTTAACCGAAACTGTTCAAGTGAAATAAAAGGTACTGGAAGAAAAAGAATAAACGGTGTAAATTTAGGTTAGAAGTATACCTTTGAAAGTTTGAAGTTACTTTTGGAACTGAGGTTGATATTAACATAATATTTATATTTTTAAGCAGATATCCAGATCATAAGATAAGTATTCAGATGACAACACTTATTTCAGTTTTGGGAAAGTTATAAGGAACTTCAGAAGTTGAGTTAATGCCTGGTAGCTGGGCAATGAAAGCAAGTTCAAATCACTGTAGAGAAATGCAAGCTAATATACAATTGAAGGAATAATTTGGACTTGCACAAACTGGTGGCTTTTAAATTAACTGTAGCCATCCTAGAAAAAGTAAAATGACAAATAAGGATAATTTTAAAAACCTCAGGGAAAATATCTGTTGAATGCCCACTGGCTCTCAGTAAAACAAAGCAAATGGTAAAGCAAAATTAATAAATTAAAATACTGAAAATATTGTGTCTGAGGAGCTTCTCTTGGATATAAGTAAAACAAGTATAAAATTAGGGAAAAGAAGAAAAAACTTCAGTTATTTTGCTATATTGCTGTAAGGTGATATTAAATTGAACTCTGAAACCAGATGAACAACCAATTAAAATCTCTGCAGTGCCTTTGATTTTATGAGTACTGTGCAGTTTACAGCAGCTGAAAAGTTGGCTACTAAGTTTAAAGAAGAGATGAGTACCAGATGACTGACTGAGTAGTGTAAAATAACAAACAGTTTAAAAGCAATTATATGTTCTTGTTTTCCTCTTTAGTTTCAAGAATAAAAGACCAAAAACTTCAATAAAAAGAAGGGAATAAAAAGTAGTTACAATGAAAAAAAAAATAAAAAACTCCCACATACAGAGTGGCAGTGGGACTAAAAGCATTTTGTTAGAAATTGGTACAGCAAAGCAGTGAGGTATGCATTTTATTCTCTGACACTTACCCCATATATACATGTTTTGAGTTCAGATTCTGTGATGATTTTATTTTCTTTTCTCTTGATTTGAAATCTTTATTCGTTCTCATTTTTTTCCTTATGTCATTCTTAGTGTGGCCTGCTCTAAAATACTTTTTGCATCAACATTAAAATAGATTGCAACTGAAATAAACATATTGGAAGAAAAAAAAATCATAGTTAGTCTTAAAATAAACAAACAGGCAGAAAACCTAAATAGAATTCAGACAGCAGTAAGACAAGTAGAACTACCTAACTGAATTAATAGAAAGTGTCATCTAGGCTACAGCCCTGAAAATACTTCAGGAGTGTCGGATTTCTTGTGGCACTATGTGTATATCAATTAATTTCTCTGTTCTTAATTTAAAAGTAAAATAAATTACATCATCTGAAAAAAAATTGTGAGGTACATTTCTAATGCGAGGCTATCTTATCTTTTGTTTGCTTTAAGGAGAGAAAATTATTGTCCAGTGAAATTATTTAAAAGAAACTAGTTTTTCATTATTTGGTGGAACAACCCTCATAATATAGTGCCAAGTCAGTCAGTCAGAGATAGGCCAATTAGGAATTCCATTCAGTGCTAGAGATCTAAATTCTGCTAGATAGCATCTTCCTCTGGAGGTCTGCAACGTTACCTGCTTCTCTCTGTTCACTGGAGAGGCACACTTACATGATGTAAAGTTCAATGAATATCCAAACAGTACATGAAAACATATTATTAGAGTGAACCGAGCATAAATCTACAGAAATTACCGCTTGTTTTTTAAAAACAAATATTTCTTTACAACATTATTTGCACCTTTCTGTACCTGTGTTTTTATGATTGTTATTGATATTTATTAAAAAAAAAATAGACAAAATCTGATTGTTGTTGTGGAAGATCAAAATTTTCTTCTCTAATAATTAATAAAGGAAAAATCACATTAGATTATATTCCTGCATTTTGAATATACTAACCAAATTTAATGGTTACACAGCAGGAATTTTTCCAATGTTACTGGATTTGGAAATGCAAGGGGATCCAGGTGAGGTTTACAATGTAATTAATATCAGTACCTCAGGTCCATTTGTGTATCTGAAGTGTTGGAAATTATTTAACTGAACCAAGACTATGCTACTTTGGAATTATATGGTCCCAATATATTTAAGACTGGGNATTATTATTATTTTGGGGGACATAACTTCAGTCGAAAACAGTAGAACACCTTAAGTTTGGTCATGGTCAAATTTCTCTTATTCTATGAGGGACAGAAATCACCACTCTATGTAGCAATTTTGAAGTCTGTGTTAAGAGAGTTCCTCTTTATCAGAACACATATTTTGATTGACATAATATGCTGAAGTTCACCTCTGTATCACCTCTCTTTACTAAATATCAGAAGAGAGATGGAGCTGAGATCAGACATGGATAAATTCTTTCTATGTGAAATATTTTCAAAGAAATACTCTCAAAATTTGTAACTTTCGGGAAATAAATATCCTGATAGCCATTTTTATAATAAAAAAAATTAGTAAAAACCAAAAATAGACACATTGCAATTATGGCCCTTAGCTGCCTGAGTAGTTAGAATAGAAAATACTTTAGAATGCAAGCAGAACAAAGGAGAGAAATGTTAATGATCTATATCTATGTAAATGGCATGACATAAATGAATTGCATATTTTGCAATTAGTCTCTTTCAACTACTTTTTTTTTTCTCTTTGATATGACTGAAACAACTACATAACTAAACAAGACTAAAATGTCTTCTATTTAAAATTCCTTTTTTTTTTTTGGATTCGTTTTTTCATGGGTTTTTCCTCCATCACATAACAACGCTATCCATTTGTTAACATAGTTTAAAAAAGCTGTAGAACTTACAGACTCAGATTTTTCAGCTGTCTTAAATACTTAATGAGTGTTTTGTTTCCATTTTGAAGAAAAGGGGTGAGGCCCAAAGCTTTGAAGAAGAGATCACATAACCTGTAATGAGGTTTGTCAGTGTTTCAGAAAGAGGGAGGATAGAGATGTCTTCAACATTCCTGTGGTCTGGAGTAGTTTCACCGTTGGCATCACATTAGTGGACATTTACAAATATTTGTTTATCCTCTGCAGAGTGGAACTGTTAATGTATCAGCCATTCCACTGTGGTAGAAATAGCTGCATTTCTTTAGTAGCTCACCTAAAACCAACTGTTTAAACTTTAGGTTTCAAGTTTAAGCAAGAGGTCTGAGCTCTGTCTCCAGTCAATGAGGGCAAAAGTAGAAGCTTCTAAAGGTAGATATTTAGCACACTGGGAAAGACTCGAATTCTTAACCCATCTTCCCCTCTCAATCTCTCCACCTCCTTCACCCCACTCCATGACCTCAGAGATAGCTTCATTAGAGTCCAAATTCCTGCTGTTAACAGCTCTTGTCTCCTCATATCCAAGATGTCTTTCTTCAACACCTGGAATGCTCAAAATATCTAAGTTTTCTTCTTAGAGCAGAGTCAGTTTTGTATTACGATTTTTTTTTCTGTGCTCTTTAGAAGATTTAATGAGAGTGTGGTTGATCTCCTAGACCTAATAGCATGTGCTGTGTGATTATTCCAACCACTTCATTGCCTTTTGCATTTTATCTACTGATGTACCATATTGGACTCAGTGATAAGTTGTAGTAAGCTGTCAAATATGGAGATCTTGAGATGTTTCTGTAGTTAATGCTTCCTTTGATATAGGATTGCTAAAAAACTGTATAAACTAGAAAGACAATGTATTGGTAAGAAAGCCTAACCAAAAATCAGAGCACAAGTCTGAATTTCAAGCCAAAATTTTATGATAATTATTAAAAAAATCCCTCATCTTCCAGCATTTGTACTATACAACTTGGTCAAGACATCAGAAGCATTATAAAGCTATAATAAGGAACCTATAATACAAGGAATCTTCCATATATCATGTTAGTTTTGTCTGAATTAAGGCACAACAATATCTTCCACTTAAAACTAAAGAGAAAATGCACTTATTTAGAAGAAGCCATTTGAAGATTTCATTTGCATGCTGGAGATGTTTAATGATCTCAGTGTGACAATAGACATCAGTGACTAAGGAAGTCAGTTGTGGAGAAGAGCATGCAGGGTGGCACAGGATGAAATGGAGACATTTCCCAATATAAAATAAACAATAACAGAAAAAAATAAAACACAGAAGAAATTTCTATGAGCAACAATGAATGCATTGATAAGGAAACATTGTCTTGAGAACATGCTTTGTTAAGTTTTGTCATTTTTCTGTTATCCCGTTTTGCTAAAGTTAAATTACTTTTAATTTTACACATACAAAAAAGGTAAAAAATTCCCAACCAACCACCACTGCCAAGAAAAATAAAACAAAAAACCAAACCAAACAAAAAACCCAACAAAATAAAAGAAACAACAAAATCCACCTTTCATACTTTATTAGACCAAAAGTAGAAACCTGTTTAGAATAAGCCATGTTATGAAGATTGAAACTAAGGTCTGAAAATGTATCACTCTTGGAATTTCTAATGGCTTCCAGACTTGTAGCAACCTCTGCCTAATTCTGTCTCCGTCTGTAGGAAAGCTTCTTTATTTCTCTCACTTAAGATGACTTGCTTTCTACATATAACGTGCTGTTTTCCAGAATTAGTTCTCTAATCTCTGTCACTGTGTGTCCTGAGGCTTCTGCCCCATCCGATGTCTTCATGCTTCACCAAAGAGCCATATACATGTGCTGTGATAGAGAATATGCCATTCATCCCTCCATTCAGAAACTTACAGCAAATGTGTTTGTAACAGCCAGGAAAATACAAATATTCAAGTTTCCTCTCACTTTTTAAGCTATTTTACCTAAAAGACCCATAACATTTGGTAATATGCTTTAAATAGTAAATAAACACAACAAACATCAAAGAAGTTGACACATTTCTGGATGTTGAGGAATGGCCATTTTATTTTGTAGTCCATACTTGTCCTATTCTGACCCTTAATCTTTCTGTTGTTCAGAGCACTCCTTGGAGATCACAACACCTCAACACCGTGACAAAAACACATCTGAGGGCTTTGCAGAGAAATCTTTGGCCTGTTACTTCTTTAGCAGCCAAAACCATAAAGTGCACCTTGTAAGTATCAGACTGTAGAGATGATACCGGGAATTGGGAAGTGTGCTGTAAATCTCACAAACTATTAGCTATTACCATAACAAAAAGCACAAATGGAATGTATTGTCAACTCTCTTGGAAGAGCAGCAAACAGTGACAGTTGCAACTTTAGAATAAGTCATTGTTTATTTCCTTTTATATATGTATATTGGATTCATTTGTGCAAACTCTATGAATATGCCCCTTTAGGACAAATAAAGAATAAATCGTAGTCTGAATAATAAAATCTAATAGCTGACATATTTGGAAAAAAAATTATATTCAGATCTCCCAATAGACACCAAATGCAATGAAACTTCTTTTTACCAGTTTTCAAAGCATAAATTTAAAAGCATTTTCTGTATTTTTTTTTATTGTGATGTTCTTCTCACTGTACCAATATTTAATTTGCATTATTAGTTTACTGTTTAAAATGACAGTGACATGGGAATTCCACATGTATATATGCAATATAGAACTGTTGTCTTCTGGAAAGCAATTTAAGAAATAGAAAAACTCCCTTGGTGAATTAATAAATATATGTAGATATTCATCTATTATTTGGATCAAGTATTTTCCAGAACTGATTACTTAAGACAGAGTTAGGACCTGGTCTACTTCATCTAGCCATCTAACTTTTTTTCTGATTTCATGTGCCTTGTGCACCACTCCCCCTAAATAAATTAAGTTCTACAGTAAGTAGAAAGTGGCTTTTAAAGACTGACAGCAGAAAATTGTTTCAATCTAGCATGGGGGCCTTTTCCATTGACTATGAAGGTCTCTATCAAATGTCAGAACTTTCCGTAGGTGATGGATCCCATTGTCAACAGTAGAATGTTCCATGTTTTCCAACCAGTCCATGAGTAGAATAAATAATGCAGCACAGAAGTTCTATTGTCTGCATTCAAAGATAATCCAATAGACATGGTCACTGGAACCATGGTCTTGGGGAGACAAATGGGTGAATGGCCCCGCTGACCCCTTGCTTGGAATTATCATTATAAATAATAGTATTTTGACGTAGAACGATTGGCAAAATCACAGAATCCAGAGTTTTGTGGGGGATTTAATGCACAGGATAAAAGCTATGATATCATATCTTCTTGTGGACTGCTTCCTAAACAAATAATATAAGAAAAAAATAATACATATTGTTGTATTTCTGAAAAGTGCTGTGCAAACACACCAGGTGTCGATCTTAAGTATCAAAGGAGTCTATTTCAAATATGGAACTGTGATACATATAGACTAGTTTAAAATATGTAATGAAAACAAAGCTCAGAAGAACACATTATGCTATATGATTTGATTAACATTATTCTTTTAATTGAAGTTCAAAAATCTTCTGTTATAAATGTGTGATAAATTACAAGTGGCAGATGCTGAAAATTAATCTATTCCCTAATGTCTTTCTGGTATCTCTACAATAAGAGTTATTATCGTGTTGCTATTGTTACTTTAGAAAAGACTGATTTTGGTAATGATGAGTAGATTATAACTGGCTTTACTGCACAGAAAGAGATCCAAAAGGAACTGAAGCCAGCAGTGTTGCTTTATGCTATCCTGCCATACTGAGTCACTAATTTTTCGTGTTTTACTTTAGCCATTACCAGTGTGTTTTTAAAAGCCTATCATTTATTTGTTTCTTCCTGGAAAAAAAATTAAGAATAATATTCACTATGCATGACTGAGTTATCTGGCTTTGCATGGATTTTTAGATAATAACATCCTTTGGGCCACACAGCATGGAGGGGCTTGTGAATACAGTGTTCAGGAGTAAACTCTCTTGGATCAGACGTTTTGCATCCATGCTGTAAACCATTTGGACTGCAGCTGGTCTGACTCTTATATATAGTATCCCTGAATCATCACTATTATTTTGTGCAGATTTTTTTTTCAGTTCAAGGAATGTAACATAATGTGGAGGTTGTGTTACAGTTTTATAATGGATGAAAAAAGGGTCTAGGGTCAGGATATAAGGAGCATTCTGGAGATGCACAAATTGCTGGGTTAACCCAGTCCAGTAGTTGGTGGACTTGGAAAAGGGAAAAAAACTCACTTGCTTTTTTCCCATTATGAACAGATCTGAAATGAACCAATCAATGCCCAGATATTTTCCTGGAGAGCATGCTGTTAGCAATCCAAATCAGTCATGGAGCAAAGGAACAGCCAACTGGTGTGAGGAAAGGATTTCTGGCTCATGGTTATTCTCTGGCTCTGTTATTTATCACAATAGTACTCAGACTCTTTCACTATGTTAACATAATTCACAACAGAAAAGGTTTGAAAAAGAATTCTGTGTTTCAAGAAATCCAGATACTTAAAGTATTCTTATTTCTATGAAGTAATACAACATCACAATGTTCATCACTGTATGGAAAAACAAGATGAAGTCTTAAAAAGAACCAAAACAATAAAAGCTCATAGGGTGGTATTTTACATTTATGTTTGTTGTTGTTTAAATTCTTTTTGTAATTTTTTTATCTACTGATAGTAAAGTACATTAATTTCCAATTATAAAAATCATCCATAACTATTATCTTCATGTAATTACTATCTCCGTTCTTTCTTGCAAATGTCACTATAAACACTGAATTCAACCATGCTTCCTTTCTTCTTAGGAAAGGCACTTCTCAGAAAGTGTTCCCATATATTCATTGAAAACCAAACAGTTGCAAAGTTTCTTTGTCTGCATTTTATGCAGTTAGTTCCTAACTTTGTCTGTGCCTTGAAACTCAACTTTTAGGGTTTCCCTCCTCTCCCTTAAAACCTATGCCCATATATTATGAATTTCACACTGGAAAGGGTTAATCATACCTGAAAACGTGTATAATGAAATCTTCATTGTCTTATCACTGTTAACCATAGATGCAGATGGAAAATTGGAGGAGAAGCCCATATTTTTGTGTTGGTTGTTTTTCCAACATGGTTTATCAGTGATATTGAAGGGATAAGCTGTTGAGTATTAAACAACAGCAAACACTTAATTTCAATGTAGCCAGAAATTTATTTGAAAATGTATAAATCTTTTGTGCATTAAGCAATTTAAGGCTGAAATAACACAATAAAATACAGCTAGCTCACAGTTATAACCTGAAGGATAATTTTTGAGTGTTGACATTTATTTTGTGATTATAGAATAGGCTTGACCTAAATTGATATGTCACATGCATTGTTTCAGGAACTACATGAGAAAATTGAAAAAATAAAGCTCCTAGTCATTCCTTATTTTAAAAAGCAAATTTCCTGAGGAACAGGTAGTGATGATAATATTTCTCAAAGACACATTGCACTAGAAAAAGCTTATTGCATCCTTAGGAGAATGGAAATTTTATAAATATGATTTTCATATGAGGTATTGAAAGAGAACATACCCTGCCCTAGACTATGGGATCTCATGGAATAATTGTAAAGGTACAAATATGTTCTTTCAACTATCATGTTCATTTGGTGCAATAGGCTAGACTAGGACTATGAAACGATGATGTGGAGAGTCCTTTCTTTAACAAAAGCATAGGTTTTCTGTTTTTCTTTAAAAAATTATGATTTCTTTTTCCTTTTCTTTTTTTTTTCCCTGCAGAAAATTTGTTACTACAGGTGTTCATCAGAATAATTACAGCCAAGATTTTGACTAGTAAACAAAATTTCCCATTCTGTTGCTAGTGCCCAGCTGCAGTTCTGCTACAGAATCTGTCAATAGTTGTGCCTGTCTTTGCTGAAAGAAGGAGAAAAGAGACCAGCAATGAATATATCTTTCCTTTTCATATTGTTGTCCCTTTCGTAGTACACATGGAAAAGGGGTTAATGTTTGGTCATTACTGCTAGCACACAGGCACAAATTCTGTTGATTGAAATTACTTTCATTTTGGAATTTGAAATAAAAAATGGCTCCAAAATACATAAAAGAAGATGTAAAAAATCTAGATTGGTGAGCTAACTTTTTTTTTTTAGCAAATTGTGTTAAATACATGTTCCTGCAGAACTTTTGATCAAAAGTAGCTCATAGTTTGAAGAGTACTTTCTGATTAATCTCAGACATCTATGCCTGTCATGTTGCTTTGTTTCATTTTGCAGATCATTAATGAACTAGAAGTAAATTCCAATCAGAATTACAGATGCCCCAGGCCATCCATAATGTGAGATAATTTATGATTCTAATGTAATCAATAGGATAAATTGATGTGCAAATATTGCTTATGATTGCACACTAGAATAACTGTATTCAAAATCACATTTAACCTATCTGTTTAGCACAAACAGAAATTCCACAGACTTGTTTTTTTATTTAATTTTCAGTGCCCTAGGGAAAAGCAAAACTAATGGCAACTTACCATTGCTTTAGATGAAGGGCATTTACTCTTCCTTTCCCGAAAGCTTTTCATTTATTCACCTCTTTTTAAATGTGCCTAGCAAATAAATATTTCCATGTGTTTAAAAATACTGACAATGGTTATCACTGCTAACAGTTGTCCTGAGTTTCAGAGCTAGGGATTTTGCAGCTTAGTGTGTACTATCAGATTCTAAGACATGTTTTATTGCTGCTGGGTCTAGAATCACTTTCTGCTTGGTCATTCTTCTTTTCACGACCTGCAAGGCTAGTTTGAGCAAGTCTTTGAAGAAAATTAATTGCATGGATCCCTAAAAACCCCTTTAATAGCTCTGTGTTTGTTACTGGGTTGAGTGAGTTCTTGTTGTCTTTATTGCCAGAAGCTGCGAAACAAAATAGTCTTGCACAGTAAAAAGAAGATTAAAGACAGCTCAGCACCATAAATTGAAAGAAATGCCAAAGGATGTTAAAGATAGCACATATATAACAGCTTACAATTAAAATATAGAAAAATCCTAAATATAACTTGGGTAGTAAAAATTTGAATACTCACAATTCTTGTTCTTAAAAAGATTAAATATTGCTGTGGCAAACCCTAGTGCATTTTTTTCCTACTTCCTTCCCTACAGCAAGAGTATTGTTGCCATGTAAATTCCCACTGATGGCATAAATCATCACATTTGATTCAAATGCACGGTCCATTTTATTGCGTATTTCAGCTTTGTCAGTACTAACATAGGAGAAAATGCAAAAATTCCATAATAGATGGATACACATCCCAATATCCTTCCCTTTTTCACCAGTCCAAATGAAGTTCTTACTAACTAAAATGACAAATGTCCATGAAATGTGATGTCAGGCTTCCCTCTTGGAAACTTTCAACAGTATAAAACTTATACCCTTACTCTTCTTACAAAAATTCAGTCATGTTTGAGTCTACTTAACTACTTGACTTTAAGACCATGATGTGACAAGATGTTCTATTGATACACTGAGTTACTACCCTTTTACGTCCGGAGTTCTTTGTTAACTTCTCAATTCCAAAGTGCTCACAGACAGGAAAATAGGATATACTGTTGCACCTTCTCTGTAGCATGTTGATATTATGAGCAAATTGTCAGAAAATAATGGCAAGTGTTTCTCTCTTCCCATTCTTCTCTGAACACCTAGACAGGGGTGACAAACATTAAATAACTGGTGTTGTGAAAGGAAACACGTCACTGGCCTGCATAACCAAATAACTCTGAGACTGAATAACCATTTACGGTTTTCATCACTTCTTGGAGCTGTATTGAGGGCACTCCAAAAAATACCTGAAGGTGCATGCCATGAATTGGCACTGTCGCTGGATGTTACACTGGCATCATTTCCTAAACAAATCACTCTGGTTTTTAGGTTGATGTGGCTGAATGTAGGTTGGTGCAGAGCTCTGCAGATTGTGGAGAAAAACTGTGGCTGGATTCAGCCCTTTGCACTCCTGTAATCCTAGCAGAAATCATCATGTGAGGTGACCTAAAGGAAGCTCGTAAAGGACAGCAAACAAAAACATACACTAATGCCTGTCAAAAGCCACTCAAAATTATGGCTCATTTCAACAGACTGGAAAGAGAAAGAATATTTTATTTCTTTGTGACTTTTTCATCAGCAACACTTTTGCATGATTTAATGATATTTTCTAAAAGCACCATAGGAAATGTACTGCTTATGTCTCTCAGACACAGCCGGGACTATAAATATATTTCAGATTCTAATAGTCTCCAAGTATTTACAGCCCATTGCTCTTACACAGTAAAAAAACCCAAACTTTTTTAATTACTTGTCTTTTTTAATATTTTTTCTCTATCTCTTCGAGCTAATCATCTTTCTGAATCAAGAAAAATAATCTAGTCAGATTTGGGTTTTTTTAGTTTCTCTATTTTCATTTTTTATATGTTTATTCTGCTTTTGTTTCAGTAAGAATATATGAGACCCTTTGAAGCTCATGCAAGACAAGCTTTGCTTACAAAGCAGGTTGATGAAGGTTGAACACACAAAATTTGCTTCCACTGTTGCCTTACTGTTTTTCACAATATTGTGTCTTATCACTGAAATATCTGCACCCACCAGCCTACCTGATACCACGATAGCTACAAATACAATTCCCTCAACTGTTCATCTTGCATAAAATCTCAGACTAACCCAACTTCATTCTGAAGCACGCTCTCTTTCTGCAGAATGGATATTTACATTTCATCCATCGCATTTCCCTCTGAGCTAGTTAAGTGTTTTTCCCTGTTTGCATTCAGAGTTCCTCTTGTGTAATCCTGGAATGCTGTGGGCTGAGCAAATTGATCATATTTCCGTCATATGATTCCAATGAGCTTGTGGCCACGGGAGCTGAGAAATGTTGCTCCTACAGTAATGTGTAATCACCTTCCCAACAGCAACTTCAAAAAGCTTCTTAGAATGAAAGCCTAAGCTAATGTTTGACTCAAAGAATCAACACACAGAATTCTAGAAAATCACCATACAGTCTTCTAGTATAATTTTTAAACACTGCATGGTATTTGAATCTGTGTTCTCAGGCAATGGAGACTAATGCATTTTGGTACTGCTTAAGGTATTCTGATCTTGTGAAATCCAATGTATGACCAGATTATAACATTGTTTATATACAAAAATTATTTATGGTGGTTGGTCATGGCTGGATGCCAGGTGCCCTTCAAAACTGCTCTGTCACTCCCCCATTCAGCTAGCTGCAGAGAGAAAATGTAACTAAATGCTCATGGGTTGAAATAAGTACAGGAAGAGATCACTCACTAGTTACCGTCATGAGCAAAACAGATTTGATGCAGGGAAATCAGTTTAATTTATTACCAGCTAAATCAGAAAGAAATGAGAAATAAAATCTTAATCTTGAAACACCTTCCTCTGGCCCCTTCCTTCCCTACCTCCCCTCAGCAGTGCAGGATGATGGGGAGTGGTAGTCAGTTCCTCACCTGTTGTCTTTGTCACTCCTCCCGCCTCAGGGGCATGAGATTCCTGGCATTCTTCCTCTGCTCCAGCATAGGAGACAATCCTCTACAAACTTCTCCAACATCATTCTCATGGGATGTACTTCTTGTGAATCCCTTTCAAAGAGTGCAATCCTTCAGGAAGGACTGCTCCTGTGTGGGCCTCCTGGAAGGTGTCACAAGTCCTGCCAGCAAACCTGCTCTAATATGGATTTCTTTCTCCATAGTCCATATGTGCTGCCAGGAGCAACACCAGTGTGGGTTTCCCAAGGTTCACAGCCTCCTTTGGGCTCCAGCATGTGGTCCTCCATGGGCTGCAGGTGGATCCCTGCCCCACCATGTACCTTCATGGGCTGCAGGGGAACAGCCTGACTCAGCTCTCACCACAGGCTGCAGGGGAATCTGCTCTGGGACTTGAAACAATTCCTCCTCCCCTGACCTGATTCTGCAGGACTGTTTCACATATCCTGACTCCACTATCTGGCTGCCACTGCACATGTTTTTTACCCCTTTGTTTATCTGTTGTCTCAAAGGCAGTACCACCATCGCTGATGGGCTCAGTTTTGGGCAGCAGCAAGTCTTGGAGCCAGCTGCTATTTGCTCCATCAGACTCAGACAAATTCCCTGGCACCTTCTCATGGAAGCCAACCCATAGCTCCCCTGAAACCTGAGGCTTGCCATGCAAACCCAATACATTGTTATATATATACATATTATTTATTATATTGATCCTTTGAATTATTGTATAAAAAATAAGTGAAAAAATTTTAATAAGCAAAAAACTTATTAAAAAAAAAGAAAAAAAAGAGATTCGAAAATCTAGACATTTATATTTTTAAGTGAAGGAGAAAGAGATGACGGAAAATATGAAAACAAACAAAAAAAATACACAGCTGTTCAAAAACTACTAAAAGGAAAGATAGTTTTTTCCTGGTTTAGAAAATTATTTCTGATTTGCTACAATTGGACAATACTGATTTTCAGCTAAGAACAGTGGCAAAAAATCCCCCAAAATAGACAGTTTTATAGCTTTCTTAGGTCACCTACTGACAACTCTAACAATAGTATGTTGTCTTAAACTTTGTGGGAACAGTCAAAGTATAGCAAGTTTAATTAGGTAAATAGCAGAGAAGCTGGCTCTTAGCAAGGTTGACAACTGCAGCAAATTCAGAGAATCAGTCATTATCTTGGGAAAGAAAAAAACCTGATTTTTCCTTGTTTTTATTAGCATCTATTATTGATATGTATTTTGTCTTTATATATTTATCTTCTTGAAATTAAACAAATGAAAATCTGTTCAGATTGCTAGCTTGAAGACTTTTGCTTTGTACTCTGGAAAATGGTGCATAAAAGTTCAAAAATGTTAGGTTTTGAGTGAAGAGTTGTAGAATACCTTACAAAAAAATCAGTGAGTAATAGTTGATATACTGATCAGAAAAGACTAAAATTGTCCTAAGGAGAAACTGTGACTGAAATTATTTTCAATCAATTTGAATATATAAAGTCCTGAAAAAAAGGCATTTCATTTCTCAGACAAAACCTGGAAACGTAGCTTTGCTCAGGTAAAGAGTTATCCTTTGTGTTGAGAGGACATGTCAGTAATATAGGTTCAATGAACATGTACCCTGTTGAATATTTTCTTAGACACATCTAAAGTAATTATTTTACTTAAAGTTTTCTGATTTAAATGTTCCCCAAGAAGCAAAGTTGAAGCCTAATCCCATCAACTATCCTCTTTCTTAAAACTTTCTAGAGCTGCTGAGAAAATGCTAATAACTGGCAGTAGATTCCTTGTGCCCATCCATATGATGTGAGAGAGAGAGAGAGGTTTGCCCTTAAACTGATTCCCTTGTTTCCTTGCACACCCTAGGAAGTCTGCAAAGAAAATATATTCAGAAGCTTAGTGTCAAGCTTTTGAGCAGATGTTCTTTCTGCCTATACACCTCTCAGCAGATATCTCTGACTTTTTCTCCCCAGCCATCAGCTAAAAGAAAGATATGCAATATCTATACTCCTTTTCCTGCCAGCTACTGAGTTTAAGCCCCATCCTACTCCTTTCCTCCATGGGGAGATGAGCAAGACTTAGAAGAGTAGCCAAAGGCTATAAATTCCTGGAAGGGGACTGAAGTGTCAATACCAAAACAGAATGGGAAAAGGGAAAAGAAGAACCTAGAGATAAAGGCGCAGAGTAAGAGATACTGAAGATGGACGGGACTGAAGAGGCAATGGAGAAAGATAATATTTTAAGTGTTGGAGAGTAGAAGAGGCAGAGTTTGACTAAAAAGCATTTAGAATCTAGTGAAACAAATACATAGAGCACAATTATAACCTCAAAAGAAATCTGGATTTTGGCCAATTTCATAATGCTGGAAGTATGGTAGTTGAATGCAATTACATTTATTGTGGGAAATGTTTCTATGTTTGCAGAAAGTATCATTTCTGATCCTGAATCTTTTTAGCCATAAATTGCAGCTTTGCAAAAGGAATTCTATGCTCTCAAATACAGCTGCACAGCCTAATTGTTAGGGGTCAGTCTCTGGCAGTGAAGTTTACTTTGCTGAGACAGTTTCTGATTCATTAGAAAGGGCAAGAATCATGCTTCTGACTGACTCTGGAATCAAAACAGCTGCTAAAAAGGGAGACTGAGTGGGAAAAAGACTGTGTGCAGTGGGTTGGGTACTCATCTCGTGGGCAAAAGCATGAATCTCTTTAAAAGTGGGATGCAGAGCTACTTAGATTAATTCCATCCAGAATTGTGGCGTACTTAGAGAAGGAGGTGCTGGCAAATGACAATTCAAGGAAGGAGGGCTGCTTAGAAAGCAGAAGTAAAAGCGTATTCTAAATCATCATTTTTCCAAAGATCTGAGGATTTCTTTAGATGCCATTTCAGTTTTGAGATGGAGATTTCCTGTAAAGATAGACATTTATGAGAAACAAAGTAGATGGGGAGGTGGTGAAAGAGAGTATGTAGGGAGGGATGTAAATGGTGTGAAAAGTGTGCTTACCAAGTAAGTGGGAGGCCAGTGTTCAGTATTCTCTTGTGCCTGAGGAGTTTCAAATTCACATTTGCAGGAGCTTAAGGTAATTCCTTAATCACTATGCTGGAGAATAATTGGATGACATGTGCATTTACATTATACAGTGAAAGACTGAGGCAGCTTACCACTATCAGTCTAAGTGCTTGGTGCCAAAAAATAACAAGTTCAGGATTTTTCATTCTTGTGTTCTCTCTGACCATCTCCTTTGTATGAAGAAAAAATAATATCTGATTGCAATGGATTTAAAGTTATCATTCTCTTACTGATGTGTAAGTTACTCAAACAAGTAAAGAAAAGATTCTTGACACTTTCATGAATTTAATTGAATCCCACTGATGTCAAGGGGATTTATCATGCACTGGACTGAGGTTTAGCAAATAATACTTATCTCTACAGTTTCCAACCAATGGTGAGGAGATTCTGCCTTCAGTTGCAAATGGATTAAGGCAAAATGCTTTCAGACATTCGATACTGATTCCTTTTGTGGCAAGCTAATGAGCTCAGCCCTCACAAAGTGGTCTCAGGACATTATTTTCAAGTTAGCAACCCAGCAGTGTTTGAGCATTATATGGACAGCTGTTGTAAAGGGGTCACAAAGCCCTGTCAAAACAGCAGTCTTCATCTTCTTTTTTTGAAACCATAAATTAAACAGAACTCACTTCCGAAAAATCCGCAGGCGAGGCTTTCACAGACTGTGTCAATTAAATAACAGTATATTTGGTGATAGAGTCACGCAACCATTCTCTTGTTTGTCCTCACTCTTTAAAGTGCTCCTGCTCAACTCCATTACTGGCAAAGTGACTTGATCTGTGATGATCTGTACTTCTGCTTATATTCCTTACCTCCTGACCCCACCCCTCCCCTCTGATTAATGTTCAAATATTAGGATTTAAATCACTAGGAAGGTATTGAAATAGTTCTATCATCAATAGCTTTGCTTTTTTTGTACAGTGGTAAACAAAACTCATTAGAGGGCTGACAAAATATGACCTATTTGAGAAGAAATTAAAACACCACAGTTAGCATTAGAAACCATTTATCAACTAAATATGAGAAAGTTTTAATTAGTCTAAAACATGAATGAAACAACACAAAGGTGATTTCCCAAAAAGGTTTAAGAAGATCTGAGGAGAAAAGATTAAAAACCTCTCTGAAAATTGGGATTAATTACCAGAAGACTTCTGAATTTGTTTTTAGTCTCTGTGTCCTCTTCTGGTATTCCAAGTTTTTACCTTTAACCTGTTTCTCTCCTGCTGCTTACCACTCATATCAATTTTCTCATATCAATTTTCATAGTCTCATATCAATTTTCTTTCACACTCCTCCCTTTTAGATTATTTTTGTGTTGACCTTGTTCTCACTTCATTTTAACCATCAGCTTACTGTATGTTTTTTGTTCCTGTATAATCTAAGCAGTCTTTTGCTTTTTGCACATGGTTACATGGTTCTTCTTTTTTCCTTTCTGTAAGTTTTTTCTTATTTTGCTTTTTTTTCTATCCCCGTTGTTGCCTCACACACTCAACTTTTCCTTTTTTCTACTTCTATCTCTGTTGTCTCCCAAGCTGCAAATTTTCTTAACACCTTAGAGGCTATAACCTCCCTGGAAACGACCTAAAAGAGCACTTAGATCTATAAGTTTATGAACATACAGCTGAAATGCCAGATAATTTGAAACATACTGGCAGCAGACTGATGGTTATGGCAGTGCAAGAGCAAAATATACTGGAATTCTATGCAAAATGTAGGTTCTCCTGTGAGATTTTTACACATAGCTTGCATTTTTATGGACAGCAAAATTAACCTCCATCACAGCCTATCTTCCAATGACAAAACACTGTGTGAAGGACCTACTAATCTGTCTTTTATATGAACCTTTCAGAAGTTTCTACTATTATATTTTTATTCATTTTTAAACACACATAGAAAGATTTCTGATCTTAACCATCATATAGTTGTGTACAGTATATTTTATGTCAGGACCCTGAGCTGTTGCTCAATAAACTCGCATAATACAGAACTAGGCTAGATACTGGAAAGTAATACAGTGTGTTCTTCCTCAAAGCAACTCACAGACACTGAGGTAATTAAGAATTTTCATTGCCAGCCAGAGGCTACTTCACCACTTGTGGTGGTGTTATTGGGGGGTCAAAACCAATTCGTCCTTATGAACTTTCAGTAAGTTATTATTTCCTCACAATCTGACAAGATTTATTTAGAATTTCCTTACACTTTTTCAGCTGAATGATGTAATAAATAAATAATTTTCTTTTCAACAACACTGCAGAATAATATTTTAAGAAGCAATAACTCTAACCCTGACACAGTACAGGGACTCCCCTCAAGCATGCTCAATGTCCAGCTTCTAAAAATCAAGTATTTTCTGATTGCCTCAGATTTGCACCCAAAAATACTGATAGCATTAGAAAAAAAAAGGTTTTATCTTTTAAGACACAAGAAAGGTATGATTATTAATTTTGTTTATACACTTAAACTCAAAATTATCCATATTTTCGGTTTTAAATATACACAGAGATACATAACATAAAAGTATTCCAGTGAATAGTCTGAAAAGTGCAAGACTGAACAAATAAATAAGTCTTTAGAATAACTATTTTTAGTAGCAATATAAATAAATTAAATAAATAAGTAAGCATTAAAATTCTCAGAGACTGCTTGCAATCTGTCAGCTAAGGTGAAAGTCACAAAAATCTTACAATGTCCACTAATAAAATAGAAAAATGATAGTGTTAGTGTTATAAACCATTTTCCTAGTCATTTGAGGGCTGTAAACAAGACAGGATGCATTCATTTGTGGACTTCAGCACATATTTTGTCTTGGGAAGTTAAAAAATCTGTCACAATAGTAGAAGTGGGAAGGCATGTAGTTGAATACATCCCTTGATCTGTTACTGGAGGTCAGAAAGAAATCAGTGCTTGCATTTATGAACAAAATTTTTCTAAACATAATATTTTCATCAAACATATTTCAAGACCACATTGAAATACAATAGAGTCCATTTGTGCCAGGAAACATGATATAGGATCATTAAGGTTGGAAAATGCCCCCAAGATCATTGAGTCCAGCCTCTGACCAATCACCATTCAATCATTTCCTGAACAATTCCATAAATGATGACTTCACCACCTCCCACGGCAGCATGTTCCAATGCCTAGCCACCTCTCCCATGAAAAATTTTTTCCTGATGTCCATCCTGAACCTTGAGGCCATTTTCTCCTGTCCTGTTGCTGGCTGCCTGGGAAAAAAGGCCAACCCTCACCTGGCTACAGCCTCCTTTCAGGTGGTCCTAGAGAGCAATGTGGTCTCCCCTGAGCCTCCTTATCTCCAGTCTAAACAACCCCAACTCTCTCAGCTGCTCCTCATATGGTTTACAGAGGATATTTCCAAACAAGCAACAGGTACAGATCACAGAGTTTCAGATACATGATCTGTTTTCTTCATTGTTTGCACAAGACCCCTCTTCTGTTTGCACCAGCATTTATAAACAGCCTCTAAATACTATTTTTCCTTTTTTGTTCACTTATGGGGCCTTTGTGCAGCAGGAGGTGAATGTTCGTGTTTTGTGAATCTGTGTCCAAAGTGGTAATCACATGTAAGATCTGTCTTTTTGAGGCCATCCTAATTTCCTTCTAAGACACTGCATTTCTAAAGTAAGTTGCTGGTGTATTTTTGTTTATTTGTCAGTGAATTTTATGGAAATACTTGGAAACCCAGTCAAGGAGGATTTTCATTTTTTGTGTAAATTTAAACCAACCAACAACAAACAAACAAAAAACATGAAAAGAATCAGAAAAATAAATCAGAACCACTGGGAGTCATAGATTGTCTATGGAAGGAGTTTGTTCCTGGTCACAGAAAGTCACTTGTTTATTTCAGAAAGAATCTTGAGTCCATTTTGAGGGCTTGAAGAACACAGTTAAAAAAAAGCAAAATTGAAACCATTCTCACAAAAAACAGCTGCTATTATCAATGTAAATTCTAAAACCATTGGAAGTTGAAAAATGATAGATGAAGTTCTAGGCATTATCTTTATGCAAGGCAGATTTGGCAGACAGTCTATGTTTATTTGAAGAGTGATGTATAATTTCATTGTGACGCTGATTCTTCTTAGAACAAAACTAAAATGAAATCTGAATAATTGCCTGTTAATTGAGCTGTCATATATCCAATGGAAGACATTTGTTTGCTTATTTTAAGTGCATGCATCTCCTCAAGCACAAATTTGGGTACTTGCCTGCTGTGGAAACTATGGGAAAATACAAGTATGCTTGCAATTGAAATACAATTCACTTTCTTTGAGGTCTGTAGCGTGGGGAAGGCAACTATAGCTGAACCAGCTATCAACCTGGCAAAAATTATAATGAAGATAACAAAGTTTCAGAGTGAGGAAATGCAGACTAAACATGGTTAAAATACAAGAAAAACTATGAAAAAGAAAAATTAAAAGGAAGACCTGAAAGATATGTCCAAATAGAAAGTGGCATACAGTGACACAAAAGAAAGACAATATATTTATTCTATTCATAAATGTATGAAGAGTACAGAAAAATATGAACAGCTTGATAAGGATGGAAGCCAAAGAAAAATTATTAAAACAATAGCTAAAAATAATAGGAAAAAAAAAGCTTGTCTGTCCAAACATATTTTATACAGATACTTAAATCATAGAATTGTAGATTCAGAGAATACGCTGAGTTGGAAGGAACCCACAAGAATCATCGAGTCCAACTCCTGGCCCTGCACAGGACCATTCCCAAGAGTGCCACCCTGTGCCTGAGGATGTTGTTCAAATATTTTTTTAACTCTGCCAGGTTTGTTGATGTGATCATTTTCCTGAGGAACCTGTTCCAGTGCTCAACCACCATCTGGGTGAAAAACCTCTCCCAGATTTCCAGCCTAAACCTTCCCCAGCTCAGCTTCACACTATGGTCAAAAATGGCTCAGCTGAATGGTAACTTGGTATTACAATCTGTAGGCAAATTTTCTTTCAGCTTAAACAGTACCTTGTTTTCATCCTCCTTGAAACACATAAAATTGGTACATGAGTTATTCATGAAAGGCTGTGTTTTCTTGTTTTCTGATTATACATGCATGTATACACCTATGCATGGATTTTTGTCACCTGCCTTACTGATCCAAAAATCTAACCTATTACAAAATCTTCTTAATACTCCAAGATCTAGCAAAGAGTTCAAAAAATTATTTCCTAAAGATTTATTTTTGTTATACAGCCTAAAGTGCACATTACTTGGCTGGTTTTCATTATAGTTGCTCTCTAGATCATGCTCCTTACATGACTTTCTGTAAAAGACTGAGTAAGTCTTGTCTTAATATGCATGATCAGCTTTGCACATTCTTCCACATGAGGAATTATTAATAAATAATGGCAGCATTAGTTTCCTGTTGAATGTAAAACATATGAAAAGACAAAAATAATTTTGTTTTCTATAGCTACATTCTGTCACAGCCTAATATCATTAAGTGCATTAATATCTTTATTTTCGTCAAGGAAAGTTCTAGAGGATGTGTCCTGGTTTTGGTTGGGATGGAGTTAATTTCTTTCCTAGGAGTTGGTACAGTGCTGTATTTTGGATTTAGTATGAATATAATGCTGAAAATACAAGGACGTTGGTCATTAGTGCTTATCTTTGGTCAAGGACTGTTCAGTTTCCCATGTCAGACAGTGAACAGGTGCACAAAATGCCAGGAAGGAACATACACAGGACAGATGACCTGAACTGGCCAAGGTGACATTCCATACCACACCCAGTATATAAACTTGGAGGGACTGATTGATGCTCAGGGATGAGCTCGAAAGTCTTGCCGGTTTTAATGGAAATTTAATTTTTAAATTCCATTTTAAGAAACTGCATTTCTTCCAGTTTTAGCATATGCTTTTAATATTTTTATATAAAAAAAGTATCCCAGTCTCAAGTTAGAAAAAAATGTTATTTTGTCCTCTCCCTCCTTGTATGCAAACAGCTTTCTCTTAGTTTCACTCACTAGCCTCTCCCTATGTCCATCTATTACCCATCCAAAAACTTGACTATTAATCTTTTAGATTGTATAATTTCTTTTTTGTGAGACATTATGTCTTCCTATAGCAGGTCATCAAAAAATATTTTTTTATTTCTGATCATACATCCCCCACCTGAGAGAAGCTTTTTTCAAGAGGAAGAGGAAACCAGAACAACTTATTACAGTTAGTTTAAAAAAAAAAACCAACAAAACACGTTCATTGTTATCTTTAGGATACTAATTCTGAGGGGAATCAAAGGTTCAGCATATCCTGGTGTAAGTGTTTGGATACAGATGTGACTACAACAGTGCTTGTGAAATGAAAACTTAGAGTAGTGTTGACATCAATTGAAATACAATCAGAGGAAGTGTCACAAATAAACTTTTGTCTGCCTTGGGTCATGAAACTTCTGTTTCCAAGATCATGAATTCAGAATAAGCATGTATATGAATACAAATGCACAAATTGTTAAGGAAATAATCAAAATTTCTGAGTTTTGCTATTTTTAGATGCTTTCTCAGTAGACAAGTATGAATAAGTTAATATAAATACAAGGACTGTTCAGGAAGAAGAAAAAGTGGATCAGCACAAGCAATAATCAAGGCTAGTTATATCTTTTATTTGACTGAAAATTGCAGATTTTAAAATGTGTTTCCATCAACACAGGTTTGCACCTGTGAAAGGGTTGCGTTTGTAGCTATTCTTACCAACTTTAATGGAAATGCAATAAAGACATGAAATGAAAATAATGAATATACACATAAAAAATATCTCAAGCGTTATTTTTTGAAAATGTCTTTGAAACCTAGTCCTTCCGATGCTAGTCTGATAACTAGAGGCCTGTTACAGACAGTATAGCAGTCATAGATAGAATGCACAGATAGAATTCCCATTAATGATTATGTGGCCCTTAATTTAGAATTTTCAACCAGGAATCCAAACTGTAGTGTAAAACAGAGAGGAGTTAAATAGATGTATGTTAAGTTAATAAATGGAATTTCAGGTGCTTGTGTGAATACTAAATTACTGTTTTATTATTTAAGTATCTGTATGTCTGGCACCAAACACGTCTTTTTCACTGTTCATTCGCCAGTGTGAATATATGCCATCCTCACCCCAGGGGTACTATTAAGGGCAAATAATATCCCTTACTTATAAGATATCTTTATATTTTTTAATCATTCAACATTTTTTTATGACAGGTTATATTTTTATACTTCTAATGTATCTTTCTGGGTTACCAGCATGCAGTGTTGTCATGAGCAGGATCAAACAATGTGTGCTTTATGTGGAAAGCCATGTTGTTCCACGAGGGAAAGCAGTGTGCAGCAAAATTCCATATCACAGTGTATCAGTCGGAAATCTTTTAAGCTATACTTATGAAGATCTCCATAGTGCCATCTTTTGCTACATTAAAATTTACTCTTTTAGGCATGAATTCACTCATAGGCTGTAGAAAATGGAAGAAATTTCTTCAAATGGAATTTTTAATATGAACATAAACTATCAGCTGAACTAGCACGGCTTAATTCTATGCTGGTCTGATGTTATATTTATTTGAGAAAAATGAATACATCTTTATATATAAACATATAGTAAATTATCTAAGGATACATATCTCTTTGATTTTACAGTAACACACCCTAAACCTGTTAACTTCTATGCTAAGAAGAGAAAGGCAGCAATCAGTCCATGATTTTTAATAGAGGGTTATAGGGAAAAATAAAATCAGAACAATGTTTGATGCTACAAATTGCAAGGCACAAAATAGCCAGCTCTGTCTATCATTTTGCCTAGGTTTACTTTTTAACCTGCTTACCTCCTCATTTTCTTCACATGGTGAGCCTTTATGACTTAGCCTTTGCTGAGTTTCAACAGAAAACAAAGAAAAGGAAGAAAAAAAAATATTTTTAAGGGATTTACTTGCACTCCCCTCCAGGAGGCAACACTCCTAGGTTGAGAAATAGTTCTCTAAAGAACTGGGGATTGAGTATTCTTAATCCACTAGATCTTACAATGACCAACCCTCCAAGGAGCTGCCTTGTTTCCATTATAACTTTTCTTTTATTGTGTGAAATATTTGAGTGTGTGTGTGTGTGAGTGTATGTGCTTGTGTTCCTAAAGAACAAAGCAAAAACAATGTAAGTTCAAAGTCTGTCACAGAAGGAGTTTTAGCTATGTGTGTGGTTCACGTAGATAAATCATTCCCTTTCAGAATATTCATTAAATTAACTAGAATTATTCTCTTTGGATTGATGTATTAAAGTGAGCTGAAGAACACAGGAAAAAAAGTGGAAATTTTTCTTTTTTTTTTAACAATGATAATTAAGACACAATTAATTTAAAGAGAAAATGAAAACAAAAAATACTTAAATTAAAGCTGCAAAAACTGGTTTAATTTAGCTCTCTCACATAATTCTCCAAATGTGCTACTGTTGGTAAAGACATGCCATTCAGAACCTGCGGATCAAACAATTTTTCAAAATTAGCTTTAGGTCCGCGAGGCAAATGGCAAATGTAATGATACCCAGGGCAGTTACATACAAGATATTAGACTGAATTTCAGGGTACAGTGTCTTTGCAAAAGAGCAGGTAGGATCTATTTTTTTCTAACAATCTAATCATTTAGCTCCTCAAATGTTATGGTACCAGAACATTCTCACCTCCCACTGACATCAACAGACATGGGAGGTGGAGACCATCATTAACCAGCAGCCCCACCATTTGGCATCTGTTATCCCATCTTTGGGATATATATCACACTATACTAGAAGGAATCCAGGATGCATGGGGATTACAAAAAGTAGTGAACATGAAGGAGCCTGACTGCATATTGTCACGATGGAAGATACGCTTTCCAGTTCCTGTTCATAACAAAGTCTCTGTGTTTTAGGCCGTTGTAGTTTCAGACAGGTTTTAGGACTCTGGGAATCCTTGGCACTCACTTGTGGAAACAGGCACCTGACTGCTCCCTCTCTTTTATCCATGAATCTCACTTATATTTTTCATACTGGTAGAACCGGTTCTTCTCCTAGGTCGCTGCAACTTTGCCTAATTTATTCCCCTCTGATATCCATGCAACATCAGTTTCATCTCACTCAGGCCAAAGTGGTGTTTTGTTAGATCTAGCTGGAAACATTCGCTTTGAAAAGAATTAATAAGCTGAAGTTCCCAAAGTGATTGCTTGGTTTATAGCTGTGATCCTAGCTAGATAGGTAGTCTCACAGAATCATTTCACACAAAATTGCAATCTCCAGTTAATCACAGGAAAAGAAACGGGATTTTAAACATGTCATTTTATTTTGTGCTTTGGCTAGGTTAATGTATCTCGCCCACACATTGTTATTGCTCTTCTCACCAAAATTTGAATGAGCCAGAACCTGAAATTCGAATTCTCAGTTAAGCACGAAAATGCCTTTGTTTCCTTGTCTTAAGTGAATTAGTCAAGTTGTCAAAATTTGGAACTTTTGGATTGCTCCTCCTCTAGCTGTTTGCAGCATGGAATAAATGTACATACTATAAATATTGAGGTACTCATAATTTGTGTTATGCAAAAAAAAAAAATTGTCTTTGGAACATTAGGTGTGAAAAACTCACCTTATTATTTTTATTTCATTATATCCGTATCAGTCTTCCCCAATAAAAATAAGATAACTTTATTATGAACAAGTAACAAAACCCAAGGAAACACAAACAGCTTCATTTCTAATCTGAACATGAAATTCAGTTTATTATAAGAACCTAAGATCCACAAGTACAGAATGCACAAAAATAAGATTTCATGCCTTCCTTTTTCTTCTATGATTGTTGCAAAATGTTAAAATTAAAACACTAATCATTTTTTATTGTCAAGGGAGTCACAGCACTTTACTAACAGGAGCATAAGGCCAGAGTCATGATCACATTACTGTATACTAGCAACTACATATCATCTGAGTCTCATTGATCTCCTGTGTGCTTGCATCAGTATTTTAATTTTGATTAATTCACCTTCACTGTAGTCTGGGTCATGTTGAATCCTTTCACAATTGCTGCACATTTGTGATTACCCAACCACAGACTAGAGTTTAAATATAACTGCAGTCTGTATTCTACCCCTTCACCCTCTGAGACTCTTTCCACCTCACCTTACTGTGCTAATAAATTTGGCTGCACAAAAGGAAGAATAGGCTAATGTGAAAGCATGTAGCATAGCAGCAGAAGTAGGATAATGTGACCTTTTATAACTCTTTAGATAATATTCTTTACTCCACTGAACAACTCGATGTCCCTGATTGTTTCAAAGGAAGCAGCCGCTGTAATTTGAATCACACTCAAGCATGACTTGTCAAGAGACATGAGAGAGGAATTCTGGGAGGGAGCAAAGCAGGGCATGCCCAAGACGTGTTCGTAACAAGTAAGTAAATAGTTTATTACCAAGGCACAAATTTAATGTCTAGTACAAAGAAATCCACGGCTTCATCAAAACTCTTAAAAGTACATTTATAGTTATCTGCAAACTGGAATGGTGCAAATAAGATATATATGGCTTATTCCCAATTAATGTATACATCTTGAGTTATTTTAACAAATCATTTTCAATTATGTCTGTTCCCATTCTCCTTTCTAAAACATATTATTTCAAAGCCATGAAGGTAAAAATAAATTAAAATCCTAAAAATGTCTTCTCTTAGATAAAGCAAGAAAAAACCCAAACTGTAGATATCTCAGTATTGCAGCTAAGGTCTCATTGAGAGCCCTTTGTATGTATGACATAGGTTGAAGAGGCTAACAGAGTATCACTAAGGCATGTTTAATTTTCTTAAAGAATGTGACAGAAAAATATACTGCAGCACTGACTTATAAGAAAATGAATGGATGGTGCACCACAGCTTTTGCATTTTATTTTTAGGAGCAGTGTACAACCTTCAGTGTGCTTTACCAAGAGTGGTAGCTGTTCATATTAATGTCAGCTAAGATGAATCCTTGAAGTTTATAAAACTGGAAATTTCAGAAATAAGTCTGTAAGATGCCTCATGTATAAAATGTCACCTTTAAAATATCACACTGAAATAAAATATTTGCTCACAAAATAAACTCTACAGTAAAAAGCAGGAACTTATTTTCATTGAACATCTTAATTAAAGATTTTCTTAGATGATATTTATCTTTAGTAACTTTTTGAGCAAGTCAAGCATGTAACAAACTCTAGCAACCAATATTTAAAATATTAATAAAATACAAATATAGTTAAAGTTTTCACATTAATGCTAATATTTCTGATTATGAAAGAAAATGAAAAGAGCTATTGGAACTCACAGCATAAAATTATGTATTTTTGGTAATTTTTCCTTAATTGCTCATGTTTGTTTACATGCCTTATGAACATTTTAAAGGATTCTTACTTGCTTCAGTGAGAATAAAAATATGTTTTAGATCAAATGGAAACAGAGGTTATATTACCCAAAGGAAGTGTCGCTAGGGTTCCCATTCTTTGATCTTAATTTCTTGCTTTAAAGCTGTGGGAATTCCCACAACTGTTGCAAAATTTGAACCCAAGAAGCAATAGCAAAATATAGATTTTTAAATTGTAATATTTCGGCTATTTACTTCTTGAACATCATAAAAAGTAAGAGGAATTCCTTATTTGCTGCTTTTCTTTCATTCATTTAGCTGCTGCAAAAGAGAAATTCATTCAGCAAAATGCAAATCTCTCTAGAGGAGCTGAATTTTTTTTCAGTCTGTAAAAGAAATAAGCATTTTTAAGTAGCAATTGATTTCAGATTTTGGACTTCTGCTTCACCATTATGTGAACTGTGGCTTGAAAATGTGTATTTCTTTCAGGTGTCTGAAAAAGAAGTTGGCCAGATATTTATGAGGTAAAATGAATCTGACTCAGACTTCTTTTGTTTGAAATTGATCTATCAAATCATGAAAAATATCAGATTTTTATTTTAACTCTTTAGAAAGAATGGTATAATTTTACCTGTCAATTCAATTCTGGCTCATTTTCTTCTACTCTCACTAGTGCACTGTGTGTTATTCTATTCCCACCTCTCCTCAGTATTTCACTTCATTTTATTGCTCTTTTTACTGATATTTGATAGGTGACTTCCAGTCAGCCCCAGGGAAGAAGGGGTAAGAAGAAGAAAATTAAGAAGAAAATAGTTTATACTGACAAAGACTCAAAATGTATGCATTTATTTGCCATATTTGATGTTTTATTATCTTGTATTGCAACCTATAATATATATTTATAGACATGTTCTAGAAAACTTCTGTTCATTCTCACAAAAAATATTTTAGTATATATGAGGTGTAATATATATCCAGGTATTTACTGAGCTTAAGAAATAGCTGAGCAGCAGGAAAAAGGGCGAAGTAAAAATGAGTTTAAATGTGTTTAGTTCTTCTGAAATTTAAGCACTGAAAAATTTTATCACATATTGTCTAAATAAAAGGAACCACTTTATTGGTTTTGGCTGAGATAGAGTTAGTTTCTTTCCCAGTACCTTACCAGTATAGGGCTGTGTTTTGGATTTTTGCTGGAAAGCGTTGATAATATGGAGGAGTTTTTATTCCTGAGCAGGGCTTAAACAGAGCCAAGGCCTTTTCTGCTTGTTGTACTGACACCCTGAAAAGGAGGTTGAGGGGACAGGGGAGGTTGGGGGGAGACATGGGAGAGGTGACTCCAACTAAAGGGATTTTCCAGACCATATGGCATCATACTCACTATATAAACTGGGGAGAAGGAGAAAGGGGGCCACATTTGGAGTGATGCTGTTTGTCTCCCAAAATATTCGTTTCATATGATGGTGTCCTGCCTTCTTGGAGATGGCTGAACCCTGCCCATAGGAAGCAGTGATTTAATTGCTTGTTTTGTTTGGCTTGCATGTGCAGCTTTTGCCTTACCTGTTAAACTGTTTTAATCTCAACCCACAAGTCCTCTTGCTTTTACCTTTCCAATTCTCTCCCTGATCCTGCTGGTGGGGGACTGGGTGAGTAGCTGTGTGGAGCTTGACTGCTGGCTTACGTTGCTGCATTACAACTTCCTATCACCCACTGTCGAAATAGATTAATATTTAATTATGAACATATGTACTCAAGGAAATCACAGATAGGGAAAGAATCCTTCCAACTAGTAATTCACTCTGTTTCCGTGACATTGAAGTATTACTTCCTACATTGTCTCTTGTCCAGATGAGCTTTAAGTGCCTCATATGATTTGGCTGCCACACTTTCCTTAGCCATCAGTTTGACAAAGTAATCACGCTTCATTGCCAGAAAGTTTATACAGACATTCAAACAAAACATCCCTTCTTAGCTTTAATCCTTATGATCTTATATCACTGATAATTTGAAATAATACTTGCTCTATAGTTGGTGTGTGTAGCTGCACGTGACAATATCCCCTATTTTAGAAGCTGAAAATCTAATTATGTGTATAACACTCAAGGGAATGAATCACTGCTTATTTCCTAAACTTATCTTTTTCTTGGAACTGTGGTCCACAGTCAATATTTCCGTAGGAATGTCTGCATTAGCTGGTGGAGTGAAGCAAGAGGCATTAACACATACAGCAAAAACATTGATGTTGAGGACCTGATGCTCACACTGAATTTGTTCTAAAGCATAACTTCAGAATTACTGTTATGCAGACTGAAATCTCTTGAGACTGCATCTATCTTCCCATCCAAAGTTATGTGAAAGTAACCCCTTTTTGTGTTCTGATATTGCTCCACTATGCAAATCAGAGAGTGGGCATCAGACAAATATTATTTCCAAAGTACACTCCTGTGTAATCTAAAACTGCTACGGATTTAGATGCTGTAGATGCAGCTCATTCCAAAGCACCTACATCTCCATTCAGTGACTGCCACAAAACTATATATCACAAATGAGATCATGTTTGGTCTATGACTCATCTCTGCAGCTCAAAATGCTTGTCATGATGCATCATGACCAGTGGAAAGGCCAAATTCCAATTAAAGTTACAATTCAGTATCCCAAAGGCTTTTTCATATTGTGTTTTGCAAGGCTTTTTTCTATTTTATATCCTCGCTGTAGGTTATATATTCTTAACCGTATCCAGTTGCAACATCTCTGCTCCGAACCTCTCATAAGGTACAAATATTTTTAGTACTGGTAAAGACAATTAGCCATTGAAATAATGTAGCTAGTGTCATGATGAATTCTCTGAAATTCTTTAAAGTTTTAAAATTGAGAATAGATTTATTTCTCAGATACAGAGCTTTACTCATACTAAAGTTATATAGACATCACTTGTTAAAATTCTGTGGTCTGTGTTGTGCGGGAGGTCAGACTAGATGATCATTATAGTTCCTGCTGATCTTAAAATTTATAGAACTGTGAAACATTTTGGTATTTTATGTGCATATTACTAATCTCTTCCCTTGGAGGTTTTCATAACACCTCCCAAATGAATTTAGTATTATCTCTGAATTTAATTTACATGCTGTAAATTCAGCTGAATATATTGCCATTTATCAGTGCACTGTTTGCAGTCCTTCAGCAAGTTTTCATTCTGTGTGACAGTGTTCATATCCATGCCAATTTGAATTAATTTTGTGAGCAGGATTTCATTTGACACTATATAAAAGGCTTTAATAAAAGCTAGATATATCACATCTACTTCATTCCCCTCATCAACTGGATTCATCACTTTATCAAAACAAAGTATTCATGTTTGTCCGGAATTATTTGTACCTTCCTAATCTATTTCTAATTTCGATCATGGATCATCAAGTGAGAAGTGCTAAAGGGTGCTATAGATACTTTCTTTACAAACTAAAGCCTTTAAAATTGTAAGAGGAGATGAACCTGGCACATTTGTGAATTTGTGAATTTGGAATGCATTCATATTTTCTGTCTACTCGCCTCCCACAGATGAAAAACATACACATTTCTCTGAGTTCTGAAGATACTCAGAAATGGTCACTGTCAATAAAAGTGGTTAGAGGTCTATCTCGATTTGGTTTGTTTGATAAAACAGTGTGAGTATTATATACATTTTTTTTTACATTGTGCACAGATAGTTATGGGGTTAGGCTTAACTATGGGTGCCTTACGAAAATATTTTTAGCCATAAATTCCATCTTTGACCTTCCTGAATTTACAATAAACCAGAGTACAAAAAAAAAAAATAAATTTAGAGTACACCTCTGCTAAAATCTAAATCTGGACTCTTCAACCCTCCACGTCATGCAGGGTGAAATCTGAGAATTAAGTTATTTCAGGATAAGTCTTTGTTGAAAACTGTTTTGCTGCATTCCAAGTGAAAAAAAAAAAACACCCAAAAAACAAATCCAACACTAAATGTGGGGTTACTTGATAATCTGTAACCAGTATACAGGTACATAAAGGTTCTGTCTTTAAAAAGTTATGTCCCTGAAAGGAACATAATGACAAAAATCTATGCTCAGGAATTCATCAAAATAACTTTAATTTTGTTTGCCTCTGGAATTTTGTAATATTTTAAAAATAATAAGGGCTCCAAAACTGACTTATCAGCTGGATAGATTAATAAAATGGAGAGCTTGGTAAGTAATAATTTTATTCTAATTGTTCATGCAAATATTTATAAAAGCAGTGGCTGCTGGCAGCTCTGATGCATGCCAATTTTCTAGAATAAGCTGTTATACAAAGGCACTTCCAAAAATTGAGTCCATAAATGAAAATTAATTAATGGGAAGAAAAGAAATCTTGGGATAAAAATAAGTATTAAGTCAGGAGCCTCTGTATTTATTTGAAATTACTGTATTCTTTTTAGAGCCAAACCAAGATATTTGTTTTTATCTCAACTGCCTTGGAAAGATATACATTATAGTTATGATATCAAGTTCCTCCTTCTTTACAAGATGTTTTGAGAGGAAGCTCAACATAATATGACAGAAATTACTTCATTATTTAGTTCATGATCATCTAGTAAAGGGTATTGTCCTGTGCTGAATATGGGATTCTATAAATAATCTCATAAATCACGAGTTGTCATTGATCATAAGTGCCGCAAGTAAGCTTTTTCAGCAATGCAAAAATAAGTGATCCTGCATTTCGTGCTTTGGTTTAGGCTCTTGTGGACTATTTTATTTAGCAAAATAATTGGGCTTCTTGTATAGTTTCTTAAGTGAAATAATTAAATGCATTCCAAATTTTTCATGCTTTTTTTTTTCTTTTTTTCACCTAATAACTATAATAGGAACATTTTCACATTCTAAAAATAGCTTTCGGTTATTTTCCTTTTATTAGGGATTCTCTTATTAAGTCACTCTGACATCCCAATGTAATCTTTTAACTTCCTTGGCCTTTCTCATCTCTGCCTCATTTGCCTAGTTCCCTTTGCTGCTTCTGCAAGATCTGTTGGTCATGTATCTAATCTCCACAGCCCATCCACTCTTCAGGTGTTCAGCACCACACAAAAGGAAATACCCAAGTAAACCAGTGAATTGAATTTTCATTTTCTGTTTCTATTTATAGAACAGCAGCAAAAATAAGAATCTACTTGGTGCTGGATTCTTAAGTCTTCAATATTCCAGGAAAAATATAGGAAATTAACTTTCTGCAGAAATTTTTTCTGCCCAGCTTGCACCTATTTCAGGGAGGCTGTTACTGTATGTAATCACACTTCCAGAAATAGAATAATGTGATATTTTGCACATTATATGTTTCTACTGGGTTCAGACCAGTAAGTATCCAGATGAATATTCACTTTGGCTTAATATTGATTTTTGTAATAGTAATGGGAAAATTCTATTGTTTTTAGGGATACAGAACCAGTCGTTTTATATAATTAAATTAAACAGGAAAACATACTTCATTTTAAAAAGCATTTGGTATGCTCTTCACAAAAGCAACTGTAAGATGTAACTGGTCACTGCTGACATGCCTCAGTACATTTTTGTCCAACATATCTGTGTACTGTGTTTTCATCTCATGCTTTTCCAAAATAAAAGGGAGCTGAGGGGGTTTGGTTACTGCAATAAGTCCAAGCTTCCTTGGAATTCACAGGTTTAATATTTAAAATTATAAATACTTTGTTAGTAATCTTGTATGCTTGAGGGGGCGTGTGTGTCTATACAAAAATATGTACACCCCTGTGACAAATTAGCCATCTGTTTTAGCATTTATTTGTGACATGAGACAAAACTTCACATCTCAAAATAGACAAAACTGATTCTTCTCCCACTATCTTCTACATTTTACCAGAAGAGTTGAGGGGAAATATTTTCAAAGCAAAATAAATACATTAGCATAACTACTCTTGCAATTTCTGGTCTATTTATTTGCAGTGATATGCAAACTATAGAGAGAAAGGATAAATAGTTTCAGAATTAACTGCATGATCTGAATGTATACCATGCTCTGCAGATCTCTGCTCACACTGCCATTTTTGTTCACATATTTGGCACTAGAACTTGCAAGAAGTTTCTGAGTAACAGCAGAGAAGGTCAGTTTTGCAATGTCATACTGCCTCAGAGAAAAAAAAGAAGTCCAGGGGAATAGTAACTCTCTAAGGGATGATAAAGATGATAATATATGCAGTGCCCCAAAGTATCATGAATTCAGTGTAGGAAGAAGGGGAAAGCAGATGATAGATATTATGTGCTGAAGAGGTTTATATCTAACTGTACTATTTCTTGAAGTACATTATTAACAGGTGGTTAAAACCTTGTATTATTTTAAAGATATTGGTTGGCATGCCATTCAATTAAACTATACTATTAAATATAAATTTCACTGAAGAAGATTCATCGACATCTGCAAGTTTCACGAGAGGGAAATTAACTATCAGTTATCTATGAAATAGTGGTTGCCAACATTTGTAGACATCTGAGAACATGTGAGAACATCTGAGCATGTGAGAACAGCCATCTCTACCTTGCACATTATGGTTAAACTTGAAGATCAGTGTGTGCTATAGAAGGACTATGCTCTATGCGTTGCTTCATGTAAATTGAGGCCACCTTAACTAGCATAACTTTAATGGAGAAATACAAAAATAGGGACATACCATATGTATCCACAAATGAGCATTCAATTTAAAGTTTATGAGTAAGAATGCAGCTTGCAGTTTTCTTGATTGCATTTGGCTGTAGAATCTTCTTTTTCAGTTTTATTGGGGGGGGATAGATATTAAGTTGTTTGATTTTCAATTTGAGATAAAAACTGAGCAGAAAAAATGTCTGGTAATTTTTATACTCTTATAATTTTTTTTTCTGAATTGGCTCAGTATCTATGTCTTGGTTTTTTATAACTTTCTTTTCAAACACCATTTCTTTTTAAATAGAAACTTATGCCTGTCAGCTAGTTCTCCCGGGTTTTTTCCTATTACGTCCTTAAAGAAGTCCTCAGATATTACACAACCAATTCTGGGAAAGCTTCTCAGCATAGTTTTCCTTGAGGTGCGGTTTGTTGGCTTCCATTTTAGAATCCTTCCCGCAAAAACTCTTTCTTTTCCCTACACCAGCCCTCTTAGTAGATGGCTGGTACCTATGAGCTGCTGCATTCTCAGAACACAAGCCCTTCTTCTCACTCTGCACTATGAAATTATCTGAGATGACAATGCAATATGACCAACATCTTAGAACTGTTTAATCCCATTTTGGTAGGTGTTCCTCTTTGCAGGCACTTTCAGCATCCCTGTTAAAATTACATTATTAGGACTCCTCTGTATAACAACAATCCCAAAACTGGTATAGCTGAGAATGGCTGGAATCCTCTGTACTATATGTGTTCAAGTTTATTCCTCTGTGGAATGATATGTTATTACCAAAATGTACATGAAGGAAGGGATAAACTCTCAGCTAGTCTAGAAAGATATCTCATGTACTTGAACTGAATTGATTCCTTGGTGTAAGGATAAGGTTCGGCAGCAGATGAGAGGGCAGCATGAACAGAGCAAATTATGCAGACAATCTGAGGTACCATCCTGCTTGTCCTACCTGCTAGACATTAATTTCCAAAGTGGATTTCTTCAGAGCTGTTTCAGCATGGCACTTAGTTCTGTTAAGAGGTGCTTTCCTCCAAAACCCTGGAATTTCCCTGTTATGGTTTCAGTCAGAAGTGTGAATGCTACCTAATCGCCTGACAGAGAAGCCAGCAGAGGTAAGATCATGTCTCAGTTATTCACATATTAGCTGGGGGAGCAAAGCAAATGGCAGAATGAGGAGAGTAAGGAGAAGTAAAATTATCCACTCTCTTCCTCTCACTTTCCAAGGAAAGGAGAAAAGGGGCAAAAAAAAAAAAGGAAACCTGTAAAAGACTGGTCATCCTCTTCAGACTGCTCCTGGGACAGTGCTGCTGCGTGCTGCCTCTCCTCCCCTATTCCAACCCCTCAGTTTTGGCTGGCCCCAGGATTAGGAGCAAGCCCTTCGCAATCGGAGCTTCTATTGGAAACAGAAGTTCCATCTGCTGAGGGTTTATGGGACTGGACCCATAATTTGCTCAATTACTAGTGTAAAGAAAACCGTAGGGAACCTGAGTAACAGCAACTCCTAACCAAGCACATTTGCACTTCATCTGAAACTCAGTATGATTTATCAGGATCACACCCCCTCCTTCTCCAGGATCTAAAGCAATTTGTGAAGCTTAAATCAACTATTAAATGTATAACTAGGAGATAAAATCACAAACCCAGATCTAATTGGTATAGCTTAAATTAAGTTTTACATTTATTGCTGGGAGATAAAATTTGGATAGAATAACTATTACAACAGAATTAAGTAAAAGAAAATAGGTATGGTGTGAGACCTATGGCAACTTTTATTTAAAACACATGTCTGATGGAGGCAGCAGTCTGCAGAAAACATCTGATACTACTACACTATAATGGCCCTTTGCTAGACCAACAACCTTCTGAGCAGTGAGGCAAAAAAAAAATTAAGTCTTAAACACAATGTTGATTTTGGAAAATACATAAGAACATAGGAAGTTCAGTCAATAATGCAGGCGGGTTATGTGTACAGCCTACTGCAATAATCAATCTCCCAAGGAAGATCTTTTATGGGCAAATTTCTTATGAAGGTTTAAAAGTACATTCTAACACAAACTAAACAACTGGGACAGATAAACTGGTGAAGATAATTACAGAATACTATTATCCAAGGAGACTGACAGTAAAAAGAAAATAAATGATGAAATTTAACTTAAAACAGTGTAGTTTGTTTTTATTTCCAGTATAACAGACCTTGCCTTAGGTTTTTCATGTTCTCATTCTCAGTATATCCTTTTCATCTCCTTTTGTAATTTTATAAATATTGAATATTAGATCATGTCTGTGTATCAGTTATTCTTATTGAAAAGTTCAACAGTTCTCTTCAATAGATGCAATTTTTTAGTTTCAGAATTAGAAAATAATCTAGGTGTTAGGGCCCTCTGGACATCTCTGGTGTATTGTTGGCTGAAAGGAAGGCATATTTTAGAGTTTAGTGATATTACTCAGGGTCTTTCTGGGAAAATATTCAATTTCCTCAAAGAGACAGCCTTTTTCATCAAACTGTATTCAACTTATTCCATTACTTGACCAGAATCACTGTGCAGTTTTTTCCACACATCTAAAAGGAAATTCCTTTGCTGGAGCTTGTGTCCTGTGTCTTTTCTCCTTCCTGTGTGGACTTAGAAGAGTCTGGCCTTGATTCCTCTACAACCCCTAATTAGGTAGTTGAAGAACTTGATTAGATGATTTAAAACTTAAATAACTATTTTTTTTCAATCAAAATTTGCAGAAATCTGAAGGAGAGCACACCTGTAAGAGGGAAGGAGACAATAAAATTTGAAGCGACAAGTTCCACTGAATTCTTTTTCCTTTGTTTTAATAAGAATTAAAAAAAAAATTAAATTTCTACTTATGTTGTGCCAGACCTTTCCAAGCAAACCTACCAGGAAATTTCCTTTCATAGTCCTCTAAAGCAAGATGAAATGTCAGTGTGAAAAGAAGTGTTCTAAGGAGAAAGGCACAGGAGACAGGCTCAGGCATAAAAACACTCAAAATTTCTCAGTTCTTCACACAAATGAGAACAGCTCTTAAGTGAGCACTTGCTGAAAAACAGCACTCTTACCTGTACAGGAGAGTTTATGCTCAAAAGATCATACAAAGAGCTCTGGCTGAAAATCTCCAGCTTGAGTTGCTGTGTTTAATAAAGATGATGACTGTTCAATGACCTCTGTCACTGAGGTTTTTTTATCCCCATATTGCCCAACAGACTCATAAGTGTTTGCACTTGTGCAAATACTTTCTGATTCCTGACAGATCCCACTGAAAGTTTGGCATAGTTAATATTTTTAACCTCTTTTTTTGTTGTTGTTTTTTTTAATCAACTTTTGCTTTTTCTACTGGTTCAGGTATTCTTCATTCTTACATTTCAGCATAATTTAGTCCAGGAGCTCAAAGGGATTTCCAGAAGACAATTTTAATTATACCTTTCTCTCTTTTCATGGAGACAGGTTCAGATAACCAGAATATCCTCCATATGGAAGAGATGGAGATATACCACAAACAGGTAAAGTGAGCTGAGCTTAAACCTAGTTTTAGGATTAGCCTTTGCCACCCTTATTTCCATTAAGAGGCTTCCAAAAGAGGTTTGTGGTAGAGGAAGATGTTAATCTCTTGAGCCGAAGCAAATAACTGCAGCAATTCTTGTGAATTTCAGCCACTTCCAGACACTTGCTGCATAGCATCTGGAGCAGGTTATCACCAGGGACAAGGAAATAAAATGTGGGTGTTCTGCATTTCAAAGCCACATTCCTAGGCAAAAGCCTAATTTTTTATGTCCTTTTCATCTCCCTTTAATGGCTCTACTTGACAAACCTTCATTTCTCTGTAATGGATATTCTGTGCCCATATCAGCATTACTTATCTGCTCCATGCACCTGTAGACAGGTACTTTAAATCAGTCAGTTGATTTGGTTTAGCTCTTTTTTGCTTAGAAGGCACAAGTTGTTGTTTAGCCCCAGCCAGCAACCAAGCCCCCACAAAGCTGCCTGCCCTCCCACCTGCAGGATGGGGGAGACAATCAGAAGAGTAAAAGATGGAATGCCCTTGAGTTGAGGCAAAGAGTTTAATGGGGAAAGCAAAACCTGCACGTACAAGCAAAACAAAACAAGAAATTAATTCTCTGTTTCCCTTGGGCAGGCAGGAATTCAGCCATCTCCAGGAGAGCTGAGCCCCATCACAGGTAATGGTGACTTGGGAAGACAAATATCATCACTCCAAATGTTCCCCCACTTCCTCCTTCTTCTACCCACTTTATATACTGAGCACGATGCCACATGGTCTGGAATACCCCTTTGGTCAGCTGGGGTCACCTGTCCTGGCTGTGTCTCTTTCCAACCTCCCCTGCACCCCCAACCTCCACACCAGCCTGGCAGTAGGAAAAGCAGGAAAAAGTCTTGGCTCTGTTTAAGGCCTGCTAAGCATCAACAAAAGCATTTCTGTATTATCGACACTGTGCTTAGCACAAAACCAAAACACAGCCCCACACCGGCCACTGTGAAGAAAATTATCTTTACTCCAGCCCAAACCAGCAGCACATTGGATAATAGAGAGTCAAAGGGATACACTGAAAAGACTCTTTAAAATAAAACATTGTGTATGCACTCAAAATTACACCCTGTAAAAGAGTGTATTACAAAGATATATACTGACATATACAGCAGTGCATATAAATTCCATTAAAGTCAGATTGTTTTCTCTGAGGATTAGAAACAATAATCTATATATTAAATTTAAATAAATAGATAAATAAATAAGGACATGCCCTTCCCTCAAAAAAATCCCTCCTCTAAAAACAAAACAAAAAAAGGCAATCTCTTAAACTCTTCATTGTGTCTTTGAAAACCTTTGCTGATCATTTCTTTCTAGGTCTAGAATATTTATCCACATGATGGCAAATAGAGGGGCTGAAAGGAACAAGTAAGGCCCCAGTCGCTCTCTACAAATTCACTTTTGAAGCTACATACTTATGCTTCAAATTCACAAATCAAATAGGTCTGTTCTAAAGTGCAAAGCTTGTGGCAATGGAAGAAATTAGGTTCTGATTAGCTGATGCAAGTGAGTACAGTCCTGTTGAATCCCACAGAGGTGTATGCATTACCATTAGCAATGGTAATATTGCTAAAATTAATTTTTTTTCTTTGTTATCCACAGGGGAAAAATACATACTACTTGAGTCAAGGTGCTTCATGAGCTCCCTTTTTAATTTTTCCTCTTCCATGAATTCTTATTAACTTGTAAAGCCTTTGACACAGACTCTATAACTCTTCTAAAGTACTGGATTAAATTGGGATATCACAATATGCAACAAGCAATATTAAGGCTTTCCCCTCATTTGACCAAAGAATGAGTTGAGTTTACCTTAGATACACTTCTAGAAAATAATACTATTTCAGATGTGCATGCTCAAAAACTTAGGAAAAACCCCCCAAAAAATAAAACTAATTCTCCTCAGAAATATTTTTCAGAGGAATTAACATTTAGATATATAGCCAAGTACTATTTCATCTCCTTTGCCATCTCCACGATCTGCGCTTTGGGTCAGCAATTATTTAATAGGCTGTTTTGAATATTGGGAGGTGGGAGTGTTACTTGTGTTATTGATTCTTTATAAGAATCATCTCTTATATCTCTTTTAGTTTATTTTCATGAGGAGAACTTATAAGCAAGATACAATTTTAGAATTTTATTAGGAAACCACCTTTATATTTTATACATAATTTAATTTCTTATTTGGCTTGCACAATTTTCCCCCTTCATTTTGTTATTAAGTAATAAAACAATTTAAAGCAAATTGTTCCCTTCCCTTTTTTAACACTAAAACTAAACAAGAACTGTGTGTACTATCATGTTTGATTTTCAAGATAAAAATATTTCTTTTAAATTTTGATTTCATTTAGGATTACAGTGGGAAGTCATTGCAACAGGACATTTAAGAGAACCCTGATAACATGACAAACTAAAATGAATAATTGAAACAGGTTTTAGAAGTCTCTATGGGGGGATAGAAAAGAGGAAAATCTATCAGAAATAGTTCTACCTGTATACAATCATAATAAAAATTCTATGTATTATAGTGGTAATTCTGTGGATGGGGTTAGATACATGTAGTGGCCTTAATCAATCTAAATATTTTTTCACTACATTCCATTTTTTTAAAAAATAGACATAATGAAAATTATGTTTCGCTCAGGACTAAGATATTTTTTTAACAAATCAGACACATAGGCATGTGTCTACACATTTTGACTTTTCTAAGTGAAAAAGAACTGAGTAGACTGAGTAGTATTAAATAAATAGTAGATAAGTTACCTGTAGCTATTGAAAGACGGCATATGAAGGTCTACAACAACAGGTGTAGAAAATCTATTTTAGGATAACAATTTCACTGGAATTAAAATGCAAGGAGTTGAAGCAACATGGGAAAAATTGAGTATGGGATTTTTCAGGATTTTTGTTTGCCTTTTGGTTGTTTTTTTTTGGTTTAGGTTTTTTTGGCTTGGCAGGGGGATAACTTATTGAGGTAAAATTTCTTCACTGGGGGAAGAAAAATGAAGTTAAATAAATACCAGGAATGCAACACCAAACTCTAAAGAGTAAACTTTGCCTTTATTTTTTGTCCAATATCAGAGGAAAGGAAGGAGGGAGGTATTTATTATTATAAAATAATGGAATAAAATTAAGATGAATAATCAATCATGATGGACAAATAATAAATTGATATGAAATAAGCAAGGAAGTCTTTTGCAGAACTAATGGAAATAGTTTGACATATTGAGAGGAGAAGAAGCAGATGAGCCTCACAGAATGAGATGTATATGGATTCTATTACAGAGTTAAACACATTTTATAACACCATATTTATAAAACGTATTTTGCCTGAATTTTCACTAAATTGTTTCTCAATCCTGATGTCTCTCAAAGGAATTAAATTAATTTTATTCTATCCACACTGTTCGCAGAATAGGGAAACAACTTGTCCATGTAGAATGATTCACTGATTTGAATCAAGTATTCTTAATTTATCATTCATAATTCAGCCAGCAATAATTCAGACTTGCTTGGAACAGAAATTGATTGAACGATGGTAAACAGGAGCAGAATATATTGCAAAACAGAAGTTGGAGAGAAAGCCTTCAGTACCATATTCCTAAGGTTTGTGTTTGGTCTTATTCCAATACGGTTCCAGTGACTGAGATTGTTTACACGGAGACCCTCTGAAAGGGAGAGTTCAAGGCTTATCTGGGGTTTTACAAGCCAGCCTTGTCTGGCCTCTAAACTATTGCAGTGACACAAGTAGTGTGGTGAGAAAATGTGTTTTCATATTTGTTATTCCTACCAAGTAAACCTAAAAATTCTTCAGTGGTCAATTCTGCCTTTTACCAAGAGGATATGAATTCTTCAACATCTGAGTGTTGGGCCAGTTCTTCAGCTGCTATAAGACAATTAGTGCTTTTGATTTTGCCTCTTCTCTGCCTGTTTATGCTAACAGTCTGTCCAGATTATGCATAAACTTCAGGGATGCTGTATGGTAGGGGTAGTGCACTCATTCTGAAGCCACAGCATCACAAAACTTTGTTTTGTAGATGGCTCAGAGGGGCAGTGTGAAGAACATAGGAATTGTATACACCATGGACTATCTGATCAGAAATGTAAAGTACACCGGTGTCCTAAATTCAATCTTTCCACCAGAAAAAGGGGCCAAATGGAAAAACAGAGGACAAGTGCTCTGGGGCATTTTAGAAGAAGGGTGAAGTTTGTTTAACTCTGCTGTTTTCAGAAATTCTTCCAGAGTCCAGGCTTGCAAACAAGTATATCTGGCCACGATCTGGTACCTGGAATTTTCTGTGCAGGACAAGAACTGAAAGGAGCTTTCTGTTTGTTTTGATCTTATTGTATTGCTGAAGCGGGAGAGATGGTGGGACTATTTCACAACTACTGTATCACCCAGAATGCAGTGGCTTCTTCTTTCTATGTTTCCTTGGAGAGAAAGTGTTTGATTCATCATTTCTCCCTCAAATATCCACATCAGAGATGATTAAGTCTTCTGTTCCTCTGCTGTCTCTAACTTGAGAGGCATTTTTATTCTGAAGTTTTATTTGAAGTTTTCTATAAAGCATCATCTTTCCCTAAATACATTTAATTTTTATATTTCAGAATGCCTTTCCCATATATATAAGTGTGTGCTACAATTTTCAACCTGCATCCAAGTCTGTATTTATTACTCATTTTAAACATTCATTGTCCTGCAATGCTGTTTTGGAAGATGTACTGTAGTCACAATCTTTAAACAAAGTTGTAGCTACCACTTGGAAGAAGGTTACTCACAAGTAGTCACCAGTCTGAAGTAAATAGCAGTGGGTTGGTATTTATGTCCTATGACAGAAAGTTATGACCAATTGGAGCAAGTATATTTAGGCTTGTTTTTGAAGGTCTGGCATCATGACTTTTCTTAGATCCTGAGTAGGAAGCTTGTAACTCATGTTCTCCTATGACAGTGACTAAAAGTCAGATATTGCATCATGTTATCTTTCGGTGTCTAAACACCTTACTTAATCTAGTATTTATATTCCTCCTCTCTCTGTTTCAGATGTGACTTTGAATTATTCTCCCACTTGACAAGAGAAACTCAGGCTTGTGAGGAGGCTTTCTTTTGCAAGCAACCATTTTTTTAGTGGCACAGCTCAACAGGGTTTCTGGATACAGAAGGGGAAATTTTATTTCATTTATCCGTCCATCTACTATTTCTTGTTTTAGGTAGAATTTTAGGAAAACTCTTCTTTCTCTCTCTGCTCAGTATAAAATAAGTGGCAAAACCAAGAAGAATCCCTGGCAATTATATACCAATTCTTTTGCAACTTTCATTATTTTAATCATATCTTTTCAGCATTTCATGTTTAAAGTATAATCACCAGCACAGCTGGTGTGTGTGCTGTCTAATACTCAGGAGATAAATAATCCTTTTAGGTGTTTCTGCAAGATATCTGGATGTTTCCAGGCTAGTAACAACAACCGTCTGAATATCCAAGTATCCTGGACTAATAGCTATAGTGAATGTGCATACTGACAGCAAAGTATGCTGAGCAGCTACTCTGGTGTATCCTGGAACGAAATTTGCTATGATCGTGTTGCACGGAAATACAGCTCTGCTGAAGAAGTCTTGGGAATAAATCTGGAAGAACCACCTTAATTTCAAACTTTGGAATGTATTTTTTCAGGCTGCATTTTGTTCCTTCTCTGAGCAGAATCCCAAGTCTGGCCTAAGTAGCGGGCCCTGAAAGTGATAATCAAAGGCTCCAGGACACAACGGGTATCATTGCAGAAACATCTTGCTTCACAAATAAAGGCAGAACATTAATCCCAGAATTAATAATGTTTCTGGTATTTAAACTTACTTGACTACCTCTATGCTAGTCTCTGTGGTGGGACACAGATGTGCTCTGCATATGGTGAGCTGCAGAAACACAATTTAAGTTTAAAGACTTTTGTTACATTAGGAATCCACTGAGAGACAGAAAATGCGGAAACAGATTACTGTTGTAATTGTATGTTTTTCCTCTGAAGTTCTGTCTAGACATACCTGAGTAGACACATTGAAAAATTTAGAATTACATAGGAAAATATTTAAAAACCTAAGTCCGAAAATCAAATTTAAATCATTAAAAATAAAAGTAGTCACAAGCTTCCTTATTTCAACACCTACTTTGGATTAAATTCCCTACCTTCTTGTCCTTTCCTGTGAATATTTTTCGGAACAAACTGTAATTTTCTTAAGGCACTGTCATGATTTGAATATATTGTCAAATAACTTGTCCAATTAAGTCAAATATTTGATTCAATTCAGTGAAATTTAGATGAGAGCTCAAAAAATGCCCCAACTAAACCTGAATTTTGGTGAGATTTTTACCTTATGATGAAAATATTTATGTACATTAATTTTTTGGGATAGTACTTTTGGAATGTAATTGCCCATTATAAAAGAAATTCAGATGAAGTAATCTCTATTAATTTCCCATATAACATGCTGATTTTAGACTACTGTATAATGTTGTCCCTTTTAATTCTTTATACCACTTCATACTGTGAGTTTTAATGGATTTTCAGAGAATTCCTTTTTCTTTCCCTGCTAAGCAGAATTTGTATTTACTGAAAGGTTTGTTTATGGTTTCTTCCTTCAGTGTTTCCAGCTGTGTTGTAGTTTAGCAAATTATAGCAAAGGTCATTAATATTTTTTGCTTGTTTGTTATCTGCTGTAAGTCTACAGACATTTAGTTTAATACTTGTTTTTGAAAGCCTGTTTTCCCTTCTTTATTTCCTGCTGTGTATGTGAGCAACTGAATATATATTTCAAATGAAAGCTGTTGATATAATGGAGGGGGTTTTTTTCTACATTTAAGCTATCAGTCTGGAAGTATTGTCTGTAACTCTGGAAAGGTTCTTTGAACATGAATATTCCCCAGTAAAAACTATTAAATTCTTTAATGTCACTAGCATTTCCTCAGCTTTCTGCCCTAATAGTCTACAAAATACTGTGTCTTCTTTATGGGGCATTTGCTGGTGTAGGGAAGGATCAGAAGAGAAAAGAAGAGACTAGAAATTTGTTTCTGGTATGGATAATTTTGGGATAAATTCGAATTTACTATAGTAAATACTTCAACATTTCTGCGACATGAAATTGGAGAAAATATATTTTCTGCTTTTGAAAAGAAACTGATATGGAAAAGCTCTATGATATTTTTGGTCTTGCCTGCTTTTTAATTGAGGAGAACACCCAGATGATCTCTGGTATTTAAAACTTAGAAAATTATGGTTTCTCAAAGGTCTCCATTAAAAGATTGCTTTAGTTGATGAATCATTTCCTTTTCTCTGAAACAAAATGGAATGTGAAGCAATTAGTTAACTTTCTGTGTCATTCAGCAGGTTGTCTAAAAAAATAAATCTGATCATCAGATAAAATGAAAGTTTGTATCCCATAGAGATTCTTCTTATCTTGACATCTGGTAAGAGTGAGGTTTTTTATCTTTAAGAGATCCACCACAACCTTTCCTGAAACATATTCAATTTTATGAAGTGATTTTCCGCCCTCAAAGCATGGTAAAAATTAGAATGTGATCCTTGTCCCGAATCTTCTGATGTTGGTGGAAGTTTTCCTACTAAATTCAGAAAGTCAGGAAAAACCCAGAAGTTCCTACATGGCAATAATGTCTGTTTCCTATTGACCTGCAGAGAAATAAATCTTCTGATAAGAGGCCTTGTGATGGAATCCATTATTAATATGCTGAATCATTCAAACCATTTTAAATATTTGATTGCTTGCTTCTCATATAATATGCATGATACTTTCTTATATAAAATTATCAATATTCTACGTGCCCGTAAACATTACTGGGTTTTTATTAATAATCTGCCAGTAATGATTTCATTATTTAGCAATGAAATTTAATTCTATTTTTAGCAAATTCTTAGATAACTTCAGCCTATGATCAACATAAAACCGGAATGAAAAGTATCAACACTGCAAGCATGCCACAGGAAACCCCCTCGAAGATGATTAAAGTGATCTTTAAGTTGGAAGACTTAAAAAAAAAATCTGTTTAAAAAATAAGGGATTTTTGTATTAAAAATTTTAATGGAAAACAAATTTTAAAAAGAAATTATATTGTCTTCCATCTCTGTTTGGAGCCGTATTTCTAAGAAAGCAAATTTCCAAGTGGTGTTTGCAACAGCTCATCTACAGATTAACAGATCGAGATTTAAGAATGTAAGCCATTAAACTTATTATCTCAACTTATAGACTGAAAAATGAATCAATTCTTAAATTAAGTCAGAATACACAACATATTTACTCACGGCTTGCAATATCCAGTCCAAGTGTTCTGTTACCATTGTATTTAGGAGAGTACTACACTTTTCTACTAATGTAAATTAAAAGAAACTAGATTTAGCTATTTTCTCTGAAGACATCAACTTCTTAGACATGCTATCAGAATATCTACCAAACCGGAGTGCTTTTAGCAGGAGAACATTAATATTTGCTGTCTCTGTGAGATCACATGTTAACCATTAGAGAGCTCTGCTATTGTAAAACTGTGAATGCCCTCAGCTGTCTTAGACAAGCATGGGCATTTAGAGCTGGATTTAAAACATGGCACAATTTTTGATGTATCCAGGTTTAAGTAGGTGATGGAGAAAGATTTCCATGGTGGGTTATTAAAAATAATTTTCGATTATATCCTATGTTACAATCACAACCCAAAAGTTTTCTGCTGTGTTAAATGCATTATTTATTGGTATCTCTAAGAGACTGAGATGCGTCTCAGTCATTCCTTAGCCTGCTTTTCAGATTTTGTGAAGTCAAGTAAATCTGCTTAAAAATTAAAAAAAAAAAACCACCAAAAAAATTACACATTAATTCTTGTTCTTCTTCCTTTCTAAAGATATTATATAAAGAAATGTTCATACTAGGATTCAGGATAGGTTTATAATTTTTTATTTATTTTTTTATGTTATGCTTAAGTAAAACTGATATATAGATTTTGTTTGCAAAATGAAAAATCTGGATTTTGTTTATGTTAAACACTGCTCATTGGAAAAAAATTCCCAATGGAGATATGAATATATCTCTAATATTTACATTTACAGTGCAAAAATCTTTTGTTCTAATTATTCTTTTTATTTTTCTTGCAATTCTGCCTTTTTCTCACACAGTAACATAGCTCTGCAGAGAGATCCCAAAGAGCATTGGTTCAAACCATTCGAACAGAATTCAATCAGGTTGATTATGGGATGCACTCTTTTCAATTTTTTAAAATCATAATCAGTGATATGTTGTACTATGCATCTTAAATAAAGCTTCAAATTTTTGCAAGCTTAAGGTACACATTAAACAATTTCTTGTGAAGGGAGTGGGAAATAAGTGTGTGTATGTCTTGATTGGAAAAAACAAACCAGTTTCACTTCTGTCTATGGAAAACAACTAATAGATGAATTGCGAGTTACGAATCTCTCAGTTCTAATATGACTTTTTGTGCCTGTAGTGTTTTTTTATTTTTTCTGCAAAGGGAAATAAGAAATAATAATATTTTCTGTGGGCAAGCATGGAGCTAAATGTAATGTAAAAATGAGAAGATTAGGATACTACACTGAAATTATTGTTCACGTGTTTCTGTAATTCATCAAAGAGAAAATAAAAACAAAACACTTCTTACAACTGAGAAAAATTATTACATAAACATCTAGTTCGCATCACTGCTTGTAGACCATGTTACTGGGTCCTGTTGGTTTGGCCTTACCTGTACTCACTTATACAGAAAGTTCCAATCTAGAGACTTTACCTATTAAATCATATTTGGTTCTACACAGATGTAATGGGATTTTATTCCAAGTAAAGCAGGCAATACACAGTTTTATACATCCTTGTAGTATCACACTATGTCTTAATTAAAAAAAAAAGACAAATGAAATTCAGCTTACTAGGAAAAGTGATTTCATTACTTGTGAGTAACTGTCATAATCATACAATAGAACTAAAATAGACTACTAAGAAATCAAATGTTACTACACTGTCTTAAGCTTCCATGTAAAGCCTCACACTTTTGTTGTGCTTGTCTCCCTGTTTAAAAACAGAACGTATTGCACGTTGATGAATTATGTAAAAAGATGCTCATAATTCTTAGCAACATGATTCTGAAATTCCTCTCATTTGCTGTGCAAATACATCATACAAATGCATAATACACTCCTATTTTTATACTTCTTTTATTATTGTGATAATTTTTGTGCATCAGACTATAATTATGCCCTTATTTAGATGCATGTTTTAAATCTACCGTTGTGACAAATGTTTAAATCCTTGTCTCAATTTGAATTGCATAGCCTCTAGTTCATTTATATTTTTGGAAGAATTTAGTTTATAAAGTCTATAGTAAGCTAATATGGTATGCATGGAAAATGAATTTGTTCATTCAACTAGAATTTTCTGCTGAGTTGAATCTTTTATTTTTCACTGAGTTAAACTTCCATTAAAATAAAACATCTGAAAACCAGCCAGTAATTTTGTAAGGCCAACATCAAATATATTTAGAGAGCTCAATGCCAGAAAGCCCCAGTCAAAACAAATCAAAGCCATAGTTCTTTATTATTTCTTGTTACCTGTCTAGTTTCTAAACAGTTGCAACTGATACTCAATCTCCTTTGGGAGAAGTCCGAACATTTCATCATATGCTTTAAAGGTGACTGATACAATAGAGGAAGTGCTGTATGAAAGGAAAAACACAATAGAGATACAGTTAAAATTGTTTTTAATGTGTTTAGAAGTATTTGCATTCTTTTAATTAAAAGAAAAACAAACAAAAAGACAAAAATAAGATTAATTTATGAATTAGTAACACAAGAGTAGAAAAGGCAGATGTTTCCTTTAAAGATTGCTTCCAGAGGTTCTGATTACTCTTACCTAATTTATCCACATAACATTAGGGTGTTACTTCTGAGTCTAGTTACCCCATAAATTTCCTTTGTCCTGTTAGGATCTTCACCAAAGAGACATATATCACCCTGTGGAAATACCTGTCTCCCTATATTCGTGTTTTTATTGAAAACATAATAAAAACTTTAAGCATGCTTTATAACAAAGATTAGGAGCATGAATGCAGCTGTAAGGGAAGTTTCTGAGATAATCATTACCTGTCTACCAGCATGCATCAAATGCAAATTGTACCCATAAAGGAGTAATTACTTGCCAATACCAGTTTGTTGCTCTTAACATTCACAACCTCAGAAGAACTGTAAAAAGAAAGTAGTGCCCAATGGAATAGCTTTTCTGGAAATTGTCTTCTTTTCTTCTCTCTCCTCTTGGGTATTAAAGGAAAAAAATAATTCTCGTCACAACAATAAGTGCCTAGACCAAAAAATAAGCTTTCAGAATTCTGCTCAACAGCTACTGAACTGTTCAATGACTGTGAATAATGAAGAGGGAACAGGTTTCTGTCCCAGCTGTACAGTGGCTAGAAGACACTTTTAGAACTGTTTATGAGAACCAAGGACATTGATTCTATGAGATACAGTTACAATACAGACACTACTTCACTTTTTTAGATCTAAATACTGTGTTTTCATGTCTAGTACTCATGGTATTCCATTAAAATGCAAACAAATTCCAATAAAATTACACAAAATTCAAATAACCAAAAGAAACTCTTTTTTTGCTTTGTTGTTTCTTCTTCAACAGGGGGAAGAGGTGTTGGAGTTGTGGGAGTCCATGTGTATGTGCATTTCATGTTCTACTAGGATATGAAATGGCTTTACGTGCCTCTGAAATCTACTAATAAACTATCCTAATTTTGCAATCTGATCTTTGCAAAGGCATAGACTAATGTTCTGAAGAGAGCCACTTCATTCATGGAAACTCCCAAAAGACATGTACATGGAATTTGTTTTTGAAGATCCAATTTTAGAATTCAGAGCTAAATTTGCATGCTCAAAAGGTTCAGAGGGTGTTTGGTATTAATTATATATATATGAATTATAACACTTTTATGACTCATCCACTACTTCTCTTTTAAAAATACTAAGTTCTCTTTTTTTGTCTTAATTCGGTTGCAGCCAGTATGATTAGATAAGATGTGAGCTATCACAGAATCATGGAATATGCTAGATTGGAAGGGATCTACAAGAATCATTGAGTGCAACACCTGGCTTTGCACGGCACCATCCCTAAAAGTCACCCCATAAACCTGAGGGTATTGTCTAGATGCTTCTTAAACTCTATCAGTCTGGTGATCTGACCACTTCCCTGGGCAGCCTGTTCCAGTGTCCAACCACCCTCTCTCTGGATGAAGAACCTCTTTCTAATATCCAACCTAAACCTCTCCTGACTCAGCTTCAGGCCATTTCTGTGGGTTCTGTCACTGGTGACCACAGAAAAGGGACCAGTGCCTGTGGCCTCACTTTACCTCATGAAGAAGTTGTAACTGCAATCGGGTCTTCCCTCAGTTCTCTCCAGGCTGGACAGACCAAGTGACCTCAGCCGCTCCTCATACAGCTTCCCCTCAAAGCCCTTCACCATTTTCATAGCCTTTCTCTGGGCACTCTATCATAGCTTTATATCTTTATTGTGTTGTGGAGCCCAAAACTGCCCCCATTACTTTAGGTGAGGGTGCCCCAGTGCAAGAGCAGGACAATCCCCTCCCTTGCCCAGTGGAGATGCTGTGCCTGGTGCCCCCCAGGACACGCTTGGCCCTCCTGCCCTCCTGGCTGCCAGGGCACTGATGGCTCACTTTCAATTTCCCATCAAGCAGGACTCCCAGGTCCCTTTCCATGGCACTGCTTTCCAGCCTCTCATTCCCCAGTCTGTCTATACATCCAGGGTTGACCCATCCCAGGGGCAGAATCCAGCACATTCCCTTGTTGAACTTCATAGGATTGGCGATTTCCCAGGCCTGTAATTTATCAAGGTCACTCTGCAGGCTCTTCCAGCCTCCAAGGGCATCAACAGCTCCTCCTTGTTTTGTATCATCTGAAAACTTGCTCAGTATCCCTTCCAGTCCTATGTTCAAGTCATTAATGAAGATATTGAAGAGCACAGGGCTGAGATGGAGCCCTGTGGAACCCCACTAGTCACAGGTCACCTGTGTGATGTCGCCTCACTCACTGTAACCCTTTGTACCTGACCCCTGAACCAGTTGCTCACCATCACATGGTGTGTTTATCCGGCTGTGAGCTGAATATTTTGTCCAGAAGGATACTAGCTATAATATCTGTGAGCTGTCTTAGCCTGTTCCTAAACCCTATATTAATGCAAATAATAAATAATAATAAGGAAAAGCAGTAAAACTTATTTAGGCTGAAGGGTTTTAAAATTAATCTGTCTGGCTTTGTACCATTGTGAACATAAGAAGGTGCATGCTGCTGATAGCTGGTAAATAACTCAGAATCACTATAGGATCTCTTAAGGCAAAAATAGGATAGAGAAATATAGTAACATCACCTAAAACAGATTAGAGATTATAAATACAACAAAGTACTTAGTACAAATCACTTAGTTATTAGTGAAGAGCAACTGCAAGTTAGGTCATAACAACTAGCATGAGGTTAATAAAATGAAGCAAAATTAAATATTCTTAGATATTCTTAAATATTATAGATTCCAAATTAAATTGCTACCACAGTTAGTTCAAATAGCAACTCCATATGTCAGATGAGGGGACTTCCAGTTACTTCTGGAACACCATGCTGGAGCAAGACGTAGATATCTTCTCAGATTATCTACAGAATAAAACTAAATTTTGCTTATTTTCCTTCTGATTTTGAGTTGTTTGAGGAAATATGATCAGCATTGAAAGTTCTATTTACTTCACTGGAACCTACAAATCCTTAAAATAATTCAAGTTAAGTTCAAAGATATTGATGAAGAAAGGAGAAAGTCATCTAAAATTTACACCAATTCCAATTTAAAAATATATTGCAAATGTCACAAAGACATTAGAATACCATAATATTTCTAATAAGCTGTCCTGATTTTGCAAAATTAGATATTTTCTGAAAGTGTATGTTCTGCTTTGCCAGTTTTATTTTGGACTTTAGAACTATTATATGGAGACTTAGGAAACCTTAAGCTGAAAGTCCTTCAAGAATTTGAGTAATTTCAGAAATAATATAATAATTTAAACATTGTTTATGATACAAAAACTTTTGCCCTAAATTATAATTTAGATTGTAGATTTTTGTAGTATTACATGTATTTCTATATGTTTTCCTATTTTCAATGAGCCTGCTTCAGAAAAAGAAAGAAAAATTGTCAAGGCAAAGGAATTTTTAAAAATGTACATTACAGAAGTTAAATAGCATAGGAAGTCTCATATCCGGGATGTTTACTTTAAAGCTTTTGTTAAACTCTTAAGTTAAACTCTTGTTTATGGCTCTTGAACTGTGTATTTTATATATATATATGTCCTACCATCCTTCTTAGCCACTTTAGTTATCATGATGTATAGGAAGTATGATTGCTTCTTAGCACTCGACAATGAAAAGATTATTTTTTATATTAACTCAGTAACTTACATTTTTACAGCAGTTAGTGTGCAAACCATTCACTATTTCCAGATATTACAGTGGTGAAGCAATGAAGTGTGTTTTTACTGTAATGGAAAATATTTTTTAAGTACTCTTTCATGTGCTAAGTGAAAAGTGGCATTCACGTTTCAATACGACCAAAAAAAGATTTGAAATGACTGCTAATATTACCAAAAACCTACCTGAAGATATGAGACAACACTGGCAGGCCTTGAGGCTTTTGAATAATCTCTGCTCTATAGTGAGCAAAATTCCCAGGAGAAAGAGGCAAGCAAACAAACCAAACCAACAAACAAACAGAACAACAACAACAAAAAAAGTGCACCAAACAATAGAAACAGAAATAAAAAAAAACCCAAAACAAAACCAACAAAACAAAACAAAACAAAATATAAAAAGGATGAAACAAGCAAGCAAAGAAAAATCCCCAAACAAACAAGATAAAATATGAAAATGCATTCATCTAGGAAAAACTAAAAAAAGTGAGATAGATGTGGATGTCTTTTTTTTTTTTCCTAATATTATTCTTTGAAGCATTTTCAGGTCTTTCTTTTGTCACAGAAGTTCAATTCATTCTGCTTTATCTGAAGGTATCACCCCTGAAATCAGGCATTTATTTTGAATATTTTCAAAACAGTGACTAAATAATTAGATCCTGATTTAGAGGTTAGTTTTTGAAAATAAGGCAAGGAGAGCTTGCTTATTTGTTACAACAAAGATTTTGAACAGCCATCCCTTTTAGGTGATGAAAAACAATTAGTCTGAATTTTTCCCTTCTTCCTCTTTAAAACTACATTTTGAGCTTTCACCTTCTTCTGAAATCCCATAATAACAAATTAAAGACATTAATGGAATATTGTAATGCAGATTTCTCCCTGAGAAATAAAATAAACGATTATTTAGGTATTTTAGGGATAAAAATATTGTAAAATCAGTTTTAATCAATTTCACCCTTCTCTCTTGAAGTCTAAGTATGTAAATCAGCTAATCTAGCAGCTTTTTGGTACAATACAGCCTTCGAAATATGTTTATACATTGATCACAAAGGATACTTAATGATTTCTTTTTTAATAGAAGAATGTGCAGTGCTTATACAGATTCCAAGGTGAATCAAAGAAAAATTACATGCATAAAGAATAAGCTGCCCAGATGGTCCATCAACAGTTAATTAAGTGGCAAACACAGAAGTATATCTGATGCTGCCAAAAAACTGCCTGCAGACTCTGCCATGGGCTCAAATATAGATTGCTGGAGGAAATTCTTCTGCAGATTGGCATCAATCTCTTGTGATGCTCATCTGAAAAACAGAATAAATTTCACAAGCTACATTTGAAAATGAAAACAAGAGTAAGGGAAGCCCTGTCTAAACATATTGCTAATAATGAGACATGAGTTTGTTGTGCTCATGCTGCCAAGGTAAATTCAGACCAGAGCAGCAGAGACCAAGGAGGACCAGCAGCTGTCACCTGCTCTCCACGTGAAGCGATGTGGCAGCCTCTGAGTCTCCATCCACTTCTGGTACTCAAATAAAGGAGAGTGGTGTTCTTTCCATGACACAACAGAGCTGAATGGACATGGGAACTCTGCTGCACAACTATTCCCTGGGACAGTCTCACCAGTAAAAAAGAGCTGGATGGTTACACATTGAAGTTTTTGCCTCTACATTTCATGAGAATCCTTCACTGCTAAACCCTCTAGAACAGTGTTCTAATATCTTCTATTAAAAGGCATCAAAGAAGTTTCTGGAGAGTAAAAGTAAGCTTAGAAAATATGTTTCAGATAAACATTAACTCTTTGCAATTTTTTTTTTCCCTTAAAATATGCCTGCTTTTCCAAGTCATGTAATTCCAGAGTCAATAATAAAGCTGGAAAAAATAGTTTGCCATGCTCCCAAATGTAAATCTACCCAATATTTGTTACTTCAGTGCAATTATCAATTTGCACTTCCACTCAGATTAATGGATAAAACCACTACAAATTGCTTAGGCAAGTGAGAAGACATGTGAATTGGTTAATAAGTGAATTAGGGATCCTTCCTTTGAAATTTGTTTCACATAAAAGAGCAGGAGTCATGAATATTTTAAAAGCAAAAACTCTTAAGGCTTCTTTAAATATTAATGCAGTAAAGAGAAAACATTAAATATCAGTTAGGAACATATAGTGTTTCAAGTATTAGGCTGTGAAACTAGAAAACTAAACCAAAATGATTGATATGAAATAGCTTGTAATTTGTCGTATTTTGTCCCTTAATTTCTTGCATATGCTATCAGATGTTAATTATTTTTGTCTACATTTTTCTCCTAGAAACTGCATATTTCTCAAGGGTTGCTTCTGTTGTGTAACCTTACAGAAATTAGTTAGAAAGACCAAAAAAAAGACAGAAGGCTGAAGGTCTGAGACCAAATCACCCTCACAATCAAGTATTTATGGAGTCACTTGGGAAAAAAAAATGAAATAGGCCACAAATCTTTCAAAAACAGAAGTAAAACTGTTTAAAGCACTTAATTTCGTCATGAATTTGAATGAGAGAATCAATTCAAAATTCTAATCTTGCAAAATGTAAAGCTATCAATGATCACAGTTCCTAAAAACTTTCAAGATGTATAAAATCAGCTGGTATCCTGATGCAGCAGAGTTATGCTCACCAAGAGGCCAAACGAATACTGTTGTTCTTGAGTTAGATAAATATGCTTCTGCTCTGTCTACTGCTGCTGTGTCCAAGGGAACTCTTGGGGGCAATGCACATCTTCTCCAGAAAATCACAGTAATAGCTACAATAGTCAGGGAAACAGATTTGCCCCAAAACAGTGTCAAAAAATAATCTCCCATTCAAAGAGCAGTTGTACATGGAGTTTCAACTGTTCTCAAGAGGAAATATTTTATATATGGCACTTTTTCAGCTTCAGCTTGGATAATCCAAGGAAAGCTATTTGCTCTACTTGCAATAAAAATTTGTATACTCACAAACCTGGAGTCTGTGTTGGCACATCTGTGCTTAGTTTCCATCTGCAAGTATTGTAGCCAATATATTCCAGTGATTGCAGCCAAAATAAAACAAGTAAAAAGAAACTCTTACAGTGAAGTGACTGAAACTATTAGACATTGCACAGGATTCTACATTACCTTTTTTCTTATTATTCTTTTATTTTAATGGGCAACAAAATGCAATCTAAAGCCAATAACAACTACAGAATTGAGTACAAATCTACAGTTTTTATTTTCTCAAAAGCCAAACTTCACAGTTATCACATTTGGAAAGATAAAGATGGACACTTTTGCAGGCAGATAAAATAAACTTTTTTTGCATATGAAACCAAATTCAACTAGAATATGGATTGACAGATGAAAAACTGCTAACACAGGGATTGACACAGCCAATATTGAGGCTCAAATAACTAATAGAGATCAAAGAAAAGAATTATGCAGGCTATCATCTTTTTCCGAGAATGCCTTATGTCCAAGCCCGAAGTACCAGTTATTATAGACCCCCTAACATTAAGTGTAATTGAATAACAATATATTATATTATTTTTACTGAGTTTTTATTGGGTGTTATTTATTGAATTATTAAAATAAACCCAAACCAACACCAGAAATAATTTGGTTTTGTTATCTATTATACCAAAGCCCCTTTTCTGGGCACATTGAAGTCTAAGGACTACAGCATATCCTCCAGCAAATAAACAGAAAGAATCAATAACCCAGCAGTAAAAATATTTATTTGGAGACAAAGCTTTTTTAAAAAAAAAAACAGAAAAGTGTAGATTGACCAGACACAACTTGAGAAAACAGTATTTCTAATTTTTTCTTTTTTTTTCCTTTTTTTTTTCCCACTTGGGTTGTCATTCTAGGTGGATGAAATATCCTTGCATTTTTGTTTGTTCACTTGCTTACTTTTGTGTTTATGCATCTTTAAGTTAAACATTTTTTTTAAACAGACTTTTTTTTCTAAACAGACTTTTTTCATGATTCAAGAGGTTTGGTCTTTCTATACAGTTGCTAGTTCACTTACACACCCATTCAGTTCTTAGGAGAGTATTCATATCTGCAATTAATCTTAGAAATTACATGAAATCCCCCAGTGGCAATTAGAAATCTCAGAGGCATATGGATGCATAACAGATTGATTGCTTTCATATGCTTTGTCTTTTCAGTTTTCTGTCATGTGCTTCATTTGCACCTCAAAATCATCAGTGGTCAGCACAGAGCAGAATAAGAAGTAAGAAATTGCTCTTCATTCAGAAACCAGAATTTTAAACAGGAAGGGAACTGAAATATTTGCAATATTGGTTCTGTTTATATAGTAATTCAGTATTTCAATATTGTCTTGTTTGCTAAACTCACATAAGATATTGACCCATCAGTAACCCATGAATTCACTGTTTCCTGAAATGTCAGAAAACACTGTCATTGAACTGAGAAGGAATAGCTCTTAGTTCCTATCAAAAAGCAAAAAAACCCAAAAAAACAAACAAAAAACCACAAAAAACAAAACAAACAAACAACAAANAAAACAAACAAACAAACAAAAAACTAACAAAAACCCCCAAACATAAAAAACAATACAAAGTTGTTAAGATATGAGTAATATATGCTGATTGGTTCCATGATATACAAAGACTAATAAGCCCTTTGCTTCTGGGCTGCACAACATCATATGACAAATTAAGCCATTTCTTTGGCTTGCTGCACTTCAGGGCATCCCTGGAGCAATTTGCTTGGCATGGGCTTGTGCTGGTTGAGGGGGGCAGTAGCTGCTTGCAGCTGCTGAGTCTCCCAGAAGCTTGGCAGGATGCCTCCAAGGGTCTTGTCTGACAAAACTTTACAGAATAGAAATATGATATGGAGGAGACATCAGAGGGAAACGGAAGAAGAGTGAAGTTATTGCAGTTAAAAAAGAGAAAGGTAGGAGTCTTGGTAGCCTGATATTTAAAAAAAAAAAAAATTAAAAAAAAATCGAAGTTTTAGAAGTTCAGCTACTCCTTTGAATTGCTCCCCCATGTGTCAACCGATGGGAGGCTGCCAACATACTGTAATGCTCCACAGTTCTCACCCCTTGTTCTGCATTCTAATGCTATCAGTAGGCTAAGAGCATGCTTAGAAGGTGTATGAGAAGAATGTTGGGCTCCCTTAGCTCCTTTACTCACCTCACACACATTGTTCTTTACCTCACTGTATGATCCAGATACTCTTGCTGAAACAAATGTTCTCTGGCTGTTAAAATCATTTTATGTATCAGTAACTGTGCAGTTAAACAAGGGTGTTCTAATAAGATTCATTTTTCTCCTCATCAAGTTAAATTCATGGTTGAAGAGAAAATTGTGATTGTGTCAGACTGAAGATATAGGAATGTGAGGGTTAAGAATCACTGGCATTCTTACCTTAATCAAGCTGTCCTTCCCAAATTGGATTCTTAGATGTATTCTCCCTCGTTTTTGTAGAACTAATGTATTTTTCTTTTTGTTGTTTTTCTTTTCTCTTCTTTTTTTTTCCTCTTTTCAGCAGTCATTTTCTTTTGCTGGTGTGCTGCTTAATGGAAATACATCAAATTCTTAGCAGATGCAGTCACTGAATAAAACAAAGGTCTAAATGCTAATATGAATAATGAAATTTCCATCATGGCACACACGGGAAAGAGTAGAAATTGCTAAGGCATAATAAAATAAATTATATTTTATTAAAATCTCCCCACTGAACAGATACTGTGTGCAAATATATTTTCTAAAATGAATCATTGTATATTTTCATTTATGAACAAAAAGCTTAAAACGCCAGTGTTTTATTCATGTGTATATAAAAAGTGTATCTTGAAGCACTCTTTATTATACAAAGTCATTTAGTTGCAAAGGAGAATAAAAATATTGTCCAGGAAATGAACAAGCACATAAAGAATTTGTTTACTTTCAAAGTCAACTGCAAAACTATCCTAGCCTTATGTTAATGTCAGATATACCTACACTGCTTCCTGTTCATCTCTGAAGTACAAATGGAACCACGTACTCCTTCTAAAGGAGAAGTTCTCCTTCTAAATGAAATTAAAAATTTAAAAAAAAAAGGCACTTTGCAATGTGAAGATATGAATTTGTAGATCATTCGCTTATCTTGGGAGTACATTTGGGGCATTTCAAATACTGCTCTGTGGATTTAGCTGAAAGACACGTAAGTTGACGAAACCAGAATTCAGACTGCACTTCTTGTCATTTTAATTAATATTCAAAATTTTATTTATAGATTATGCTCTTAGACATTTCCTATCTTGCAATTACAGTTCCTCTTATTGTGAGTGGGAAGGAGATTGAGAACTGGAATTGAGAGAAGAAAACTAAACCCCTTCTTGCATTTTGTTAACTCAACCTTCAATCCTTTGCTCTTTCCCAGGGTATTAGGAAGGGAAAGATGTCTGACTTGAGTACAGTGGGAAGAAAGCCAGACTGGAATGGGAGAAGAAACAGAGATAAGGATAAGGAATCAGGGTGGAAGCAGAGATGATGCCTGGGAATGAGGGAGGGGGAGTCTGGGAATTCAAATCTAAAGAGGGAAATGGTGAAGAAAATGGTGAGGTAGCTAGAGAGGGAAGAGAGCCTGCCTTTGGATAAGGACTTGGGGAAACTGCCAAGATTAGAATGGTACAACTGGGAGTTATGTGCAGAAAGTTCTGAAATAAGTGAATGTGACAATGTGATAGTTTGCACTATGATAAATGAGACTCTCTCAGCAAAGACGAGGATGCACGCACACTACTGGATTTTAAGCTGAGTGAGTTACAAGCCAACAGCCGAGATGAAGTAATTATCTGTAGGTTTGCTCATCACTAGTATTTTTTCAGGTAGAAACTCTAAGCTCATTGAGAAAGACAGCACTTTTCAATCAAAACTTGATAACTTTGTAGAAGTGCATTTAATTTTTTAAAAATCGCTTTTAGAAAAGTATTCTAAAAAAGTTGATTAAGATTATATCAGAGAAAAAAATTCAAATCTTTAACAGTTTTGCATGTATTTCTAAATTTCAAGGGGTGAAAACTACACAGAAAAGTGGGGAATATACAATACTTGCTTCCAATTCACTTTCTCAAATGTCCTAAATTTTGTCCACTTCTGCATAAAATGTCAGATTAATTGAATAAAAATTAGTCTGTTTTGCAGTGAGTACCTGTACATCTTTCCAATAAAACTGAAAACTCTTTCATCTTTTTTATGGCCCTTTTTTATATAGGTTTTGTTACAAGTTTTCATATAAGCTTCACTAAATATCAAAAAGAACTTTATAGAGCTATATAGAGCTACTCCTCTACCTTTCAAGTCTTTGCTCTCAGAAATGTCTCTTTTAAAATAACCTTAAAGAATCTCACTGATCATGAGCTCAACAAAGAACAACAGCTAGTGAAGAGTCCTGTTCAATTCTGTATAATGATGGTCTTGAAGTTAAAGCTCATACCTAAGAAGCTGGAAAAGTAGTTTCCTAATCTTCAGAATTTTGTTAAATAAAATCAAAATTACTTAATAATTAATTTAATTGAGGTCACTCAGATGCAAATTGAAGAAAAAAATACTCCGTCAGAGTGTTTTGCTACTAATTTTTTTCACTAGCTTGTGGAATTTGTTTCAGGATCAAAAGATATAATTGGATTTTCACCCAGTTATGTTTATATAACAGATAGAATACGTATTTTTCTAGACTCTACCTGAGTTGTTAACAGCAGAACCGTCAATTTTGAGCCTTGTGAGTGAGATGTGGAGTGGAAGATCTTTAAACCTGAGAATTGGTTCTGAAGTAATTCTTGAATTCTAGGGTGATTGAGACTGATCTTCAGATGTTACAGAAAATGAACTGTCATCAAAAAATGAAACCAATATGATAAAAACTTATAAAGACTACTTTCCATTTACTGTCTGATATAGCACATCTCAAATATAATTTTCAAAAAAATTCCATTTAGAGAACAGAGGTTCTCAAGTTCCCAAATACAATGCAATTATAATAAAAATTAATTCCTTTATATCATGATTTTGTGCTAACCAAATATCTTTGATTTCAAGTTGAAATAAGAGAAAAAGTGACCAGTATTACAACTTCTACCTTTTACACCTTATTTTATTTTAAATGAAATACATCAAGTCAGGGAGTTTTTTTGCTTTTGTATTCAGAATATATATAGAAAATGACACATTTGAACAATAAAGCCTGCTCCAGGAATGAATCATTTTTTGCATTGCATTTCTCCCAGGTAAATTACCTTTAACAATACTAAATATTAGAAGAACTGGTTTGACCAGTTGTGAGCGTGTAAGCTTGCAAGTATATCAAGAATATGATCTGCCTACCCCTCCTAAAGCAAATAGACATTGCTTCCCATTACTTCAAATGGAAAACTCCTCAGAAACTATACTTAAGGGAAATACACTGTAATCACATAAAATGCCTTTTGGTCAATCCTGAACCAAAGGCTTAAAAAGAATCTCCATGCACAGGCAGTACTTCAAGGTACAATATAAAACTAGGGCTCAGGCTTTAACTCAGTGTACAGGCTGGGGGTGCAGGAGGAGCTGGGAAGGGACACAGCCAGGACAGCTGACCCCAACTGACCACAGGGATATCCCAAACCATATGACATCACACTCAGCATATAAAGCTGACAATATCCCATTCTTCCTCTCTTTCCCCAAGGAAGGATGAGAGATTTAGAGTGATGCCGTTTGTCTCTTCAAGTTACTGTTAGACTGGATGGAGCCCAGCTTTCCTGGGGACAGCTGAACATCTGCCTGGCCATGGAAAGTGACAAACTAATTCCTTGTTTTGCTTTGCTCTCATGCATAGCTTTAGCTTTCCCTCTTAAATTGTCTTTACCTCAACCCACGGGTTTTCTCACTTTTACTCTCCCGATTCTCTCCCCGTCACACTTGGGAGGAGTGAGTGAGAGGCTCTGTGAGGCTGTTGCCAGCTGGGGTCAAACCATGGCAGAGCTAGAGCCTGAAGAGATCCTTTTCTCGTGAGTCTCCTAACTGGCTACCAGTGAAAGGCATAGGCTGCAAAAAAATTTCTTCCCTGAGTATTTTTTAATCTGGGCAGTGGCTGAAGGTCCAGCAGTTGAGAACAAAACTTAGCTTTTTCTTAAGTTTAAGACTGTGGCTGGGACAGAACCAAATATTATTCCCCACTTGGTGTCTAGCTTTCAAGAGCCTCCTGCAGGATTGTTTCGCTCATTAGAGTAGGCATTGTGAGATACATTTCAAATGACTGTCATGAAATGCTAAATAGTTACGAAAGGCTGACATCCAAAAAGGTGTTGACATCAATCTTCCATCATCACCAAGCAATTCTGACCAACACAGATGATACACGGCATACTGTTCTACAAAGGGCAGTGTTACAAAGAAACCTAGATATAAATGGCATCTCTACCACATTAATATCTGTATCTGTACCAATTTTCTTTTAACTTCCTACAAGACTCAACCTGCCCTTGGCTGTTTCATGTTGATAGTAGTTTTTTTTTTGCTAGTGAGCAAATGTCAAGATAAACAGAAGTCATTTGCAAGTGTTGAAAGTATGGAGGAATTTTGATCAACAAAATCTGAATATATTTTAATGCAATTAGCAATTAATAAATGTCTTTGAGTTAGTGTTAGGATAAGCAGATTACGAAAAAGGTTTTTTTAGTCAGTTATTTGTAGTTAAAAGAGCTAATTAAAGCGCTGGAGTAGACAAGCTTTTAAGAGCCTACACAAAAGATAAACTTCTCTCCTTGAGAAGCTATAAATTGGCTGAGAAAATAGCTTTTAAGCATTAAAATGTATTGAATGCTGTGAAGAGTAGGGGGGCTGTCCAAGCAGTGGCAGTGCCATTAATCAAGGAGATCATGTAGGGAGTTAATCTTATCTGCTCAGACATATTGAAATATCTGCATCTTTGGGGAGCCAGGCCTGTATTCATGACATCAGTATCAGTCCTAGGAAAGACCCCTACATCTCTTAACACTGACAACAAAACCTGTGTCCAGAGCCATCTTAGGTCCCGTAGTATCTGAAGAAAAATCTTTTGCAGAGGTGTTCAAGATGTAAATAAGTATGTTGAGCCTGACTCTGTTATAGCGACCGTTGACATAGACTGGACATTATTTCTAAGGGATGGGCTTTTTAATTGAAAATGTATGCCAAGAATGAATTGCATTAGTTTTGGGAAGAAGAGCTAGTCCAGGCTCTGACAAAAGTAAGTGGATTAAATCAAAGTGGATTAATTTAATTCAAAGAGAGACAAACAGCTATTTCCTGAGGTTTGAAAATACCTTCACAGATTGTGAAGTCAGAATCACAGTTCACCAGGTAGCAACAACAAATGATTACACTTTCCTGATCCTAAATGTGTAAACCAGACACTGTTCAAAGTTCATATTCTTTTTTCAGTAACTAACTTTAACTTCAATGTCAGGCAAATTACTAAGCTCAACGTTTCTGAAACTCTTGTAGCTACTCACTGTCAGAGGAACACTTGTTGGGGGACAGGAAGTAGCAATGCACAAATTCAGAAGGTACTATGAAATTCCAGTTTTTTCTTGCCAAAAAAGCTAACAATATCATACTAATATAAATTATATAATTAGGAAAAATAATTCTTTCATCAAGGCAGAAGCTTCTAGATGGTAAGAATGACATATTCTCCAGCATTTATTGTTTCTACTGTAAAGAACTTGAAGTATTTTTAACTTAGAATTTTTTCTGAAACATTTTTTCCATTAAAAATCCCAGTTCAACTTTAAAAATATTGACAAATATTATTTGTATAACAAGCATTTGCATTTGTAATATTAAAACATTTGCACATTCATAAGAAAATGCTATGGTAAGCTCCACATCTGCCAATCACATAAGCTAGGGAAGGAAGGTCTTTTTTCCTATACTTTCACATTTCATAGGTGTCCATACAAAGTCAGTGAGAAGAACTTAACTGTTTTCATTAATGCACAGTGTGTTTTCCACCCATAAATAGTATTTATGCATAAAACTCTGTTTGCAATTAGATTTTTAAATTCCAGTTATTTCTTCTGTCTCTGGCCACTTTTCCTCACTAATCACCTAAATATCTTCAAAAGTTGGGTTATATAATTCCATTTAATAGTAGAAAGATCACATATATAGTAAAGATCACATATACAGTGTATATATATACAGTTATATAGTTATCATAATTATATGTTTCAGGTAGCTCTCAAATGTGACTCATATATAATATATATATGAATATATATACAAATATATATATATGAATATATATGAACATGTATTAATATATATGAATATATATTAATTACATATATATATGTGATTCATATATAATGTATACCTTGATACTGCAAATTATCTATCTTAAGCCACAAAAATTTGATTTCACAGAATTATGAGGGCATATGATTGGAAAAGGTCTTAGAGGCTTTACTCAAGTCTCTAGTATGACATGTGCCATGTGATGTAAATCCTCTCATAAATATGTCATACTTTAACAAAATTAGAGAAGCTGTGAAAATACAAAGTATGAATGAAAAGGTCCAATTACCAGTCTATAAACTGAGAAATGTGTGTCCATGGTGCAATTAATTTTATACAAAGTACAAGACTGTCTCTTGGATAAAGTAATTAAATAATGCCCAGATATTTTGTTTAGTATCATTCTTGATCTTCAGTTCTTGATCTTGATATTTTGCTTCAAGATGTCGCTAACACCTCAAAAATCTGTATCTCTGATCACAACACACTCTAAATCAGTATTTTCCCAGCTAACAAATATCATCCCCCCTACCCCCACCCAATCAATATTTAAAACCAACCAACCCAATCCATAACAAAACAAACTAACAAACCACCCAAACCACCAAAATCCTAAAATCCTATGGCGGTCCTCACAGGAGAGATGCTGTAGTTGCTTCATGCTGCTGATCAAAGGAAATCTGGAAGAAGGAAAAAGTTGCTGTGACTGAAAGTCAAAAAACTGTACATGTCATCTTGACACACATTAAAATCTTCAAGTGAAAGGGGTGAACAAATTAGGAAAATTAAAAGAGTACATAAAACATGACAAGTTGCATGTAACTGTAAATTAATATGATGCAAAAGATTTGTAGGGACTTTTTGAGCACATAAAGCCTATTAAAAAATTGTAACTTATCAGGAAAAGAAAATTTATTTTTTTTTCAGCTGCAGCTTATCTCTTGTAGACCTAACTTGGTTTTGGGTGGTTTTTTTGCTAAGATGCTAGAGCAACAATCATCTTATTTTTCTGCACAGTAACTTTGCATCAAAGCTAAAACACAACAGACTTTTTCTGCTGGCCAACACATGGAATGCTTTTAAAATAATTTTTCAAAATATGACATTGACTTCAATCTTGACCTGCATATTAAACCTTATAAATACTATTGAAGTTTTAAAAGACTGTAATGTTTTACTGTAACATAAAAAGTAAGTGATGCTAGTGAAATTGATCTTTTAGTCTATAGTGAGTTCTGAGTGCTCTTATAGAACTCTACTGGAATTAGGTTTTAAAATATAAATGCACCTTTTGGTAATTGGGAAGTGTTTCTGTCTATGTGAGTTAGAATCTTCTCTGGCCTCATAAAAAAACGTAAAAGGATTTGTCACTATGGATTCTCCCATTTCCTTCTGGTAGCAAAGATATCTTGTTAAAACCCAGTTTTATTTTATTAAGTCCATCTTTGAAGAACTATGCTTCAATTGTAGATAGCATAATGCACAAGTTGTATGTGGTATAAGGAAAACTATCTACCATTATCTGATTATCCAGGTTGTCTGATGCTAATGCATGTCTACCTCTGTTTCTTTGGCCTTTTTTCCTAAATGTAAACCACAACAGCAGTATTCACTTCCAATAAGATTTGAAGAAGGAATTTTTCAAGGGTACCAGCAGCCCAGCAATTTTACTAAAATAAGGAGTTAAAAGAAGGTAAATTCATGAAAGAGAGCACTCACCAGAATTCCAGTGAGGAATTCATTTAGTCAAATATCAACTGAGTGATAGCACCTAGAAAGCCAAGAAGCATAAGCATAGGTAAAAATGTAGCTCCAGAACAATTGCAACGTTTGATACCTCTGTTTTGACTTCTGGGCAAAATAGCACTTGTGAAAGGCACGGAAAAAGGTGAGACTCTGATGATGCAAGGATGTAAGGATCATCATGGAAAATCTGGAAGGGCAGAAAACATGGTAATGAACTGATATTGCAGGGAGTAGTCCTTGGAAATCAGAGCAACATGGATATGGCATGCCTGTAGGTTCTTGGGAGAACTAAGCACTGGAATTGGGTTGGTGGGAGAAGTGTGTATATTGAAAATGGGAGTGATATGGCAGGACCAACTGAAGGTCGCAAAACAAATTCATGAGACAGTGGTCAATGTTGATAGAAAAATTATCTTAAACATTTTAATTTGGTTTTAACACCTTTTTCCAGTTTGTTGTCATAGCACATAAATATTTCTTCTTTAATCAGCATATCTTTGTCTTCAAGGCACTGCCACACTTCTACAATGCCTCACAAAACTTGTGATTCAAAAAACAATGTTGTATAAGTAGTCACCAAGTTTTGAAGGAGTAGAATCTGTAAGCATTGTGTGAGATTTCTTCCAGTATTTATATTACATATATTACATTAAATTAGTAATAGAAGCAAAAATCTGTGTGAGAAGGCTGTGCTCATGGAAAACAAAATATTAGATATTAGATATTTTATGGAAGTATTTTTCAAATATGGAAATTATACAGTTCTTATAAATCTTTACTAGGAAAGTTTAAACTTAATATCTGGCATTTAATTTGATATTAACAAAGAGCCCAAATAATTTATTTATTTGATTTATTTTCTCAACTTAAAACAGTGTTGTGGTGTTAATTAACAATACCATTGGTTCTTATAATTAGTGGCCCTACAATTTAATGTGATAGACCATATCTACACTTTAGAGAAAAACACAGACTTTTTTGCTGGTACTTGGGTGGATATAAATTAATAACACTAAAAGAAAGAATCTGAAAATACCAGATGCAGAAAGAACAAGCAGCTTAACAAAATACTTTTTTTAAATCCTTGCTCAAAATTCTTTTGAAAAAGTGAGAAGGAATTAGGCATTTCAAAGAAAGAAAAAGTATCACATTTTTGATGCAGTATCCCATTTTAACCTGCATAATTTCCACTGGCTCATTTCTCAATTTGAAGTAAAAGGTACACAACAATTTAACACTTGGGGTCAAATATACCCTTACTGTAAATAAATTATGAGGAACTCGGCCCATTATAAATACATTTTTAAGATGAATATAAATACAAGGGTTATTATAAATGTTAAGGTGACTATTTATAGTAATGCTTATGTAGTTTTTTAAGGAGAAATATTCCTTTTTTAAACCAAAAATATTTGGTTTGAAATATTTCTTCTCGGTTCTTTTTGTTCCTTGGAAAAGTGATCCATTCAACATGACAGTCCTGTTAAACCCCAAGTTAAATATTTGGTCCAGAATTATCCCAAAAGCTTTAGAGATGTATTATGAAGAGTGAAGGGCTTTTACATCTGGTTATTCCAGTCAACTAAGGTCTTAATTGCTCTCAAGAGGCAACTTTCTTTCCATTAACTTTAGCACAAGCCTAGAATGATTAGGATCTTAACATAGGATCCTCAGTTAAGTACCTACACTTATCTGGGATGAATTCATAATTTTAGCTTTTTAATCCTCTCTACTTGAGTTAAAAAAGGGAAGGGAGAATGAATTATGCATTTATTAGAAAAGAAAAATTGTCAGATCCACCTTCAATCTCCACTGTAGCTGAGATATTCTCCTTGGACATAATTTCCCTAGGCAAATATGAAAGATGAGAACTCAAATCTACCATCCCATACCCGTGTTCTATCCAGAGCTGCTCTGAATCTTGCTGGCACCTGTCATCCACCTTTCTCACTGCCCCCTAAAGTGGCTGAATGATTCCTCTAGGCAATGCAGTGGGCAAATATCATTCATTCTGGGTTGCAGTGGTAAGTATGGCAATAGGTTTTGGAGGCTTTTGTTGACAGTGGAAATACCACTCTTACTCCGGTTATTCAATATGCTGGCTCTCAGCTAAGCTGTATGGTATCTGGGATATAGTTCTATCAATCCTTCCTTAAAATGTTCAAATTTTCCCTTATATAATTAAACATCTGCTAAAGCACTAGCAGGAGTTGAGTTATCCTGTTTCGGAATTACTTTAACTTACAGTGGGAAGCACATTCTGCCAAGTGTATTCCTGATGTATCTAAATCAACATATGTCATCTCCCAGGTGTGTGTGCTTTAAGATTTTTTTTTAATTTCAGAGGACTGATCAAGACATTTGTCTAGGAAGACAACCTTAGGAGTAGGCAAGGCGACTTCAATTGTTTAAAAAAATAATAAACACACCTCACTACAGCAAAACTGGTGCTCAACATTAAAATGAGTGCTCAACATTAAAAAAAATACTTTAGAGAAGTAAAGGATATGTTCTCATTAAAACTGTCAAAAAGAAATGGGAAACTGAACTCTCAAATTCAATTTAAGTTGTAACTACATAAACCAGACTATTCTATGGCATGTTATGACTACTATTCAATGGCAGGGCATTCAGAAGTCCACAAAAAATTTAATAAAATAGAGAACTACACTACCATATGGATCAAAGTTTTCCCATGCTTTGGACTTACCTACTTTTCACAAAAACTTGCATGTTTTCATTTATCAATGTTTAGAGCACTGGACCTGCAATCAAAAGAAAAATTGGTATTCAGTATGAATAGTATGGATGGGCTGCTTATTAGCTTTATGAATTCAACTCTCAGTAGGTCAGTTTGATTAGCAGTAAAGAACTGGAAAGAAGACTGAATCATAGGATTATTTAATCTTACATTGCATGCCCCTGAAAATAAAGACATCATTTAAACTCTTGTAATCTCCTATAGTTTAGAACAATATATTTTGAAAAGCATATTACAATATAATAACAAAGAAATAAAGAATAACAATATAATAACAAAGAAAATATTTTTTCCTTGACTGTCATCAAATTTAGTAATGCAAAGGAAAATAAATATATTTTAAAAAAACCTTTAATATTTTCAATAAAACCCATCTGAGAATTGTGAGACAATTATGTGTTTCATCTCTGAGCTAATGGTCAGCTCCATGTGGTGAAGTGACATATTCACTTTAAACATCTCCATGACTTAAAGACAGGGAACAGAAAAACACAAGGAAATTAATTTACAGAGGATTATTAATTCTTACTGAATCAAAATGAAAATTTAAAAAAATTTATCAAGGACTAGAGAGAAGAAATCTGAGAACAACAGCTCTTGTAGAAGTTATGATCTAATCCTTTTTTCTGTCTTTCCTCTANTATTACCCACTTTACATGTGATTTCTTGCACATGCAGAAATGCTGCTTTTGAAGCGGATTCCACAATGTTATTAATGGAACTTCATAACACTCTATTAGAAAATAAATAATGGCAAATGTTGCCATAGAGATTCTTTCACAAGAACTTAAGGGGGCTTAGGACAAACCAAATACAATTGATGTATAAAAGTTTGAAAGCTATAATATTTCTTTCATGCTGGTTTGTTATTTTTTAATTGACTCTATATCTGTAACTAAAGTAAAATAATCACAGTGGTGACAGTGCTGGGTCTAAAGAGAATAAAAGTTCAAGAAAAATCATATATGACAGTAAAAACCTTAAAAGGAATTTTGCAGTCATTCTTAGGATGAACTTCACTCTCTGTATCTACAATGTAGTGACCAAAATAACTTGTTACTTTTCCATTTTTAGTGTAAACAATTTTTAGGAATTAAAATGAGGTGACAAAATAGAATTCGTGCAAGTTATATTCATTGTTACGAGAACATTCATATGGATCTTTTTAAATTCACTCAAATTAATTGAAAAAATTCATTCTACTATGGGTTTTTTTAATGGTATTATTTTAAAAACAGTGGTTTAGTTTTAATTAAACTACAGTAATTTCTCAACTATCTACCATTAATCACCCAGGAAAAACATTACATAGAAAAATTTCAAAGGTCAATTAGTATTTTTCGCAAGAGTTTATTTTCTCTGCGGGTAAAATTAATCAGAAACACCTACTTAGATCCTTCTGTTAGAAACAAAGGAATAAATTCAAAATATTTTCTCAAATACTGCTAATTTTTATTGTTCATTTTTATTTTAATTTTTTCCTTATACTCATTCAATTTTTTCTTAGTTTCCATTAGCTGACTTTAAAAATTATTATGAATGTGCAGATTAGTTAGACCAATCAAGTCAAATCAACATAGGACTCTATTTTCCATAAGGAGAAGCTGACAAAATACTGATTATGCTAATTGCTGAGAACCCGATCAAGAAACTGCAAGGTTGTACCTGACATGAGCAGTGGGCACAGGACACCTCCTCTCTTGGATTAATGAAAGCTTTTAAAGGGCTGCAGGCACCAAAATGTTCTGCTTGACTGAAATTGAAGAGTTTCTGCCTATGCCCAAGAGCAGAACTTCAGGCACCAGAGCACCTTTGAGGTCAATAAAACTCCAAAGTTACTCTGTATGTGCACATAATTTTTACAGTTTGCAGGATGGAGGCCTTAATGATATTTAATGAATCAGCAACAATATAACAACACAGGAATATTAAAAGCCAAATTTTAATTGACGCTTTGCTATGTAGTTTCCCTTTATATGCCATTATATACTACATTCAAAGACTTTGTATAATTAAATTAGATCTGAAAGTTAATGTTACTGGCTTTTGCCAACAAACAGGACAACCATTCTAATTTTTCTCTTAATCATTTTTACCTTTGACGTGAAGTCATATCTGACATATCTTGATGATACAGATCTAAAAATCTCCATCGCTATGCTATTTATTTACCGGTTAAATATTGTAAGAATTACTACATTTACAGAATTATGCAGGAAAAATTATCATAACTTACTGGAATAATAATAGTTGTAACATATAGAATGGAAACAGGCAATGCAGAGATTTTCTCAAAAATGCATGTTATAATTTTCTTCAGAAATCTGTCTTGCCTCAAGAGCTATTAAAATGAGATTTATTTTAGCCTAGTTTTACAGAATAAAGTCTATGACTGAAAAAAGAGGCATTTATGCCAGGTTTTATTTCTCAAACACAGAAGACAACTTTTTTTTTAAGGTTATTTTCAGATATGTACAAATTCAATCTGAGTTAGAAAATATTCATGTTGATGACATTTTTAAATTCAGACCAATGAGTTTTATATCACCTTACTGCAGGGATGATTCTGGAATCTTTTCAGTATGTTGCCTAGCTTTTGCCTTTATCACAAGTAGACGATGTAGTGATACTGATGCTACATTCTCTGTGGTATTGATAAATGGGACATTGGTGTTTGTGAAGTTACTGCAATTGTCATTTCATCTGTCAGCGTTATTCGTGTTCAGCCAGCTGATACACTAATTTCCAAGCTCTAATCTGGCTAATGTTTGGTGTTTTCCTTCTAATGGCCAATTGGCTCACTAATCACAAAATACTCTGAATTTGTTTGTTCTTTCAATACTAAAAATCATCTCCCTAGGTGCATATGTGTATAAATAAGGCATTCTAATGCTTAAGTCTGTAAATTTGATTTGGATAACATTCACGACATGTAGTAGATAGCAAGGTAGACATGGCATGTAATACTTCCAGTGAAACCCACAGCAGATGATGAGAGACATGGCAGCATTCCTAGAGCTACTGCCTTTCTGTACAGTCTGTTACTACAGTACCAGAAAAAACATTTCAGCTGACTGCTTTCAATCTCTGTGCCACACCTGCCAATGCACTTCTGGCTCAAAACTTTATATGAATGTTTACATATCTTACTAATGTGTGCTTAATTAATTTTAGTGAATTTTATAGACAGCATGCCAAATTCAATATATATCTTAAAGGATTATGATATTTAATATTAAAAAAAATAAGTACTGGAAAAAAGTGATTTAAAGCTTAGAATTCCATCTAAACTGCTGTATCGGCTCCATTCTTCCTTCAGTAGTGTTCTGGAGAGAGTAGGAAATTAAAAATTCGGGAGGAAAAACAAGTAGCAGAATTAAGGAAGTTTGGGTCTCTGTAGATGTGTTCTGTGGATGATTGACATGGGTGCCTGATAAAATGTGAAATCTGAGTGGAGGTTTGCAAGTCTGGGATATATCTCTAGGTTTTCATTTTGTGAAATGTGAGTGGACATGACTGGGGAGGTAAGAAGGTTCATACTTTGGTTGCTTGTGGATAACACGGACAGCTAACTTCGGTTCTGGTTCTTAGCATCTCTAGCCCAACCCAGCAGAGATGCCCAACTCAGCATAAGCAGCAGGTCTTATTCCTAAAGCACTTGGTAAACACGGGTTCACCACCTCTTTTCTCAAAGCAAAGCTCATATGCATTGGTCTCATGCACACTGCACTCATGCAATTCCCCAGATTATATGTGATGCCTTGGTGGCCCACATCATCATCATCATTATAGCTAGTACTTCTTTTCAATTGTGCTAAAATTAAATCCCCATTCAGACAGTCTGAAAAAATATAGGTCTCTGTCACGGTCCACTGAGTTCTTTATCCATGAGTATTGTGCTGCAGGTGTGAGCGACATTTCGAAATCTTGGGAGGCTGTCAATAAGATCAGAGGTTTTCCTCAAAAAAGGACAATTCACTAAATTCCACTGAAGAAAGATGTTTGTACTACTAAGAATACTCTTGACCTCCTTTCAGTGGGATACAGCAGACGAACGTGACGAAGTATGATGAACATGATACAATAAATAATGAGATCTGTGACGAAGAAGAAAACTATTATTGACACACACAATATACTAGAATCAGCTAGGTTATATGTTTCTTATTTTGTACACAGTAGAGATATAAAGAGAATAAGATTCTTCTCCAAAGAATATAAGGCTCGAATAGCTGGGTAGAACAGACAAGTAAATGTAAGAAACTGGACAGAATAGATAACATTGTGAACAAACCCAGCAAAAACAATAGAATAGTTAATTAAAGTCTACCCAATCAGTCAGCTCTGGGAAAAACCAATACCAGTAAAATGTTTATCTGATTGAATGATCAAGTTCTTGTTCTTCAATTGGCAACCTTTGGAATAAAAACGCTCAACCCTTGGTTCCATCCAATATATTTAAATAAAATAAAATTAAAAATATTTCTTTTCAGTTTAATTTTTGATATTAATTTAAAATAATTTAAAAATTAAATAACCCCTTTAGAAAAAAATTATCACAAGGAAAGACTGAAAATTATTCTTGCCCTTTTGAAAACACTTTGCTTTTACCTGAATATGTGAACAATTTAGTCAGTGTAACATTAGGCCTTTTTCAGTAAATAATATATATTTGGGAAGGGGTGAGAGGAGTAGCATCAATAAATACACTTGCTTAACTGGGATCAAATTGCTTTTTAAGGCAGGACAGGAAAGCAGAAAGGTGATGACTTTATTGAATATTTTGTTGTTGCAGTTTTCCTCAGATTAAATGTTGAACCTGGTGTGAAAACACTTTTGGAGTTGAAAAGAAAGTAGGAAAATTAAACTGATATAAGTTTCAAATAAAATAGTAAAGTACTGATACAGTAAAATGAAAAAAATAGAAGGTTTTGAAGATGATTACAACTATCACTGATGCTTTGTGTTTGTTGCAGCAAAACTGTTGAAATGGGTACAGATATTTATTCAAGATAATGATACAAGAACCTTTGAGTGGCCTACTGAAATCAATTAATCTATTTATAGCTATCAAGAGACAAATACTTCCTGGGTGATACAATCAGAGGACACAAGGAAACATTCTGAGTGAATAAATCCAGAGATCAAAGTAAGGGAGAAGTTGTGTTGCTCAGCTTCTCCAGTGATTTACAGACTCTGTTAATTTTAGATCAGTAGTTGCAGTATTTTCCCTCTTTTGCTAGCACTCTTAGCAAAAAAAAATATTGTTCCAAGCAAACTAGGAAGAGTAAATTCTTCATATTCACCTGTTTCTGACAGATAGCAATGAAATCTGCAAGCCATTAAATTATGTCATTAGAAAGGTTACACAAATCGACAAACATATACTGATAATTTTTAGTTTCAAGCATTGCTTAAATAAAACATGAGTAGTATTTGGATACAATTTCATGTTGTTTAATCCATTGTGGTTCATATTTGTATCTACATACATTTTTCTTTTTATAAGCAAAGAGTAAATAGAAATAATCATACTGAATGAAATTCAGCTGTAAGTTGTAGGCCATCATGTCTTATAATGTGACTTGCTCCTCAATACACCAATATTGCTGAGTGACCTTGTCAGGGGTCACACAGGAGTACAAAATGTTTCTTTTCCAGAGCCACTATTTTTATATTAAAAAAGAAATGGTGTGAGATCTGTTACTGTAGTTCAACTTCCTTTGTGTGCTGTGCAGGAAAGTGCCTATCAGCCTAGGAGGCATTAGGGTGAAACTTGGGGTTGGATAGGGCCCCAAGAGGTCAAACCAAACACTTGAAGCAGCATATGCTCTAGAAAACAGATGGGAAATGTAACATCCTTGAAATATGAACAAAGAATAATCCCACATTTTCAGAAACTACTTCTAATGCTATAATTTGTTTAGATGTAACAGGAAGGGAATTTTCGGGATGCATTAAAAATACCCAAGATAGAAATGTGTATGGGCCAAAGTTATGCAGGACTGCAGGATAACAAATTAAAGGTGTAGTTTACATTGGCTAAAAGGTGAAACCTTCAGACCGTAAAATAATACTGAAAAGTTAAAAATCGACAGTAAATTGCAGTTCCATGGGCCAGGTTTGGATGGAGGCAGCTGGATGACATATTTAATCTCATCAGACTCTACCCACAGGGTATCCTAAAGAATCAGCACATAGGTACAGAACTTCTCAAAAAAAAAGATAACAGGGAAATACACTAATCTTTTCTTAAATGTCAGTTCAAATCCATAGTGATTTTTTGCACGCATTCCTTTTTCATCTGGCTTGCTTTATTCTTCTGAGGTGTGTCTTAATTATCATACAACTATGAGGTGAAGGAGGAGCACAGGTTTATGTTCAGTAGTAAAGAAGTAAAAGCAGTTTATAGACAGATGATTTAAAAAATAAAATAACTCATTTTTACCCTCTGTGCAAAACACAGCAAGAATCAAAACAGGAATGTAATGCATGTTGCAATATTCACTCTGTGGAAAATCCCAGGTCTCTTAATTACTTTTCAAACATTTGCCTTGTGAATGAAAGAATATTAGTAGGACTAGTATTTTAATGTTGTTATATGATGACAAAGGGTCCAAAAAAGAACAGAAACAGAAGAAAGTTGCAATGGTCTTTGCTAAAATGTAAATTATATTAAAATATTTAATCAAATATATGCCTCAGTCTGCCCTCAAATACTTACTGTAGAGATTAGGATTTAATGGTCACCTTCTTACCTCAGAAATAAGGGGCAAAAATAAGATGGTAGAAAGAATCAAAGAAGTTAGAGCTTTGTAATGAAAATTGATATCAGCTAAAGAACTAGAACTCATAATTAAAACACAAAGAAGTAATTTAACTGAAGAGGGAAAGCATAGATAGAGAAAAGCACAATAAGTCAAAAGGAATGAGTTACAGACAAATAACCAGCAGGATTTAAATAAAGAAATGGCATTTCAAGGAAATGGAAATTTTTTTATATTCTTAACCTTTGGATAGAGGGCAAGAACAAAAGGAAAGAAGAATATGAATAACTCAGTATGGAAAAACTTTGGGATCTCTTCAGAACAGTAACTCCTCCTCAAAGCATGACTACCTGTGTGGCTGAACCACATTAAAATACATATAATTACACTTATCTTGTTGAAGAGTGTAAGTAAATATAATTGCACCTGTGTTTTGTATGACATTGAGAAATAACCAAGCAAAGGGGAATATGCATAAAGATGGTGTAAAATGAGGAAGGCTGTAGGACTTTAGATTATATGGAAGAACTAAAATATTACAACAAAATTCCTCCTAGCCATGTGGCTGTTTCAAATGTTTGGGCAATTACTACCTTTCAAAATAGGATAATATTTGCCAAATTATTGCATCTCTAGATTTAAAAAGTAATATTGACTTCTACCCATCTCTATGGCTGTGACAATAGATTTCAGTAACGACCAGAAAAGTTATTTGAAGTGATTCTTCAAATCTCTAAAGAAAGAAAAAAAAGAAAATTAACAAAAATAGTTTAATACTCTTTTTTATTTTAACCATGTGATTAAAGAGTATTGGATTTTAATTTTTTAATTTAAGGATTTACATGTATCTTATTTTAAATTTCTTCTACAATATCATAGAATCGTTAAACCAATTATGTAAAGTAATAATGCAAGATCATGACTCGGAATAAAGCTTTCAGCTGCCAACTAACAAAATTGCCTTAGAGATTGCTGCCGAAGGAAAAAAATGTAATCAAACATAAAAACAACCACCAAGTATACATGAATGGATCTTAAATCCCCTTATATCACATGCTTCTGTAGTTTCCTTAATGATGCAGGCCTTTTTTCTAAATGACATGTTACAAAGTCAGCAAAAAGAAATTGCAGTTAGGGACATGGCAAAGCAGGATTACCTGTTCTCTCACTAGCACTACATAGCGGCAAATTATCTGATAATTTCATTCTCAGACAGAGAGTGATGAAAATGACATTAAGGAATGGTGGAAAGGGGAGGAAAAAGGTATAGTTACAGTTTACCTGCATTTATTCACTGTAGTACCTTCAAAAAACTGTCTGAGTTCAAAATTAGTAAGGAGAATTCATCATTTAATGTAGAGCAGCAATAGAATATTTTCTGGGTTTAGAGTAAGAAAGGAAAATTGGAAGTCTACGATATGGATAAAACCAGAAAACTAGATATCTTTCTTTCTGCAGACAGTTCAACTTATTTCTTCTTTTGAAGAATGAATGTAAGTTTTAAAAGACAAAACATGGGGGGAAAAGCTTGTAAACTATTATATTGCAAACAACTGAGATGAATAGAGCTCTTTTTATTTCCTCGAAAGAATATTGAACCCGTAATTTTCCTCATGATGTTATACACACCATGACACATAGTATAACATTAACCTTCATCATGAGTTGTCAGTAATGTTATTTTAAATTAAATAAAAAGTGTAGTAGAACATTACATTAATATATAACTATATATATATATAAACAGGTTTAAACTCAAAGTTTTTTCCTTACTAAAGTGAATCACTTTTGTATTGCAAATTATAAAAGAAATAGTGCAAATTTTTGAATAAATGAGAGTTTCACTTGACTCTCTGGTTACAGTTGTAGCCAAACTATTTAGTTATACTGTGTGATACAGGACAATTACACCTGAGATTAAAACATAATCCTGGTCTTAAAGAATGGTTTAGCTCTTAAACTTATATTTAACGTTGGGGTAAAAATTACACAGAAGGAAATGCAGTCAGACCCATCCCAGACTCACTTTGCATCTGCTAAGGCAGTCGATGATCAGGTCCAAAATAATGACTAGAAAAAGGCATAACGCTATAGTTTCCACTGTGGCTAGTAGCCCCTGGTATAACTCAATTTTATTTTTTTTCCTACTGTTCTGCTTCATTTGTTTCTGACCTTTTACACTGAACAATAAATTTTAAGTCACCTCAACAGCTTTTAACAGCATGTACATAATTCCAGCACTTCTTTTTTAAATACGTGCTTAGAAGGTGACCATCTCCAGCTCTGAATGTATTTTCATGCATAGAGTCCTATTTACAACAATCTTGGTGTGGAAAAGTGGAACAAACTGGAGGATTCTTCCAAGCAGTAGTAAATTTAGCAGAGGGCTATAGCTAATGCAACCCAGCCACTTATTTGTACTTCCTAAATTCGGCAAGATTAGACTGGATCAATGTAAAAACTTCCATCAATACTGAGTAAGTATCAGAAGTGGCAGGAGACAGCAGGTGGTATTCAGAATACCAATCTAAAAATAATAGGAGCACATTACATATTTTAAACATCATAAAAATAATCCAAAACCCATGAAGTTTGGAGATTTTTATTGTTCTGCTTTTGGTTTGAGGATTTTATGAGATGAAACAGAACACCTACACACCTGTGATCATTAAAAACATAATGGCACATTCTGCAAATGTTGTACTGAAAATGTACAATTATATTCTAAATATACGTCTACTACAGTTCTGTTTAGACAAGTTTGTTCATTTAATTACATTTTTCTTTTGGATTGTTAGGCAATGATCATGTATAAAATTTGAGCTGTTTACCTTTCCTTGTTTGTTAACAACATCTTACACAGCGTTGCTTATCTATTCATTATAATTAGAAAGGGTTTCTTTACAATAAACAGAAGTTTAAAAGTTAATTATTTTCCCCTTTTAAGGGAAAAGTAGTTTACCCAGAACCTTTCAGTATCCTTCATTTCTGAAGTTTAAAATGTGGCTATCAGTGGCAACTGTGACTTAGCTATGGTGAATAAAACATCTAATTACTGGATGACACTTCTACATTACACTGTCTCAAATTTATGCAACCCCACCTCAGCAGTAGTCACATAAGAGGAAAAACACAGAAGGTCAAAACTGAATGACTGACCTGCAAACGTGTGTCTGGCTGCATACCTAGCACTAATAATTCATTTTCAAGAACTCTAAGCTCACATAGTTACTGCAAATGTTATTCTGACTTTTCAAAATGGATGCATGTCTTAGTATACCTTTGCTGTAATTGGTCAGCCTGAAACTGCATGCAATTTATCTCTCCACTTTATTTTTCTTTGCAGTGTGAAACATGGATCACAGGTGTTGTCTTTTGCCCAACCTGGAAATGAAACTTGAGATGCTTTTAGTAAGGAGGTAATATAAAAGAGAATCTTTATTTGAAGGCCTTCAGGAGCAGTCATGGAAAGATGTCCACTAAAACCCACCCCCTCCAGGAGTGAGTACATTTTTATAGGTTTTAGGAATTTAACATAATTGATAAAATGCGCCAGTTAGGAGGACAAGCGGTGTTGCAATTCCCCTCCCAGGTCAAGCCCCTTCACTGGAGCCCCCTCCCTTGGTCCATGAAGAGTTGTCCTTGGCCTTGGTTCCCTGGAAGAGCCAAGTTATCACAGGGGCCCTGCAGCTCCTGGGGTTTGGAGCTCTGGAATTTGTTTTGTCTTTCTGCCTGAGGAAAGGCCATGGAAAAAGCCACTAATACAATAGATTGCAGAGCTATAAATACATGTGCAAAGAATACAGGGAACATAACTGAAAAGAAAAAAAACATAGCATAAAAGAAAAAAAAAAGCAAAAACCAAACAGCATCACAGGTACTCCTTGCAATGCACTTTGGAATGAACAGCTATTTCTGGATTCATAAAATAGTTATTTAAAATCCTGACAGTTTTGAAGCAAAAATAATAGATGGAACTAGCTCATGGAACTATGATACTGGATTTAATGTTACTCTCTAGAGATTCTTGTAATATTACAAACATAACAGGATATTTTAGAAACAAACTTGTAACATTGGGTAACTAATTCTGTTAGTTTTATAAAATCAAAATTTTATCAAATTTGTATGTGGATATGATTTTAAGAAAATCATTATAAGCAGTCCCACCAATTTCAAAGGCACAATGTGAATTTGCTCCAGTAGAGGACATTTTCTTATACTTTGACTGAGTCACAATATAAATTCCCAAGAAAATTAGTTACATTGAATTTATTCTTTGAAATAAAAATATTAATTTATATATTTTAGAGCTTCATAGATATTGTCCTCGGTTTTCTCAATATTTCAGTGTGGTAAACAATAATTTCTAGGAAGTCAAATTTTCGAAGGTTCATTTTCCTTCTTTTCTTGTATGATCAAGAAGTCACTAATTTTTACCTTCTCACTAACTCCTGAACTGTGCAGGCTACTTGGTTTCAAGAGCCATTGAAGATAAAAAGATAATTTCTCTTCCTTTCAAACCTGAAAAGAGATAGGTGAAAACAAGAGAAACTAGAAAGTCATACCCAGTCTAGGCTTTAGATTTTGCTTTTAGATTTTTGCTTTTTAGATTTTTCCTTTAGATTTTTTTTTTTAGATTTTCATTGCATAAAAAGATGGTCTTAACACGATCAAAAATGTTATGTTTATTTTATTAGAAAATGGTCTAATTTTCCCATTAACCAAGAAAAATGCAAAGAGAGAAAAAAAAATCATCTCAGACTTTGGAATGTAAATTTACATTGCCTTATCTACAATTAAGACAACCAACCCAAAACTACATAGAGAGCCTCTCTGGAACAAAGAATTGGAAAAATTCTGAAGGTAATGCTTCACAATGACCAGAGCAGGTGTCAAGAGCTGATTTGGGCTACACAATCTGATTTGACAGTTCTCATGACATAGATTTGAAGCAGTAGATGTGTAGAATTTCTTACAAGGTCTGCGTTTGATGTGGTTTGGATTTGCTGTGCCCCAGAAGAATGGACTGACCATTAGCATCTTAAGTGTACTACATACATTTGTGGAGGATATCTTCCAAATCTGTTTCTTAGAAGAAAAATCTCACTTCAAGACACTTTTAAATTTCAAACCATTTCAAGTCAGAAAATCTGGTAGACAGACTACAAAAATGTAACACTGATCTGTTGTTAAATATTGATACAGCCATGCTCAAAATCAAGTGACTTGAGTAATGCCAAAATTCAAGTGCTGGGCAGTTATTTTCTGAATGTATATGGCATCTACACTGAAAACCTAATAATCAGAGGAAAGAAGTTAACATTTCCATAGACTGATTCCACTTTATCCCTGAATTGCCCTTTGAAGATTCAACAGCAACTATCAATTAACAGAAGAGGCCAAACCTCCCCTAGTGCCCCTCTTGAGCACCTGTGCTGCACATCTGAACTTAAATACTACTCCCAACACCAGCAATATCCAAGATACCTTTCAGGCCGATAATGTAAAAGTTGTAGGGGAAGACATTCAATGCATACACATTCTTTTCTATGAAAAAGCTCTGTGATCAGCTATGGCACAGAATCAATTATTTGTGGTTTTTAATTACCTTTATTCCACCATCATTGAGTCTTATACTTTTTACGTTCTCAACCTGTTTAGATATAACCTGTATCAAGTTTCGAAGTGACTCAGAAATAGATATCACCATTATGTTCATTCCTGTTTTCCATAGATAACATTTCTCGCCAATAAAGTTATTCAAGATAAAAAAATAAAATTCACAAAAATCCCACCCAATCTTAATACAGAACAAAGAATTTCCTTGAATTACTTCAGTTATCATAATATAAAAATAAAGTTATTGTCATATAGATTAGTAACTGTGAGAAAAGCCCAAGGCCATTAAAATGATTGCTGGCACAATTGTATACTGAAGCAGGGGCACATTCTCTTGCCATAGCATATCTAACATGACCATAAAACTCTCAACTTTCAAAGGATTATTGTAACTCCACTGTTTTAGGTTTTTTTTAAAATTATACTTTAAAATCTCAAAGAATTGGGTTCATTCCTTTAGGGTAGCAAGCACTGACATTTCTATAATGTACCCATTCCATAGTGTAGCCATGACTGACAATGCATTAGCAAAGAAAATTACCAGGAATCTGTCTTTCTGTATTCCTTCTCTCCTGATTATAATGAATTGTTCTTCCTTCTCCTGCATGCATTTTGAGCAGAGCACTGTGATACAGTCTTGTTCCCAGTGTATCATACAGATAAACTCTCTTGAGGAAGTCTCTGCAGTTATGTGCTTGGAGATACTGTCTGTGATCTCTAACATGTCACCACAAGCACAAAGTTAACAATGACCAAAAATAAAGAAAAAAATTAATCAGTAAATGAAAACCACCCTGGGAGGGATGTATGGAGAGGCAGTGGCAGACTTGGGAGTTTAGAAGTTAGAACTTTTATCTCCTGTGTCAGAAAGGGAATAAACAACAGCCATGCGCTGTAACAATGCACTTTGGTTTTCAGGAAATCCACATTCAAAGTTAAAGATAAAAATCTGAACTCTTTTGGCTGAGGAAAGAAAACTAACCTAGAAAGTTGAACCTTTGGACACTTTACTAGATAGGACAGTCAGAGGCTCCTAGTATATGGCTGCCATTCTTTTTGCCAAGACTTCTTCTTGAATCTAGATTGTAGGTGTTTTATCTCTTCAGTGCCTTATGCCCTTTTCAGACCAATTTAGTGAAAACATTTTTACATTATTCTAGAACTACCCCTGCAAAATTTTATCCAAATATTTTGGTTCATTTTTCCATCTGTCCACCTATATTTTGTGCATTAAGTAGAATTGATTGATGGGTGTGTATTGATTTGTGAACTTTTACAGGTATTACAGTCTTAGCACACTACCTCTTTGTGCTGAATCTTTATATTCTAGCAATTTTTTTTATGAGTCTCAGTTGCTAGAGGGCATATTTAAATGGAATCGAACAAATATTTTCTCAACTCGTTTCACAAAGAAAGAAGTCGTCTAGTATACTTTTTGCTTCAAATTTATATAACAACCCATGTACTCACAGTTTTTTCAATTTTGTGTACTTTCAGAGAATATTGGATGAAAAGCTTGAGAGTCCTTTATTGTCTTCACGGAGAGCAAAAAAAAACCCAGCAACTGGCATGATTTCCAAATGCTTTTAACACGCCTCAAACCTGACCTTGAAGGAAACACCTCTAAGATAAGAGTCAATATCTCAGGCGCTTGTTTTGTGGCCTGGACATGTTCAGAGAAGAAATTTATAGGATTTATTTTTATTCGTGTGTTCCTGTATGAGCTTTAATTTTGCTGGAGGCGACAGGAAAAATTTCAGTTGTCAGCTGAGATCAGAAGTGTAGCTACGCCTGTCAGTGCCTTAATTATGTTGAAAACAGTGATTTTAGTTCATGTGCAGTTACAGAAACTAAGAACAGAAATACAGCCACTTTCATTACAAAATAAATATATGCATCATTTCCTTTAAATAAACTGAGATTCCTCTACCAATAGTACGTATCCATATGTATGATTAGAAGAATACAAATAACTATTTAGTTTATGACTATGTTTACATTTATTTATCTTAAGCATCAGCACCTTCACTTTGCGTGATTAACTTGCATCTGCAAAAAGAATTTAGGAGGGGTGAAAAAGAAAAGAGTCTTACGGAAGAAACTTTAGGAAATAGGAAACTATGGAAGTCAGGTTTTGAAAATGAATGATAGCACTGACATTCCAGATTCTTATTTACTGATATCCTGTTTAGATTTCAGCAACATTTTTTTGTATTTTTTTTTCCTTTTTTTTTTTTTGAGGGGGGGGATTGGCAAGAAGACAAAGTGGTGGCATTATTTCTCCTTTTATTTCTAATAGGAAAGAACAAAATACTTTTTTTTTTAAATGTTGCTACTCTCATTTTCTTTGGATCCTTAGGTTTACATTCAAAAGTGAGTAACAGTTGCAGATCATCACATTATTGAAAATTCTGAAATATTATGACGATTTATTGCATTTAAGAATTTCCAAGGTGGATATCAGTACTCTCATCTCAGGCACATGCCCTCTGGGTCATTTCATTTCTTCCTGTTGGGAACAGAAAAATCAAACATGGACGTATCAGAATAAGTATACAAAAATTTTCATGAAATAAATAAATAAATGAAGCATTTTAACCTGAAAACATGACCACCAATAATTTTGCTAGTTTTTCACAATTGATTTTGAGCCTTCAACTTGTCTAAAAATATGAGATCCCCAAATCTATAACTTCAACTGAAATAATTGATTTTATCAATATTAAAATGTTTTCTCAAAATAAGAAAATAATACTAATATAGTAAAAAAATATATTGAATGCTAAAATGAAACAAAACTAGAGATATGCTTAAACATTTTTTTCAATATTTTTCTGGTTTAAATCCTATAAAACGCCAATATTTTGTGAAAAAATATTTTACTAATAAAAATATACTATATTGTAAAATTTTTCCACTGCATTTACTAGGAATGTTCTACATGTCAGACCTGACTGTCATTTTTTTTAGGTGGTACCTTGTTATTTATGAGAATTGAAAACATCTAAAATCACCAAACTGACATAATGTAAGCATAATAAACATGTATGATGAGACATCAGAGGTTCATCCTTCTACTCTGTAACAGAACAACAAAAAGATATTTAATTCAGTTTTCTGAAGTTTGTTGCCAGAAATCATATTTTCACAAATAAACCCTTTAGATCATTGGTTAGATAAGGGAAACTCCTCAACATTAATATAATTACAATTCAGCAAGAGTGTGAGTTTTATGAGTGTTTGGTTAAAAAGAAATAAAATTAAAATCTTTTCCCTATGACTTTTTTCCATTTCATAATTTTTGTAGGCTATCGCCATACCCCAATTACTTCTACTTTGTGCACATTATTTCTGGGGTTTCCTAAGCTCTTCTGCTTTTATGAATATTTTTGAAGTAGCAGTTATTATTTACCCTAAGGATAGAGGAACATGGCAATTGAAATCACAATATCCATGTCCTTGGAACAAACAATGAACTTGAGCTTTTCCTTAGATGTCCACAGACTCTTTCAGGTTCTTCAGGGAATCTGAGCAGTAATTGCTAGTTCTTAATACAAGATCTCTCAGCCTTTTTGCATGTTATACCTTGCCTCTTGCTCAAATTAAAGCATTTGTGTAGTGCCAAAATCTTTTGTATAGAAATAGTAATAGGAGTATAAAATGTTCAGGGTTTTTTGGTTTGTTTTTTTTTCAATATAGGTGTTTTGGTTTTTTTTTTTTCCCAAGCTCTAATGATTAATAATGTCACAAGGTAACAATGGGATATTTATCTCACAATTAGGAAGGTTTATGTATGAAACATTCATTCTAGACTCTTTCTATAGCCACTACATTAATGAAAAGCAGAATTGTAAAGTCACTTAAATACATTTCAAAGACAAGTACACCTTTCCATGCCAATGGCATTTCTATGTTATTGTGGTGGCACTGTGGGAAGGTTGTTTACTTGTGGGAGAGTTGTTTCCTTTGACTGGGCTATTTCTAAAGACTTGTTTCTCCCACATTTTTGCTGGCTAGAATAATATAATTACTTTTCTATTACCTACAAGACTTAGAATTCTTAAGGGAATATTTTTTTCTTTGATTATTCCACAAGGCATTCACATTGCTGCTGCTTACAATATGTCTAGCAAGCATGCTGAGAGAAATGAGGTGAAAAATTTTTGGAAAGACTCTGCACTATGTTCAAAATTTCAGAGTCATATGAATATGACTCTGAATATACACTCAGTTTTAATCACATCACGATAATGGCAAAGCAAATGCAAAAAAAAAAATTCTTTGATTTGCTGAGTAATTATGTTACAGCATCAGCCCTGTTGTGATTGACTAAGTCAGTATAGTACCTTATATTCATTCCTTCACATTTTATTCCCAGTATAATGTACCTTAAAACCTCTCACATATTCTCTGCCTTTTGTCCAAGATTTTCCCCTGAAGACTGCTTTAGAAGTTGCTATTTAGCATTAGAAGACGTATCAATAACATTATTATTTGGGGATATTGAATATCTATCTATCCATCAGTAATCTTTTCTGCTCTATCATTGCTAACACTCTCCATTATATATGGAACAGATAAATTAACTGTAGAAAAAACTTGAAAAAAACTCAGAGACATGGCAACTGAGGACCACATCCAGGTAATGTTTACAACAAACTATTAGATACAAACACAGCAACAAACAAAATCTATGCTTTTGTTGCTTGTTTCCACTTATATCTATAGGCACACCAGTAACAAAACGTCTGGTAAAGGGTCTCCAAGTAGTTGAAGAGCTATCCCCACCTTGCCCAGTTATTCTAACAAGGGTATTTGACCAGGATTCTAACAAAGGTCTGGACAGACACTGAGCATTTCCCTCATTAGGCTCTGTCAGGTCTACAAACTAAAAATATTCAGAATTATGTTTAATGCTTGTGTCAGAAAGGAGGAGACACAAAATTTAGTTAGACAAAACAGAGTTTTCAGAGAAAAGAAGAATTATACAAAAACTACAGCATGCAGCATTAATAATATGAAAAAAAAAAAGCCTCATGGACATGTTTTACTATAAAAAATCCTAAAATTCATCAGACAAATTGAGAAGCTACCCTAATTACTAGAATTGCTGAAAGATAGAGGTTTTAGCCACCTGACCACTTGATCAGACAAAAAAAGAGAATGAAATAGCACTGGGCACAGGAAATAGCAAACAGTTTCCTGTACCAGTTAAGCCCTACAGTATGTGAAAACATGTATGTTCACACTTTAAGACAACTCTAAATTCAGTCCTTTCAAAACCTAATAAAACTGGAAAAAATATTCTCATAAACTTTCAAGACCACAAACTACTGGGGCTTGCCCAAATCTGCTTGAGTAGTTTAAACATCAAAGGGCCAAGACTTGGAGACTGGAATTTCTCCTTGTTGCATGCATGCTAGTATCATCATTCTGTACTCTGTATGTAAAGAGGGACAAATATCTTCTTTTTCTGAAGTGTCAAGCCTAATGCATACCCCAGCCACTTCCTTGATCTAATACTAGGCCCTTATCAGAAGCTGTTTGCCTATATCAAGGAAGCTCAGTGAAATCTTCCTCTGAAGAAAAGTGACATTAAATTGGCAAGTAGGGAAAGAAAGTTTCCTAATCTGAATTACTATACTTTTCTCAGAAATCCATTTTCCTTCTCATCTCAAGAATCTGTCTTTTAGACTACAGTTCTTCCAGGATTAAAAGGGTATCATCTAAAGCAAGCACATCTCAGTGCTAAACCCAGCCAGAAGGAATAGGTAATACATTCAAATTAAACATTTCTGTTCCTCATGAATATTTTCTTCTATGAAAATATCCTGTGATCTCATTAGCATACAGTCATGTTTAGTATAGCTTCTGGTAGTGTACAAAAGAAAATAAAATGTTGCATAACCCTTGATTACTCTTGTACTGACTCTTACCTTAAGCCCTATATTTTAAATTCCATTATAATAGATAAAAGAAAAAAACCTAAAAGGATAAACATGAAAGATTTCTTTACACCCAGCCAAATAACTGCAAACACCTTACTATCAGATTGGAACCAAGAAAGAAAGCCAATACAATAAAAGAAATCAGAATGCTAAAGCTGAGCACAGGTCAACTCAACCCATTGTGGTTTGGTGGTGGTTTTATGTTAATTGCTTTTTTCAAGAAGGAAGGAGAGCTCAATGTATAGCAATACTCAAGTCACTTGAGACCAGGTTTATGGTCTCATGGGAGGCTGATGTGGCACACAGAGTCACAATGCCCTCTGACTGTGTTGGCTGTTTATAGAAACACACATCAGCTTTCCGGGGTGTGAGGCTATTTCTCACTCATGCTTACTTCAGACTGTGTCTCTTTAGAGCAAAGCCTGCCAATTCACAGGCTGTGCCGAACCTGAGTGCAGTTCTTTCAAAACTTTAGCCCTCTAAGAAGTGAAACCAGCTAACTTAGAATGTATTACATCACTTTGATTAGAACAATTGTTGTCGTCCTCACCAAACATTGATTTGTGGCCCCAGAGGTGCAAAGTCAGAGACTCAAAGATAATTATACTCAACTCCCATTTGAAGAGTTACATTAAATGACTGTAACAAATTAAATTACTGATCTCTTGAAAGAATATTAATATTGTTCAATGAATATGGGCCAGCTTCAACTTCTCATAAAATATCCTCTTAAATATGTCTTCTGTGGAATTACACATCTGTAAAAGCAGGTACCAGTGCTAACACAGTAATCCAAAAGAAGTTAAATAGGAAAAGTATTCTTTCCCATTTTTATACTCATTCTGAATTTTTTTTTCTGAGAAAAAGCAGAATAATTTCCCAATGAAAAACCCTCTTTAAAAGTGAAAATTCCTTAGTTATCAGTCATTTCTTTTCATCTTCTAGGTGGCCTTTAGGGCAAAATTTATCCTTCATGAGAATTGCTGGTTTCTGTGTTTTTTTGGTTTTTTTTAATTTGAACTGCTAAACAGCATAGCTCAAACCTTAGATTAAGTGTATTTTGGCAGATTCCTTAATCAGATTATGGTTAATAAATATACCCTGGAATGTGACTACAAACTTTTTTATTCTTGTAGATTTTTGTTTGTTAGCTTGTTTGGTTTGGGTTTTTTCCCATTACCACAATGGCAAATTTTTCAAGTGACAGCAAAATTTTGGCCTTTGTTGCACATAGAATTAGTTTACTCCATAGGATCACTAAGAACCAAATTCTTAGAAATCCTGAAGGCAGTACTTAACATTTGGATGTCCTGTAGCCTAATAAAATATTTCCTCATTATTTTAGTTTCCTATATACTACAAATCAAGGTGAGAAGCACAGGCTGTGTGGAATAATTTCACAGCAAACTGCTTAATTTTATAGTAGCCAGCTCTGAGAAGAAGGTGAGAACTGTGCCTCATGACTGAATCAAGAAATCTTTGCTGATATTTGTGTTCAATGTGACACAGAAAAAAGTATTTGAAATAAAAATTTCTGGGAAGAGGTAGTGAGAACAGCAGGGTTACCAGCTGCCCTTTAAAACACAACTGAACACACTTTGAGCCTTTGACCTCACAAGCATCAGGAGAGAGGGGAAGTGAGGGGAAGTCGGAGGAGAGGGGAAATTAGAAGGGAGGGGAAGTGAGAGGGGAGGGGAAGGGAAAGGAAGGGACAGGAAGGTATTTACTATAACTTCTCTACAGATTTGTTTTAAAAGTAAATTCATATTTAAGTTGTTTACTTACGTTGACCACCTGCTGTTATAAAAAAACATTTGTTGTTTTGATTTTTCATTCTGTCTTTTAGAGAAAAACGGGATTGTAAAAAAGGAATTCAGTAGTTAACTGTCTCAAAAATATTCAGAAGTGTTTGTGTTTTGCTTGAGAAGGATCAGAAAGTAAAACCTCTTCAACGCGGTCAGTTAATATAAAGAACCAGTCTCATTTTTAGAATTATTTTACCTTGGTATGGAGAACAGCTCAGTGAATTTTCATAAAGTTCCTTAGTTTCCATGGCAAATGGGGTCATTATTTCCTGTTAAAACTGATGGGTTTTACTTAAACTTTAGAAATACTTTTCACATGATGCCTACAAGACATGCAGAAACAAATGCACCAGAGGTCTATTGTTAGTAGCTGTTAGTTCTAAATCAAAATTTACACAAGGTCAATATAACCTTTCATTAAAGCCTATTGAAAACAATGAATGATATATTGCAGCCAAATAACTGACATTCTTAGCTGGAAATAATAGAAAGGCTTTGATTATTAATAAATTAAAATAAGGGTGGGGGGATAGAGGGAAGAGAGCAAAAATTGGAGATTTAACCCTGAGAATATATTCAATGCCTCAAAAATTTTTATCTGCAATAAATGAGCAGATGAATAAGGAAAACTGCCAAAGTTCTATTAGCTGTCATGCTCAAATCCTTCACAGCAGGTAAAAATTTCGGTGTTCTTTACACAGAACCTGTTTGCTCTATTTTGATTTTCCGTTTGCTAAATTATTCTGTGAGGTGTACTCACATCTATCTATCTATATTCATAGATAGAATATTGCTAGAATAAATTAATAACTATTATAGAAAACACTGGAACATCTGGAGGGTCTAAAATGTGTACATTTTATCCACATTTAAGGAAAATAAAAAAATAAACCTGGTCGCCCAAAATGATACACCATTCATTTTCTCTGACACTTTCCATGGATCTTTTTATGGGACTGTCATAAGAAAATTAAGTTCAATAAAAATTTGGTTTTGCACAGTCTGATCCAAAACATGCAAAACTTAACAGTGCTTCCCCTCCTGTAAGACCTTAAGTGGTCGTTTCAAAATACTATAGAAAAGTGATCTGTTCTCTTCCAAATTAGACACAGCGTTCCTGTGGGTGCCTTGTTAGCATGCCTTCAGCTGGTTTAAATCAGCATGGTGGTTCCCCTAATGGAAATGGAACTGTGACAATTTTTATCAGCTCATTCCTGTGCTCCTCCTCCAAGTGTTGCCTTAAAAACTCTATACACTGAAGTGTCTGGTAGTGCTTTGCACTGAGAGAATCAGTGTCAATTGGCATTAACTGAGTCATGCATTTCTTCTGAAGCAAACAGAAAAGCTATCTTCTGTTCGCTTTCCTCTGCACGCCCCAAGCTCAATATATAGAGCTTCTCAGTGGCAAGTGGGAGGCTTGTTGAATGGAAATTATTCCTTTCTCCACACATCCCACATTTCTATCCTTTCTGATACTATTTAATCTGTATGAAAACTCTTCAACTGCCTCTTGAGAATGCCAGCACTTCAAATGAGGAGTATTTGATATCACATGGGACTGGAATCAGGCCTATACATGTTTTTATAGAAACTAATTTATATAGAAACTAAGTACACTGATTTCTATTTGTGTTTCAGCAGGGAAACCAGGGAATATAATAGTTGCACAGATTTAAATGCTTAACAAACAGATCCCTATATGAACAGTTATAGTGTTTAATAAGCCTACAAGGAACAATGCAAAATCTTTGGAGAGCAATGTCAGGTCATTTTTCATAGTCATATTCAAAAGCTGAAAACAGCAGCTGGATGCCAAGCCAAGGAGGTCAAGAGTGGCAGTGCCTCCTATCAGCGATACAGACATTAGGGGGAAAAAGACCCATTTCTCCTCTTTGTCCAGTTTTGAGTATCCCACTTATTACACAGTTTCAAAATGCTATGGAACACAATGAAATCTATCTCACCAACCTCAGTACACATTGCTTTTCCTGTTAAACAATTGAGGCTTGCCCTGAATAAAACAGGTTCCTTTGCATACTATACAGTGCTTGCACAGTGTGTTTACCATACCAAAATACCCCCATCCAACTGACCTCAATGTCAAACATTACAACACGTGTAAGGAGAGAATTAAATAAGCAAGCAGAGCAAAATGAAAACAAATGCTAGACATTTTTACATTTGCCCCAAATTAGGGCATAGTGTGTCTATGTGTCCACATTTTAAGTCTTACTGTTATTCTAGTTTCCTACGTTGCCCTAACAGATCCTGACTGAAGTGTTACAATGCCACTTGCAATCTCAGAACCTAAAACCCAAAAACCCCACAAACCTCACAATTCCTTCAAAATCTGATTATTAATTAAGTTTTAACTTTTCAAAATGCCAACATGAGTAATACTGCTACTAAAAAAAAGATGAGTATAACAGTATAAAGTACATGTTTCTATGAATACTAGCAGTAGTCCTCCTCTCCT
>VZDJ01007754.1:15606193-15623811 GCA_008694505.1 Cyanoderma ruficeps
CTCCTCTCCTCTCCTCTCCTCTCCTCTCTAGGCACAGTTTTTAACTTTATACTGTGGGATTGCCCCTAAAATCTGGTATATTTTAGCCAAAATGCTAACATGTGCTTCATTTCTAGATGAGCGTTCTGAACCAAGACATCTGGCCTCATTATCAGTGTGGGTTCCTAATGGCCAGGGAGTGCCAAGACATTGATTGATTACAGGTACCAAAGGGTAGCATTGCACAGTCCCATCTGACCTTGGCCATGGAACAAACCTTTGTCAGAGGCTCTGGCTGTGTGAATACCACAGCTCTGAAAAGAAGTCCAGCAGCATTCTGTCCTCATATCTGAGACACAGCCAGAGGCACATACTTGAGATTAAAAATCTTCGCCTACGTTTAGTCTTGAAAGCTCGTACCCCTGCTCCAGGCACATACTTTCATTCAGTACTGATCCTTCAGTCAAATCCTCCACCTGTCTCCACCCAAAGCTTAAATATAGTCTTTCTAAAATACTACTGAAGGAGTGAGTCTTTTGGTTCAAAAGACTGAAATTAAAAAGAATTAAATTCTTTTGAAGCTACATGTCTGAAAAGCAGAAAGGAACATATTATGGAAATTTAAATGAAATGGAAAGATAAAATACAATTAAATATTAAAATAAAATACATTTAAATATGCTTTGTGTTCTAGCCTTTTCATCACTGAGAACTCACCAGATTTTCCTGTCTTCACGTAGGGAGGATGTGCACTGTTTGTCCTTTCTGCTTTGATTAATTCTGCTCTTAGGGTCCCTCTTCTCAATGTCTTGGTCTTCCTCTCCCTGTACATCTACTCTTACTGCCAGTGATCCTTTGTCATCTGTGGTAAGGTCTCATCTTACCCTGAACACTTCACTCTACATCTCCTCTTTTGTTTCAGAGGAAAGGAAGAAATTTCATCTCCCAGGATGAGCAAACCCATCGCCTAAGGCAATTCACTTTGATGAGTGAACAAGTCCAAATGACTATGGTGATTCCAGCCTCCTGACCTGTGATAACAGACCAATGAAAAGGCATTTTATGATACAGCAGTGTGCCAAGGTACAATTTTAAATCATCAACCAGAATTTGTAAGTTCTGAAAGCAAATGTTTATAAAACTATCACACAATCAAATAAGCAAGCACTCAGGAGTTTTCCTAAGAGCAAAGTAGAGCCTTCACTTCTACTGCCCTTCTCATAATTTAAACAAGCATAAGCACACAGTAACATAAGTTTTACAGTCTTAAGATAACCTTTACCTCAGTCTTTCAGCAGGCATTGCACAGGTATGAAATAAGTGAAAATTGGATAATTAGACTACAGAAATTGAATGGAATGCTCTTACTCATTTTGATTAAACCCTTTCACTACGTCTTTTAAACACTACAAACTACAGCACAGCTGATAAAACCAAAGTGCTTAATAATTCTATTTCAGATGAAGGGTCATATTAACATCAGTTGAGAATTTTGCAGTCATTTTAAGTAGAAGGCTAAAAGGAATGACAAGCAAATTGTAAACTTACTTATGCTACCTTGACTTACACTACTTACCAATTTAATCACGTCATACTTCATAATCTAAGAAGTCAATTAATATAGATGGCATGAACACACACACACAAAAAAGTTTTGCATATATTTAACTTTCAGCTTAATGATAAATTGTATCAATATTTTCTTTTGATAAATCTAATAAAGAGAATGAAAAAAAAAAAACTCTTTACTTCAAGATAATTTTATTTTTCTCTTATCAGCTAAAGCAGTCATACTTTGGGTTTCCGCTTTACAGTTTTCCTAACAGTAGGAGGGAATTTCCTCCAAGGCCTTATCAGCTTGAACCACAACCCCTGCACTGGTTTTTGGTTCACTGAAAAATTACACTCCCTTAATCCCCATCCAGGAAAGTTTTAATGAAGGCACATTTAGAAGTAATACCATACATGACAGTTCCTGTATGCAGCCAACATGTGAATCCCCACCTTTCCTAAATGGCAGACTAGACTTTGCACTGCAGTTGAAGAGAGAGCTCTCCTTCCAACTTCTGAACTACCTTTCCTTTCACTCTGACTAATGTGGTTTGCTTCCTCTGCTTAACATTTAATTTACATACACAAGTTGAAAACAAAGCTTGTTTTAAAAACTGTTCATTATTCTCAGACCATTTTCAAAAAGGGCAGAAGAATGATTCGCTGTGAAGTCCAAAACAGAATAAGCTAAACCCCTCTCACTGAACACTGCACTAATGTGAATGATGGCAGACATTTTACTAGCAAATCCCAAATTCTTGGCAGGAAAGACAGGTGTCATGACTACTTGGCAGGAGGCTGGGCCTACAGCTACTTGCACAGAGGCAGGTGACTGTGTGGCTTCTCAGCCCCACACTGCCCTGTCGCTGCAACACAGAGCTGCTACACAGGGTCTGGCCCATGGGGACAGTGCGTGTGCTGGGGCCAGGCTGAATCTTCTCAGAGGTGTTTGGGTTTCTTTAAAGGAGAAATTTAAGAAATTAATGATGGTTGTGGTGAAGCTAGTAGTGAGGAGAAGAGGGCGTCATAGAGGTGAGCAGAGCCCTGGAGAAACCAGTTGACTCAGTCACCCTCAGAAACCACAGGACTCGCTAGTAGGTTTGGTATAGTAGTTCCTGTAAGGAGAAGCTATATATCCTTGTCTTTACAGCAACAGCTACAACATCCATATTTGCAAAAACAGCAGGGAATACACCAAAATGCACATCCAAAACCAGCAGTGATCTTACGTCCCATAATCTTCTCCATCGCATAATAACATGCACCTGGCACATAACCCCACAGTGCCCCACAGACCATACACTGGATTCTAACAAGATCAAGCAGTGGAAAAATCTACCCATTTTGAGGAAGAAACTCTCCATCCTAAAATTCTCCCTGTTATTCTCCTGGAAAAAAGGGTTATGGCTGTGGAGTCCTTAGGGCACATTGATCCTGAAGTTCCCTTCTTGCTGCCCAGAAAATGATCATGTTGCTGCCTATCTTAGGCTTGGCCCTCTCAGCTAGATTAAAGAATAAATGTTCCATTATTGAACCCTCAAAACTATTTTCCGACATGAATCCTTTTGTATTTTATAATGGTTCCTTGCGATAGCTGGTTGCAATGATTGCAAGTCTAATAATGTCCATTTTCAGGACTTATATGCCTACCAAATATATCTCAAGAATCTGCCAGTACATAATTATTGTGTGACATGTTTTTCCAGGATTTGGAAAATGACAGGCATCACATATGTATCTACTCATATAAGGCATATTTTCATTATTTATCCAGCTGTGTTTAAAATCTGGGAAAAGAAAAAAAAAATTCTTGCAGGCTTCTCATTTCACAGTGTTTTTGATAGCAGTTCCAACTGCACCTTCACTTCCCTCCACCAGATATTTCTCCATTGTTTTAAGATTACCAAATTTTTCTTTTTCATAATTTGCATAGCAATTAGGCGTAAGTGCCACCACCATCTCATCGATGTAATGGAAAGCTGAATAAGAACATATTTAAAAACATAGGAAGAATGGGATCCTCTCCTGTTCTAGTAAGCTTGTGGAATTGATACAGTGGGACTTCAATTCTCAAAAATATTTTGTATTGTACTTGACTAGGTTGTACTGAACCTTGAAGTTTTCCTAGGCACTAGTATGACATATTCTTCCACAAGTGAAAATAACAGTGTCTGGGTCATGCTGAGCTGAATACTCACTGGGTATGTTGATACCTTCCACAGCTCAAGCTTTGCTCAATTTCTTACCAAAAAAGCTCAAATACATTTTCTAGTTTTATTTTATGTCATGTTTCATCCATGTTTACCTCACTGCAGGAAAAGCGTTAAAATGGCAGGGGATCTGTTACTGGTTTAAGGAAACATATCAAGAATAAATAGACTTAGAAGCAGTAAAAAACCCAAAAAAATTGGTGCTGTCACGATTTCTAATTATTGGATACCCAGCAATCTCAACAAAAACTTGCTTCTGCACATAATATAGTGTCTAAATTGCCTACAAATCATTAATATATTTCTTAATAGTAAAAATAAATATTAAAATGCTACTATGGAAATGCTTATCTCCTCAAAGGGAAAAAAAAAATTACATTCTTTTTTTTTTTTTTATGCTTATTTCTTGCCAGGCAGCAGAAATATGAAGTGTTGCATGATCAGGAAAATATTAATTCATACTGCCAGGTGAAAGCTGTTCAGGAGTCTGTGACCTTTCACAGAATATCCCGTTCATCAGCACGAGATGATGTAGCCAGTTTTCTTACGTGAAATAAGCTTCATTTTTGAAGAAAGACATAAGAAATAGCTTGCTAGGAAAAAAAAAAAAGTCATTTATGAAACATTACAGGGGTAACGGAATTCTCTTCACAAATTAGTAAATTTTATAATGACAATGTGTCTGTGAATACTTAATTTCTAACAGAAATAGGACCTACATATTCTGCTGTCAGTTCTTTCTTTGTGTGTACCACAATAAGATCACACTGGGCATTTTTCTTGTATATGACAGATAATAAATCCCTACTTGTTTGAACATTTATCCCAACTAGGAATAGGAAGAGCAGCTAGGCTAAATCTCACATCAGTGTTTTAATTCAGTTAAATCATGAGAGAATCCCCACGCATCTTAAGCAGTGAAATGGAACAAGGAATTAAACTACAATAAACTACAATTTAAACTTGTGTTTATGCCTCACACCTGAACTTGGCAGAATAGAAGTCACTGAAGCTGATCTCTTCAAAGGCCTAATGTTTTGGATTGAAATGTGTATCACCAAGTAAACTGGAAAAGGAACGAGTCTAATCTACAGCTTCAAGCTCAGGCAGCTTGAGTGCTCAAGAAATGCATATGTGAACATCTACAAATTTGCATTTATGAAAAAATGACTAAATTAACTGAACACATGAAAAAAGAGGAGAGATAGCAAGAAGATGCTGAATAATCTAGGGGAAGAGAATGAAATAGGGGAATGGATCATATACCATCTTATAAGATTATGAAATTTAAAAAAAAAAGGCAAACAAAGACCAATAATAAAAAGAAACTTCAAACCAACAAAAGTGTTGTGAATTTAACAACAGGAAGATCAGAACTTGTAACAATAAAAGCAAGCAAATCCTACAAAGACTTACTGGAGGACACATTTTACCCACCTTTATTTATGCTGCATATCATCTAAATTTACTGTGGATACAAAAACCAGAACAAGTTAACAATCTTACTGAGCCATTATTAGGAAAACTAAAGTCAGATAAAAAAAATAAACTGGGAATTTTTTTTTGTAGCACATGCCAGCTTCTCAAATCTGATTTCCAACTGTTAAGGAACTGAAAACAACAGATTTTTGTTGGGGGTTTTTCATATTCAACATTTCACATCCACTGAAAAATAGCAACTTGATCTTAAAATTCAAAAGACAGTTTTGGTTGAAATATTATAAATAAAAAAATTCACAAGGAGAGCAAACAAACACCTTCAACAATGCAGAATATGGTGGGAAATAGAATTACTAAGAGCCTGAAATGAACCATCTCATTCTTTTCCTTATCTCTGCAGTCCCCAAGGTAGACAGCCTAAACCAAACACCCCATCATTTTTATTAGGATATTAACCAGAAGAACTTTCTTCAGAATAAAAAATTACAAATTCCTTGGTTAAAAAAAATAGAAATAAAAGGACCATGAACCAATCTGTGTTCTTTTAAACATATTCTTTCAGCTAGGCTTACCTGAAGTCAACTCAGTGGTTTATTAATTTGCAGAAAACTGTTGTATCCCCTCTGGTTCTCAAGTCTTGTTCTCCATCCTTTTGGAAACATGATAGTCCATATTCCATCCTATCTAAGGCTCCAGTGTCCCCTTACTTTATTGTCCCACCTTGCAAGTTAGGAGCAGTTCCTCCTTTCAGCTCAATTGATAGCTTCTAAGAGCAGTAATCACCCCACTCCCCCAGCCCAAGATGCCTCCATTTTGTCTCCTCTTAATGGGTCATAATATTCAGACAGCAGATGAATAAACAAGATGAACTTTCCGCCACCTAAAATCAAATTGTATGACTTGCAAGGCCTCTTCTCCATCTGTCTGTCAGATATTGCACAAAGCATGTATCTCCAGAGATAGCATGTATCTCCAGAGATAGCATGTTACACATCTTTGAAGATTATTAATGCTATGGGATGATTTTTTTTACTACAAAGTCAGTGTAACATTCCCCTATGAATATTCCTGCTGAGATACATGCAGCTCTATCAGATTCAGAGAGTACATTGGCTACACTTTTCTAAAATTCTCCGGGGCAGATATATTTTCTCAGAATGATGTATTTTGGATTTTCTGAGTTAATGCTGTAAAATCAATGATAGTTAAATCAGTAGACATATTGAATCAGTTTGCAATTAAAGAGTTATTAATTGATACTGTACATTTGCATAATGTTTTTCAACTGAAAATCAAGTGCGTCCCTACAAAAATATGTTGCTTTTATACCTCATGGAGAGGGAAATGATTATAGTGCAATTGTGGTCCAATGAATCACAAGAACCACAATGGACCATAAAGAACCACAGTAAAACATCAACCCTTACTGAATCGAGTAAGGATTTTGTCACAGAATCACCGAATCACATAATAAGCTGAGTTGGAAGGGGCCCACAGGGATCACTGAGTTCAACTCCTCCCCCTACACAAAACCTTCCCCAAAAATCACACCATGTGCTTGAGAGCATTGTCCAAACTCTTCTTGAGCTCTGTCAGGCTGGTGCTGGGACCACTTCTCTGGGGAGCCTGCTGCAATGCTTAACAACTCTCTTGGGTGAAGAACCTTTTCCTGATATCCAACCTAAATTTCTCTGACACTACTTAAGGGAATTCCCATGGCTCCTTTCACTGGTCACCACAGAGTGGTGCCCCTCCTTTACCCCTCTCAAGGAAGTTGTGACTGCAATGAGGTCTCCCCTCAGTCTCCTCCAGGCTCAACAGACCTAGTGACCTCAGTCCCTCATATGGCTTTCCCTCGAGGCCCTTCACCATCTTTGTTGCACTCCTTTGGACACTCCCATAGCTTAATATCATTCTTCTATTTCTGTGACCAAAATTGCACACAACACTCGTGATAAGGCTGCACCAATTATTATCTTCAAAACAGCCACACTATTGCTCCAAGCCTTGGCATCCTCAGGCTTACTTTCCAGAGACTAAAACCTGCTGCCTTTCACCACAGCCATCAGTTGGATTGTGTATGCCCCAATTATCCATGCTGTGAATCGTAGCTGGAATTTTATTTTAGAAATACATATCAGGAAGCTTTAGTTTCTAATGTTGTTTCCAAATAATTGTCTTTAAAAAAAATACTTTTAGTGCTAAGAAAGTAATTATATTTATTAAAAGATCATCTTTTAAAAATCTGGCTCTCACCATGTTTCGGGTCCAGCAAGTTAGTAACACAGTCTCAGACAATTTTAAATCAGGCTTATTTATTTGTTAATCTTGAACGACTTCTGAAGAAGGATTAGCTACACTGAAGTTTGAAATTTTAATACCTAGTTGCTTTTTATATGTAGCAGAAAAGCTAGACAGATTTTTCATCAAAGCTAGACATATAAATTTTGAAATCCCTAATATATAGGCTCTGAAATATCTCAATTCATTTTCTTGGAGACAAAACATAAGCATATTTAATTCAAAGAATGATAAAATACAAACATAAAACATTATAGTTTTTTAATGAATCTAACATTTATTCTTCATATGAAGTAGAAGCAAACACAAATTTAATTTTTTAAATACTTACTAAATACCACAATATTTTTTTATTATAGGATCTTGAAACCTTTGCAAATTACATTTACTTTTGGTAGAATGAAACAAGGGTGGATTTTGGCCACTAACTAAGAATACCATGACAACTTAGCCTAATTACTGTGTATCTGAATTGAAAATGTTTTTTCCCTGAAATACTGAACTTACTAAGCAATTACACATGTGCTTCTGCACAGCACAGAAGCCAGCTGTTTGTGTTGGACTTGCACTTTTCAGCCTAGTGGATGCTGCATCCTCTGCAACACTCAGAACCTCTTTGAGGGTGTAAAGGAAACATTTGAATTCCTGGGAGGTTCTTGTCAGTTCACTCACTGGATGATATTTTTTTTTAGCTGGAGGACGAGTGATTGTTTCTTCTGGCAAACAAAGTCGCTCTAAATTTATTTGGTTCCTTCTTTATTTTAAAAGAGGACTGTAATGGTTGTTGGCTAAAAAATTAATGATCTCTCTTTTTCTTCTTTTTTTGCTGTCACTCTTGCACATCTGAATAAGCTGAAATCTATAAGTAATTCAGTCTTCTCTCAATTTAGTGAGTTCGTATAAAGTCTAACACTGAAAAATTTGCCTCCTTATTCTCTATTCTTCACTTGTGAACAGCTATGGTATGTTTTGATTTTGCTTCCCAAAAAGCAGCTGCTGAAAGATATAGCACATGAATCATTACATTACAAGTAATCACATTGTCCCTATTAGATGTCTGCACACATTCCTGTGGTAATCCGTTTGTCTGTATTGCCAGAGCAGATGTAACATCATTTACCATTTCTGACTGATCATTGGAATAAAACAAACACAATTAGAGACAGGGGACTGGGTATGGTTTGAGTAGCATTTGGCTTGGTATCACTTCACAACTCACTGTTCATGTGCTGTTATCTCCTGGCAGAGGAGCTTGATCATGAGCTCACATTGATGTCTTCATAGGATCAAAAGCTACCCCTCACAGGGCAGCAATCCAAAGGAGGAGAAACTCTGAAATTTAAAGAGGTTATTCTAACCTTGATGCCTACCTGTGGTTTGTCGAGGCTGGGCATGTCCCCCTTCAGGGATGGAAAGAGGAGCAAGCACACAGAGCAGCAGAGGGAACAATTCTTCTCCCCTTTATTCAAAAATTTGACTCCATTATATACATTTGTACAAAGATCAAGAGAATGGCTACTTCAGGTTGCCACCTCTTAACCTGGATAGTGGACATCACCATCAATCATTTCTTCTCTCAGAGGAGAAGTATGCAAACATTCAAAAAATACACATTGTTTAGATGAAGCTGCGTGAGACAAAGACAGAAGGCAGAAAACTCAGGGCAACACCTACCAAGTGGTCCTTTGAGTCACATGTCATAGTCCTTACCACACAACTATACCTGAATTTTTCACCTTGCGTCTCCAGGTTGGCAGCCCAAACTGTCATATTATTTTATATGACAGAAATAAATATGTCAACATCTTTGATAACTGACTTCTGACACGTCTGTTGTTCCATTTTCAACCTATTTTTAACTTGGTCTTCCTATATAACTTTGACTATATTTTGAATTTTTTAGTGTCTGTTGTCTTACAGAAAAAACACTCATGTTGCTGTACCTTTATACTACTAACTGAATAAATGCTAGTGCTTCATCCTCATTTATAACACCACATGTCAACTTCAGCTGAGAAAATACATAAAAAATAAAGCATTTTCTGGTCCCTCGTGTCTTTCAGTTAGAAAAACAAGTATCTGTTTTCTTTGAAGGAAATATTGCATTATCATTCTGTGGTCCCAATCCAGAAAAATACTTTGAAATAACAATAAACATAAGATAGTCTTAATTAAGAAATTAGGATTAATTATGTTTTTAAAGTTACATGTGTACATATGTACATTGTGGAGGGGGAGGAGGATAGGATGCTTAAAGTGCTGTTTCTGAAATAGTAATTTCTACTGTTTCTGAGGCAAGATCAGTCTTACTTCTTAAGTGGTTTTGAATTGACCTCTTTTTCTGCTGAAATATAATGTCAGAAAATATAAAACCGAATGTGCAGTAAGAAACAAAGAAGCCAGTATCTGCTGCAATGCAACAAGTTTACTCTGAAAACAATCAAGTGATATTTTTATTTTGCAAGGGTTACAAGTTGTTAATGTCATTCATAACTTCATGCTGGTAGCTTTGTGAAACAAAGAGGCTTAATACAAATGACCCCTGAGGCTTTCAAGATGCTGGTTCTAAAATTATGGTAATCTTGTCTATATTTCGGTATTGGTTCACTATAAAAGTCCCCTATGGATGATAGCTTTGGCAGAACAATGACACAATAATTTGTAGTAAGCTACACATTTGCTATAAGGTAAAATAATGCCTGCATAACAGGTAATGAGATTAAGCAAGAACAGAGATTTCCTTAAAATAAAAAATCAAAATGTCACCCTGAAGTGTCAGTGGAAATTCAGGCAGTGCAGATTTACAGTGGATTCCATGTCAAAACCAGGGTTTAAATGCAAATAGCTTAAGGATTAATAAGGTCTGGGACAACAAGTTGTGACTATATCCATGTAGTTTATATATTGCAAGAGTTTTAAGCTGACAGTAATGTCTTTGGGCTAGGGTGGGGATCACTCAGTAGGTACAACTAAATCATACTTGTTAAATTACTTTATAAATCACACAAGCAGCATAACTGAGATGAAGATTTCATTTATGCTTCAGCTTTTTTTGACATTCTGAAGTTGGAGAGAAAATAAAACCAGCCATTATAACAATGTAGAGTTCTGACATCTATACCAAAAGCTCTTAGATTTGCATTTTCTTACATTGTAGCAGTGGAAGACTAAAGCATACATAATTAAGAACATAGAGTGTCACCAAAGAACAGATCAAGTGACAGTCGTATGTATAGACAACTGATAAAGCTCCTGCCGTTGCTCACTTCCCCACAAATGGACTCAAAGGAGACAAAATATCATTTTATGTCAGGGAATAATGGTTTTACTGTGACAGTACTTAAATCCATCATCTGCATGTAAAATAAAACTGCTTCATACATGCTCCTTGTTTTGCTATTGATTAAATTTGTTTCATACCTTAATAATGACTTATCAGAGTCATCCTAACTTTAAATCCATGTGCATTATCTCTTTTTCTCCTAAAATGCTTTTAATAAGAAAATCAGTTTTTAACCTTGTAATGTCAGCTTATTTGTACAAACTTAAAAATGTACATTGAGACTCATTTTTTTCTGCATTTGTGATTCTTGTGCTTTATTTTTTGTGAGTATTTAGATAAAATTCCTCCAAACATCAAAAATTGTGCAGGTGAACTATAGTGCACATTTAAAATATCAACACACTTGACAAAGTATAGATTTTTGACAGCAAACATCCGAATAACAATTATACAATATTTTTAATAATAACAATTTTCAATACATAATTACTTTTCAATTACATAATGAGTAATATAAAAATAAATCTAAAATTAATTTGTCTCTCATTTTAAAACTTTAAAAGTTATTCCCAGTCCTTCAGCATTCCCTATCAGCTCCTTAGACACCACGCTGGCACAGACCCATCTAGTCATAAATGCCTTTAGTGAAAACACAAACTCAACACAAACTGCAAATATCTATGCTTTATGTTTGGTTTAGGTTTCTGGTTTATGAATGCAATTCTTATAGATAGATACTATTTTTGTACATAAAAACTGGTGCATGCATGTTAATAAAACCCACATAACTAATAATTTCTACTTCAATCTTTGTATGTCAAAAAGCAGAGTATTCAAAAAACTTCATAGGAAATTTCTCTGATGATTTATATAAACAGGAAACAACATGAAATTATTGTTTCTTCACATCAAAAAATAGATTTCAGGAGCAGGACCTTCATAGGTAAATAAGGTGATCATGTGTTATTTCATTGCAGAAAATTACTAACTTTTTTCCATTGAAAAAGTCTCAACCTACACTGTGAAAGAACTTCTGAAAGAATTCAATTTTTAAAAGAAAGTCAATTAAAAACAAGGACATTTAGGAAAACAAAGCAGGCTGAAAATATTTCTTTTAAAGTATTAAAAACAGGTGGGGATACACAAGCACAAAGATGTTACCAAATTATTCTCTTGGCTGAGAGGTTTGAAAAAAATCCAGCTAAGTAGAAGGAGATAATATTATAGCCAGTCTTTAAAAAGATAATTGAGGGATCTCTTTCCCCATTATGGCCTATAAAACTCCAACTGTTGTATCAGCTTACTCCTTGGACAGAACAGACAGGAAGAGAACAAAATTCACACTGGATCAAGCCTTTCCATAAGGAATTCAGCCAAATACAATGCCAATGCTGTATCATAAATACAAACAAGCAATTATTTAAATGAATGAGATATGTGGTTAGGTGATGGAAGAAAAACTGCATAAACAATCTCTTGGAAGCAGGTTTTTATGAGGTTCAACTTCATAACCAACCAGGAAAGATGGAAAGATTACACTGAGCAGGATCTAAGTGCTCATAACATGAGTGACCAGCAAGGCCTTGGCGAGAGGAGGCAGCGATAAAGTGGGAGAGCAGCCGCAGATGTCTGCAATTGATATAGCCATGGAACATGAGAAATAGAAATATGAGGTAATATATAATGTGCTTTTCGGTGTCCCATGGTGTTTGTATAAGGAATGGCACATACTCAAGGCACATTTCAGGCTACTACAGGTAACTAGTGCAAGCTTAGTATTTGGACTTGTTTTAAAATATAAAGATCACAATAAACCTGATTTGCTGTGTTCCCTGTCTTGCAGTGTTTATTATGATTAAAGCACCACCTAAGAGTTTCTGTCAGTTGGGGAACCTGTCACATGTCAGTCCTCTGTGAATATTACACATAAGATAAACTAGCCCAGTAACCTTACCCCATCATTCTATTCCATATATTTCAAAGGTCTAACTGTGTTCAGTCCTTGAGACATCTACCAAATAATGGAATCTCATGATAAACCAAGTTGGACAGTTCAAGCTAACTGAATAACAAATATATTAACTGAATCCAATATGCTGGATATTGGCATTATCTTAAAGAATGTTTGATATGCATGGAAATATTGCTTTAAGTACAGAAAGCATGTGTGCTGAGCTGTCAGTTCCTTGTGACATGCCATATAATTGTTTAGCTTGATGATTCTACCACATTGGGGTAAAATGCTTTAAAATACTTAAAAATTTAAAATAGATCATATGTATAACTTTGGAAATATGCTTGCTGCATAAATATGCCATTAAATGGAAATTATTATGTTTCCTGATTTGACTGTCTCATCTCTTTCTTAAATTCTGCAAGTCAAATTCTAATCAGCTCTTGGGATCAATTGTAGTGTTATGTAATTCAGTAGGATTCTAAAAATGTTTTGTATAATTAGCACCAGTTGCACTGTAAATCCAGATCATGAGACCTTTCTCTTCTCTCATAACATAAAATAGATTGCAATCCAGATTACTTTAGCAGGAATAAAAGCAGTTAGTATCACACTCATTATTTGTGAACAGCTTTACTTTCTGAGTGTGGGAAAATATATTGAGTAAGGTCTTTTGGCAGTTTGAGGGGTGTTGGTTTACTTCTTGAATCTCTTGACTGTATAAATTTGACTGTTTAAATCACTATCATTTGCAGCTATAAATCAGGTGATACTATAGAGTGCCTGGAGCATTTAAAACACCCTTTAACAAACAAACTTATGTACATTGTCCACTTGAAACGGTTGACAAAAATTATTTCTATGTTCCAGCAATCTACAAACTGAAATTACTACATTTACATACAAAATATTTGTTCACATGCTACTGTCAGCAAGGGAAGACATTTCCAGAAGAACTTTCAAAATGAACCTTAGATATGGACAAATAGCATCAATTTCCAATGGACACTGAGTGCTCATTAGTCTCTACTGTTGAAATATCCAAGGCTGTTACACCTCTCCAGTGACCTCAATTTAGAAGCTGATGCAAGAATGTCTTTATAGTTTTTACAGGGAAACACACACTCTGGAAGGAAATTGAAGAAAAGTAAGATTATTGGCGAGTGTTATTGACTAATGCTGAGAGTGCTGAATGACACTCCCAAGAAATTATGTCTGATTTTACACAGACCTGTGTCATTTGTTTCTCTTGGTGTAGACCAACAAGAGATGAATTGCTTCCTTTTCTAGGTTTAGAAAAGGAGGAGTTGATTTTTAGAAGTCCCTACCATCAGTCAGTACTTCAATGTATGTACTGCATCTCCCTCAAGACTGTATCAGGGAAACCTTACCCAACTTCTAGCTGTTCAAAAATTGATACTTGCACACAATTATTTTTTGTGCTTTCCATGTGTGCACTCTTCTTTCAGTTTTCTCAGTATCCCTGAAGAAATACTTATCTACACATTTGTGAAGAGAGTTCAAATTCTATTATGTCAGCATTAAAGGAGAATCAAAAATCAACACGGACTCAAAAATTTCTGTACCACAAAGGATAGGAATCTGCTCACTTAAAATATCTATTTTCATGATGGAAACAAGTTTAGCTCCCAACCATTATACATATGTGGCAGCTTATTTCCAATATCTTTCAAAAAAATGTTTCTTTCCTTCTCTTTTTTATTTAGAGAAGGTCATGTATCAGTAGCATGATGCTTCCAAAATATTACTCTGCGCATCCCTTTTATCCAATGATTGTGTTCTAAATCTTACAAAGCTTCTGTTTTCTCAGTCAACAGCAATGCATTCCACAACCTAAGTACCAATGAAGAGAAATATACAGATATTTTCTTTATTTTTATCAGTCTTGACTTTTCCTGATTTTGCTCAATTGAAATGCTCTTGTGAAAAAACAGCGGGTCTGTTCTGCGTCTCTCTTTTTTTAACATTCTTTTATCATTACAACATGCTGCTTCCTGAAGTGGAACATCTTCCAATGTTTAGGTTTTGTAGTATAAATCTCTTTCTAATTGATGAACTGTAAAGCTCAATTTTCAATTGATAGTTTATCTCTCTGAATCTTTTCTCTCCTTTCCATATGGAAGATCTTTTTCTTAAAGCCACTGAGTGTACATCTAAATTGGCTCTGCAATTCCATTTCAAGAATTCATTTTTTTTTTTCTGTAGTTAAAGCCTAGACTTACTCTTTCCGGTCACCTGATTCTTTCAACCTATCTGGTTCCCTGTATGCATACACTGACCACATCTGATCTCACTATCATAATCAGGATAATTATTTTTATTTCTGACGAATTATTCTAGCTCAGATTATGTAATCTCTCTGTATTAGAGAAAATTGTGTGCTGGGCTAGAATTTGCTTTGCAAGGGTTCTCAATGCAACAATTTTCTGTATTTTTACTCTTAGAGGAAGTACAATATGGGGGATATTCCTCCATACTGGATACTGGTATTTGGAGCCCATCCAAACCTAAGAATTCAAAATTTCACGCAGTTCCAAGTCAGATCTGGATATCATGCTGTTAGCTTCTTGACCTATATTTGGCAAAAAGGCAGACAACACTCAGTGATTTCGTTTAAATAAACCCTAAGTATCTGTTTAAGTATTAAGCCAGGCAAATACCACAATATTATGAATTATGTGCTGAATAGATCCTGGAGCTTTTACTCTTTGATCATCTTTTTCCAGGTAATTGTGCCAGTCCAAACTTCGGACTGCATTCCTGTATTATTTTTCTTTTCAGAAACACCGTATCACTCTATTTCCACATATTTGTTCACACATTCAGCCAGAAGCCTGAGCTTAATTAATATGCCATAATCAGGGTCTGATACTATGTGGTCAGCAGTTTAATAAAATAAAGATTCTGTCTACTAGAATTTTCAAAATTGCCAATTGTCTAAGCTTGGCATTATAAGGTGTGCATATCATATCATCCCCCAAAAAACCTTCACAACTCCAGTCAAGCTGGTTTATGCATCTTCACAATTCTTAACAAGTTCCTACAATTCACTGTCAGATCTAAATAATAAATTGTGTCGATTTGCATCTCGAAAGACATGTCTTCAGTAATGGTCCAATCCACATTGTGAATTTTTTTGGTTTTAGAGGGGCAAAGTAAGGACTAACAGGAACAGTTAAGACCTTGCCTTGCTTTTTCTCTCATTTTCCCTTTTTCTTCTTCCTCTTCTCCTTCCTCTTCCCCTTCCCTTTCCTCTTCCCTTCCCCTTTTATACCAGAATAAAAACAAGAAACCAATCAACCAACCAGACAGACAGAACCTCACTCTAAAGGTTTCCATTAAGCAAATGATTCTATTAAATCTAACAATGTTTAGATGCATATCTGCATGCTGTATTGTCCTATAAGAAGGAACTTGTTTCCCTGCTTCTTGAATTAATTTCCGCTTCTTTCTCTTCCCCCGTTCAGGTCTGTAGCCTTCTTAGAAGTAACTAATGCCTGAAACATTTTGTTGTTTCGTTTGGCTGATTCTCTGCCCCGTTAAGCTGTAGGTTAAGGAGGAAGATAACAGTGAGGTAAATTTCCACTTTAAAAAAGAAAACAAGTTATGGCAAATACAACTAACTAGAATTTACTTAAGGTAATATGATAACACCTCAGAAACTGGGAATATAACTTCATATGCCTTTAAGCTAACAAATTTCTATATTCATAGTGAATATGCAATTTTCTTTTTTAAAATGCTACTTTCATCTATTAACGCTATCTAATTTTTATAATTTGAATATGTACCCTAATTTTGTATATTGCATATACATAATGGTATCTATAATGGTATAATTGAATATGCTATGCATATCTAGGGACTTTATGGGAAAATATAAGGTATTATGATACTTTGTTCCTGTGAAAAAAAGGAAGAGTTGTAAATATATAAATGCTGAAGCAACAATGAGTGTATTTTACAGTAACAAAATAAGCTTAAAAATTATTGAGTCAGCTGCACACAGCTTTAAATTAGGTTAAGTCAAACAGGTGGTAAAAGGAAAATGCATGGTGTGGGAGAATGCATTTTGTTTCTATACATAAACTGGTCTAGCTCTGTTCATAGTTGGCACGTGTCATTTTTCAGTGAAATGGAAATATATTTTTGCCTTTATTATACCATTATTTTTTGTACATTCCGTCACTCTATTGACAAGGAATATGCCATATGAAGAAATTAGTTTTGTGTTAAAATAACATCACTAACAAAAATCAAAGCAATTACATTCATGCAGAGGTTTCTAGTACGTGTGAACACAAAGACTGAATCAAGGGACTAACTTTAGATGAAGCTTTGTTTAAGTCGCATAAGGAGGACTAGAATTTATGTCCAAGGGACTATGTCATATTAGGGAATTTGTCTTTGAATTCTTCTTAAAATTAAATTAAAATGTGATCTTTTTTATCCAGTATAATAGGTATGAACACATATGTGTTATTATTCAATAGCCCCATAATATACTGTGGCTCATGAATCTTGTATATTTAAATTTTAAAACTGCCACAGAATATGAAAGCTGTAGTTCATTATTCAGCTCTTTAGACAGTGGGGTGTATGTAATTATGGTTCTGAGCCATGCATTTTCCTACCTGAATCCTACAATCTTCCAGATAAGAAACTTTGTTTCTCTGGCAACAGTAAGCATGTGGATTGTATGTGGAAAAGTGAAGACATTTTGTAGAAAAACTGCATCAATTTTACTGCACAAGCCAACACTCCTGTTTCTTGTATGACTAGGCTCACAGTGGAGTAGGCCAGGCTTAAATAAATTTCTCAAGGAGTGAAGTTTTGAAAGTAGCTTCATGATATTCTGTTGAAAAAAAACAAAACAAAA
>VZDJ01007754.1:15623836-15676354 GCA_008694505.1 Cyanoderma ruficeps
AAAAAATCAAACAAAAAAACCACCACCCACACAGGCATAATTTAAAAAACCCACAGATCATAGAGTTCCAAACTCTCTGAACCGCTGAATTATTCCTATGTTATCTCTTATTTTTATTTTTATTTCATGTAATTTGTGTAAACATTCTATCAATGTCCATTACAAACATGGAGTAAGAGTGATGTTCCATAATAGTTTTCATATTTTTAAAAGGTAGAAAATTCAGTTCTGCAATAATTGTGTGAACTTCCACGAAATCTTTGTGGTGTGAAACCCTTCTCTTTAATCCTCATTTATAATTGTTTAAGCATATTTTCTTTTTTCTTAAAGTCTCACTTTGTTGCTGTTCTTTGAATTTACTACCAGTCAAAAATTTCTCTAACATCAATCCTAAATTCACATTTAACTGATATTCCTGTGATAATCAGTATTTTTTTCTTTATATTTCTGTCTGCATTGATGTATGGAAACAGGATTGTTCTTACATGCATTGAAGATATTTCCCACTTGATTCAAACTAGTCCCGTTTTTGACCTCCTCTTGTACTGTCTGATCTCTTTCTTTAACCTTGTAGGGTATATTCTCATACATGTTTTCTTCTGAATTCTGCTGTATGGATCAGAAGCCAACAGCTTTTCATAGTGATATTAGAATTTCCCTATCAGTCACATAAATATGCTTTTTAATACAATCCTTTTCTGCTTTTCATGATCTCACAAACACTATTCACAGATATTCTGTGATGAATTAATAAATGAAGGTCTTGCTCTTACAGTTTTTCAATTTAGCCTAGCTTATACACAGCAGTCTTGTAATTACTGTTTAAGTTCATGATCTATTTAGTATTATTCCATTTCATTCCAGTTATAATTTTCAGTCTCTTAGCACCATCCTATGCATTACCTACATTGATATTCTATCGTGTGGGCAGTACCTTAGCAATCATGTGCCATCAGCACATTTTTATTACTTGTTCCAAGGTCATTAATGAAATTAAAATATTAAGTAAGATTGATCCCAAGAACAATCAATGAATGATTCTCTCTAACCTTTTCAGTACCATTTATTATCTTCTCCACACAGCCAGTTTCTTAGATCATTTTTTTTCTCTTTTCACCTCTCTCATTATGAAGCACCAGCAGACTGCCTTTACAGAACTCCAGGCACAGAACCCTTTTTGCCTAGCAACTTATAATCAGAAAAAGCTGTATATTTGTCACATTCTAGCCCAGAAAACTACCTCATATTTAGTTTCTGTTCTGTATTCACTAAAGTATGCTCTTCAGTTCTTTCTCGAGTATCTGTTTTCAGCATCCGCCTTTACCTCATGGTCAGGTTGTTTTCTTACACTTGGCTCTCATTTCCTGCCCAGCAATTTTGTGACCTTCCTGGTAAGTTCTGCTGTTGAGAAAATAGCACTGAAATCAGCCTCTCACCTCTTTCATGACTTTAAATCTGCACTTGAACTTCACAGTTGTTTCAACCATACATTTAATCTTTACTTGCCTGAGTTTTCTCAGTCGAGGCTCTATGCATTTAAGACTAATATTTTTATTATTTATACCTTAATCTTAGTTAAGATACTAAGTTACTTATCTAAGCTTAATTAAAAATCTATGCCCTTAGTACCCTTCTGTTCGACTCATCATCAGTTTCATCACTACTCTTGATAATCTTTTCTTCCCAGTTCTCAGCTTTGATGAAGCACACAGAATATCCCCCTCCTACTCAAAATCTTGTACAAATCCTTCTGCATTCCCTTCTCTGGTTGTTTGATTCATAAACCTTTTATCTTCTGTTTCTTTGTTGAATTAAGTAGTCACCTGTTCAGAACATTTATCAATGACCAGGTGCCTTTTTTCCAAGTGGCCTCTGTGGACATAGAAAAATGCTTACCTTTCTCACATAGTTTGCCAATACTAATTATTTCAACTTCCATTTAAAAAGAAAAACTGCTGCCAACAAAGACTGCTAAGTGGAACATCCCTGTATTCTAATACTTAGCTAGCTTATTTGTTTATTAAGAGCAGGCAGGAAACCAACCTAAACTGAATGATTGGCAGGAAAATTACAGAGGTTTTTCCACACCAAGTTTATAGGAATTATATCTCTCTTTTGTGACTGCACACCCAGAAGCAGAAAGGGTCTTTCTTCCACTGCCAGATGTAACAAGCTCTCCCATCTTGGGAGTCACCATCCTGTGTTCACTCAAGGTTATTTTCTGTCCATATCTCCTCCTATGTAATAGCAGGAAGAGAGACCTCTGAAGGGTCTCTGTGGAGATCCTGTTGATCTGCACTTCATCTCAGAAGGCACACTGCCTACTCCTGAACTTCAGTTTTCATGATCTGTCACGCTGCTGAGGTGGATCTGTCAGTCTAGCATGTCATCCAAAAGTAAAGGCTACACTAGGTGTTTTACCCTTAGAACTAAACTTTCATTATGTGAGCGTATTTTCTTATTAGGTGAGTCATTTTCCACTCCACAATTACTGGTGTCTGTGTATCACACTTCCTGTCATTTCCTTATTTTTAGTTTTTCCATCCTGAACCTGAATTTACATTTCTAAAGGAGTGTTGTTATTCTGTGTGCATGGGTTTGCTCTGGTACCTGATCCAGATAATCAGCGTGGAATTATACTGTGCTAGACTATGGTATACTATGCCTACTTTCCCCTAGAATTGTAGTCTCATAAAACATGACCTTAAATCTTATCCTAGACAGTGGATTTGTCTAGGTCATTGGCTCTTATCCATTTAGGAAGACTAAAGTACTCATTCTTCTTGCTGTCTCATTTCATACATTACTCTTCAGACAATGTCCATAACAAACGGCTATGAAAACAGGGCCAGATGAGCCACAAAAATGGGAGCTAATCAGTTCTGTTCTTGAATCAATGACTGGTTTAGAGGATGAATCATTTGACTTCTCTGAACATTTATTCATCATCAGAAAGTTGGGAAAAGTACTTCTCTTTCAGGAAAATTATGGTCTGAAACATATTGTGTGTCTAAATTGTCTAAAACTACCACATCTGCACTCACAAAAACAGTCCAAGAGAAACCAAAAAAAAAAAGAGGACAAACTGGGGAAGCAGTGATTAATTTCCTTACATTTATAGCCAAGGAAATTGCAAATACCCCCACCCCCCCTTCAAGTAATGCTGAGAAAAAAAGAAAAGGAAAACATCAAGGCAAAGCTTTATACAGAAAAAAATAGCAATGTAAGAAGTACAGTACAATTTTTATCATCCAAAACATTAAAGAGAAGATCACAGAATCAACTAGGTTGAAAAAGATCTCTGAGATCAAGTCCAGCCTATGACAGAACACCACCATGTCAATAGACCATGGCACTGAGTGCCATGTCCAGTCATTTCTAAACACCTCGAGGAACCATGACTCCACCACTTCCCTGGGCAGCCCACCCCAGTGCCCAATTACCCCTTCTGTGAAGAAATTCTTCCTGAATGTGCAGCCTAGACCTCCCCTGGTGCAGTTTAAGACTGTGTCCTCTCATGCTACTGCTGGTTGCCTGGGAGAAGAGGCTGACCCTCACCTGGCTACACCCTCCTTTCAGGTGTTTGTAAAGAGTGATAAGATCTTTCACAGAAGCACAGTCTGGAAGAACTAGGAAACTTTGAGTAGGCAAAGAGCTGAACTCAAATGAACTTTGGTTTGTTACTAATTTTTTTGAACCATTGATAACTGTTGATAATTCAAGTAAGTTTTAGCTGTTGGTGGGAAGCTTGAACAGATTCAAGGCCTTTTCTGCCTCTCACCCCACCAGGGAGCAGGCTGGGGATGTACAAGGAGTTGGGAGGGGACACAGTTTGGATGGCGGATCAGAGGGACATTTCATATCATATGGTACCATGCTCAACAGATAAAAACTGTTGGGAAGCAGAAGGAGTGAGAGAATGCTAAAGAGTCATAGAAACTGTGTTACCAAGTGTACCATTGCACGTGATGGAGTCCCACTTTCCTGGGGATGGTTGAATACCTTCCTGCACATGGAAAGCAGTAAAGGAATTATTCATTTTGCTTTGCTTGTGTGCACAGCTTTTGCTTTATCTATGAAATTGTATTTATCTCAAGTCATGAGTTTTCTCAGTTTTACTCTCCTGATTTTCTCCCCCATCCCACCCTAGAGGAGTGAGCGAGTGGCTCTGTAGGGCTCAGTTGCCAGCTGTGGTTAAACCCTGACATGTGCTTGAACATTTTCCTGTGCCAATACACAGAATGCAAGGTCAGGCCCTCTGAAATTTCTTCCCTCAAATTTCAACTAAGTGTGAAGAAAAAGCAGCATTCTGTTTTGGAAGCCCTTGATTTTTTTTCTTTAATACTAGCAAGACTGATAAAGTTGTTATCAGCATAACATGGTGCTATTTTTGTTTAATTCAAGGAATAATAAAATAAATATAATGAAGATAACAATAAAAATGTAAGTAATAAGTAATGAGAAAAGGATATTTCAGTGTCAGGCAACCTTAATTGGATTTCAGAACAGATGGAACTTCATATATTGGGAGAACCATGAAGTTTTGTAAGAAGAAATACCCAAGCAGTATAAGCTAGTGATATACAGGCAAGCAGAATTAAGAAAAGCTTTATCCTAAAGGATTAGTTTCTTCCCTCCTCCACGTACTTTTACTACCTGGCAATTTCTGAAGCAAAGTGGTAAATGTGAAGCAGGAACAATCTACATAATGTGTGTGAGGAAGCAGCATAACATCATTTTTATGAAACTTTGAGAAGCAGAGGTAAAAATAAGGTACAAAACAGACTCAAAACACAAAATAGAAATCACATTTATTCATGTAATGTTTCAGGCTTTGATATGCCTCATGCTTTTGCAGAATCGTTTCTCCCAGTGCAAGACTGGAAACCCACTTAATCATAATTTTCACTTCAGTCCATCATAGTTTGTAATGAGGGAGTAACAACTGGCCTAGCACTTCTCCGCTGCTCAGTGTCAGACAGTATCTAAATTTCTGTATAAAATTATACACCATTTGGAAATTGCAAATGAAAGAATGCAGATTAATTTCTCTTATCCAAACAGTGAATCATCCCCAATTCCAAGAAATTAAAACTGAGCACCAGTGGAACAATTCGAAAGTGAGGAAATCATCTTGGTTTTTTATGCTCACTGAAATCAAGGAACCTAATAATTTCACCATATCGAGTCTATACATAAGTGTGTGTGTACATCGTTGCCAATTAAAAGAAATTGCTACATATACAAAGAATTGCATGTGTTAAAACTTAGACTGGCCATCATGACCTGTCAAAACTCCTTGCAGAATCTTTCCTTACAGTTACCTGTAAAATCCGCATATGCAACTACTGACAAAGTTGGCAAACAAGTATTTTTAATTCTCAAAACTTTTACATTCCAATTTTATTAAGAATATCTTTGGAACACAAAATGGAGACTCGGTTCCTTTGTAACAAAATTTCTATATACAACAGGATGGATTTAATTTGGTATTCCCTTTGTGAAATCTGGTATTTTAAACCAAAACTCACGTAACTCTTTTCAGTTCCCCAGGAACAGAACACATAAACCCAGATGTAGCAGAGGACTAGTATAATTTGTAAAAGACATCGATAACTTCTATATTCATCAAACTCCTCTATAATTTTAGCCTTAAATTAAATCTGAACAAAACAGAGGAAGACATAAATAGGGGGAATATTAAGAGAGAAAATTCTTTATTTGAAGGAACAAAATCAGTAATGATAAAATATTTCTTTTCTACAGCATTTCCTGAGTAATAAAAGCCTTCACGTGCTGCACAAACACTAAAAGCAAAGAGTAACATATCCAATTCCAGAGAATTCTATAATCTCTATATTTTTACCTTTTTAAAATATGCTAGAAAAGCTGGAGTAGAAATCTAAATAAAGATCGTTCTCCATCATGTTTGCCCATATGCCTATTTGCTTCTTTTAGCTCTTAGAATCTTGCATATATTACTTGGATTAGACCTGCAAAGGCAATGAAAAAAATAGTATGGGCACAGAAGATCAAAGTTCACGATATACATGATGGAATTTCCTGTTAAAATGGATCAAAATTTACTTTTAGTTGCTTTCGAAGAGTGAAAAGTAGTGCAAAGGCAAAATTAGTGTATTGCATTTCTTTCACATTGTGCAATGTTTTCCATGTCCAGAACGGTGTTTTTAGTCATAAAATATGCTTGGAAATACCCCAGTTGAAGGGAACACTGATTTTTTCCCTGAAATACACATTTGCAGGGAAATTTTTTTAAGGTTTTTCAAACAGTTGATAATTTTACTAAAGGGAGATTGAGGACAAAAAATGCTTTTGAGAAGAGATTACTTTGACAGTTAATTCATAGTGTAGGGAGGAGGTTGGTTTCTTTGCAAAGGAAAGATTTAAGAAGGTGTGATAGGATTTCTTAGAGGAAAAGTGGCTTTTTAAAATTTTCTGGAGAGAGAAGAGGTCTTTAAACCTATAGATTATAAATGAACTGCAGTTCTTTGGTTATCCAAGGAAGTCAGTGACTAGTCATTATTCATCTTGGGCATGGTACTTGTATTACTTTGCACAAATTGCTTTTTATTCTTTAATTCTAATTTTCATTTGCCTAATAGCTGAAGGATGAGTAACAATATGAGTTTCATGTAAAATTTCCTGTGCAAATCTTTAATTTTTGGAACTATTTTATAAAATGTTCATAAATCTAATTCCAGAGAGTCTTATATAATCTCACTAAGTCACATACAGAAAACACCAATCAAACAAAAGGAATAATAGTTCAAGCATATATGAGGTATCAATCAAATTAAAAGAAGAAATATGAGAACAAATGTTTGTCTACAGCAAGATTAACTTTGTCTCATTTGTCCCAAGAAACCATTTATGCCTAGTTTGGCAGTCCCATGAGCCGATGCTGTAACTGTACAAGTACCTTTAAATATTTCTTTAGCAGTTCTCATGCTGTTTAAAAAAGTGGCTCTCTGTGGAAACATAGCCTGGAAATAGCATGAAATAGTTCCCTTTTCCTACCTTTCAAAATTAAATTATTCAGCTAAACAAATTTAAAAAAAAAAGACTATAGCCATAAAATAAAAATTGGCACTAAATCCAGTTCTATGCATCTTTGAACATTACAATTGTGATAGATTCATTAGCTGCAGGGTAGCTGGGCAAGGAGAAGCCTACTTTTTTATATGTTTTAGCAGTATATTTACCTTTTTTTTCAATAATGAAGACTTTTTATTCGACAAATTTTTTCTCCCTTTGTAGAATCATGAAAGCCTACTGATATGATTTATTCCACCAAAATTTGATTTGAGCTATTCAAGGAGTCTGATATATACAAATTTAGATAGGATTGCAGACTACAGCCTCATTTGGATATTGTCTAAATATTCAGCTTTTTTCCTTTTATTTTTTTTCCTCCTCTATGTATTTTCTCAAATTTTTTTTCTACATAAATTAAAGACAAAGAAAGAACTCTTTGACTGGACGAGTCAATGTTGTTCTGCAACCAGTGGCTGAGTACTTACATGAGTTCCTAAAATACTTTAATAGACATTTCTGATGACACTGGGACAAGTTTCATCCATATTTGCCTTTCTAAGTAATGTTTAACATCCAAATACTGTGGGGTTGGGGGTTTAGTGGTTTTTTGGGGTTTTTTTCGGTTGTTGTTTTGTTGTTGTCATTGTTGTGGTTTGGTTTTCCATGAAGCTAGCCCTACTAATTTCTTCAGTAAGTACCCTAGCTAGCAGTAGGGTGAGGTTTTTTTTAATCAACTCCCCAAAAATAGATATGTCTGATGAGGGTGGGAGTGATGGAAATGGTAAATATACAGCTAGTAATGAACAAATGAAAACTTTAAACAGTATAAAAATAGAAATTGGTATCAAAAAGTAGTTCTTCCTTAGCAGCTTCCCATAAAACCAGCAGTATTTCAGTGATTCTGTTTCTAATTCAATTTCTCTCCTTGCTGTCAGAGGAGGAAGAGATTTTGCAAAATGTAAAACTATAAAACCTATTCTGCATTTTTTTTTTCTGGAGAAACTCTGAAAAAATATCTATTCTTCACTTGAGCTTACAATGTCAAAATTTCCATCTGAAGAATAGATGTTGTTGCTGAGCATCCTGTCTCTTAATAAAGTCGCATTAATAGCTTGTTATTCTGTCTCTTCATGGCTAGAAAAAACAGCTCTCATGGAGTCCTCCCCCTGTGTTCCAGATCAGAAAGAGCCAATAGCAATAACATGTGCCTTCTCCCTTATAATAAGGGAGTGATGTCTGATGTGTTTTTCTTAATAAGGTCCATTATTTTCTGTAATGACACTGGCAACAAAATATATAAGCGAATGTTTGGAACCTTAAGATGAGATCTCAAGTATAAAGAAGAATAATGCAATTCTACACAAAGAATTCAATATTGGTGTTTGAAGCTGAAGATATTTAAAATTCCAAACGGAAGAAATGTACTTGGGAATTTCATTTCCGGTTTTCAGACATCGAGGTTACCTTTCATAGACTGGGCACTTAATTCAAACATGCAGACAAGACTAAAGTCTCTGGGGCTTATGAGCCACCTAATTAAGTATTTCATGAAAAGTCTAGTACTGTGTTAGCATTTAGTATAAAGCTATAGGTCTGGCAACACTTAAGACCCTTTCCACACATAGAAAGGTTTGCTTTAAGATGCACCTGATTCCTGAATGCCAGTGATATGGCAAGTTATAGAAATCAGAGGTACAGAGAAATTTTTCTTCCATATGAAAAAATTCAGTGTTTTAAGAACACTATTTCTTTCAAAAGAAAAAATAATTTCTCTCAGAATGGTAATTCATTAATACAATCCACTGTGTCCAGTAGTAGGAAAACCACCACATACCTGGGTAGATAGATGAAACATTTTGCTGGTAGTGATAACCTCTTTCCCATGTCTTGGAATCTGGAGAATTTCTTCCAATGAGTTATCATCAGGTAGGCTTCACACTCTAGTGAGTGACTAATGCACATACACTTATGTGTGTGCTGTGCATATATATACATATATATGCAGATAGATGAGAAGGGGGAATTTCCATATGTATCTGTAGCACTATAATAGGAAAGACAGCACATTGCATTTTTAAAAGAAAATTACTGATATTTTGTTATTTATACAGACTGTCACTCCAAATTCACTTGTTTCTCTCCCTTGAACCATTGTTCTCTTTTGAACACGTCTTATATTTTTTCTTTAAATAGTTTTGTTGCTGTCCTATACCTGCTTTTACTGTGTCATTTAATTACTTGAAAAATCTATTTATTTAATCCTGCATATAGAATTCTTAAATATGAATATTATCTTTAAATTGAAGCCAACAGCATCCAGTTTGTCAGTGCGCATATACGACACCCCTTAGATTCACCAAACTCAGTAGACTTGAAATTTAAATATTCAGTACCCTCTAAAAATACATTCATGTCCCTGAAATTCGCTCTGTTGGTGCCTAAAGTTTTTTCAGGCAAAACTTCCTCTAATGTTGCTAATCCTAGAATCAATCCTTGTGTCCAATATGGTGATTACAATTTAATCTTTCTCTGAGGGAAGAATCCAACTGCCTTCTGTTCTAGATTTAAGAAGGATTCTGAATTGCATGTAGGTGAGAGGAAGGGCACACTGAACTGTAAAAACGATCTGGTTTTTGTCCTAAATCATACCACCAAGTCCCTTTTTTGTTTGTCTGTTTGTCTGTGGGGGTTTTTTGTTTGTTTGTGGGCTTTTTTAATTGGCTTTTTATCTCCTGAAACATCACTTCATAGTTGATCTCATAGGTTAGAAAACCCCATTGAAAATTGAACTGAACTGATCATGTTTCTCAGCTGCAAAACACCATTGAGTTCACCTCCCTGCCAGGATTTCAAGAGACCCTGGCTGAGGTGTCCCCACTCTGCTCCACACTCCATTCCGTCCTCCTTAGGAAGTGCTATAGTTGCAGATTGTGGGTGTGGGGAATCACTGTGGAATAGTTTTTGAGCTGCTAACTGCATTATATCCAGGGAGCAACAACTGTATTTTACCCTGTAATTCCCATACCATTATAATCTCTGTTAGTGGGTGAATGCAACTCCTCAGTTTCTTCTGATTTTACCCCCAGTCATCTTTCCACATCCACCATACTGGTTCACAATATTTTGTAACTGATAAAAATATTATCAATTTAAAATGTGAGCTATGGAATTATCTAATTGCTCAAGATTGAACGAGTTGCAACAGGGAAGTCCTGGAACTAAAATTTTAGCACAAAACTTGGGTCAGCTTATTTTCAAACACAGGAAGATTGTTTATCCCAGACTGAAGTTACAGACAGATAAATTTACAGAACAAGCAGACAAAACTGCAAAATCTTCAGAAGGACAGGAGGCTTTCTATGCTTTTCCTTTATTCACTGTAGTACCACAACATTCAGATCAGCTGATTGCATAAGATCAGCTGAAATTTCTTCAGGAATACACAAAATGTGGCAAAAACCTCATCACTTTTCTTCTAAAAATGCTGGCTCTCTATAAACCATTGGTACAACCCTACATTCTCGTGGTGGAGTCATACTAATTACTATATAATAACTACAATAACTACAAAGATAATTAGCAGACAATTTTCTTTTATTAGCACATTATATATATTATGTAGTTTCCACAATGTGTGAAACGCTGATAGTCACTGAAAATATATTTCTCTAGGTATTTAGAATCCATACATAGTATTCTCACAGCAAACCATTAGCAACTCCTAATCACATTCTGATGGGCATTCCTTTATTTTTATTATATATCTAAAGCTGATGTGATGTTCTCCTTGTTGGAAAAAAATGCTCCTTATATTCATGCTAAAATTAAAGACTTATGTGTGATTTAAGGGTCCAAATCTTGCCTTTAGTGAAATTTATTATTAGACACTTGTATTTGCATTTTTCCATTAATATTTGCCCAGGAAAAAAATGTAGTCATAAGAAGTAAAATAAAAAGAGACACAGGATGTGTAAAGGTGGTTATTGTTATTCAAAAATGTAATAATTGATTCACTATTTTATTGCTTCATCTAAAGCATCATATTAAGCCTTGGTCTTAAATTAGCAGGAATAGACAGCTTTTCATGCACCTTTAAGGAACTGTAATTTTTACCATAAAAATGTCACTGTTTGATTAGACATTTATGAGGTTTCACCTAAAAATCACTGTTTATCTGATTTCTATCTTTTTAATAAAGCAGAAAAAACCAGCATTTTAAAATAAAAATTAAGATTTGATGAATTTATCAGCTATTTTTTATTGCTTTGTTATTTAACTCTTAGATTAACTGATATAGTCTCTGGGGTAGTTATTTCAGTAACTGTGATCGGAAATGTCACTCAAAACCAAAATAAAAATCCTAAAATTAATAAATAGAATCTAATTAATCTTCAGCATAATGTCAATATAGTTCATATTTTCTTTATTCAACTCCAGAAATGTTAAAAAATGACATCATGTCTGAGAAAATGTCACAGTAGGCAAAAAAGATTCTTTGGCCAGTTAAAATTAGTCTTTGAGGTGATATCAGTATTGCTGGCATCATCAGTAACAGAAAATGTAATTGTTTAAACATGTGCAAAGAAGATTTATTTTACTTTGAAGTAGAAAAAAAAAGGGAAAAACCCCACAAACTAAAAAGAAACTGTTTATTAAACAGTATATGATATTGTACACTGTGATATGAAAGCATACCTGCTCCAAGGGGCACATGATATGGGGCAGTAGATTAGGAAAGATCAGTCTTTTCTGATAAGCTCCCTGTGGCGTGGCTGGGAGAAAAAAGACTTAGAAAAACCCAGTAGAAAATTACCAGCATCTATCACAGTGAGAATAAAATATAACAAAAGCCTGTAAAAGCTGTCAGAAAGAACAAACAAGTCTTGATCCACAGTAGTTAAAAGAAGTCTGTAAACAAAGCAGGTTTTATTTTCATTTCAAACAGTGCTGTGATCAGACTGAAGTGAGATAGCAGCTGCTTAAATAGAGTTAACAAGCCAGATACTTCAAACCCAGTAAAATGCTACTGTATGGGCTGGTGTGGCAGTTTGTTTTTAATGAAAGCCAGCTTTCTGGCTACAAGCAATATGTGGTATCAGAAATTCCACTTGAAATTTCACGAAGAAGGAATTGTTAACACTGAGGGTGAGGAAGCAACATATTTCAGGTTAAAACTGGAGTTTAAATAGGCTATGAGTTTACTTTGTTTGGTGACTCCTCTGTCACCAATATTTTCAGAAGACCCTACTCATTTTTATTTGAAATTTGCTAAAAATGGATGCTGAACTACTGAAGTTAGTGAATAAATATATAAGGATAGTAACAAACTACAATAGTTCTCAGTCAATCAAAACTGCTAAAATTTCCCATCTGCTACTGAATTATCACAGAGGAACAGAATCATCCCCTGCTTTTCCACAGGCCAAGTCATATTAAGCAGTTTATAACCAGAGACTGAAGGATGATCTGCACAAATATGAGAAAATTCACTTCCCTAATCTCCAGTTTCAATGGCATAACAATCAGTATCACTTTAGGAAGTTTTATTTTCAGATTGGAAGTAATTCAATTTCAGAGAAACATGCCATCTAGGAAAAACAGAGGTAAAAGGACACAGAGACTAGGTGAGAACCTTAGACTATTTTTTAACTACTAGGTTCATTATTTAACTGTTAAGCTACCATGGCACTAGTAAAATAGCTATTTCAAGTTCTTGTTCTTAAAAGAGTAAATTTCTTACCCCCATCACTGTGCTTCCTTTTTTTTTTTTTTGGTCTTTGTCTTGCACCACACTTTTTACCAGAAAATCTGTCTCTACCATGACTGCGGGCTACTGCAATGTGTTCAGATATTATACTTGCAAGTATCATAGAAGATGCTGTGAGATAATCAATAAATCAGGGTTGAGAATAGCTCGAGTAGTGTACAACAGATGAGGCATGGGTCAATAACTGAACCAAGAAAAGAGCATAAGCTGTTGAAGCAAAGAACACCCATGGAAGTAAGAAAGACAATGTTGTGCAAGATTGGTTTTGGTTTTGGTTTTTTTAAAGGAGTGAAAGGGATTAACAAAGTAGGCTAAATTCTAGCATTCCCTGATTTTTGATAGCTTAACTTTGTAGCCCTCACCGTGTGCTTAATACAGCATTTTGAGTGCAGCATATAATGTCTTTTGACACGTATAAACATTCTTATGATTAGTAGTCACAGGGTTTATTTATTGTCATGAATTGTGTCCAATCCAATTTGGTTTCATATTGTCCAATTTCCAAGTATCTTTCACTGCAAAGAGAATTTTGGAAATCTTTAAATGTTAGGGGCTCAGCTGAAATAGCCTGCCTTGGCAAACTCGCTGAAACATATCTGTCAAGCACAGCAAAAGCCTTGTAAAATGCTCCACTGCTGTAGGCCATAGAAAGGAGCTATAATAAACTCTGACCCATAAAAAGTCATGTAAACATTATAACCTGTTTTTACTAGCTTTTTAAGTGCCAGGAGCAATTGATCTTATATGGCTTAGGTCTTTCTGGCTTCCCAGTCTCCATGAGCACCTAGGATCCTACATGGGTGTTCAAGTGCCTCTGGCTTTGGAAGCCTAAAAAAGGAACAGATAGCATGCTATCAGCTATTCAGTTATTCATTCCAGACAGATGTTTGATATTTCCAGCAGAAGATATTTTAAAATGAAGCACCTACGGAAATCAACTATTTCGGTATTGTTAATCAAAATAAATGTCCATGCAATCTCGAGCTGTTTCCCTAAATTGCTGCATCTGTCATGCTGGAAAGAATGACAGGAAAAGAAGAAAGAAAAAAAAAAAAAAAAGAGGGGGAAAAAAAATTAAATTTAGAGTAACAGTGTCCTTGCCTTAGGGCTTTCTGATCATGACAGCTTCCCTAAAGTTCAACGTTAGTGTTTGTTTCCAGAAAAATGCTGCAAACATTAGTCCTCGGGGGAAGCTGAAGTTCACTTTAATGCACCTCAGTGGGATTTTTGCCTGAGTAAGAGCTGAAGGATTTAGCTCACTGCTAACTTCACGAACAAACAACGTGAATTTTACAGCTTTTGATTTCTGCCAAATTCTTTGCCCATTAAATTGCTGTGGGAAATCAGCCATACAATTAAAACCTATTTTATGCCTTCAATAACGTTAATGAAGCAATTGTGGATTTCAGAATTTTATATATGTGTGTGTGTATATGTGTGTGTATTTTGTCATCACTGCAGCAGCTGCTGTTGGCCTCAAACATCTCTTAAATACATAGACTTAGCAATGGAGGTGTACGTGACTCTGTTGGTTATTAAACCTCATTAAAAAAGCCCAAAAGCCCTTCCCTATACAGATGGTTGCCATAACACGCAGAAATTTGCTACTTATTAATATATGCACTCTATTCCTTCCATTCTGGTTAAAGAAAATTAAAAATATAGATGTAATGAGGAGGTAGTGTTTGAAATTTGAAGCTGGTTCCCAGACAGTTTATCTTTCCCAACAGGGTATTTTTTAAGGCCACATCTGAAGGTAGAATAATTTTACATGCTAGTGTCTGGACCTGGATGTAAACGCTGGAACTCAGATCTATTGTTTGTTTCAGTTTCTGAATCTTTATAGCAGATGACCCTCTAGATAAGGATTTTTTTTTTTTTTTTACTTCAGTAGCATCTCTTATGGGGAGAGCTGGTAGGTCTTCTCTAAAACTATGAAATTGCTGCCCTGCTGTAAAATATATGTCATGAAAGAAAACTGTTCAAAATTCTAGTTTTGATTCTTCACAGAATGATACAGTTAGGATGTTGGCCAAAGATTTTGATTCTGAGAAGCAAATACGGACAGGTGCAAAATTCAGAATTCTGTCCTGGGATGTAAAACTCACTTTCTGTGTATTTCCCTTGGAGATCCGAGTGTAGAAAGAATGACCTGAACTATAGAAGAGTGGAGTATGCTTTTCTACCTAGAGCCAGAGTCTCAGTGATTCCTCAAGATCACAATATCCATCTTTGGAGCATTTACACCTTCACTGCTGTACCACTGGAAGGGGGGTCACAATCCTGAGCTGAGTGGCCATGAGGGAGAGTGCAAAGACATTTGGATTCCTGAGAATTTGAGTAACTGGTGTCCTGAACACAGAATGACGTAAGCCAGCAAATAAGAGATATATGAATAAGGAATTACCTAGGGTAGTCTCTCCANAAAAAACCAAAACACAACAAAACACAACAAAACAAAAAAACCCACACAACCAAAAATTGGCATTATTCCTGATTGTGCTTGGTAAGAGTTAAAATTATCTCAGAGCCCAAACCCTGAGTCAGCTTCCCTCTCCCCAGGTAATTGATATAGAAGAATCATAATTTAGAGTGTTTCAAAAGGCAGTGAGCTTTCTATCACTCTTGGTATTTCAGTGATTATGTGCATGACATCCTCCAGTAATTTTGACCATAGAAATTAACCACTGGATATTTAGGAACGAGGGTGGCTGTCAGTGGCATATAAAAATATTTGAAGCAAGAGGAAACATTCATTCATGCAAATCTCACCCTCCAGTGTCTAGCCACCAGTTCTAAAACTTTATTTTGCATTTATAAACTCCCAGTTCCATGTTTCTATGAGATATATGTTGACAGGGTTCTCTCATTGCCTTCCTACAGAAGTGCAATTCTGCAATACTACTTGCATATGGGGAGTATCAACATTACAAAATAAATTATTATGTCCTTTTTTTCCACCTTTTTAACCAGCTCATGTAGTATTTGCAGAGTCAGACAGTCTGAATAATTTTCTTCTCAGAGAGCATGTACAAAGTTGCTGTGTTTACACTTTGTGGAAATTGTTTCCCTAGTGCAGATACAGAAGTGCTGGTACACTCCTGTTAATATTTAGCTGCTCTTGAAAACAGAGCTTGATATTTAAGTCCAAACATTATGCTGGCTTCTTGGGCTGGCTGGTGTGAAATTTAATTTGCGCTGTTAATCCTCAGAAGCCTGGGGAAAGCATGAGATGAACAATAGCCATTAAACTCCAGTTTTACAATATCCTTCAGAAATGAAATAGTGACTCTCAGCCCCACGGACTCCATGTCCCTTCAAGGGCCACCAATATATATATATATTGGTGCTATACCTGAATTTTGGATTTGACCTTTGGATTTTTTTTCACTGCCCATGGCCGGGGGGTTTGAACTAGATGGCATTTAAGGTCCCTTTCAACACAAACCACTCTATGATTTTCATTGCTAACGCTTCCAATGCACAGTCACAGACAGTGTTTAGAAACAGAACAGCGTAGTAGAAGAACTTTACTTTGGCCTCAGCATTTATGTTTGCAGACTTCCATATTTTTCCATATTTTTCTTCCACCACCAACCTCTTCCTTGTAAAATAAAAGAAAAAAAAAACTTTTTTTTTTATTTCTCAGATTATCCTACACTTTTATTCATAAAATTGCTCTAAACAAATAAATACTTTCCCCACTGTGAACACTTGTAAAATTATTAACAAATACATACAGTCATGAAAATAGTTCTCAAGAGGCATTCATAATGTCAAACAAGTTTGAACTAATAAAACAACTTCTAAACTGAGGCCTAATCAAGTATCTCTGAAAAAATTAGCACCAGAGGGAGGAATGGCATTCCACCCGCTTTTTGCCAACAAATCTGCATGCCAGCACTTCTGAAGGCATCAGTTGTTTGTTCCTTTGTGCTAGCTCAATGCAGCTCTCTTACGTGCCCTCAGCTTCAGAACATCAGAGAACTTGTAAAGCCAAAATAAACACATTTTTTCTGTCAACACACTTCATATTCCCCCCCATAGCGATGTAGTAACTTTCAACTTAAAGATTCTGAAGTCTTGCGTGGGTGAGCTGAAAAGCAAGTTCATCATACAAAGAAATAAACTCACCATGGAATCTCCTGGGATTTTTTTTTTCTTATTTTCCTTACTATTCAGTTAAACTTAATCACCCCCAGCTGTTTAATTCAAATCAATAGGTCAGGGACTGGGAAAAGCCTGTCATTTCCTAGCAATGTTAGCTGCATATACATGATATTTTTACATTTGAATAAAGGAGTTAACCTGAATGGCCTGAAAATTTTTGACAAAAGCAACATGATACTGAACACTGATTTCTGTTCCAAAGTCAGTTCACCTGCCAGACAGAAGACTGAATGGTTGTGACAAAACAACAAGGTTACTGGCAGTGTGACTAGACAGTATTGCCAGGAGGTCAAACAGCATCAGCCTGCTCCAGCTGAGAGAAGCAATTTGGGAATGTGACATGGCAATATAGAACTTTGTTTCCTACCCACACAGTATCCTATCTTATTTCAACCAGACCATTTCCCCAACAGCTAATCATTTTATTCATAATTTTATTTACTTATTTTAGAAATATCACACTGTTTCAGGTTCCTATTTACAAATTACACTAGTTAGAACCACAGATGTTTATATCTGGATTGTTATTTGGACTCATCATATTTTCATTTTTCTGTATTCTTTAGTCTACATACTCCTCTTCAGACTTGTACAACTAAATATGACATATCCTAATGAGATATCCTACAACTAATATAACATATCCTTATGTTTTATGCTGTGTATAAAATTTAATTTACAGGAATTTCACTTCTGTGAAATTTCTTGAACCCCTTGGACATTGAATGATGAACATTGTATTCAGAATTCTCCCTTCCCCCAGACTTTCTCAATTTTCCCTTAAAGCAAGCATCTTTCCTATTACTTAGGTTGAAATTTCTCCTGGAATTCTCTCCATACCTTTGATCCTACTTTCTCTTCCATTATAAAGATGTTCTAAGGAATTTAAGCTAAAGACATTTGTAATAATACAAGTTACAATGCTTATAGTTTTTTTTCTTATCACAGATTTGTTTCTATCCCTTTTTAATAATGTTATTACCTTTAATTTTGATGTCTGATTATTATCAGAAGAGCTTAATGATTTTATTCAGTTATCATATTTAATTTCATTTTTAATACCAAATAAAATATCTCTAGTCAGCTTTAGGAAGGTACTGCCAGGGACTTTTTGGAGTAAGTAAAACTTATAAATTGTTAAGGAACAAATCTAAGATATCCAAGCAGTATAAGATTCATTCTAGAAAGTTTTGTCTGACTATGGAGGTGAGTCAGCAGAAATAACCTTTCATCTCTGGGAATGGTCTCAGCACTCCATAACTCCTTGCAGATGTGTTAATCAGTGGTTAACTGTAATAATCTTATTATTGGCAACATGTATGGAGAGAACTTATTTTTGGTTCTGACTGCAGTTATATTACTTTCCAATACTTTTCTAAGTAACAAAAGCCCTCAGGCAAACCACTTGATTTGGGTCTTGCTAGCTTCCACCTGTCCTTAAGCATGTGAAAATCTACATTAATTTTGATGGGAGTTCTGATTTTCCAGGTAGAGAAGAATACTTTCTTTCAGGGCACACACATGATTGGTATTTATGATAATTAACAGCAAAGTATTTGTAGGCTTTGTAGGCAAATGAACTCCTGTTTCCTTTAGTACAAAAATAGTAACTCTGATGGTGTGATTGGATACCACACCTTGGCCTCTGATCTGATCGCTATTTTGAAATTTTCATTTCAAATAGTACCATGTTTTTTGTCTCTGTGGTTTCTTTTCACAGATACTTCTCAATAATGTTGCATAAAAAGATGCCCTTTGGTGTCTTTGGTGGTGTCTTTACTTAAAGTATTTTTATAGTTTTAAATTTTGTCCTTCTCTTTTAGTTCAGTATAAACAAAATAAATACACCAAAGAATCGAACATCTTGTGGCAGAGCTATTTTAAACTAAGTAAAACCAAATTTCATTGCAACCAAGACACAATATGGTCAGTGTCAAACAGTTCAAACATATGTCTCACTTCAAAAAAAACCCTAGGAAATTCTTTTTTTAAAATAAAATTGCCCTACATTTTTAAACATTATGAGCAGCCTCTTCATAGTCACCATTCCTACTTCTCCATTTCTATCTCTTTTTTTGAACAAACTCTCCATGTGAGTGTGCTGGGCAGCCCTACATTATAGATCTAAGTGTACCCTGTTACTTATGTATGGATTACAAATGTGTATTTCTAACATTAGGTTTTGCTTATGCTGCCAATATTGACTTTGTGCAAGCAAATGCTATATATTTATATGCATAAAAAATACTGCTGTAATATGAAATACACTGCATTGTGAAACCAAATGCTTACCTGGGGAAGGCATATATGTTTGTGTATTTATACATTTACCTGTATCTCTGTATATGTCTGTGTCTATATATCTATATACAACTCAAACACATGTGCTTCAAGTATTTGGAATCAAAACACTTCTTATGCTTAATAAGGTTATAATCTACTTTTCCCTTTTAATAAATTCTGTAGACAGACACAGCAGTTGCATGTGGCCTGAAAAGGCTCCATATAGAGCAATGTTTGAAAATAACTTAAATTCTATTTCTGTTTGCACATACAGGCTGTGGCTGAGGCTATCTGAAGCTTAAAAGCCAGGCCATTTGAACTGCTTAGGGCCATTTCTGTAATAAAGAGAGCGAAGAAATAGAGAGCCATTAGTAATTTCCAAAGTACAGATTAAGTTGCCTTTCATGCAGACCACATTACACTGCATAAAAAAATGAGATTGACAACCTAATTAAAATTTTATTTTAATACTATTTTTCTGTACAATATACCTCACAAAAATGTATAGCTTTCTTATGAACAAGTTCTTTACTATTTGAGATACACAGTTACTTAAATTATCAATATCATGACCTAAAAACGTTAGGATAAAAATAGTAAGGGTGATTAATTAATGATTAATCTATTTTTTTTTTTGCAACAAATTCAATTTTTCATCACTGATCAGTCTCATAGAATGCAAAAACACAGGGTTCAGTCTTCAGTGACCACATCTTTTTCATCTGGAATTAAGATGTTCTGATTCAGGCCTGAATGTATGTATTTCATTCATACAACTAATGATCTATAATCTGTTGTAATTTAAAATATATTAGAAAGTGTGAACCTGAATCACTTCTTTTAGGGAAAGCTTAGTGAAAGTGAATTTCTGTTTCTTATGTTGGCCCCCTCCCATACTGCACACACTGACACTTACAGGCCATTCATAGGTTTTTGCATTATTTAACTATTCCTGCATGCGCATGCAAATCAATTTTTTTCTATTGTATATGGCTGAACTCTCCAGCTGTCTACACTGAAGGAGATCTGTACAGATGCCTTTCATTATCTTATCAAAATCAACAGACTAGCACATAGCATATTGTCTTAAATATCAGCTTTCTACTGATGTGTGTAATCTTCACAGGATGGGCTAAAAGTAAGCACGATTCTCTCAAAAGCTACAGGCAGTTTCAGAGGAAAACAATTCCTTCTAGGTGCAATTTTTAGAGTTTTTTGTTGTTCTAGGCATCCTTCCTCAGACTTTTCTGCATATGCCAAAATATAGGCTGCAATATTTCAGTCTTTAATGGAGTTACAGTTTGTATGTACTAAAACTAGTACAAGTTTTTGGGGTTTTTTAATCTGATACCTTATTCCCAAGGAGTGGTACTATTGTTAGGTATTCATATGTCACTATGACACTTTAATGTAATTTCTCTTAGAGTTTAAGATAATCACTTATTTAACATGGATACATGATCTGAAGTGAGTTGCTTGAATACTGATGATGCTGAGAGCTGCATAATATACTTACCTTTAGATGGAGTCCTGTGCTGTAAGGTTTGTACTTTTTTCCTTAAATACAGTGGCTGTTGAATTTGAAACTGAGATTTTGACTATTGTGATATCTGGCTTTTCTGAAGAACAGGAATTCTGTGGGGAATCTGAGAATCTCTGAGAGCCTAATTCACTTCCATTTAGTCCAATGAATGAAATTTTATTAATTTCAAAGTTGCAGAATCAACTCCCAGATAAACAGCAACACCAAAGCAAGCCTTGCAATGCTAATTCCTTGTACTTATAAATCCTGAATTTAGTTTTTATTTTAAAGAACACTAGGCCAGTTTACTCAGTACTGACAGCATTCTGTCTTCAAAACTCCTTTAAGAACGGCTCATGTGCAAATTGAGCCGAAAGGAACAATGTTCCTCTTTTTTTCTTATCCCCAAACTTAACTGCAGGTGGTCAGTGGAGCCCATAACTAAAAGTGCTCACTGCAGGACTCATCCTCATTTTGACTGGAAGAATGATATAGAGTCCCTCTAAGAGCAATTTTTACTAGAAGACAGCCAAAAAGTCTCATTTTCAAAGTAAGAAAAGTGGGACTTCCACCTCCAGGTCATATCACAACATGTATCTTTACCGTAAGGCAAACTACAAACTAAGTAACTTTGAACTAACGAACTAACTAACTAACTAACCAACCACCTAACTAACTAAGTTAGAGATAGTCATAAGATGATATAGGATGATTCAAGTTGAGAAGTGCCATTTAGATTCAGCCTCAAAACTGTACCCAGTATTTCTAACCCAACTCAGAAGTATGAGGCTCTTGTTTCTATAATGCAATCTGTATTCTTTCTAATCCCCTTTTCTGGGCTCTTTTCCTGCCTGCTCCACTACTCTATCACCATTTTATTCTTTCTTTAATGTAGCAGTTAAACTCCTGTATTTTAAGGGGGTAACAGTGGCACAGAAGAGTGGCATTCATATTTACTACCTTCTGAATATTCTGCCTCATTCAGGTTTTTAATTCAGCTGCCTCATTTATAGTCTTTTAACAAATATTTGTGAATGGCAGCCAACTACAATCACTTATAGGAATATTCTTAATTTTGATTTGTATTCACTACTGGAAATGAATTTACCAACCAATTGCTACACTAGATTTTAGTTCTCATGCCTCACATCTCCAATTCTCATGTCTGATGCCAGGCTTAATGTTAGGGCCTCCTGGACCACTCCATTATCAGATACTTTATTCTAGTTTTGAACGGGGACTTAACTGGGAATCATCACCCCAGTAGTTATTTCCCAAGGGGAAACAAACAAACAAAACCAAAAAAAAGTGTCTTGAAAAGTAGGAATTTAATTTTCATAGATGGAAATTTTTAAAAAATTAAGATTTGTTTTTAGTCTGCATTGAAGTTAAACCTTCACAGCATGAAATGTAAAGCCATTAAAGTCATATAGCTCTTACTTAAAAATGACCCATTGCAAAGGGCATTTGGCTGGTATGTGGGCAACAGGTCTTCCTTCTTTGTATTAGTCCGCAGTAGAGAGTTGAACAAGGATCCTTTATATCTCAGAGGACACCTCTCGTGGATTGGCTGTTGAAGGGAGATCCCCCTATTCTCCCTGATGGAACTATTTCACTGTGTAAAACTGCACGTCTGGCTGATGGTCAAGCAGATTGATTACTTGGAAAGTTACTGCAAAACTTAAATTGTGGGATTTATTTGGTCATCAATAAGATGTGAAGAAGTATCTCTGATTTTCCAGGCAGGTAATATCCCTGCTGCATTATGCTGGAGCATGTGAGTGTTTATTTTTTTTAACCAAAGAATCTGTTCTTCTTAAAACCCAGAGGTTCTTATGAGAATTCTCATATCATTTGATTTTTCTTTTCTTTTTTTCCTTCCCTCAGAGGAAAAAGAAATGCATATTTGGCAATACAGTGTGCAATCAGTTTTAAGAATAGGTGTTAATCTCATCAGTGTGTGCCATTAGAGAAACATTATCACAAGTACCAGTCCATCATTTATATGAGCCATTATACATCTTGCATCAGAAATGCTAGTCTCAAGGGTCTGGTATATTGACACTCCAGTTCTGAAAGTTATTTTATAATGAACACAACTGTGGAGTCAGTTCCATCATTCTTTTTTGGTCTGGAATGATTAAATCTAAATGTTCCTTTAATTCCAGCAGTAGAGACTGAAAATTACCTACAACAGATCCCTACTGATGACCCCATAAGCTTGGTGTAAATACCCATGATTTGTCACACTTGGCCTCTGACTAAAGATGAAAATTTTGGCATGTCTAAAAAAAAATCCCTTGAGCCATATTTTGATTATGTTCACATGGAAAGAGAAAAGTGTAGACATTAAAATAAATAAATAATGAATAAATGAGGGAACCATCTCTTTAAAATCCAAAACTTCCACAAACTATTTGAAAATACAGTTTTAAAAAGAAGTTTTGAAAATTTCACTTGCTCATCCAGTGAATACCAATGGGATAAGTTATATTGCCAGAAAACAAAGCACATGTGTAAAACCACTTCTAAAGGTGTATATATTAATTATACATTTTTAGCACCCCATTCTTCAGTGACAAATAAAAATTGGGTATGAGAATTGCCTAGACAGTGCCAAGGAACTAGCTTCTTACAGATTCTCCATCACCATCTGATCCAGAGAAATATTTCACAAAATATGAAATTTTTAGTCCTCATAACAATAAAAGAACAGCAGCTCCTTCTATTTTTAATCATGAAAATAATCATGAAAATTAATAATTTTAAAAATTATTAATGCAATGTATAAGAACCATTCACTGGTAGCACCACTGATAGTTCAGCTTTGAAGAGTTGAGATCCCTCTTTCTCTTTCACAGACACTGAGTCTGAAAACAAACCTGAGATGGTTAAATCAGTTATCTTAATTTAAACATCCTGCTTGCCCAGGTACATTTGAGTCACCAGTAAAACAATCTTTCAACTCCTCTCTAAAAGCAATGAGGATATATTAAGTGATTTTGGAGGCATGAAAATCTTATCTGCTTATATTTACATGTATATATAAAAGGTTTAGTCCTTCTAAGGATCCTAAGTCTCACTGATAACCGTATAAGTGAAGTACCTGATGAAGAGACCCTCAGCAGCCATTTGGTTAGATGTCTGCATTAGCACCCTGTGTCTGAATCTTGAAATTTCTTTTTCCACATAAGAGCAGCTTGAAGTCATGAGAAACCAGTCAGCTCCCTACTGATAATGTCATTGTTTACCACAAGCCAAGGTGTCTACTATCCATGTGAGGTAAGGGAGAGGGGCCTATACATTGCCTTCAAGGACATTGGTTTAATTTTGGTCCATATTTTGTTTGTTTGTTTGCTTATTTTTTCTCCTACAAAGACTCCAGACTCATTTATGAACTCATTTTAAACCTAAGAAATCAGTTCAAATAGTGAAAAAGGAAGATGAGGACTACTTATAAAATGATGATGACCTTAAATATGGACTAGGTGACTCCTTGTCAAAAGAACTTCGTGGAGGCTAAAATTTTGTCTTCAAGAGATCATTTTTAAAGTTCACATCAGAAGAATTAAAGTTTTGCAACTATTAATTCTCTAACTCAAAGGTTCACTGTGCAGGTAAATTTTGAAAACTGGGAGAATATTTAAAAAGAAATCATTGTCTGCTTGCTCTGTCTATGACTTGCCCCTAAGCATCCATTTTTTGAGTATGGATGCTAAAATGTCTTGTCATCTTTATAATGCTGTATTACTAGCTAACACTTATCAAAGTTTCCCTAATATCAAACTACTTTGTTTACCAATGTGGCTTTTTTGAGGTAAAAAATAACTTTGTGCACAAAACTTTTGTATCATTCTGATTGCAGCTGCTGTATCTGTAATCCTCATGCATCTCTAGAGCAGTCTTTTATGCTTTTCCATAGAAGCAGTAGTTTGGAAGCATACCTTGATCCTCTTCTTACACTTGAAAAAAAAAATTCCTGTCTCTCCTGCACTGATTTTTGAGGAACTGATCTTCACAGAACACTATAAATCTTGTCCATGGCTGCAAGTGTATGCTGTATTTGCATGTTCTAGCAAAAAAAAAAAAAAACACCAAAACCAAACCCCCAAACAAATATAAACACAAAAAAACCCCCACACTGCAGGAAATACCGTTTTTGGGAAGGCAGGATAAAGATTGAAAGGAACATAAAATTTAATGAGATAATTCAATATGCATATATAAAAAACATATCTCTTCTCTTTCTTATAACATTCCTTGCTTTTCTAAAATTTACCTATAGGTTTTAGTCTAAAAAAGGCAATTTCTATTTACTGGAGTAGCTGAAGCAATTTAAATAAGTTAGGCTTAAAATAAATATGTGAGATTTCATATATCTCACTGGAACACATGTTAAAATACATCCTTTAAAAGAGTGAGAGATTAAGAACTCATTTTAAAATTAATCCAAAATGAAGGAACTTCTCTATTTGACAGGTGTAGATTTTGAATGTTAAAGGTCTGAGTCTGCATCACTTGTATGTTTAAAGCTCCTCATGACCTCTGAGTACACTGTAACAATGATCTACTCAATTTTTACTCGGTTACTTCAGGTTGGTTACTTGGTTACTTTCTACAAAGGATTTTATAATTACTGCCCCATTTACGAGAAAGCAAACGGAATCATTATCATCTTCAGTTCAAAACAAGTCCTTTCTATATGGTCTTGTCTCCTTTTTGATAGGAAACCTCTAAGTAACCAGAAGACTAGATCTCTTGGAAGCTACTTTACATTTTGCACTGCTAATAAAATTATTCTCTTGATGTTTTATAAATATAAGTCAGGCAATCTCTGCATCAAAACTACACTTCCTTGTTGCTGTGATTCGAAAGCTCCATCAGATTCACAAAATCCCTGCTCTTTGTACAGAACATTTGGAAATAACTGCAACCATAAGCCATGTTACTCAAGCAGCTACCTTAAGGAACCAGGACTCATTTAATGTCATCTTTTTACAAATACCCAGTTATTAATCCCAGAAATATTAATCCTTTATTTATATTCCTCACTCACTTCATGAGTGAAGTATAGATTGAAATGAAACAGAATTTCAAATTCATCTGATGTCTGTGTTTTTATATATAAGCCTCTCTCTAACGCTCATTATACAATTATATATGCTTAGTTCTGAGAAACACTGCAAAAATATTTCTGATTCCCAAAGTACAGCTACGGGGAACACGTAGGAGTGCTAATCGTGTGACATGAAGGGAAAAATTGAGTAAATCCATGAAGTGCTCTGTTTTACACTGCTCACACTTTGAAGTCTAGGCAGACACACAAACATGAACAAATCTAGCACTTGCTGGCAGCGTGCCAGCCAACTCGCTCACACATAGGAGCACTTCATGTATCAGTAATGGTTGAATCAACAAGTGACAGATTTCTTCTTACAGCTGGGTGAAGGGTGGTTTCACTGCAAAGAGTACATTTACATTCACCTCATGTTCCACTGTGTCTCTTAAAACCAAACTGTGCTGAACTTGGAATGGAAAAAGAAACAGCTTTATGACTACAGGGATCTGTTTAGGGTTCTCAAAGTCCTACTCTTTGGTCTGCCTTGCTGAGGTTGAAGGCCTTTGCCTAAAATCCAGAATAGTATTTTCTGAAAGAAAAGAGGATAAAACTGAAAAAGAACACCAAAAAAAATGTGTGGGTACAGTGTCAGAAGCCTGTTTTTAAAAAGTGCATGAGTTACACTGCACGTAACAGTTAAACATACTCTGCTCAGGGTCTCATGTAGTCTAGGGCCAGGCTAAACTATGTGTCATAGGACAGGAAGAATATATTGGTCATTCTTAGCTTTGAGGGGCAAAAATGATGAAATTAGTCAGTAGACGGATCTTTAATCCAGTAGAGTTTCAATCACAAAAGAGATTGATCGTTATTTACTGTTGTTGAGGACATTGTGTACTCATGATGTGTATGTGTTTAAGAACAAGGGCTTGTTGTGTACTGATTAAAATTCACAAATACAGATTCAGTGGTTTGTTGTACTGGTTTCAGTGTCCACACTTGATTGAAAAGGTGTGTGACATGCATTGTATGAAATGCACCAAAAAGCCCTCACAGGGAATTCTGCCTTTTCTCTTTATCAGTGACAGCTCAGCTTGGTCCTCTCTGTTAAGCAATGTCCAACAGAGTAATGATAACTTACCTGTATAATACTGAGATGATATGCTACAGTAAGCATTCATGTTACCCAAGCCTAAATATTGTGAAAGTTTTTATTTTGGGCATTTTTGTACAGCTAACATTCATATCTGTGCCTGATCCTCTCTCTTTCATTTTTTCTGCAGTAATGAACCTGCTTGTTAAAGAAAATAACTCCAGACTTGATGCAGGTGGAAGTAGTTAACAAGATGTTGACCTAGTCCTGCATTTGAGTCAAAGCAACACAAAGGCAGGAAAATGTTTTGCTAATCCAAACATTATCTATAGCTAAGGGTTACTTTAGCTGAGGTGGCTAATATCCTGAACTGTTTGTATAATCCTATTACTTCCTTTGTAATATAGACCATTGTGTCTTCTGATTAGCCAGTACAGCTACAATAAAAGGGAATGTGTTTCACTCCTGTTTAAGTGTCTATATTCTCCTTAGCTTCTGAGTGTGGCTCTATAAAAGCAAGTAGCATTGAGGGTTCATATAAGCACATTTATTAAGTAAAAAGAGGAAAACTTTACCAATTCATCTAACCTAGCATGATGGACTACTGATTTACAACTAATTGTATAATATTTAAAAAAAAAAAAAAGATCTATCGCCGTGGCACAGATATTCTGCAAGAGAGAAGGTGCTTTGAGAATATTAGCCTGTATTATCTATTTCTGCTAACTTTCCTCAAGGACTTTTCTTTATGAAATTTTGATATCACTGCATTCCTCAATATCTCAGTGGTAAAGATTTGTTTAAGACAGCTATTCATAGATACAGAGAGCCTTACTGTGAGGAGATCTCCAAGACCATCAGCAGTGAAAATGGACTTTAAAAATTTTCAAAGGCAGGTGAAGTTTTTCTTATTGGTAATAAAATAAATAGGCAGTCATTAAGATTCCACTACCACAGCAGTTGTCAGCATTTTTATTTATTTATTTAGGACTCCAAGATTAAATTAAGAAAAGACATCCTACATGAATTAAGGAAACTCAAGGAGCTCACATATTTAAAGAATAGATGAAAGGTCATACTTACAAACACATGATGTAATCAATTTAAAAGGTTTTGTAACACTTCCAAAACAAAATCTAGACGTGTCACAACCCAGATGAAAAAGTTTCTAGGGAAGAATCTTTATTTCTTTTCCTCTTCTGCAATCTACCCTTTCCCTTCAGTGTTCCAATCCCAGCTTAAACTCTGTTGGTTGTCTCTCTCCCATACCCACCATAACCTTATTCACCAAGGTAGGACTCAGACGACCCTTAGCCAAAGACCTTCGACTTTGTACCAGAAATAAAGGATCACAAGGGAAAACTCTTCCTTCAATATACTCTGGCGGACCCTTTGCAGTCCCACATGAATGGTCTGTGTTGGAGCCCTTCAACTGATGTTCCAGGATTTGTCTCTTTTCCAGACTCATCTCTAAATTACAAGCTTCTGGCCTTGTTTGAACCTTAGGAAGGTATCCTCACAAATGACATGGAGAAAATAGTTTTCATGACAGAAACTTCTCAGTAGTACTAACTTTACCTTTGCAGTCCCACATCAGCTGGATCTTCAGTCTTTTTCAACCCTAAGCCTGAATCTCACTTAGGACTCAAACTAATCACTAGCCAAGGACTCTCAGCCATGGCCCAGTTAAAAAAGTCCTTTGAGGGGAAACCTATCTTCAGTGCAACTATATCTTTGTCTGCTTCTTTGACAACCCCCCCGGTGAAGGTCTAAATTTTTGTCTTTAGCCATCTTCCCAGTGTTAATCTTGGCTTTGGGTTTAGTCTCAGCTGAGGTCCCTCTACTAGAGCACAGTATTCAGGGGAGATGTCACCTTCCCTTGCTTTAGCAGCTTCTTGACAGCACAAATAAAACTGGAGCACACCCTAGACACTAACTTATATTTTGATTCTGTCTTTGCCAAGGATCTACAGACGTGGCCCAGACTACAACATGGCCCAGAAAAATATCTTGCAGCTCACCCCTTCCTTTGGTTCTCCCTATTCAACTGCATGTTCACACTTTGTCTCTCCCCCGCATCTAGCCCAAACTGTAACTCATATTGCAAGCTGGAGCTCAGTTAAAGATCTGCAGCCATGACCCAAACCAGCAGCTTAATCCAACCCTTTAAATGATCTTTTCAATTGCTTATGGGTTCAGACAAAACTCGGACAGCTTCTGCCTTGGCAGAAAAGGACCTTTTCCTCAGAAAGATTTCCATTAACTTGCCCAAGGAAACCTATTTTCAAACTGAGCTCAATTTAGAATGAAAAGTTTTTTTCCACCATGAGGAAACTAAATCTTCCTCTGGAATGTACCCCCAGTTAAAGGTAGGGCAAATGGATTATTTTTGTAATGATCCAAGAATCAGTGAAACATACACATGGGTGCCTGAACATTAGACACACGTCTGAAAAAACTGCATTTAATTTTGCAGTAAAAAATTTCTTTCCTCAAACAAACTGGAGAATGTGCTTGCTCCCCCTTTTCACTGAGAAAAGTAAAAAAATTGTTCTTTTATTTTTTCTTTTTTTTTCTTTTTTTTTCTTNTTTTTCCTAAAGAGATGTTAGGATGGATCCTGAGGACCTTCCTGTTCCTGCCTAGACTCCCCAGGGCTCCTCCCTGCCCTGACCATGGTCCAAGGCTCCATTTCAAACTGGTGCCATTAGTCACAACTTCAGCATTGCCGTAGTGGTGCCAGTCTCCAGTGCCACATTTGTCTGTCCCTGAAGGGCCCTTGATGCTTTCTAAAAGTCCTCATTGCTCTCTAGAAGTGTCAGGGCTGTTGATGGCCTTGCTACTGTCTCAGCTCTGTCGCCTGTGCTCAGGCCCTGTGGGATGGTGGCTGTCAGGCTGGGCATGATCAGCCCTAGTGTCCTCCTGGCACCCAGCTCCCCAGACTGAAATGGCAGCTGGCTCTCACTGGTTCCTGAGGATTCATTTCTTTTAATTGATATATTTCATTTGCATATAATCCTTACAGTCTGTCCTGGGTTATAGTCTATTCAATTTCATCTGCTGAAAAACAGTTGGGGGCGGGTGCCTTTTGATAATGGGCCAACGGTCAGTATCATTGTTCTTATCTTTCTCCATAATGGGCCATTTACACTCTTCCCAAGCCGTCTCCCCTTCCCAACACATACCCACATCCTAGCGTACCTATTGTGAGATGCTCCACCCCGTGGGAGGAGCCAGCCATTCTTACCTGGATAAAGCTGGAACTTTAAACCAGCACAGTGTCTTGCTTCATCCGATTACGGGAGGAAGGCTGGACCCTTCTCACCACCTCAGGACCCCTTTCTTTTCTGTTACTGGATCATTTCTGCCTCAGCGGAGCTGTACCTGCCATTCCAGGAGGACTCACTTTTGGACTGCTTTCCACACCCTGACTAACAAGGTTGTAGCTTTGACCCTGTCAGGACTTTTCAAAATTGTTGTTTGTTGGTTTGCTGGTTTGGTGGGGTGGTTTTGTTTTCTTTTTTCTTTTCTACCACATTTGTATTCTTATATTCTTAGTAAAAAGCTGTTATTCCTACTCCCAAATCTTTGCCTGAGAGCCGTTAATTGCAAAATTAGAACTTGGCGGGGGGTGAGGGGTTTACATCCTCTATTCTAAGGGGAACCCCAGTTTCCCTGGCAGATACCTGTCTTTCTAAACCAAGACACAGTCTTTCACTAGCACTTTGTGAAACATTTGGCATCCTTATTTAATAGGAATTTTGGATAGATTGTGAAGCAAGAATTATTTTTTTTTTAATGTAAGTTGCAAATTCCTGTCATTATATGACTTTAAATAGTAAATCAGTCTATGTAGTGATATGCAAGATAACCAAACCAATAAAATAAATTATGACATTGATTGCACCTTCTTCAATGGGTTGCTAGTGTCTGCCTCATAGCTGAGTTACACATAGAAAATACGAGAATTGGCTGAATATATAGCTGTTTGTATAACTCAAAAGAAAACATGGTATGGCTTCATTTGCAAGAAAGGGTGATAAAAAAAAGATCAGAAACATCAAAATGCAAGAAAACAATTCAGCAGTTTAACCAGTTCTGTGGTTCTGCCACAGAAACATAGTGAGTCTTCTGCCAAAGCAGGCAGACTTGCCTACTTGCAATGATAATTGAGTCTACAAAATAATCATAATAGCAGTTAATTTTAAAAAACCAACCAACAAAACAATTAAGACAAATTTAAGCCTCTGTTCATTTAGAAATCTTGAATCCTATAAAATCTTCAAAAACCAAGAGCAAGGCAACTTCACACAAGCATTAAACACACAAGCATTAATTTAAGTGTATCAGTTTGCTTGAAACTGCATGCACACACCGTATATATGCACTCTAGCAGCAGCTTTTCCAACCACTCAGTCGCTGATTTAAGAGAAGATTTGGGAAGCTAAGAGTGCTACAACCCCTCCCCGATCTTGTGCTGTGTGTTCTGTGATGCAGCTGTGGTTGACAGTACTTTTTCAGTCAAGACCTGTGCTTGGCTTAGGGGTTGATTTCAGAGTCAGGAGCAGAGTCCATAAGTAGGTGACAGACTCAAAATTGTGCAGAAAATCCATTACAAGAAATGAAAATCAGTCTCTAGAGTGTTGTAGAACTATCAGGCTATTTTCCTTTTCTGATAAATATTCAAGTTTGTGCACCTTCATCTTCATTAGAAAAGATAGCAAAATTAACATTTTTTCCTAAGTATTAAAAGGTAAAGTGTTGACATCTCCAAAACTTTTGCCCAATTAACATCACCAGCCATGGAATATATCCAAATAAATTGGGGAAATATGTTTTAGTTTCTGAAAACAAATTCTGCTTTAAACAAAAAATAAATACAGTGAACAGAGAGAATATTTCAGTCTCAGTTCAGGTGTCTCTGTGCCTGGAGCAAGGACACGTTGTAGATAAATAGGGAAAAAGAAGTTATGAGGAAGGACATTTAAATAAAATTATTTACTGCCCACAATAATAGATGTGATTTTACAAACGTGATTTCTTTTCACTTCCTGAACAACCCTTTCAAAAAACAGGCTGCAGAACAGCAATGCAGGAGAAGGCAGCAACAATTTTTTATCTTGATAGAGTCTGTATTTCCATATCATCATTTCCTGATGGTGAGACTTGTACACACATTAACAACCACCAATTACAGTCACAGGACAGCATTAGCTGTATCATCCAACCTTTCCCTGTGTTGTTCATCTCACTGACAGAAGGGTTGCCTTAAGGGCTCAGCGAAGCCACTCAAATGCTGCCAGCCAGAAGCAAGCCCTGCTCACAACTTCCTGTATCTGTAGTTTACAAAAGGTTAAGGGCTGTAGATCCTATAGATTGAAATAAAGGGTGAGCTCAGTTTTCCAGAACCATTCTCTAAAAAACATTTATAACTTAATCTTCACAGTAGAAAAACATCAGCAAAACCAACATTTCTTCAAAGTTTTCTAAAACATCAACTCTTTAATTCATTTTAACTGTCAAAAGTTTAGGTGCGTATAGCTTCCTAAATTTACTGCAGAAACTAAGGTTCAGCTGACAATAGATGCCGTAAAAGATATTTTACCCTCTTTGAAATTCTCTGATGTTTTTCCCTTTTGTACCTTTCCCATAATTCTAAAACAAGACTTACCCCACCCTGCTAGAGCAGGTGGTAGGACTAACCTTACCAGAGTACTTACAACTGCTAGGGCAATATTACACGGAAACCTGTGACCCACTTTACAGCAAGGGGAGAAAAACTCCAATACATTTCTTTTTGACAAATTTTAAAATTAAATTTTGCATTATTTGTGAACTTTTGGATGTTGCAAATGATGCCTTACGCAAATGGGACCAGTTGATATGAGTAGTGTTGTTTGAGGGAACACTTTAGATAACTTTTTCAAATACATTTGGATCTTGCATTTTTTTGAGTTCTCCTAATTTTATAGACTTCAGTAACACCTCCTGTAACACCTCCTACTGTGATATATCATAAAGAAATTTTAATAACAACTTTGAGGATGCAAAGCAGAGAACTAAGAATTGCTACCTTCAAAGTACTGCTAGCACATTCTGCTATCTTCAATGAGTAAAAAATACAAGCTTATTCACTGTGCAGTTTTGAAAATTCTGAATCAAGAAATTTTGAATGTTGGTCTTGAATTCCCCAAGAATCAAAATTTTTCTTAGCTAATTGGTGAGGAAGATTATGCATGCTATGTTACATTGATGCTGGTCAACAGTCCCATTTTTCTATTTGCTCTGTAGATCTCCCATAGTTTATGACATGAATTGAAAATTGGGAGAAAAAGTCAAGCTCCTCTTTTGCTTTTCCTGCGGTGCATCGATATTTGCATGGATGTGGTAGGTGGAGGGCCATCACATTGAGACACTTGGAAAGCCTCCTGGCAGTCTTCATCTATTGACATTTCTACGTGTTAAGTGTCTTATGAAAAACAAAATAAAAGTTGTGATTTCCAGTGATAGCAAATAAGGCATTTAAACAATTATTTCTTTTTACCCGAAGTACCACGACCTATCCACAAAGTTTGAGATTTCTTTGTTCTAGAAATACCAAAGCCCACAAACTACATAGCTTGATATTTATTTTGGCAACTTGCAGTAAAACATCAGCGTAACCACCTTTTGGCTGACGGGCAGAATGTCATTATACCAGTGTCTTTTCATGCTTTAACCATCTTCAAACATTCTCAGTTACAGTATGCAGACCTCTTAGCCAGAATTAATCCACTTTACTTTGTAAATAACATTGCTACTTCCTCCACTGTAAATTTAGCCTGGCTCCTTTAATCAATAGTGTAATTCTACAGTGCAGAGTCCTGCCTTCCTTAATGTGAGAGCCATCGTGCTTTGTTCTGAAGAACAAAAAGCATAAGAAAAGGTGTAATGTGCCCACAGCTCTGTGTTTACATATGAAAAGCAAAGGCAGCTGGCCAAATGCACTTACAAAATGTTTAATTTTAAGAACTCCAGATCAAAAAACAAAGACTGTATATGAAGGAATAAAGTCAGATTTTAAAAGCATGTGCCTCAAAATAATTGAAATTAAATCTAACCAAAAGTGCAACCCAGAAACGGTCATTGGATTGCTGGAAATATGAGATATAATGAGAAATACTGACATTTATTTGCAGTACTAATATAGTGTGCAGAATATTGGAAGCCTTTCTTCTACTGTATTTCAAGTCAATGTACCTTAGTTAGAGAATGATTTATCCTGAAATGTTTAATTACTCCATAGATTAAATATTTATTAACTTAACCCTTCCAATGTGCAAGTCAGTTGAGCAATCTTCTTTGAGCTACACATTTATTTTCTTCTCAACAGTAATTTTATAGGCAAGGCAAAACTGAGGCAGTTGTTTGTTCCATAATCTGCTGAAAATAAAGAATAGAAAAATATGTCTTCGTTTAAATTTCTAACAAGCTTTAATATCAAAGGGGTACTCATGCAAGGAAAAAAAAAAGAGCTTTTTTTTTTTAATAGATGAGATCAGAGAAAACCATCATTGGAGTTTTTTTGCTTTAGTGCAAGCCAAAGTAAACACAGAACAAAGCAATACTCACTCCTGGAAAGTAAATCTTGTATTTAGTGGTTCAGAGATTCAAACGCATTTCGGTAATTAATATATGCAAAGTTACCTGAAACCTTAAGTTTTCCTTTATATCCTCAGGCACTTAACCAGATGATCTTTATTCTAGTGGATAATGGGTGGTATGTAACTAATGAGTGGTATGTAACTTAAAACCATATTTACTTATTTTAGTGTAATGATAGGGTGGGGGAAATTTTCACTGAAATTGCAAAAGATTTGGATATTTAAAGTATTATTCATAAGTGCTGGGGTGAATTTGATTCCCACGGCTCTTTGCCTATCAGTGTTAGGTTTTGATTACCCAAAGGGGAAAATGTTCTAATATACACAGAAGATCATCCTTACATATCCTGGCAGAGGTGAATATTTCGTATGCCATTTACAACAGTTCTCTGGATAATATTTACTATGCTACAAAAACTTTAAGCTGAAACTGATGATTTGAAAATGCTGATTTTAAAAAACTGAAATATTTCCTGGAAACACTTTTGGTTTAATTTTGTTTTTAATAAACCCCTAAAAGTGTTCACATTTTCTACAAATGTTTCTAGTGAAAGAAAACTACATCCCTTATGTTCTTGTTTAAGCTTATTTTTGCAGTCAAAGCAAGGTAAGCTATATTTAAATATAAAACTATGGTATATGAAAATGTAGAATTTCAAAGTCTCCCAGTTTTGTTTTACAAATAATGTATACATGTTTACAACATGCCAGAAATTGCTGATAACTTGAAAATTTTTGTTAAATATGAAAAAAACCCACTTGTTACCAACTCTATCTTTAAGATTTTATGCCTATTCCAAGCACCTTATAAGTTTGGGAAATTCCTGCTCCTAAGTTCTTCAGGAACCTTTGACACCTGCAATCGTTACTCTTTTTAAGTAGCTCTTCCACAATTATCCCCCAGAGGATAGGAGTTATGTATGTTCTCTTTCCCTACTGTTATAAGTGACCCATATATTAGAAAATTAGAAAAAAAATGAAGGTTTCTTCTTCAGTGAAGTAAAAATAAAATTAAAGGGAAGTCTTGACCTGTGAGGTTTCTACTTTCTCTAGATGCATCCCTTTCTGCTTAGCCAGACCAAATCACCTACCGTGGTGACTCCTTCAGTGTTTTTTCATTACACATTGTAAGTGATATATCTACCCTTTGCTTCCAAATTAGTGTGCTAATTAGAGGAGACTGAGCTTACCAAGGCAGCAAACTCACTCAGGTCTCATTAACTTTGCTAAGGACACTGGAAATTTAGGCTTCTTTTTATTCAGGCCTATTTGTAGACATATCATTGGCTAGAGTTAAACATGAAGACGTAGGAAACCTGCCCAAGTGTTTATTTACAAAACCAGTAGCAGCAGATGTGGCGTTCAGAGTTGCAGGCCTGGAGAGGGGCTAAAGACACAGGAGAAGCAGAAAGGAAGGGGGGAAAAAATAAAACAAAGGAAAATAAAGGAACATATCTCCCTTGCCCTAATAAATAAACCCCTCTCCTAGCTTCCAGATTCAGAGTGGAATTTCACCGTCAGAACCTGAAGTGGTGACAAGTCAGTAAGTGAGCTCATTGCATGGGTAATAGACTGACACAGTTTTCCTTCACATTGCATTTAGTGAGCAGCTCTGGCAGCAGATCTAGAGGGAGATACTTACATTGCCCTCCCAGCTGGTGGCCATCTGCCTTAGTGACAACTGCCAGATGGAGGAAAAATGCATGAAATCAGGGATCAAACACTAAATAAAAGAAAATTACTTTGAAAGCAACTTTGTCATGTTATAAATAGACTGTTTTAAAATGTCTCACATGTTTTAATTAGAAGGGGAAAAGGGAGGTAATGAGGTAGATATAAACCTGTGAGAGAAAGATAGTGCAGCAATTTGCACACTGCCTTACTCTGCTCTGAATGTGTATGACACTAATTTAGAGATACATTTTGATGTTCTTACATCAAAAAGTACCCTTTAGATGAATGCAAGAATTACCAAATAAAGTTTCTTTCCCCTCATGGTTAGGGTGGTGGGAGCCTCCCACAAGTGCACTCCAGCTCCTGAGAGTGCTTTTCACAAGCGACTTGCTCTGACCTTCTGCACTGATTAATCTCCTGAAAGCAAACTCAGAGCAGGGATGGTGGGGACCAATGTCACCAGACTGAAGCCTGCAACGATGAATCAGCCACTACAGCCTGGAGAAAGACCAGCAAGGAAATTGATGGTTCCCTTTTGCCCCTGCACACAAGCCTAATTAAGTAAAGGGTAAACAAAGCCTCCTTAATTCAGAAGGGATTTTAAACAAACCAAAAAGCTAAAAGGAAAGCAAAACCAACAAAAACAACAACAACCAAAAAAACCCCAAAACTTTAAAGCATCAAAGACCTTGCTTTTTCATAGATAATTCACAAATTCCTGGGAAAGGAGGGTTAAACAATTTCTCCCACACACTACCAAACAGACCATGAAAAAGAGGATGTTGTGCATAGCTAGAGGGACAGTGCAAGAAACAGAGGCAAAGAGATTTACTGGGTGTGGAAGTTTATTGGTACTACTGTACCACTGGCAAAAGTTGTGCTAGTGAGTGCTGGAAAAATCAGTGCCTCATTTATAAATGTTAGCATCTTTCACCTGTTTCTATTTCTAGTAAATTTGAATGAGAATACTTTTGCTCTCACCTGAAAATACAGGGACTTGAAAAAAGTGTATTTTTCTTATTAATAAAATATAGAGGAGAGACTTGTGAACAATTGCATAGCTGAAATTACTTGAGTAAAGAGTTTTGAGTAAACAGTTTTGATTTGACAAAATAATAGTCATTTGCAGAAGCCAAAGTGTTGTCATTTCTTCCCTAGAAATTGGTTTTGAAGTGACCTATTTAGAAGACTCAGTTTATCACCTTTTCACTCTACTTCTAGATGTAAATGTGCATGGTGGTCATCATTTGTCTAAGACCAAGACCAAGACATATAGCTGCCAGAGACCAGTGAGTAACTGAATTATTAACATGGATATGGCAACATGCTGATAGAAATAGTCAGAAGTACACAGTGCTGGGAAACTCTTCCTTATGTCTCCTACATTTCCTTAGGTGAATAATATGCATTTTGCAAACCATGAAGAGCATCATCAGAAACTTTGCCTCAATTTTGGAGACTTGTATCATCCTTTAGGCATTTTAATCTAATTCTGCCTAACATTCCATGTAACAGCAGTGTTTTGAACTTCCTTAGGGATTTACTTGATAGAATAGGGTCATTGTCTGGGAAGATAATCAGTGGGTTTTGGGTTGGGGTTTTTTTTGCTGGTGGCTTTGTGGGTTTTTTGAGGGTTTTGGTTTTGGTTGGTTGGTTGGTTTTGGTGACAAACATAAAAATTAAAAACGTGTTGATTATGGAAGAATTTTTTGGCATGAATACGACTTTGTAGTGGAAACGAAACCATCATCTTTAAAGATATCAGAGAAAGAAACATGGAAATCCCTGCCAGGTCACACAGTACCAACGGACTTACACTGGTGTTCTTCAGAGGTAATACTTGGAACTCTTTAGTAAAAGGAATGAATGTATACTGCTTGCATCTTTTTGTGAACCTCAAAGTGAGTCACCAGAGCAGTGCTGATGGCACAAGAGTGATGATTAGCTCTGCTTAGTACTTGGATCAGGATTCTTGAAAAATTTGGGATATACCAGGAAGACCATACATTGATCTTACAGAGCTCTCACCACCTCAGAATACCTGCACTCTGCCCCATATAAATGCACAAGCAGAGAACTACCAGCATTTCCCTTAGCAATGCAATTATGTTTTCTATGTGGAACCTTACTATTTTAACGTTCTTCTTTCCTGAATATTAAGTGATTTGACAATATATTGTATGAAAAATAATTTAACATCAAACACCTAATATGAAGAAATTGTCAGATGTTCACATACTGTACTGTCACTGAAATAAGAATGTTTACATGCCTCATGGTAGAATTACTCCCCTTTATTTAACGTTGCTATTGAAGGTTTTGAAGATGTATCCTAGAGATTCCTTCCAGTACCTGAAGGAAGCCTACAAGACGGATAGAAACTTTTTACAAGGTCATGTAGTGATAGGACAAGGGGGAATAACTTCAAAATGGAAGAAGCGAGGTTGAGATTAGATGTTAGAAAGAAGTTCTTTCTTGTGAGTGTGGTGAGGCACTGGAACAGGTTGCCCAGAGAAGCTCTGGATACCCCATCCCTGCATGTGGTCAAGACCAGATTGGATGGGCTTTGAGCAACCTGGTGTAGAAGAAGGAGTCCCTGCAGGGGGATTGAAACTAGATGATCTTTAAGGTTCTGTCTAACCCAAGCCATTTTATGACCCTACAGCTGTATAATTCCTTTCTGACCACCCAGGCAAGTTGCATGTATTTCAGAGTAAACAAGCAACACAACAAGAAGATAAAGATGAAGGAACAAAAGAAGCTCTTGATGAGGGTGAACTGTTTTGTGACTAACCAAATGTTCTGTGTGTATTACAGGATAAAGACTCTCAGGCTCCAACAGTGAGGGAAAAAAGAAGAGAATACAAAATAAACACTGCTATTCAGGGACCAACATTTCTATTTTTATGCATAAATAAAAATTTTTATTTTCAATGCTTTTGCTAGATCACTATTTGCGTAGAAGGAGAGTAAAGCATAATGTAGAAGACCAGAGGAGAACGCATTCAAAAACATTGCAAAAATCATTATTGATGCATTCGTGGAAATTTATAGTTACAGATACATACATTCCCTATGTCTCTTTGAACATAACAGGATTTTACAGATACAATTCCAATTGCAACTGTAATTTCTTAATATCCTGTGGATTGGAAAGTGAGTTTGGTTCTAGCTGCCAAGTCATTAAAGTTCACATCTTTAGGTAATAACTAAGAATGATCTGAAAAGCCATGACTAAAGTTGTAGTCTTGTACCTTTCCCTCTTCTGCATCTTTCTCCCACTGTGTCCATACTGTGCAGTTAAGGAAACAGGGTAAAACAAAGTAATGTCAAAACACGATGAGCCAGCCTGGATCATCATCAAATTTCTAGTTTATTCCTGTAACAGGATTCTGGGTAGCACACCAAGATAAAGCTTGTTGTTACTTCTCACAACACCCATTATTTTTAAATATGGAGCCTATCTGAATATACATATATATTGCAAAAATAACTTCTGGAAGGCACGTACAGAGCCTCATAACTGCCTTCATGCAGCTCAGAGCTTGAGCATACCTCTAGGTGAGCAATAATAGTAAGCAATAACAGGCAAAAGACCATTGAAAGGAAGTTCCAATATTTTCTACCTGAACTTACACCTTTAACATATTCCAGTTTTCCTCAACCATCTCTCTTTGACATCTTGCATTTCTAGGAAGTCTAAACTGGACAAAGTTATTGCCAAAATGTTTGAATACAAAAGAACTTTCTGTGACTCCCGAGCCACAGACATCTGGTAGCTTGCAATTAAATGTATCTCCTCTCCACTCTTTAACTCTGCACTGGGAAAAAAATGGTAATCGGAGTATATCAAACAAACAAAAAAAAAGAAAATCATGACTATCTATGCTTTATTCTCTCTCTTGCCTGCTAGAAAAAATCCATTTTTGACTAAAACTAAGCATAAACTACATGAGAATGCCTTTATATATTACCTAAAGAAATTTGGAGAGAGACTTTCCCCAATTTTTGATAGATGAGTGACAATTATAGGCTTTTCCCTCAATTAAATCTTACTCACTAAATGTCCGGTACAACCCAAGCAACTCACAGAAATAAGCAGAACAATCTCTCCTAAATTACCAAGACTCCCTCAGCATATTACTTGTGTCCTACAACTTCATTCTCCAGAGTCTGATTGCTGTAAAAGTCAGAGAAGTGGAGTTGATGATTGAATGCTAAAAGGGGGGACCATGTAATACCTTATTAGGCATTCTGCAGACTACTCAAGAGGGGTTTATTTCTTCTGAGAATTTCAATTAGCTGCTAAAGAAGAGAAAGCTGCTGAAGCTTCCATGAGAAAGCAGCTATGAATGCAATTTTCAGCTGGTCAACAGGTAAGAAGCAATTTTCCTCCTATTATGATGTGTTCTGCAGGAGACAGATTGGACTAGTGTGCAAGAAAATGCTTTCCCAGCAATTTAGCGAAGATCCATCAGTGCCTAAAATTCAGAATTTTCTCTCAAAAACTAAAAGGCAGATCTACACTCCAGATAATGGGGATAACAGGCAACTTAATCAGACTTGCATTGCCTTTTCAAGTCTGCAAACTAAAAAAAAAAATTAAATATGAAATAAATCAAGTTTGTACACCTTGTGTGTTGACTCTAAAGTCTAAAAAACCTCAAACCAGTGTAGTTTTGATGGTCAAGACTAGAAGATCTGTACACATATTTTTTATATGTAGACATGGCAAGTATCAAAGACCATATTCTGATCTATTATAAATCTAAATGTCTTGCAAACATCTAATCCTTCATCCTAGAAAATGAAATCTAGCTTTTGTCAACAATTTTTTTTCCCCATGCACTTCCATGTACACTTGATCACAGCTTTTAGTTTCCTGTATTCAGGGTCCACTGAAGAGAATAAGGAAACTGGTTGTTCCTTTCAATGGGAGAAAAAAATATGTCCTGGAAAGCCATGCGTATTACTAGATATCCGCATCGATTGAAAGATGATAGCACTGATTAACTGTGATGAGGGGCTGCTGGCTTTAACAGCAATGAAGATTTCTGACTTGAGATTGCTCATTCAGCATGCAGATAATTTTTGGTATTTTATCTACTGATTTGCAAAGTATTTTTAGAGAAAAGCGCCCTACAGAGTGTTCCTGCCAATTTACTTAATGGCAATTTGTTTCTTCTTTACTTTGCTATTTTGGTGGGGTTTTTTTTGCTTTCGAAAGCAGTCTATATTGTTTTTTTTCCTGCCCTATTTAAACTACTATTGCTTGTCTTTGTAGTGCTGCTCTTCATCCTGTCATTGTATCCCTTCTTGTCTCCCGAGGTAAAGCTCTCCTGACAGAGATTTTCCTTGCTGTTTTACCACTTAGAAAAGGTTCAAGCATAACTTTTAAGGATATCATAAATTTAGGTCATTTGATGGCTCCTGTGGGACTAGCCATCTATTTTTATAACATTGAACCAAGAACAATGGAATCAGGAAAAAAATCAGGAATTCACTTGCTCCTTCAACTCACAGCTGTTGCCCTGACTGTGAGCAGCACTTCCACCAGCCTGAGTCCATTTGGTGATGCTAAGAAACAGGGAACTCCTATTATTTCAGACAACATGTTCACAGCCAGTAAAAATTAAGATCCTTCCCTATTGGAGTTTGGTTGCCTTTCCACACACATCAGTTTCCAGGTGACAGAACCGACTGAAATGCTGATCTCCTGGAGCAGGGATGCTGAGCGCAGCTCAGGAACCAGACCTCACCTGTCATGACAATTCATCCAAACTATGGCCCAGCTTTCTCATTTTGCAGATAAAAGCAAGAAGCAAAACAAAGCTAAGGATGAACTTGATAATATTCACAAGTGTAATGTCTGATTCTGGGAAGGGAAATGCATCCTGTTATCTGAAGGGTATATTATTGCTATTACTTTTTAAGCATCCCCTTTCATCTGGCAATGTGAATGTATACGTATGTGTGTAGGTGTCTGCTGATGCAACATGAGATCACTTTGTGTCTTTCATTTTCACCTTGCTCATACATCATATGATAAGAGAATGGTTTCAGTTTCATTTTAAAGGTGTGCTCATTAACATACATATCTTTTTGATCAGCCTGTGCTGGGTAAATTATCATGTACTCTCACATAGGGGATGCCTGAATTTGTGTCCTGTGGGGAATCCAGGGACACAATGAAAGAAGTGGCAATGAGAACGGAGAAGGGACCCTAAGAGAGAAAGGCCCCTAGTGTCTACCCAAAAAGCTGGGGGTGATCCATCCAGGGGCAGTCAAGTGCTAGAAAGCAAGAGAGAGGAGTGCAACTATTGACTTCCCACCTCCACTCCATTGGCAGCTCGGTGCAAGCCAGGGAACTCTGCCTTTCACATGGCGATATCTGTCAGAGGCAGCCACAGGCTGGAACAGCCAATTGAACTGGTTCCAAGTACCCTGAAAGGCTTCTGTAAACCAAAAATTTTTGATTTTACCACAATATGAGTGTCAGGCACTAGACATCAATTAAAAAAATCAACTTGATAATATTTCTGTAAGAACCATGGAGTAATCTAAATATTTATATTATGACTGTCATAGGCAGGAATTCATTTATTATTTCCATCTACATTCCTAAGTCTCACCTGCATTTTTCACTCTGTAAATATTGGATTAAATTACTTTAAAATGAAACCTCAAGTTTTAAACACGTGTATAAACTGTCCACTTACATTACTGAAGTAGAAGAGACACTATTTGAGTGGTTTAGCAGACAAGGGTGAGTTCATTGGACAGATCTGTTCTTGAAGTTTTGCAGAGGGTTACCAGGGCCAGCTGTGTTCCAAATAAATGTGTTGACCTAAGTGAACTTCCTATCAACAAAATTCTCTCAGGCTCCCATTATTTTTCTTCAACAATTAATCAACAGCTGCTGAAAAGTTATGAGAGTGATTGTAATTTTCAGTGAAATTAATGGAAGTCCTATCTTCTGATATGTAAAAGGAGGGTTTTATTCCTAACCCTGGTGTGAAATTTTTGATTTATTTTTTAAATCAATTACCCTTCTGAACTCACATGTCTCCTCTCTTTGGCAGAAAGGATCCCAGACTCTAGCATGACAGGCATGAATAGCTTTCACAAGTGCCTAGAAACTCAGTTTCCTAAAGCAGTGAGACCTACTGTAAAAAGATGAGGGTATTCTATATATATAGAATTCTGACATGATGAGGTTACTCCTTTTGAATTCATGTAAATAGGTAGGTTTTCTGTTGGGATCCAGTATTATTTGGCATCTTTACTATTGGCAGTCTGGGAGAGAGTCATGTTTGTGTAAACACCCTTTACTCAGAGCAATGCTTTGAGTGTCTTTTTGCTACGAGGGTATGTTGGGCAGAGCTCAGTGAGCAACACAAGTCACCCTCACTGGGCTCCCAGTGCAGTGTTGGGGGCTCAATTCTATTGTCTTTTTCTCTTCCTGTACCTATAGGAAGGTATTTTTTCATCCTTAATGGTCAAACACAAAAAGTAAGTTTACTTACACACAAAACGTGATACCATATCAAGCATGCTCAATATCTGATGGCAATATTCATGAAACCATTTTTAGAACTCTGAAGCTTTGATGGCCAGGGCATTTCACCTTTTTTATGTCAGATCAAAGTGCTACTTTTCGAGCAACTGAAGCAGGAAATAAAACATGCAACAAGGAAATCACTGAGACACTCCACACATTAACAATAAACCCTACCAGAAATTCTGGTTTGGTTTTTGGAGGAAAAGAAAGTTATTCTAGAGTTTCACATGTGAAATTAAAAAAACTAAAGTGTAGTCACTGCAAATGGTGTCTAATTTGTCCAAACATTTTCAGGATCAGGCCTTGTGCAGTGCTTTTAATGCCTGAGGATTACATCATGTTCTTTTGACTTTCCTTCTGTTCAAATAACGCAAAACACAATACATTTTTTATGACTCAGGTCACCCTTTGTTTTCCCACGGAGCACAAAAAAAAAACCATTCAACAAATTTGACTGATAAAAGATTTTTATCTTTCATGGGAAAGCAATGTTGTTTCTCTAAGTCATATGTAATGTATTAGTAATAATGGTATTCCACTTCAAACAAATTACAAACTAATGTTGGTGTTCTTAACAATGTTATACTAAATAATAACTCCCCACAGGCCAATTTGCATACAAAATGTAACATTTAAAGCCAAGTTACAATTAGCACTTTGTTATGGAAGTCTGTGGATTGCAATTTACTGAAACGAAGTTATAGTCGCTGCAAGGAATTTTAATTTATGAAAAATTACCCATTTAGAATTGCTGTCACAGTGGACCAACTTCTATTAAAATGATGCGTACCTAATAAATACATCTATTATTAATGTAATGAATGACAAAAATGAAACAAAGTAAATGTAAGATTAATGAATCTGCTGCTTCGTAAATAAGAGATGAAAGCTGACAACTCTTTCCCACTTTACTGATGGTGCCACATAGAGCAGTATGTGTGTAAGAGGAGAAGGAAAGAAGAAGAATATGGGAGAAAATGAAGATAAAGAGGGGAAAGAGAAAAACAAAGGAGGGGTACATAGATTAGAAAAAAAGAGAAATGCACAGGATGTTAATGAATTGAAAAATAGAGACAGAATAAACTTGAAAAATCTAGCTCAGCAAAGATGAATCATACTAGTATTTCATTTCCCTTGTGTGAATGCTGTAAATCACTTGATAATAACAATGGAAGTTCTCAATCTCCAAAATTTTATTTGAAGGGGAAAAACATTCGTTATCTGACATGAGTACTTACAAAATTACAACATGTAAATACAAACATACTGACACAAAAAATACTATTTCTTTCATTTACTCGGCTGAATTCATGCATGAAAACTTGAGGCTTGCTATTCATTTCAGTTAGAGGGGGTTTGGACTTCAAGAGTATCTGATGGATTTCCCATTTAAAAATAGAAGACCATAAGAGTACCTAAAATGTCAATCTGTTTGGCAAACACTGCTAAATATATTCTGTAAATACCAGCTCCATTTTTTTAGGGATTTCCTTTCATTTATACGTACTTGCTTTTGCACTCCCTTCACAAACATCAGGCCTTTGTACTTTAGCAGGGCCCAGGTCCCAAAGTACTGCAGCGTATTCCCAGAGCAGGAATTTTGTTTGTCAGCCAGACCTCAGGGAGGGTCACAGGCTGCCTTCACACAGCTCACTGCAGAAGAGTCCCACTCATTGCCTCTGTTTCCATGGCAGGGAGAGGTCTTGCCAAGCCACCCTGTGGCTCTCCACCAGCTCCAGCTCTCCACACGGCCTGCAGTGCCATCACTGAGGATGGGAAGGAAAAGGGAGAGGCCAAATGTGCACAAATCACACAGGCTACAAGAGGCCACTTACAGGTCTGGGATATTTATATGGTAAGTACTTCCAGGGAAGATGTTTCAAAGCCCCTTGGGTAATCTGGCCTCTTCAGGCAACAGAGACATTCCCACATAATTTATGAGACAAACCATGATGACTACACAAGTTCAACCCTTTTTATCTGAAAAAACATCAGTGGGAACTCCACATGTGACATTTTACTGAGCTAAAAATGATGAGGAAAGCTATTCTCCTATGGATATACTGTGAGAAAGAAAAGAGTTTAAATTTAAGATAAATATTTTCTGAGGTTATTTACCCACCTCTAGTGAAATCTGATAGATAACTTAAGCTATATAAAACAAATTTTGACACTATAAACTCAAATCACAGCTTGCCTTTGCCAGGATCTTACTTAGGCAGCACTGAGCAGCAGTAGTTGATTGAAGAATGTGTAAGCAGTAAGCAACATAAATTCAGTCACATGTGAAAATCCACATATACATTTCACACAGTTGGCACAGTCCCTTTTTGATGGAGACCAGGATGGATGGTGCCCTCAAGATTGTGCCATATTACAAGGAGAGCTTGGAGGACCAAACTGAGCCTGGGAGTAAGCAGTCACCACTCCATTGTTCTCTGTGGTTTCACCCACAGACACCAGCACAAAGCTGTGCTTTAGTTCTATGAATATCTTTCTCATGAGAATTGTTTCTTTCTTTCCCTTAGACATTATATCATTATATACTTCCACAAAGCAACAATGACATATTCCTATGATCAAGACTTCATATTCCTATCAAGACTTCAAACATTCTAATATTAGAACAAAATACTGTAAAAATAACTGGGAGGGACATGGAAAAAAATGACAAAATAGATCATATTTGTGAAATAGTGCTCTTTATTTTTAGCTTGCTTGGTTTGTGTCTTTGTAAACACTCTTGTTGCTTTATAGAGTGTATTAACTCACGTGATTCAGATGCTGGGTCCAAACCAGTAGGACTCCCTGTTTACATATAAAGGATGTTCTCACACAACTAGTAGCTCATGGCAAATGAATCAAAAATTCTTATAACTGTGTAAAAAACAAAACTATAAGGATGCATGCAGATGATGAAGCTAATTCACTAAAAATAAATATGTTATCATATTCATTATCTTTTTTTTTCATTTTAATTCAAAGAATTGTCAGTATACTTAAAGTGTCTGTCTTGGTAGTCAAACATATGTATTGTGGCTCTGGGCATGATTTTGCTTTTTTGAGTTTTTCTAGTTTTGAAGACAATTTTGACAAACACCTATTCTGCACTCTCAATCTGGAACCTGACAGACAAGATAAGTTTTTTTCTCGTCTTCCTGAAAACAACAGCAATGCATGTCTTGATGGTCAAGTGCTTTAGCTTCACCTGAGGAGCTGCTATTGTTCTCAATATTCTTTTCCCTTTTCATGCTTGATGTTATATTGCCATGATTTGACCTCTGATGATGAACAGCTGAAGCCTATTTTAAAGGCTAATCTACTGAAACCTATTTTAAAGACTATTCTACTGAAACCTATTTTCAAGTAGTCACCAAGATATTTTAAATATTCAAGTAGCAATGAGCAAAAAATAAATAAATAGAAATAAACACAAGATATGTAGAACTCAATAAAGGAGCTTATACTTCTATCCCATTAATTCTCTATTTACATTTCATTTGAAATTTCTTATTTTTCTGTTCTGGTGAATGAGGTAAAATAAGGTGAAACTTTCTTTTGGAGATAAAAATGTGTTTTCTCAAGTCACTATCATAACCAATCACCAAAATGATGAGTTCATAAAATCTGTCAAGAAGTGACAGGGGCAACATCCCTTTCTGATGGTTAATGCTTTATACCCAGGGGATTTCATTGAACTTATAGCACCGCATGATCTAATATCAAATGGCCATGGCTATAAATGGTTAGCAATGTTCTCTACACTGACCAAATCAATTTTCTCCAGCTTCACCCCTGAAACCACTATGAAACTAATAGACAAAAATTTCTTGGCAATTTCTGGAAAATAAATTTGTGGTTCAGGGTTCTGCTAGAAAGACTAAAAGGCATAGATGGTTATTTTACAACCTGAGGCTACCTGGAGATTTTTGAGGGGTATTATTCAATGAACACATACTGCCCCTTTACCGAGGAATGATTGTACATTGATTCTTTTATTCTCATTCTCCAAATTCTCTCCAGCTAGGAAGATTGAAGAAAATGTATAAAGCCACATCTCAGCATTTCATCTGATGTTAATCAATGTAAGTGACTTCTACAAACCTGTGTTCACTTAAGCCAGCAGTGTATATGGCAATTTTATCAAATGGAATAGCTGTGATGGAATTTAGTAAAACACATTGAAAAGAGACATTTTTGCAGAGCACAAACTACACTAAAACCTTTTCAATCAAAATCACAAAAAGGTTCGTTTAACAACAGTTAATTGAGACCCCACTTCAGAGCAGTATTTATCCAGGTTTTAAAGCCAAAACTAATTATTATGGCTATGTTGGAGCTAAAAGGCCTATTATATTGGTGGATAGAATGGATCAAGAGCATTAATTCTAGTCAAAAGTCATTCAGTGGCATATGCTAAAATCCAAATTACAAAATTGTAATACATACTCAGCTGATAAAAATGGTAAACTCTCAGCTTGCTTCAAATGGTTAAACTATATCCAAACTGCAACTTTCTTTGTCAATACAATTATGTTAGTAGATGCAAGCTAATAGAGTTTTTTGATTCCATTCTGAATCTTCATGTGATAGCAAGAGTGGAACACTGAAGACTTCTAAGGCCATGTGTTATAGTAATATGTGTAAGTCATAGAGTACACTGATATTTTCTAGTTGAAAATTATTCATTCCTTCCTTTCAACAGTTTTAGTAAGTATATAATTCAATTTTGTTTATTAACAAAATGGGTTTAATGGGCATATGTATACACTCAGAATATGTCAAGGGTTGGTCTTTTGCACCTGTAATTAATGGTTTCCTTCCCTTTGTTAATTTATGAAGTTTCTAAGAGACTATTTATTTTTTTTTCACAGCCACAGATGTTACATCACAAGCAGGGAATTATGTTTTGTATTATAAATATTTCAGGTGTAAAGAAAAAATTAAGACAGAAATTTCCTGTTTATATACATTTATCTTGAGTAACTATCTTTGAAGTATTATACTATACTATATATATACCTATATTAAAAAAATGCTGCACATATAGGTAATACTGACATGTTTTGTTAATTTGTTTTCAAATGTTTGACCTATACAAAAACAAATCTTTAATGTTACTTTTCTCCTCCCAATTCTATTAGAGGTGTATATCTATTTTTGAGACAGATATGAATCTTTTCTGTTTAGACTAGATGTCCCTCTCACATTGTAACTTTGCACAGTGTTGATCAGACACATATGCTAAGCAAATATGTTCAGTATATAAATGTTTTACCAAGAGGTGGCAACTGAGATATCTGATAATACCTTCCTGATACCAGACTTCATTAACTATTTTGAAATTTTGTAAAATCACAGAATCATTTAGGCTGGAAAAGGGCTTTAAGATCATCGAGTCCAACCATTAACTGAGAACTCCCAACTCCAATACTAAACCTTTTATCCAGGTGCCACATATACATGTCTTTTAAATAGCTCCAGAGACAACGGCTCAACTACTTCCCTTGCCAGTTTTTTCAAATGCCTGGCAACCCCTGCCATGAAGAAACTTTTCCTAATATCCAACCTAAACCTCCCCTTGAGGAACTTGAGGTCATTTCCTCCTGTGCTGTCACTTGTTGCCTGGGAGAAGGGGCAAACCCCCACCAAGCTACACCCTCCTCCTTTTTGTCTTGGTTCGTCTTGTTTTAAACGTGATTTCACATCTAATAACCTTACATAGATTGTCAAGAATACAAATAATATTCCAAAGAAACGAAGGATTAACTCTGAATAAAGGTCCATCCTAAGCTTTAAAATGTACTGTAGCCCATTTTAGAGAAATAATTTAAAAATAAATGAAAATCCTCATGGTCCAAGAAAAAAAGAGGTTTTCTGCCTACTTTTAAATGTTGAGAATCCCAGTTGTTTTTGTAAACTAAATTTCTAAGGACTACATAGAGAAAATACATATAAAACTAATATTTGATGCCTGTAATAATGCATTGAATGGTGCAATTTCCTTGGTGAGCAAAGAAAGGCCTGCTCAGGTAAAGCTTGTGCATTTTTAGCTTGGGCACTGTGAGAATCCTCTCCTCTGTTTTGGGTGCTAGGCCTCATAGGAATGAAAACAATTGTGTACATCTGAGTTTGCTGGGTTTTGCATCTGCTCCTTTGCTTTGCTTACATTGTTTTGAAGGGCATTTGCCATAGCCTTTAATGGGCCACAAAGGTTCTGTCTTTCTTGATGATATTCGGCAAGAGATATTTCTCCAAATCCGTATAATAGAACAGGCCATTTGCTACTTCAATTGTAATTGAAACACTTCAACTGTTGGTTGTTTATACTTAGAAATTGCGGGTGACCATCAGTAGTCATGTATGTAAAGATCAAGGAGGAAAAATGAGACAGCATTAAAGAAAAAATTTTAAAATGCATGAAAGTAGTGTCACTGATTCAACATGCCATTGATGAAGGTGGTCTGTGATGGCAGAGCTTCTGTGCAGAAACTGTTTCCATGGAACAGTTGCATTGAGCAATGGAACATGCATTGAGCAGTGACAGATGTGTTAACATAGTGGTTTATCACTTTTATGTTTACCTTCTTCAGAGTTATTCAGAGTTATTTTGCTTACAAAAAATACATGGATTCACAGTTATTCAGTAACTGTGAGTTATGTCATTGTTAAGGGGTCGTTAAATGAACCTTTCTAAATTCTAAAAATAAAAAATTGTTTATGCATCCACCCTTTGGAAAATACAGATAACAATAACTGGAACTTTCCTGTTCTGTAAGACAGAAAAATTGTAACCTAATCTCAAAGAAGATAGATGGTTCTTGAAAATGCTCACTTCTCATTTATAAATATTTCTCATGCTCAGGGGTAAGTGGTATGATGTTGTTATGTGATTTTTTCCAATTTGCATATGCAAACTTTTATTTGATTTTTTCCAAAAATATTGACGCAAAGAGGAAATAATACAGCAATAAATGTTCAGCAAATTTAATGTATAAAAGAAAAATAGATTGCTGCTCATATTTCTCTCAAATCACTTTTTCACCTGTCTGTGAAGCACTTCAATATAGCCCATAATATGCCTATAGACTATTATGTGAAAAAATAATTCTCAAATACAACCTTTAGTGTGCAAAAGCTAATAAATAGTAGCATGGAAGGTGATGATGGTTGCATCAGTGTAGCAACCTAGCCTGGAGGATTTGAACCAACTGCGGGAGTAGAGTCTTAGGAAAACATAAACATAGTAGTTAACCTAGGTGAACTACTGCCTGAGTCCCATCTCTCTTTCAAAATGTACATTTAAAAATTAATGATAACCAATTTTTACACTGCATGATGTGAAGTAGAGAGCATCAGGATGATGGCATAAAATGATATTTTCTTCTTATTTTCTGGAATGAGTGAACTAGCTGAAAGACACTGATATATATGTGGGAAGTTGTGCCTACTTAAGCCTTAAATTGTGCTTGGGATATGACTGCAAAGCTATTGTAAAAAGAAATCACTGAGAAAAAAAAATCACTGCAGTAAAATTTACACATAAACTTTTCAAATCTTGTCACAAAAACAACTGAAGAAATTGACTTTTCATAACCTCCTTCCCTAATAACCATACTTTACATCACAAAGTCTGAGCTACTCATTTATGAGTGAATAGACAAGGTCTGCTTCAGTGGCTAACATATCATGTCCTTTGGTTCATATTTCACAAGTTTTCTTAATATGAGAGAGTGTCCTTTTAATATAAGGTAGCAAGCCATGAAGGAAACTAGCCAAGGGGAAGAAAAACAAACAAGAACACACAAAAACTGTTGAAGGAAAATTATTTATTTACATCCTTGTAATCTAATTGGACTTTTGAAAAAAATAAAAAAGAATATTTCTTTCAGAGAAATGCTTCCAACAACGGAAGAAATTGTTCTTGAATTTTACCCCACCTGTACATGACAGCAAACCTGGGACATTTTCACATTAGGAAAGCACACCACCAGCAGCTACAGATGTCTGTATTTGCCATTAGTAACTTACATTAAGCTTTCAGCTTTCTTAGATAGAGAGGAGAGCAATGTAATGCTTTTTCTTTAACTAAACATTAAGTATGAATGTAGTATGATAAATTATGTCAGGAACAAGCAACCTTCTGTTACTGTTGATGATAACAGTAATTGTATGCTAAAATAAGTAAAAGTAACAAAAGCATCATCAGTGTAATTCCATTTTTACACCATAATATGCAAATCTCGTATTAGAAACTGCTTAAGAATTTTTAAATGAATTGTTTGTTATGCAAGTATAAGCAATAAACGTTTTTTATCAGAAAACAGTAGTACAACTGTGGGAGAAGCAGCTGAGCAAAACTTATAGTTTATGGGCTGTGATATTTAAAAACTGAAAGTTTAGGAAGGAATAATGGAAATTTTTAAAATGTGGCAAAATATGCCGAATGAATGAAGAAGGAACAAGAAACATTGATCAGCAAACTTACCAACTCACATATATAAAATCAAAATCATCTGGATTTTAATTTCAATATCAGTATGGTTGCTACTGCTGTTCAGAGAATTTGAGGATGCTTGTCAGTTAAGACTGAATATAATTCCACATTGGGTTAGTACAGAAGGTTTCTGTGGTCAGCTCCATGGGGAACTAAACAAAGAAGAATCCCTGACCAAATTATATCTATTATTAT
>VZDJ01007754.1:15676377-15748197 GCA_008694505.1 Cyanoderma ruficeps
TGTTGTTGTTGTTGTTGTTGTTGTAAGACAGTGAGTCTAAAACAGTCATTCAGCAATATGAGACTTCCTTTTATCAGAGAATGACTGACAAAAAGCAATCTCCACAGAAGACTCTAAAGATTCACAGACTAAAGAAACTACCAGGGGAGTACCTTGCACAATTGAACCAAATCATATGCAAAGAAAGACATTTTCCACAGCTGGCCATATATAATCATCATATTACCTTTCTTCTCTTAGTGGAAGTGCACATCTCTTTATCTCACCTTCAGCAGGCACCTCTATTCAGAAAAAGCAACAAATTTTTTAAATTAGATAATGCTTAGGGACATTCTGATAGACTTAGAAAAACAGAAAGTGATTTTGTCCTGCCCAACTCCTCCCATTCTTCTGTTTCTGAAAATTTCCTGGGTGTGACAAACTGGTTTGGAAACTGTTTTTAAAGTCCACAAATCTAAAATCAGAAAAAAAAATATGAATGGTCAAGTATTATTAAATTGCTGTTGTTAAATAAAGAAAAACCCACTAAAAACATAATCTAAAAAGGCTGAAAAAATACCTCTGCTTTTTCGCTCACCGTTATCATTCCATGACCATAGTGCAAGGCGCATCTTTTGCTGTCTCACTTAGAAATAAACTGTTTTCTTCACAGAAGTCTTGTAGAAACAGATCTGTGTTAAAATCTGCTGAGGAGGGTGGCCATAACAAAGCCTCAGGTCTGCCAATACCTCTGCATGCATTTTTTCAGCTTGTATTTTGAAAATGGAAATCTGCCATAAGTTCCTAGCAGCCTTTGTTGGGTTCAGAGACATTTGGTGCCCATTTATTCATGGCTACAGTTTTTGGTTTTTTCTTATCTTTCTCCACCATGCTTTCTCATGTGTTTTTCTCTCAACAATGAATACCTATGAAAATCAGCAAATATGCAGTATAATACCAATTAAGCAGTTAAGCAGATACCAGCATAAAAACAGGTTTCATTAAAAAATGTTAAAGTCCACATAAGCCTTGTTCTGGCATTGTTCTTGGTACCTGCCTGTCACATTCAGCAAATTATAAATGAACAGGTAAAGAATGATTAATGCCAGAAACCCATTGAAAGCTTCCAAAGAATGTGGGGCAGAGGACGTCATTTTACAACACAGCTGCAACCATGCTGGCCTGTTTCTGAATTTCTGAATTTCTTTTGGAGAAATGTTTCTGAATTCTGAATATAAGGCTCTAATGGCTTGTTTCTGAAAAAGAGAGTTTCTTGAATCTTATGGAACTTCAAAATAAGCTGTTGTGAACATTTCATGTGGGACCTCAGTTCATAAAAACTACATTAAAAAAAAATCAGCGTTATACCTACTCAATTGGTCAAGTTTCCTTACTGAACTTGTCAGCAAATAGCAAGATATTCACTTTCTCTGGGAAAGATACAAATGTTGCATGAGTTGAGATAGAATGTATAAACTTAAGGTTGTGAACCTTAAACAATTTTTTTTTTCTCTCTACAGACAATAGTTGGAGATATGCAGCTCCAGGCAAGGATTTATCTCATCTTGAGAAAAGCCTCTCATACAGGTCATCTGAACCTCCTCCAGTAGGTAGATATATTTTTCTACTGATACAAACGCAAAATTTATGATAGACCTGTATTTAGATGATTGCCTCCTTCAGTTATGAGGACATGAATCTGACCCCATATTATATTTTCAGATGTCTTCACATAGTCTGGAAAGCAAATTGGAAACTGTTACTTATAAATGCAATTGATTGTCCAAGTAAAATGATAAGAATCTGTTCATACCCATTTAAAAGAAATGTAATGTTTTATTTTTATATGTGTTTTAATATTTTATCATTTTAAAAAATAAAAGAGGGAAGAAAGAAAGGATGAAGAATTCCCAGGTTTTTCCACCTCTGTGTAGCTGTGTATGTATCTGACAGAATAGTGTAGATACTGGCTTTCAAAACTGAAAAACATTCTAAATGTGGCATATTATAATAGCTCTCAAAAATCACACTGCCTACTTTGCAGATAGTCTGATATTTTCTTATTGTACGAATTTTACTGAAATCCAAATAGAAGTTTAAAAAGTTAGAAGTAAATTAATGTTGGAATTTGCAAGTTATTTGCAATTATATTTATCTCATTAACACATTTTTTTTATTCTTATACACCTTTGATTCTAAATATTAGCACAGAAGTGTAAAACACTAAAGTGTAATATTAGTGCAGTTATACATCCAAATTACAGTGTAACACAGTGAGCCAAGAGAGTCTGTATAATTTTGCATGTAATATTTCTTGAATTCTACATAAAGACTTCATTGTTTTAAGCATTAATTGAAAACAGAAATTTATAATATGTTTAAAATTTGAATGATAATGTAAACAATGCAAGGAAGGCTCAGGACTCTCTTGGTTTTTTGGTGGTTTTTTTTTTTTCAATGATTGAAGTGCTAAACTATTTGGTTTACTCTTCTCTTCGACAATTCACTATATATACAGTAGATCAATAATATGTACAGGAAAGAGACTATCCAGTATAGAGAGGCAAGTTATCTTTACTTAATATTAAGGTAATTTAAGCTAGTAAAACAATACCTAAATTCAGACTACTTTATTGTAGTAATACTTTGAATGGAAGGAGACCAAATGACTAATCTTGTAATTTTCATTTTCCTGGTTATTGCATGTGGTCTGTATGGATTATGATTGACAGCAGATTCAACGTTGTTTTCAAAATGTTTTCCCAAGGTGTTACTGATGAGTCACACAGAGCTGCTGCACGTCTACACTATCTCTCATCTAGTATAAGCTGCTAAAGACTTTTGCAGAGCAGACTAAAAGAAAGGCCTTTGTGTCCCAAATGCCTCTTTGAAGTGAACAGCTACTGCTCATGTATTTCAGTATCAGGGAGGAGTGATCTGAAGGAGTGCAGATCACCTCAGCATCCAGCCTTTCCCAGCAAGGGCGGCTTGTGCTTCTCACTGTCAACTGAGATCAAAGGGGAACAGATGTACAATAGTTACATCATTAGTAATTACACTTTCATACTTTTCTTTTTTTTCAGACGCTTCTTGAAATAAAGCAAGAACATTCCCCTTTGCCATCCATACATTTGAGAAAATAAAAGTGGATAAAAAGATAATAAGGAGTCATGGATTTTTTGCTGGGAAATGACCAAGCTCCTACTTTCCAGGCTGCGGATAAGCCATACACTATTCACAGGAGTGATAGGAATGCTATAGAAAGGGAAGCTTGGCTCTCCCATCCTTCTTCCAAATATAGAAAATTTTCATTAGACAGGAGATTTAGATTAACACTAGACCTATCAGTCAGCCCATGAAGGGGCTGATGCCTGATGTCTTTGGAGCAGAAAGTTGAGCTGTCCCTTTGTATCAGATAAATCCTTGAAAATTATTTGCCAAGCTGAGCTGTCTATCAGTTGATCAACCAATTAAGCAACGAATCCTTATTCTTTTAAGTGAAGGGTGCAAGTGTGTCAGCTATGGAGCAGCTTGGGTGGTCTGAGGACAGTAGCAGCTCTGTGAGAGATGGGTAGGGCAAGAAGAAGCACTGCAGCCAGGTAAATTAATGGGGTTTGGGAAGCACTGGAGTGTGAAGATGTAGCAAACAGAGAAATAACAGCTATTTATACTGTATCAAAGGGATGCGGATCATGAAGGAGATTTTCCTCTAATTTCACCACTCAAAATAGAGCTCTGATCTCTAGTGGCCATCTAGTGATACAGTTAGACCTAACAACATGGATCTCATGTAGTTCATTGCACAACTTAAAGGAAAAAAACATGCTTTGGACTCCTCTACTTCCATCTGGAACATAAGACACCTTGGTACCTTCCTGCCTAAATACCTACTCCCAAGATTCAGGCTCTTCAGGATCACAGAGTGAAGCTGGACATCCCTGAAGATGCTGTGCCACCTCCCTTGAATGGCAATTAGAAGTGTATTAATAATGTTTGGGTTGCAGCTCTTAAGAGTCTGAAAGAGTTATTAATGGCTGTCTCCACTCACATTCTGCATGCAGCAGTTCAAGCTTGCTGCACTTCATCACACACTTTGATATCTTATTAGCCCTCTTTTCCATGCTGTGAATAGAGTACTGGAAGTATATTCATAGCTAGGGAAACTTTCCTTCCTTTCTTTTTTTACTTTCTATGTCACATCTTATATTGGATCTGTGGTGCTCTTGGTGCTGCTTAGATAAGAAGCAAAAAACATGACTGCAAGGGAGCTCCTTTCTTTAATTATTTTGCCAGTGGCACAATTCCTGACTGAAAAATACAGAGAACTGCTCATAGCACAAGGAACATCGGATTTCCTTCCTTTGACTCTCCAGGGACTTAATAACACTTGTCATTCTCTTCTTTCTCCCTTTTCACATAGAATTATCCCCAACCATGGGCTCTATCTCCTTCATGAATACTTCAGTGGAAGTCCCACACGTGGTCACTGTAAGGGTGAGGTAAAACACTGACAAATAATTGTACAAGTACTGGAGCTCTCCGGCCCAAGAGGCTGCAGGTTGTTTCAGCACTAAGTGTAATTTGCCAGGGTGTATGAGGGGACAGAGGGGGATTCATGGAAGAGAAGGGGAAGAGACATCAAGCCAGCAATCAAAGTGCCCAAAATGTCTCACTACAGCTCTGGAACAGATACAAGCTTTCTTTTTTTTACTTCTAACTGCCATTTCCCAGGCCCTAAAGAGTGAAGTGTATACACATTATCAGGAAATACTTAAATATATACCTATGAGATATATATACAGATATGCAGTTACATAACTATAGAGATATATAGCTACTGGTTCTCTTGAATTATTCTTATCACTTTCCCTTTTTTTCCCCTTCAGCTTTTCCCTCAAATGAATTGTAGGCAGAAGACCTAGGGAAGAGAATTATTTTAAATCAATGAACAAGTAGAGTGGCACTTTAAGCTTTCCTATGTCTGCTACAATGAGTTATTCCCAATCTTCTAGGGCTTTATAAGTTACTGAAAACATATAAGCTGTAGCTGGTTTGTTTTTTATTCAGTTTGGAGCAGAAAAAGCTAGATTTGAGCTGATAAGGATATGGGTTTCCTTTCCCAGGAAAATTCAAAACTTGGCAAGGGTGGAAGCGTGTTTGTTTGTTTTCTCTTTAATGTTTTGATGAACTCAAGACCTATCAATTTGACTTCTCTTTTTGGTTTATTTATCATATATGAAAATAATTAAAAAAAAACACTCTAATCCCCAAAGACCCTGATATTTGTGTTACTTACAGTTAAATCTTAACTCTGTAAATTTGAAAACAGAATGGGCCTGGACCATCTATTTCAAAAGGGGAGGTGGGGGAGGGGGTGGGAGAAAACCTTTAATTCTTCTCTATTTAAAGAGGAAATGGGTGTTACTTCCAAGATGCAACTTGACAGAAAGTGCTACCACCTTGTCAAAAGATTTCTTGACAAAAGTTGTTGTTTGATCGTTTGGTTGTTTCTATCAAAGCTGCTATGTTTCCACAAAAAATTCTGTTTCTAATGAACTATCAGCTCTGAAATGAGGGAGAGAAAAGAAGGAAACTTCGAATTGGTGAGATCCTATGAGAAAACAAATCAAAAATTTGAATGAGCATCTCAATATTTTAACTGAACTGTCTTAGCCTTTTGAGACATACTTATAGTGAGTAAAACTGACACTAGCTAAAAGAAAAAGTAAACAAAAAATTATTAAGAAAAACACAACTGGATTCTCCTAGGGTACTTTCCCCTCTAAATTAAATGTTATTTTATCTGTGCCTTTCATAAATTTTTGTAGCAAATGAGAACACTTTCCAGAAAATATATGTTGAAACCAGCAACATTGAAAAAGAATCCCACAAAGATTTGCATTCAAGGTACATTATGATTCACATAATCAATAACAAAAATAAAACTTATGCTAATGCTAGCATTTTTTGTTTCAATTCATAACCACATTTCCTTTTCTTGCTTAAGCTTTTGAGATCCTTTTCTTTGCTATATATAAGCATGTAACAATGGAATGAAGGGTCACGTGATGAAAAAACAGCCTCTGTGGGCATGAGCAGAGCTTTAAAATATTTTCAGTTTTGATTGCTAGATGCTAGGTTTCTACATTCAAGATCAAATTTTTGAACTATTTAACACCTGCAATTCTCCACTGGCCTAATTTTTAGAGTTTAAATCATTTTTATTGACATGATTAAATATAGGTTTAGGAGTAAGATTTTTAAGAAAGTACTACTATTTATTGTTTCTGCCTTCTTAATTTCCTCTTTTTCTTCCTTTCTTCTTTTCCTGAACATACACATAAATATTTAAATTTATATGCAAAGTTTTAAAAGCTAAGTGACAGTTCGAGTATGACCCAGCACTTTTTCCAATACTGTGAATTTCATCTAGGATAGGCAGATATCACTAGGATGAAATTCAAATTGACAAAGGGTAAAGTAACTATTACACTAGATGGACAACAGAATAAAATATATTTAACACTGATATCAATTCCTTACACTGTTTTTTTCCTATCTATTCTACATAATGAATGATAAAGTATTTAATGACGCCAAGTTGTTTACTTTCTAAATAATGCAGAGGATGCCACAGGTAATCAGCAAGAGAGAGCTTTTCAATAAAAATAATACAGTCTTTTAACTACAATTTGCAAGACAGAGGTTGTGAGATGCCATTTTTTGTCTGCTGTCTGCACAAGAGTAACTCCCCAGAATAAAAACCAGAGTGAGAGTCTAGTTCCTTTTCAGTATTGGCTGTTTAAAGTGTATTACTGATAGATTGTAGATAAGAATGGTTATAAAGATAAGAAAAGCAAAAGAGTGAGGTTTGGTTTATGGATTAAAGCTGCAAGAAAAAACTGCGCCTTGGACATAATATGAAACCAAAGCTTGCTTATGTTCACCTTCCCTTCACTGAAAGGAAGCCTTTCAGGAAAGTTCAAGCATTTTCTTCTGAACACTTACCTAATTTAATTCAGTAGAAAAACTCCAATTAACCTCAGGCCAACACAATCTGACCTCTTGTCTGGCCACTATGCTGAGCTTGTTTGTTTATTAATCTGGGAGATTGAAGATATTTCTGGATCCATTATATTAAGATAATTGTAATATTCACTTTTATTAGAGAAAGGCAATTATACCTTATTTGATGGATGTCACCATGCTTTCAGGCTTTAGTAAGGAAGATTAAGCTGCTTCCTGTACAGCTATTCGCATGGCTACCTGAACACGATACTTCTATTGTGTGCATATCACTCTTCTTAAGCTATTCATCACTTTTCCTGAGCACAAAATTATTTAAAATGCACCTATCAGTATCAATAAATGAAAGGAAGCAGATGTTTGATATGTCTCTCATTGCACTGACAGGCACACACAGCACTAAGACCCCTACTGTGCTCTCCAAGAGCTCAGCTTTTGGGTGTCCATAAACACAGTTTGATGGAAGGCCATACAAAAGAGTGGCATGGCCTTTGGCCTTTTTATGACGTGGTGGTTTTAGAAGGCTTTGTCTGAGCTAAACCATTGTACAACAGCCTCTTGAGTTAACTGGCACAAGCCTAATTTCCCTGACATCAATACAGATTGCAGATAAATCTTTTCCAGTTAAGTTAAATGAAATAGAATATTATTAAGAAAAGGGTCTTGGGGTTGTTTTGGTGTTTTTTGTGGGGCTTTTTGTTGTTGTTTGTTTGTTTGTTTTGCTTTTGTTTTTTGTTTTCTGGGGGATTTTCTTTTGGTTGGTNGTTTGTTTGTTTGTTTGTTTTGTTTTTGTTTTTTGTTTTCTAGGGGATTTTTTTTTTGGTTGGTTTTAGTTTTTTGGGTTTTGGGTTTTTTTAGCATATATAGTAGTCAAAACAAGATATCTCAAACAGAATGTGCCATTACTTAGATACTGCTAGATATTGATTTGGAAATTTTCTCTATAGACAGATGTACTTAGGAAGACTTGCTTTAAAATAATAATTCTTAAGTATATATATTTTTAAATGTATGTTCTGAGAAAAAGGTATTTCCTAAATACTGCCTCCATAATACTTTTTGAATTATAATAGCACTCTCCTTCTTTCATTTTCTCATCCCTACTTAGAAAATAAATGCAACCATGCTGTGTCAGGCCAAGGATCATCTAACTCAGTATGCTTTCTCAGCAATAGCTGTAAGCAAATACCTAAGGTGAAATGCAAACAAAACAAGCGTACTTCCAGAATTCTCTCAGCTTACAAACATTTTCAGTTCAATGGATTTGCTGAACTGCCTCTGGTTGCCACATAATTAGTAACTTTAAATGGCATTATCTTCCTCAGACATTTTCTTTTCAAATCTATATAAGCTTTTAATTTCAAGGACATCATCTGACAAAAAAATGTCTCGAGTCTTCTGGGGTTTTTTTTCTTCTTTTTGAGTTCAGATACTGCTAACTTCATCAAAAGTTAATTCTTCTTTTTTGAAATAGTGAAAGAAATAACCTATCTTCTCCTTAATATTTAGCATTTTTTTGACTTATTTTGTATCTCCCCCAAATCAGTTATTTTCTGAGCTTGATAACTACTAGTTTGTTTACTCTTTTCTCATACAAAAGCTAGTCTATATGCTAGCTAACTCTTCCTTGTCTTTTAAATTTTCCCTCCAACTATTTTCTGTAAGTCTTCCTGTTCAATTCACCTCCTACAATGACTCACGTCTCCATAACACCTCTTTTTACACTTTCACCCCCTGTTTTTTCAGCTACCATTCTAAGTTTAGCATGCAATTCCCTGCTCTAGTTTTTGTTCACCTCTTCTTTTTTCACAAGTACTCCCACTTTTCAGGTTTTCTGCCATTACACTGCTGCCACACCCCTTTGTCACATACTCATCTCACACTCCTACAAGCTGCCAGTACTTTGCTTCCTACCTATTGCTTCTAGCATTTCTCCACTGTCTGGGGAGGGAGGGATAGGAAATTGAAAGCTCTGTGAAACTGAGAAAGTTCTTGATGGAAGCTGTAGGATCCGCAATGGCTGATATTTCTCTCTGCAATGAACTTGAATAGGGTGTAGCAAGGGTAAAAGGATATTTGGATTAGTTTCACTAAACATTGGGCTTCTATCCAGACATCTACCATGCAGAAGTAGTTATCTGGACTTACTGTTTATAATCACTGCAGAGAAAACATAGATAATCTACCTAAAATCTGTCTTCCAGACAGTTGTCTGGAAGATTTTCCCCACAGAGTATTAAAGGAAGGAGACCCTAATTTCCCCTACTTTCTCTATCACATCAGCAAAATTTAAAGGTGCTGCAATAGACAAAATTAAAACTTTTTCTTACCTTGCTCAAGTTGGTTTCTGCACATAGGAAATAGGTTATGGTTCAGTGTCTGTGTCTCCTTGCTGGGCTGTACGTGTGCCATAAGAGTCCAGTCTATGACACGATTTCTACCTTCTCACATGCCTACCATGGAAGTTATCACTTACTGTTATTAGAAACAGCAGAACCAACCAAAGAAAGCTTTGAGGTTTTCCAGCTGAGGAAGTAGGGAACATGCACAGAAACTATCACAATTATTTATCACAAGAGCAAAATTTTCTTTGTTTTCCAGTGACCACTTTTCTCTTTGCTTCCATGATATCTCAGAATTAATTATTCACCACTGAAATTCTCAGTTGTTTATTTCCCAGATGGCATACAAGGAAATATTAAGGAGTTTCCAAATAATTATACTGAAATTTCCTAAAATTATATTGTTGGGTTATTTTTTCCTTTTTTTTTTTCTTCTTGTTATACTACTAGCTGATTGGTTTTGGACTTTGAGAGTTCAGAATCCTTTAAACAGGTAGTTAAAGTGGGTAGAATGAGATAGATAATTCTCTAGGGGGACTGGAATGACCCTTTTGCTTCTACAGCATTATCACAATTAGTAGGTAATTCTGATATTTCTTTCTACTAAAGCAAATGAAACAATGGTTCAAATAGAACAGAGAAAGTGATTCTTCAGTTCAAATGCTGCTGTTATGTATTTTTGCACTAAAAATTCATTATCCTTTCTTGCTAAAATGCTATTGCTTCATTAGCAGAAAAATCTGGAACTGTACAAGTAACGTTTGCTTTTGAAATATGCATGTTCAAAACCAATTGCAATTAACTGGAATGTGCAATATGTCCAGTTATGATTATTGCTGAATATCTAGCTAATATTTTGTACACTGCTACAAATAATCCATCAGACTTATTAATTTCATGAATTTAAATTCATATTTTAGAGGAATTTGACTGTGTGGTAACGATGTTAGGGCAGCTATGGGGATCTTATAGATGAAGGTTTCTGTATGCCCAAAGCTGTTTTGTGTTTTCAAACAGTATCAGTTGGATCAATTAAAAAATATTCTTTTTCTCCTAAAGCCTTTTCTTTATGAATGTCCATAATATGCTGATTTCAGAAAAAGATTTCAGCCCATGCTAGCAAAATTCACAGTAACATAATATCAAGGGGCTACATGATCTACCTGAGAGAAGTGTGTATGACTGAGCTACAAAGCCAGAATTTTTCCCTTCACTTAAGGATGTCTAAAATTCTGTAGTAGTCATTTTCTAGAACTAGAGGGTGTTCTTGATAGCTGTCATATTGAACATACTCTAACTCCCTGAATAAAAAACAAAAACCCCCCNAAAAAAAAAAAAAAAAAAAAAAGGCAAAAAACACCCCAGCTTCTAAAAAGCAGAGTCCAGATTGTGGAAACATCCACAGCTATGAATGGCTTCTACTCAGTAGTCACTGACAGCCCTACTGAGATGCTGGAAGTAAAGCTGTATCTTTTTCGCTGTGCTCACATCAAGATACAAGTGAGATACTACTGTGTGTGGGAATGAAGGTGGAGAGAAAGAAAACAGAAATGTCAGTGAAGAGATAAGGTGGAAAACCCCCGCTGAGAAGCATGCCATGACAAACAAATGGAGGCAGACTGTGAAAAAAAAAAAAGTAACAGAAAAGCATACACCCTGCATTGTTTGGTGGAACTGCATTTCAGAAAGTCACAAAGCTATAACTGCTTTCTCACCTAACAAAAGCTACTTCTGAAAGGCTAAGTGACTTATTTTCTCTGACCTCTCTTCTCTGTGCAAAAGACTACCGTAAGGAAATAGCTATTAAACCAAAGCTGGCAGGTAACAAAAAATTCAGCCCACAACCAGTTGAAATGAATTCATAAATCCAAGGTTATCACATCTCATTACTACTGAAACTTTAATATTCATCTCCATCTTTCTTTCTCCTTGTATTTTTCTGTTGTACTATGTGAATTTTATGCTCCTCAGCCAAGAACTGGATTTTTAAAAATCTAAATCACTTTGAATATTTTGGCTATCTCCACAGTTGTTTTTAAATGTGTGATCCTGAACCAATCAATAATAATACATAGTCTATAATGCAAAAGTCTTAAGAACTTGTAATATAGAAATTCCACAGATCCACGCTGAATATTCATGAATTTAAGCAAATTGTCTTAGTACCTGTCATAGTCACTGGAGAGAAACAGAAGTCTCTAATATACTGATCATTTGACCTGCTTAGAGATGTATACAAGGATGAGATCATTTGTACTGTAGAAGGACTTACTACATTGTATTCAATTAAAGGAAGCCTAACCAATTAGCCTTGCATGTAGACAAAAATAATATGGTATGAACCCTACATTTTATGCTTTATCATGAAAGAAAAATACAAATACCTCATTTGAGACAGAGAGCAGGCAACAGCATTAAGGGGCAGCCAGGAATATCCCTTTTGCTGGAGCTGCTTTGAAAGTAGTGCCACACCTCCCAGCCACAGATAATCAGGTCTGCATAAGCACATGCTGGAGACAGTCACACACAGGAGACCCACTTGCCCCCAGCCATCTAGAAACTGTTGTAACCATCAGTCCAACCTAAACTCTTTCGATGGCACATAAACTTAGAACAAAATTGATGAAACCTCTTTCGATTTAAGTCAATTAGCATATTTCTCTTAAATCCACTCTTGTGACAGATTTGCATTCCATTCTCTTTTTTTTTCTTGCACTTCTTTCATACCTTTCACTGATTGATGTTTCACTACTTTCATTATACCAATGTTCAGAAGGTTGGCAACAATAAGAATGAACTCTCACTATCACAATGAGAAATATATGTCAGTAAAGTATAGCAGTTAATTGCTGTTTGAAATCTCAGACATCTGTTTTCTTACAATTGTTTTACAATACCATATGGGAACAAAAACCACAGGATGGAAATTACTTATCCAAAATGGCAGGTAAAGTTGCAGAATAGAGAGATATGTAAAATACTTGTGTTTTAAATGGAGGTAAGTCTCTGTCATGAAACCAGATGAAAAACAACATTTCAGGATCAAACCCTGGGGTTGGCTGTGCATTCATGACCCCATGAACCCACACAGGTTGCACTGTGGGAGCATCTGAGATCTTTCAATGTTCTATACACCAGTTTTATATATGCAAAAAAAAAAAAATAACCAAACCAAACAATTTGCAACATTCCATTGCTATGAAACATTTTTAAGACAAAAGCGGTTGAAAAGATAAGACTTCAGAGATGTGCGAATACCAGCAATAAATTGCTGCAAAATCTATTGTTAGATTGAACATGGATTAAGAATAGCTTCCATTCTCCTAACACCATCTGAATGCGGAGAGTCTGAATTCTCCTAGCAGCATTTGCTGCTGGAGAGATTCAAACAGCTTTCAATTTAAATGAAGCCTTTACAAGGTATATCAAAGCTTCTTAGTGTCCTTAGTAATTTTCCCAAATAAATAACTGTAAATGCAATCTACTAGTTCCTATTATAAGCCTTATTTATGTCATTGAATCATAGAGGAAAATATAGGGAGCAGAAATCCAGAATGGAGTATCTCTTAAACATATCTGGTGGAACCACTTTTCAAGAAGGAGGAGGAATATATACTTCTAAATATACATTTAAGCAAGGCAATTAGTTTGACAATTTCTACTTTTTATTAAATGAAACAATCGTAAGAGTGGAGTTCTGATTTTAAACATCCTTTTAGCTTGATCCTTTGCAATAGACATATGTTAAAGCATATGTAAGTGCATACATGTCTTTAAGACTTGTCTATGCAAAATTTACAAGCACTGTGTTTCAGGCATGTGTAATGATTATCTAAATTTTTGTACTCTCACTGCACATTCAAGGCAGATCCAGTAAGAATTCTCACTGTTGGACTTCAAATAACAAAATCTGTTTAGAATAATGATTTCATAATACCATATGTCAATATATATTCACCCCGTTTGACAACTCGTTGTATGGGCTAAATACTCATGGGGAAGGGGAGGGGAAACACAAGTGGTTTGTGTTTAGAGAAGTGGTTTGCTTTGGAAGCTAGAGACTGTTCTCTCATATACCTGGAGTGACAACATGTCACTACATACTCATGATTTTGCAAGATGGCAAGCATGCTGCCAGAGCTTGCACTCGATACACAGCAGTAGCAATTAATATTCTCACTCTGAAGAGCCATACTAGAATCTTTCCTTAAAAATAAGAAGCAAAAAATACCAGCTGAACAGGCTTACCTCACCATGTCTCAACTGTAAAAGTGAGGATAAAAATGAATGAAATTAAATTGAATTTTGACTGATGTAAATGGCAACAAAATTTTATGTACTAGTAATCACCAATTTTATCTATTTTCGGATTCCCTAATTTGTTTTAAGGTTTACCACTTACTGAATGAAGTTGATTTGTGTTGGGCTAAGTGAACCTTGAATGACTTTTCACAGGTTAGAATCCCACCTTGTATATCCAAATGATCCTGCCATATCTGCTAGAATCACAGAAGGGAAAAAGTACATCTGAAAGCATTAGCTGCATGCAGTCCAGCAGTCAGGAAATGGAACTGAAGGGCCAGAAGGAGTTTGTTAGGAGCAATATGTCAATAACTAGTTAACAGAAGCACACAGTAAATTTTAGCTTTTGTTTAAGAAAATAGAAAAAAAGGGAGGGGAAAAAATCAAAGAAAGAAAAAATAAAAAAACATTACTTTTTGGGTAAATAAAAACAAATACCAAAAATGTCCTGAACTTAGATTACTTCTATGAAAAAGAAAAGTACAGCCCTACAGCAGTTACTCTTTACTCCTCTGTTTGTTGAAAGGCCCAGTTCTCCGACAAGGAAGAAGAAAGCAGACAATCATTTCTTGCACAGATGGAAAGAAGCATGGGACACAGAATGATATTACTTTTCTTGTTTATCTCATATCTAATCTGAGATATCTCTTTCAGCTTCCTCCGTGGAAGAAGACAAATCAACCTCTGAAAAGATCTATATCTTCCCATTTACTGTATAAGGTACCCCTTCAGTTAGCTTGAATTTGACACATAGACATTTCAGAAGAAGATTTGGTTGATCTGTAGGTTGACCTGTTGGTCTTTGCTTTCCACAGTCAGCTGGGTATCTGAGCTGTTAACATAAAAATTGGCATCATATGCCAGAGCCTCAGGGAAAAGGGAGTGGTAATGGGAGCTGCTCACAGTGAGAAAGATATATGGGAACTGGCAGAGAGAACTAGAATTATTTTTAAAAAAGACACAGCAGGAGTGGAGCAAAAAGAAACTTTTGGAAAAGCAGATTGTTTAGTATGTTAGAAATAGATATGGCTGCAGTGAGGAGGCAAAGCTGTGCATGAAGTCTTCCCTCAGCACATCAAGTGTATACTGAGAAATGGTTATATGCAAAAGGTACATTTCTCAGCTTTCTAGTAAGAAGTTCCATATGGTAATTTTTTTTTTTTTTTGACTGCTTCCTGGGTCCCTGGGTTATATCTTAACTGCAAGTTCAAGAGATGGAGAGAGATCACTCTCTGTAAAACCTCTGAAGCCACTGACTAAAGACATCAGAAATTGCCTTGCAACATCATAGGAATATTGTCAGGTCATAAGGAAAGGAATTACGTTCAATAATGAAAATGGATACTATTTCCTTGTGGATTTTCAACAACCCTTTTCAGATACTTCTTGCTTTGACTTCTAAAGTTACTTTCATGCAAGAAGATCAGTGGATACAAAATATTTTATGTGAATGTTCCAAATAAGGAAGATGGGACAAACATGGGATAAATGACTTTTCTCAACTTATTAGTGACAGAGAGGCAAGCCTTTAGGCTTTATCCTCCTCTGTCAGAAATAATCCAGCTTTCACTTCAGAGAAAGAATCCTCTGTGCTCCGAGAGGATTTCTAGAAAAGCCAGAATCAGCTATACCAATCATGATAGGATATCATATGCATACAACAGTAGACTTGTGAGCTGTAGTTCAGCCGTAGCATAACAGCAACCAGAACCACATAAATTTACACAGAAAATTTAAATCAAATCCAGGGCAGACTTAAATTGTGCCCTATCCTTTTCCCATTTCCCTTGCAGCTATGTTTTTTGCAATACAGAAGTACAAGGGCTATTGAATTCTCCAAAGAACCTCTCAAGCTTGAGGCAGAAATCCACAAAGGTCTTCCTCCTGCCCTCCCTACTTTCTTAATGTTCTGGTAGAATATCTTGACAAGGGCTAGTCTTGAGTCACTATGTGAAACAAAAATACTGGCACATGATACTTCAAATTTTCTGATGTCATGTTTATTGACATCAGAGGAGGATCATTTGCAAAAGATGAGTTCTAGGAAAACTGAAACTGTTTCTAAACAAAACATTTTTAAAAGAAAAGATCATGGACACAATCCACGGCAGTGCTAAGGACTGTAGTGATAGTGCTGACAGCAGTGATTTAGGCAGACGGAGAACTAGAATTTCTGGAAGATGAAAATGACCTTGGTATGTGGAGATTTGGTAAGACCAGGTATCTTGGATATAATTATTCTTGGCTATGACTGTGTCCAGTCAATCTGTGACAAATGCATCATTACCAGTGATACTGGCACCTGCAAAAACACAGTAGAAAAACCTGTTGAGTCAAGGCATTGGGCGTATACTAAATAAGCTGCATGGCCATTTAGGAATGTCTATTTCCCATTGTTTCCGATTATGCATTTTATACCTGTTATAACATCAAGACTCTCTTCATCTACAGACTGTTATCATGAGACTTTGGAAGGAAGGAGAGCAGATTAATAAAATGTAATAAAACAAAAAATCAAGAAGTTTATGTGACAGCAGTCCACAGCCTGAGGTTTGCCACTTCTGTTATTAGCACTGGGACTTACTCATCACCACTACAGAGTATGTTCATTTACACGAATTACAGAGTGGCTAACAAAAAGTCTAACTCACCCCTAATTCCTCTAGAGTGGCTATAGGTTGAATTTTTAACTATTTTTTGGCCTAAAATATAGATGGAATGTGCATGAAAATGAACCCAGTTTTATGGATCATCAAAGCATTACCTGGAAGGAAAGACCAGGACTTCTGGGGCTTTCTCTACTGACTGTTCATGTATTTTATACCTCTTAAGTTAAAACAGATTGTCAAGATCAGAATTTTGAAATAGTCCTGTACTGTGCCTAAGTCCTATCTACCATGCTAAGTTGCATTGCTGCTTTTAATCTGCCTGTTTTAATATACAATCACTAGAGTTGGGTACATGTCTAGGTTGGATGGGGCCCTGAGCAACCTGATACAGTGGGTGGCATCTATGCCCATGGCAGGGCAGCTGGAACTAGATGATTTTAAGGTCCTTTCCAACTCAGACCTTTCCATGATTCTCTGATAATAATTCTTAACTTATTGGAATAATACACAAAGCATCTGATTTTTTTCTGATTTTTGTCCTGCTGCTCTGGTATTTGATATCTCCTTGGCAGCTGCTACAGCTCAGGGAAAAAAAAAAAAAGTTTGGATTTTCTCATTTAGCCAGGCTTTTAAGAACTTCTAAGATATGGATCCAACTTCAACTCAAGTGCTCTTCTGACCTGGGTTTGAGAACCATGTCAAACTCTCCCCATCTTTTCTGCCATAAAAGAAAATATGACTACCTCTACCTTGCATTCCTCCATAACAGCAAAACAGGTGTTAACAATACGAAATGATTTAGTGGTGGTTTTGTGGTTGGACAGTTGTACCAACAATATATTACAGTATTTTAAAATATCGGTTATAGAGGGGTGGCTTTTCAGGAGTCTCAGACTTAATATGTTGATTTAAATATTGTTAAATTAGGGTCAAAACTGCTTTGAGAGTTTTTTTCAGTATCAAATTTGCTCACTTCATAAATATAACATAATACAAAAAGTCTTTAGAAGGCAAAAATGTGAATGACATAAAAAGGAGTAATTCAATATCATGTTAACTCATTCTATATGATACCAGTTAATACTGCATCATGACAAAGACATGGTGTAAAGTATTCCCATATGATTTTATAACTATTAATACAAGAATTCCATATTTTATAATATCAACAAACCAGATGAACCTCATCCACTCGAAGTATGGAACAGTGAAAAGAACAAATGTCTTGTGAGGAGTGGAAATAAGAACAATGTGTCTGAGTTTAAACAGTGGAAACAAGTTGTGGACGTTGTGCATGAAGTAATTATTTCTGCAGTGGGGTTCTGCTGTTCCTGCATTTAGTTTATAAGCTTGTCAGGGCACACAATCCAGGCATCTCAGAAAAAAAAGTCTGATTTATTTGACATGTAGAGAAAGTCAGATTTGAACACAAAGAATCCTTTTTAAAAAACCTTTTGAAAATTGAGGTTTTATTAGGAGAATAAAAGAGAGAAATATATTTTATTTAAAATATGCAGTGTTTCTAGTCTGAAAGTATTCTATCTGCAAGCCTCACATGGCTTTCTTAAAACAGTATGATATCTGAAACATAGTCAAGGGAATACCAAACCTTTTGAGGACAAATAATTGTGCCAATACCCCAAATATTCTCCATATGTCAGTGATATTTTTTCCCCCACATGAATATCTATCTAAAATTGGCATTCGAACAGAAAGACAAAAAGCATGTTGGGATGGAAATGAAAATAAATAAGCCCATACTAAATAAAAACATAAGTAGAAAAATCACAAAATGCACACATCCTTGTACCAAAGGCAGAAATCAAGACCCTGATAAAAGCACCACCAATATGGCAGGCAGTATTCAGTGTGGTAGGAGCTCACATTATGTTCCAGAGCCTGGTCTGTTTTAAAACCTCAGTCAAGGTTTTACTAAAGTTCCAAGAAAACTTAGATAAGGAATGTATATTTGGATGATGAATGTAAACCATCAAAAAAAAAAAAGTATCTGTAATTAGCTAAAAATTGAAGTTAATGACACTTCTTAAAGACATCTAAATTTTTGGAATCTCTCTACACTGTTCTGCCATTCTCTTTAACACACCATATTCTATGTCTTGCCCTGAGTTTTGGATCAAATGTCTCAAGTTTTATCAATACAAATCGATTCAGGTGCCTAAGGCAGGACACTGGTTAACTGTTAGTAGTTTCCCACTCTCATTCCTTCTGTGCTGCATCTTGCGAGTTGTATAAAGAGATGCTGCAAAGCACCACACTTCGATTTTAGAGTTTCACAGTTGTCCCCAGCCCTGTTCCTACCCCTTTGTGTCAGCCTGTGGCTCCTGTCACAGGCTGATCAAGATCCAGATAGTAGATGCTGGTGCTCCTCTTTCTAAATGTCCTGTATGCTGTCAGTCTAAATGAGAAATTGCCAGACCAAATCCAACACAAATCTATTGGAAATAGCCTTGCAAAATGTATCTGCTTTCTGGGGTTAATTTATTTAGAAAGTAATACCTGAGAAGGCTTTTGCCTCATACTTCAAACCCCTACTGAAAAAATCTAGTATTTAATACTCTGTCTATCGTATGCTCATTTTACATCACACAGCATTTGAGTGAAAAAGGGGATCAATTTACATAGCAGTCACCAGAACCTGTTGTGCTGTAGCCTGATATAACATTTTTTAGTGTTCTCCTTTCACTAAAATAGCAGGCTCTTGATCCTGAACAGAACATATTTAACAATAAATGTGGAGAGTCTGTCCTCCCTGATGTCTGTCCAGGTATTTCTTTTAACCTACACTGGTGATGAGGGCCCTTAGTTAGGGTTGGAAGGACAGCTACAGATTTCTGGATGGCCGCTCTACATATACATAGCAATCAGACTCTTTGATTGTGTGAGAATTAAGTGGATCTCCTCGAAGCTCTGAGCTACAAGTCATTGAAAGTTACTTCTGGAACAGTAGGTCCCTGAGTCAGAAATGCTTGGATGTTTAGACAAAATGCAAAGAAAATACCCAGATTTATTCTTGCACTTTGCCCCAGGTTCACTTTTGGTCAACATCAGATGCAAAATATAATGTCAATTGAATGATTTGTTTGGTCTTTCTTTTAGTATGATACACCACAGGCGAAATTTACAACACAGTTGTCCCACAAATTAATTCATAGGCGGGAGACAACCAGTTTTGGCCATTCTGGTGCCCTCCCAGTGGAGCTATATTGTTGTAAAGCTGTCAGAAAAGTTGTGTTGTGTTTGCCTCATTATCTCTTGTAGCCGTTTGGTCAGGAATTAGAGCTGTACCCAGGTTTGGTAGGGGGCTGCCCTTGACCAGCTTGCAGAGCACAGTCAGTCCTGTGCCTGCTGAAATATGCAGCTGGTGGCAGCACTACCGCAGAGCACGCCTTAGCAGGAGAGCTCCAGCTGCTCCTTGGAAAACACAACTGGAGCTGTGTACCATGGAAGGATGATAGGGCTAAAATCCCTGAGCCCTTCAGGGCGTGAGTTTCAGGCATGTTTGTCCCATGCAAATGCCAGGTGTGGTTGAAACTGCACACAGCTCCACCAAGACTGCTAAGACACCCTTATGAATGTTGGTGGTGTTGGCATCAAGCAGTGTTTTGCTCTGAATTCTACCTGAGTGCCTAACAGCACAGGTGGGTATTTTGACACCCTAAATTTGGGTGCTAGTGTTCTTTGTGATAATACATCTCTGCAAAACTGGGACCTGCATGTCAAGATTTCATTAGCACTTCGTCCCTGGGTTCATCAGTCAGAATTAAGAGGTTTAAAAGGCAACAGTGCAGGATAAATAGGCAGTCTCACAGTGAAGGCGTACATAAACAGGACCTTTCTAGAACACACAGAATTAGTGGTGGTACAGTGCTGAATTCACACTGCCTTAATGAGGATCTCTGCTATACTGAATCTGCACTTCCCTACACTCTGTTCTCCTCTTCCCAGAGACTATATCAATCACACTTGGTGACTTGCATGGCAGGGACATGCTTTTAGAAAACCATTGATGCTATAAAGAAGGAAAATAATCTTATTCTGAAACTCATCTCTCATATAGGCACACAGAAGAGCAGGACATTCACATATGTATTTCAGGAATAGAAAACTGAGTTTTAACCTAGCTCAAATTAAAAAAGGATTGATGTTTGCAGAAAAATTACTTTNTGGCGGTACCAGTCTTCCAGAAAAAGAAAGAAGTCAGTGCACTCATTTTCAACATTTCAAATATTTCAAATTCAATGATATATCTCTCTCTAGATATCAGGTTATATTGTCCAAGAGAATTTTAACTTCTCTATTATTTTTTATGAAATTTTGTTACTACAATGTCAAAGTGAGCAAAATTCATGGGATTAACAAAAGAACCTCTACCTGAAGTGAGTAGACTGTTAGGTTTGATTCCTCATTCAGCTGTAAGGGAACAAAGATGAGCAAAGATCTCTTGGTCAGAGCCATACACCAGCCTAGACATTTTCGATTAATCAGTATTAAATTTTTAAGAAAACAAAACCAAAAACAATCAAAAGCCCTCAACCAAACAAACAAACAAACAAAACCTAAACAAAGAAATGTCTAAAACAGGGACTGGTATTGCTATACGAGAGGAAGCTTTAAAGCAACCATGAGGACTTTAGTTCTCAGATGGGTGCACTATTTCATTGCTTGACAGAAGCTCACTTACTAGGTTTTTCTTTTATTATCACTTCAGCTTAAAGCCTGTACATTCTCTCCAAGTGCTTTCTTTTAGAATTCCCCCAAGTCCTTTCTTTAGAAGACCTTTATTCCTTCAACATTAGTTTGCTATATCCTATTTTGCAGTTAACTAAACTTCTTTGGAACTTCCCTTGTTGCACACTGGTGAGGCCCATATCCACGTTGTAAAATTTTCCTTACTTTCCCTCTGATTTTTCAACCTTATTACAGATATTCTGAAAATGTTCACAAATTATATAGGAGTGTGGTAGGGGAGTATGGCCACTGAAGCGATGCAAAACCTAATGGAAATTCCCCTAACAACATAACAATGCAGATACTTGCTTGTTAATGGCCAGGGAACATTCCTCAAAATTGTTCTAACAATTAATGTGGTTTCTATAACCAGAAATATGTTGCAATTGAGAAAATATCTTTCAAATACTGGCAGCAACAATCCAAGATATATCACCTTGCACATTAAGAAGCTTTAAATGTGAAGGAGTAAAACCTAAAAACATTTTAGTGCAACTTGAGAACCTCCCTGTGTAGTACAGGTCCTTTTCAAGATGTCACCTTTCTTTGAATGTGGAAGTATGACAGTGGGGTTCCCCTCTTTGCGTCCACAAATACATGTGATTTTTCCTCTCTACTTGACTTGAGACATTTTTGTAAGTTCCTTATCCAATACTAATACATTTTTGCAGCTGTTTGGAGATTCACCAGTTCAGATTTCACTTTCAGTTCCCACAGCAATGGAGGATTGATTTCCTCAGAAGCATGACATTTCTATTTCTCGAAATCTTTCATGCCCCATACTTTTTTTCCTAGCCTCAAACCCTGGTAGCCATCCCAAATTGTCCTAACTGAGTACAAGCAGATTTCCCACTTCCCACTGACACTGTAACTGAGCCTTATGCTATCATTGGTTGCATACATCTGGATTTTTGATTAAGCTTTCCAAGAGTAAAGAAAATTCTTGCCAGTCAGGTCAAACTAGTCGATGACTACACATCTCAAGTTACTAACCCGACCTGATGCTAACCTTCAGAAAAAAAACCCAACACTTTTCTTCTCACTCTCAGAAACCTCATTAAGGTGTAGATTGTTTATTTAAAGGGAGAATTAAATGTATGAGTTAACTTCATCCAACTTGTTTTAATCTTTTACAATCTTCTGGTATATTATGAAGAAAGTAGTAGTAAAACAATTTTCACACTAGAAAGAATTAGTAATTTATTTAGTAATAGTAATAATATGGTCCAAACAGGCTTCAGAGCTATATATGTTTAAAAAATAATAGAAGAGTACATTACTGTATATAGCTTGACTATTAAAAAGGGGAGTTTTCTGTGTAAAGTGACAAAAGGAGTTTTCCAAATGAGTCTGAAGGAACAAAACTATACATATTATAATATCCATATTTTTCCCATAGACAACATTAGATCCATCCTTCTTTTTTAAAGGAAAAGACACAAATAAGTTCCTCAATTTGTTGTGTCCTGAATTTAAGCTTTTTTATTATTATTACTAGTAATGTGTAAGCTTTGAGCAATACATATAAATCGGATACATATGAACATCACAATCATGGGCAAAACAGTACTTATGACTAATCAGTAGTCTCTTTCCAGCATTTCACCATCCCACTGGGGAATGAGAGATTTCTTTCCAAGACAACCATTACAAAAGCATTCTGTTTTTTCAACTTGAAGTAAAATATACTGTTTTGTTTTCATAAGACAAGTTAACACACTCCTAAAAAGAAAATAAAGCACTTGACATAACAAGCTTCCATCTTTCCTCTTTGGAAATAAAATCTTCCATTTTGTAGGGATTAGAATAACAAGTAGACAGTTGGCTGATGGTACAAACATAAAATTTTCCATCATTCATATCACAGTTCTCATTTAGCGTGAGTGTTAATGTCATTTAGATATTAAAGTACTACTGAAACTATGGTCCATGAGGTGAATTGCTCTAACCTTCTCCATATTGCAAAACATTAAACAAAACCATAGTGTCCTGTATTGATTCCTGAAAATTAAAACCTTACTGTCCTGAGAAAACAAACCTTTTATCTTACTCTGCATTTAATTCCACTGACTACTTTTGTGGTATTTACTGATACGGCCCATGGTCTGAAAAACATCAAAAATGTCCTACCATTGGGTAATAATACAGAAAATTCTCTTTTCAATTATTGATCGGGCATTTGAATCATAGGATTTCCCTTTTAAAAAGTTGTGTGTGCTTTTGAAGCAGACATGACCCAACATTTCAGAAAACACAAAGGCAAGCTGTAACTGCTTGGCCCCCATGAGAACACTCTTTTTATTATGTACAGACAGCTTGCTAGGGTCGAAAATGTTCCATATTTCTCTTTCCCCAAGATACTGGGTTATTGGCTCTTCTGGACACAGACATTCCTCTACATCGCTGTGCTGGAACACACTCAACTTTCATGGATCTACTGAGAAGGACCGCAAAAGAGTGAGCATATCCATCCAGATAAGGAGAGTTAGGAAATGTGGTTTGAATCTACAAACCCCAGGGAGGACTTTCCAGTTCATATATAACTGCTTTGATCAGCAGTAAATCTTTCATTTTAAAGGTGACTCATTACACATCCAATTTCTCAAACAAGTTTGCAAATATCTACCTTCAGGATAGGATTTTAGTCAGTACAATCAGTGTGAACAGAAGCATAAAAGATGACCTGGAAGTGGCCCTGTATGCTCAACAAAGGGATTTCGTCTTTTGTATATAAGGCCTAACTCTTCTTGGAGCCTACCTGTGAAGGCAAATGGAATACAGGGATGAGTTGCGATGTGTAACTGAAACTTGAATGAAACTGCAGATTAAAAAAACCAACAAACAGTCTTTACATGGACATCCCTGAATATCTTACAGATCATAACTATAATTTGTTACTCGTTTTTTCTTACAGAGCTTATGAAGAGATTAAATAATATTATACTGGAGCACTGTTCCTATATTGCCAGATCAAAGGTATGCCTGTGTTCTTAGGTTGTAAATCATGTACCAACTCATAGTTGGCCAATGTGAAATCAGTGCCTCTATACATTTTTTTATCCTCTGACCTACTTTCACTATTTCTCTTTCTCCATCCTTACATCCAGTAGAGGGAACATAGTATCAAGATGAGACATCTACATGAGCATTTGTAACAACAATTATAAACTAGATAGCTGAGGAAACTCTGAGGACTGCCCTCACAAGAGTAAGGATTGTCCTTTGAAAGACAGTCAAAAGGAAAATTAGGTTAGAGAAAATGTATTTGACGTACTCCCCTCAAGCATTCATGTTTTAAGTTCATTTGTGCTACCAATAGCAAAATACGAATTTCTTGCAAGTTGTTGTACGGCACTGCTGCATATATCAGTGATCAGACTTGCCTGAGTAAAATTCACGGCATCATAGAATCATAGAATCACAGGCTATCCTCAGTTGGAAAGGACCCACAAAGACCATCTCATTCCAACTCCTGGCCCTGAACAGCACCATCCCTAAGAGTCCCACCATGGGCCAAGAACATTGTCCAAACAGTTCTTGGGCTCTGTCAGGCTGGCGCTGTGACCACTTCACCTGTTCCACTGCCCAACCACGCTCTGGGGGGAAGAATTTTTTTCTAATATACAACAGTTCCCCTGACACAGCTTCATGTCATCCCTTCAGGTCCCACCCCTGATCACCAGAGAGAGAACATCAGCGCCTGCCCCTGCACCTGTCCTTGTGAGGAAATGGTCTAGACTGCTATGAGATCTCCCCTCAATCTCCTGATATTTGCTCAAGTAAAATTACTCACTTATTTTTGCAGCTCCAGGCACTAAGTTCGAGAGCTTTGCAAGCTGTTCCTGCACAATTCATGAGTAGGAACAATGACAATATGTGTGTTGAATAAATTGTTTGCCGTAACTTATTTATCCAGTCCTTATTTTAAGCCTAGCTACAGTATATTGTCAGCACTCTGGTAATAAATAGCTTTCCAAAATAAAAGGCTTTTGTTGGAGTTCCACCTGCTCTTGTTGCATTTGCACACCTGGTAAGCTTCTAGACAAATACCCTAAATATTAAAAAAGAGAATATGAAGTTCAGGTCAGCTGGATGAAAAAGCTGCAAAAGTCACTTCTTATGAAAATCATGTCTTAAAATATGAAATAATCTGTTACACGAAACCAAATGAACATTCAGATAAACCTAACAGGAGTCTCTCCTTTCTATAATTGGAACTAATACACACAGCCTTGACGTGAAAGTAGCATGTTTTCTCTCCCTCATTTTTGGAGCTAGTATTGCAGGTCTGAATTCTTTTTTTCTGGATTTGTTCTCATAATCAAAATATCTGCAATTAAATCTTTTCGTCTTGCTGATGCAGGAAGTTACACTCTGGGCTGTGTTCCTGAATTTCATTCTGTTCATTTTTTTATTTTAAAACAAAACATTTTCACTTCCCGTGCCACCTGCGGAGTTTTTAGTGCATATTTAACCATTTTCAGATCTCTTTCCCACATACGGAACAAGCTCTATCCATTCTCCTCCAGGTTATCTGCTCAGTGAAAACTGGTTTCACTGCTTTATGTTTTCTGCAGGTAAGGGGAAAATGCGGTTAAAAAGTTCTTAACATTCTCCTCACCAAAATAAACACTAGCTAAAGCTCCCTAATGCAAAGGTGAAGTTGTATGTTTATCAACATGTATGGTCTGCTGATAAAAACAGATTTTAGTACCCTTTATAATGACGAAGAATTTAAAAGAATAATTATATTTTAAAATACACAAAAATGTGTTTCGTGCCTTGTTTTATTTCCTGTTATTATTTTTAAAAGAATTGATTTTCATCTGTACTGACTACCTGAGGCTGGTTCTAAAGAAAATATTACCATCTGAGATATGAAAACAAATTAAATGAATATACATATACAACTTCTATGTTTTCCTTAATTAGATCAAGATTAAAATAAAAAGTCTTTACTTCCATGTTTCTAGTCTATGGCTTCTTCTTTGACTTTCAAACTGCCAACCCAGTAATGGATGCATCTTAAGAAGCAATATGCATATGTTTTTCATAAACTTTACAGTTTCCACACTTACTTAAAATAAATAGCTTATGAAATAAATGCAGATAACCTTTTTCTTTCTTCAGTATTTATTGCTATTTTGCCAGCTTCAAAGAAGGAATTGCAGGCAATTTAGTAAATAGACTAAAGAACAAATGTCTGAACTCGCTGTGTTTTTATGTTTTGATTTCTTTTACTGAACTGCTGTTTTGTAACTGCTCACTGTGTGCTCTCCAAATGAATAACAGTCCAGCATCTCTTACAGCAACTGAGTACTCTGTCCCTTTGTTTTTTTAAGTAGAAACATCCTCCAAATATCAAAGGCACATTCACCGAAGGCACTAACTTTTTTCTACAGCTATGTACATAACATATGGAAAAATACTGAGTGTAATAAACTCCTTGCTGGGACACCCTGTGAGTGAGACTGTAGCTTCATTGCTGCACTGAAAATCTCCATCGTTCACCTGGGATTTCTTCTCCCTTGACTGTGCAGATCAAGGGCTTATTTGAATGACATGGCAGTTTCTCCTCCGGCCCATATATCTACATTTCCCTGCCATAAAATCCACAAAGGACTGGTAATCACCCAAGCCTAGTCCCAGTAGAAAACTGGGGTGCATCCAGAAGGTGCATCTGGACCCAGCCCTCCTGTGTTCTGTCATCAAGACGTGACTAAGTCATTTAGTGTGGTCTGTGCCGGATAGACTACCATATGCTTCAGTTCCCTTGAACACATCTCTTTTTTTAATGCCTGGAACACATATCCAGAGGGAATTCAAAGATTTTTGACATTTGTTCAGGATTTCTGGATGTCTGGCAACCTAATCAGAGCTGTAGTGGAGAAAATCTGGACATATCCACTCCACTTGCGCATATCAACTTTACAGTGCATTTGCAATGAGGCCAAGCGATCTACTGTGCATGTGCTGCACAGATGGCCTGTGTGTATGCTGTAAATATGATGTAAAAATTACTGAGAAACACATGCACAGTGAGTCTGTAGCTTCCTGGAAGCCTTAGGCTCATCACATTTACCCTTAATATGTAAATGCATGGCAAACCTGTTTGGGAAATCCTCCTCAGCATGAGAAAGGGGTGTCCTGGAGTGGATGAAACGTCGAAGTGAGTAGCAGGGTTACACCTTTACACCAGATCCTGGATATGATTCTGGACTTTGTGCAGCCAAAGGACATCTAGCACACTGACAAACATACAATATACCTTCCTGGTTACCACATGGCACCACAATGCCTCTCAACTCTTGGGGGAGCTCCAAAGGAGCTTCTGGGCCAGTGTGTCTTGCTATGCTAAAACAGGTGAAGCAGGCAACGTGCAAGCATGACCAAGCTCAGGCTACCCCATGGGCAATTTAACCCAGAGGGTTCTGCAAGTCACACCAAAACCAGCCTCCCTGTCAGCAAGCTTGCACTATGCTCCCGGAGAGAGAAGATAAATGCTCACAAATGTTAAAAATACTTAGCAACCAGGAATGAGGAAACCACCATATGGGAGAGATCAGAGGCAAAATCATCGCTCTGCTTTCACACACAGCAAACAAGCACCCACAGAGAACAACAGTTTGGGGAAAACAGGTAGCATCAGAGGGAGGCACCCTCAGGGAATGCTCTGCAGCTCTAGGCTGCTGCAATCAGAGGTACGTGTAAAAGTTGAGGAGGAAGGAAGAAGGAGCTAAACCGAAAACTTGAGAGGGCCTTGTTCTGGAAATAAACTGCAAACAGCTTCAAAGAGATCAGAAATATTCCACAAAGCAGTAGCATTGTGTAATTGTTAAATGGTCAGTTGGGAGTAATGTTATAGCCTCATAGGAGGGCAAGTTGTGTTAATCACAGGCTATTACCTAGCTGGTAATCACGTCTAAAATAAGCCTGAAAATCAAGCAAGCCCAACTCATTAAATATTATTTAGCACTTCAAGCACATCAGGAAGAAAAGCTGTATCTTTTCCACTGCTGAGTTCAGGTTTACTAGCATTCAATTCTTCCCTGAAAATTCTGAGAAAACAGAGGTTTTTTTCTTTGTTTTCATTACAGCCAGGAATCAGATACCTTGCATGGGAAATTCAGCTTTCTTGTGGCTTTTTTTTCTCCTTTGGCTCTTAAATTTCTAACAAATATTAACCTACAGAAAAGGGTGAACAAGGAAATCCTAAAACCTTAAGAACAAAAAGATAAAGGGAGATAAAAAAAATAATGAAAACAACCAAAAAAACAACAAAACAAACAAAAAAATCCCAAAGGAAAAAAAACCCCAATCCAAACTTATTTTTTAAAGTCCTTTTATTCACAGTTTTTTAAAAGTCATTTAAACTGCAGGAATGGCAATATTGCCAACCACATTTTCTCACATGATCTAGGGAAGATAAAACAAAGAAGATGGTTTATGTTTAATGAGGATATACAAGAATAAAATGTTTAACTGAAGTCTATGACGGAATCTATGTGCAGGTCAAGAAAACACAGCAATATCTCAAACTTGAGTGTTTTCAGCTGTAGAGCCCTTTGAGATTTTGTCATGTTGTATAAAGGATATAAAAATCTAGATGTTGACAAACAATCTTCTTTGGTATGATTTTCCCTCCTTAAGCTTAGAACACCTTTCCCAGTAGGGGAGGCAATACAATGAGTTGTTTCTAACTCCAAGGAAGGGGACTAAGCTGAGAAAACTGTTGTTGGAATGGCAGTTTGCTGGACCCTTTGAGAATAAGAATAATTTTCATCTAATCACATTGAAACTAAACTTATCAAGTGGTTGAACAATAAAGGATGCCATACTTGACTACAGAAACCAAATATATTTTTTCTAAACACATTTTGTGCCAGTGTGTACGCACAGATGTGCACGTATATTCAGAGGTACCTATTCCCCAAATTATTTGCTGACTAAATATGTTGCTTGAAAAAGAAATTGAATAGAATTGGATTATTTTGTCACTACTTAATTTTAATGTTGTTTTGCTGTTTCTCTTCTGGGTAAAACCTGGTGCACAGATTGTGACAATTGGATGATTTCATTTTGCCCTAATTCTCTTATCTGGTTTGTTTTGGTTTTTTGTGGTTTTTTGTGGGGTTTTTTTTGGGTTTTTTTTGAGGGGGGGTTGGTTTGATTTTTCGGGGGGGGGGTTGTTTTGGGGTTTTTTTTGGTTTGGGTTTGCTGTATGTGGTTTTTTTAACACAACAGGGAATTTGGGTCTAATTTTCTTGTATTGTTGCCAAAACTGTATCTGGAAAAAAAAGATGTGTGCCAGGATTGAGATCTTATATTAACAAAATAGAATTGGAACTCATGGAGCAGGTAAGTGCCAAGGCAAACTAATAATTATCAGTTTAATTAATCTCTCTTCACATTTTCACAGAGATGTAACCATGAAGCAATATTACATTATTTTTATGAGCTGTGGATTATATTACAGAATCTCTTGTTTTAAGATCCAGATGAATTAAAGCTTCTCTGCTAGCTACTAAGATCTTGGCTTTTTTTTTCTTTTCCCACCACCATCCTCTGCCAGAATACCCTCAGATCCTTAGAAAATGTCTCAAAACAGAGTGTGTGATGGCTTAACACCAAAAGGTTTGCCAGTTGTGTTTAATTATGACTCTAATAGTTCAGTTGCTTTTCCAAACATGATTAAGATGAAGCCAAAGATCTTTTATATTGGTAAGCTTACAGTAACAAGCCCTTTGCAAGATTTCCAACAGTTACTTAAGAAACAGGCCTAAATCCAAGTCAGTGAAATCTGATGCTTACGTTTCACAGATTGAATTGGATTATTATGGTCTTGTTCTGTCCATGGTTAAAAAAAAAAATGAAATTATCATAGCTTTAAAATTTTATATCTCTGCTTCTGATACTGACCAATATAAGTAATATTAAAAGTACACCTTTTTTTTTTTTGATTGCACACAGGCAAAATAGAGTTTTGGCTAGATTAAAAAAAATCAAACAAAATACCCTTCTGTCTTTACTGGAGACATTGCAAGCAAATAAAAGTTTTCAGTGAGGAAATAAGTACCATAACCTAAAGAAAATATGTTGTAATTTATTTAGAATTTTTATGCAGTTTTGTGCAAATTTATAAATTGTTCTGTAGCCTGTTTTCACCTAAATTTAAATAGTACTTTTTTTTTGTCTTCAAAGGACATGGATAGACATATCATATTGTAAAATGATCCTATGATGTGAGATGACAGTCATTAAAAGTAAAAATTAAAACAATAAAATTCTTATTAAACACATATGTTCTATTGTCATAGGCAGAGTGAATCTAAAAATCACTATATGTTTAGAGTAACACAAGCTACAGTGTAATAAAATGTAGAATTACTTATCATTATTTTTTTTTTAATGAGTGAGGAAACAGAGTGTTTCTTTTAAGTTTCACAAAAACAAGGAAATTCACTGAGAAAAAAGTATACCAACCTCCAAAGAAGAGTTCAATTTCAACTTGAGCTAATACAAACAAGGAAATTTGTAATTGAAGCTGACTTCCAATATCTGTGCCCAACAGGATGCCTCCTGAACCACTTCCTTATTGTGCTCCTATTGTGTCTTGGAGGGTAGCTGGCCTGTGAATTTCCTTATTATTAGTTTTATGTCCCACTGTTAATTCCCTTATTCTATTATGATGATTTTAGCTATTGCATTTAATTTCCTCTTTTCATACTGCAGGAATGACCCCAGAAGGATAAACTACCCCCAGCCACGCAGACACACTGAGACTCAGTTATCCTCTGATGAGTTAATGTGGCATTGGCCTATTGACAGCCAACATGGAAAAGAGAGATTCATTACAGCTCTGCTTCTATTTACTGACCCTTTCAAACCTTTTGAAGAAAAAGATCTGAAATATCTGAAATTTCTCACCCTCAGCAAGACATTTGCAGAAAAAAAACCACTTGGTTTTTCATGGCAGTATTTATTATCAGATACAAAAATGTTTATTTAAGTAAGTTTTAAAAAATATTCCACTTGTTTTTTTAATTCAAAGCCTGATCCCACTACCTTTCTTTAAAACTCTCTACATAATTAATTCTTTAGTTTATATTCACTTTAACAATGGCTTGTGTTTTGGTTGAATTGTCTGGACAACCACATGGCCAGACCCTCACCAGCTTCCTTGACTCATTTCTGTGCACTTTGCAGTGAACCAAAGATTAGTATAGTGCTCATTTAGTCCTCTGTCATTACCATATCCAAGCCTGTCAAGGGATTACCCCAGATGCTGGGGCAGCCTGTCATGAACAAAAGTGAATGGAATACACAGTCAGTGGTGGAGTAAAGTCCTTGTCTTTCGGGAAAGGGACACACAAGCCTGGACCAGGACACACCTCTCTGTGAAGGGGAATGTTGTTTCTGTTCAGACAGGCCTGACTCCTGCCTTACTTTGATGGTTACTTGCTATTGAAAATGAGAGTCAGTTGAAAAGCCTGATAAGTAACACATGCTCAAGAATGCTTTCAAATTATTTTTTTCCTAGGTGGATGGTGCTGCTTTCACCACTCTGGTTGCTCAGTGAGAACTACATCCATTGGTATCAGAAGTATAGGAACCTACATAATCACAAAGAGTGTTCAGGTAAAAACTTGAGATCATGCAAGATTCGGCTTAGTTTAGATTCAGGTTTGGAATGGGTAGTGACATAATAGATGAAACATTTGAAAGTGCTTGAAACTGACATGTAAAGAATTATCACTGCCCATGTTTTGGCATTGTCCTCCATAATTATCATGGATTCATAGTAGCAATGATGTGAGTTTAGCTACCAGCGTAAGAGAATTTGCCCAGCTTGTGCTACCACCTGCACTACCATAAGCCTTTGAGGCTAGTAATCCCACTTCACAGACAAAGTGGATTGTTTTTGTTATGCCTTTCTGGTTTATTTCAGTCAGTTATTTAAATACACCGTGCAAATGGGAGAATAACTTTGTAGCCTTGTAGTTTGTTTTTTTTCCAGACAGGATCTGGGCATTGCTCCAATTAATATTTGATTTATTTTCTGCAAAGCATACGCTTTTAGCAGAAGAGTGTGAAAGAGACCTTCTCTATATAGATATTAGCTTAAAGGGGTTAAAGCATCTGTCAAATGAGATACTTAGACAGAAATCCTCAATCAGGCAAAAGAATAAAAATTTCAACATGAATATCTTTCATCCTGAATCTCAGGACTGCTGAAGGACTAAAGAGTCAGAGGGACTCCATCAATGTCTCCATTTTCTTTCACAAAAAAAGAAGGCCACACTGAAATATGCAAAGACACATCTGTACATGTATAAAATGGCACCCAGCTGTAGCTCAAGTCTTCTGAATTTCCTATCAGCTACCCTAGGTTGCTTCATATTTCACTAAGGATTTTGTGATTTGGGTTCTCAGGAGTTTGAATTGTAACATACAGTGTAGATAGAGCAAGGTATAATTCCAGTAGGTAGCAGGATTTCTAAGTATTAGTCATTCTAATATCAAAATCCTTTTGTGAGTTTAGCCCAAAGGATTATTCTTATATTTAAGAGGTACAGATTCATGACGGATGGATCCAGCTGAATATCTTAAAGGATTTAAATAACTGCTGTTTATAAAAGTGGGAAAAGTGAATTAAAATTTCATCAATTTCTGCTAACTTCTCAATGTGCCAAGGCAGTATATTTTTGTGTTATGCAAATGTCAAAACCAAGATCTTTTTCTGGAATCTGTGTTTGCTTACAGTCTTATATAGCATACATAGGAAGCAATGTTGTGGTGAGGTACTTTAAGGCAGGGTAAAACACATTTTCAGCAGAATACTTACAGAGAGTATGATGTTTCTAGTAGGGGTAAGTTCCATATGATATCAGTTAGCTGTCATGCATTTTAGTCTCAATAAAACAAAATTGGTAATCTTTTCTCCAATATTTGTTAGCACTTTGCTCACGTAGGTACATGTCGCCTAAACTCTTTTTTTTCCTCCCAGCTTTAATATAGTATTTGGCAACTTCTGCTCTCTTTGTTTCAGTACTCTGAGATATCTTGTAAGTATCCCTCCATACTGGCTTCCTTTTGGATTGAAAGCTGCCATTTATCCATTATAAAAATATTTCAATATCCATATAGTATCTCTCACACAGAAATACCAATAATTACTTTGCAAGGGAACTTTACTCATGGCTACAATTGTAGTTTAACAGTACACTGAGGCATCTTCTGGACCAATGGAAAATTAATCTCTATGTTTGCAATCTTATTATCTTCAATCCAATCACTGTACAAGAAACTAGAATTATGTAAGCAGGACCTAGATCATATAAGTGTGCATATATACCTGTATATTCAAGAACAATATTGTGGACAGGTATATATAATATGCATACTACAATATTCTCTTTTCTGAATCCACAGATAAAAGGAACAGGAGTTTTCTTTACTTACAGTCATTAGTAGTTTGAGGACTAACTACACATATATGTAAAGAATAATTTTCTAACTACACATATATGTAAAGAATAATTTTCTACAAGTTTCAGTACTTTTAAAGTCAGTCTGGTAAATAAAACACAATGGGGAGAGAGCTGAGAACACTACCAACCATTATATAACTTCCCCAAAAGCCTGGAACATATCTTGAGCAATTTAAGTAATTAGCTTGCATACACACCATACATATACAATAAAAATTCTAGTTAATGATAATGGAAAGAAAAAAGGAAATGCCAAATATTTGATGATTACTTCTCATTAGGTTTATTTTTCTTCTTGCAAGTAGCAAAACTGAATTCTGAGGATAAAGTATTCATGTAGGATAAATGTGGCTGGCATTAAATTTATGTATATATATATATTCAATTAATCTTTTAAGAATGATTAATCACATTCTGACAATTTCTTACAAAATCCTAAGTGCCAGCATTCTAGCACAAATTGGAGAGAGAAACTGTTGCTTTCTAGATAATAGCTACAAATAAAAAGTCTGATGTGAATGGAACAAACTAAATTTGTTCAAATCTAAAATGTCCTTTCTGAAGAAGAAGAAGAAGTTCGCATTAAGGCAATCATAATGTTTTGGTAGTTACTGCTTAAGGACATCTTTGCTCAGTGTACTTGTAGATTCATCCAAATGGCTTTTAAGTCGCTGAGGAAAGGCCATTTATTTCTGCCTTGACAGTTGTATCTGACAGTGGATGCTTACATTGTTGTACTTTTAAGTACAACATGAAATACAGGGACACAAAATGTTGCATAGGCATCAACAGAGAGTTTATGCTGCAAACCATCTGCCTGCATAAGAAGATCAGTTTTCACTCCGTTCAGTAAAAGTGTAGTTTTCTTCACATACTCCTGGTCCAAGGTCCTTGATCTTCCTTCATTCCTTTTTTTCTCAAAAAATCCCAAAAAAACCAAAATTCCAAACCAATCAACGAAACAAAAATAATAGTATTAATGTAAACAAACAAAGAAAAAACCTTACATAAAATAAGTGATCTGTGAAAGGCACTGTCCATTCCAAAGCCGTACATGAATAAATATTTTCGCAGATTTATTTCCTGGCTTCTAGCCCTTACTGTATAAAAATCCTTTATGGTGTGATCATGAAGACTTGTGAAATAGCTTCTCTGTAACACTTCAAAGGGCCAGAGTCTGTGTGGCCCACTTCTGTGTTTCCTTGTATTATTGGCTGTGGATTTGCCAGGATGAAGAACCAGACAGAAATTGGCCTCAAACCTAAAGCACTGCACTAGCATGTAGTCCATACAATCCCATGGGACTCTGTGTGCCAATGCGTCAGCCACAGGGGAGAACACCTAGAGATCCTTAGGAGCATTTATTCGGAGAACTCTTATTTCTGTGGATTTAAGCATGAATTAATATATTTTCGAAATTAAGAGATTAAAAAACAAAAAAACAGTGATAAAAATTTCCCAAATCCTCATCTGAACATGTCAGGAAGCAAGGTGCAAAAAAGAACCTGAGCAGAAAAAAGGGTTATAATGGAATTTTATACTTACACATAAAATCATAGCACTGCAAGTCAGAAATTTTACTTGTTAATTCAGATGAAACCTGACAGCACAGTGAAAACCCAAAGATGAATAAATACTGCAAGATCAATACCTAAATCCATTACAGAGTGTTCACAGAGCTGCAGCTCAGCAAAGTGCTTTCTGTGTTCCCACACCTGCACAGCTTCTTGTCTCATGGATCATGCCAGCTTCAATATTGACTGCCTGCCTGTTCCTCCTCAGGGAACACCCTCCCTTTCACTAAAATGCACCATAGGAACACCATAAAGTCAACATCCAGCTGCTGCAAAGAGAAGGGGTCCATCTTCTTACCGTGTCTGTTCTCTTCACCACAAATTGCAGATGAAACTTTCAGCAGCATGAAAAGAATTTGCTAATGTGAAAGTTATAGAAACTTTGAAGGGCAAACTTAATAAATGGATTAAACTTGTACAAGGAAAGCCTTGGCAAAAGAGATGGTGGTGCTTGGTTGTGGGTTGGTTTCAATAATCTCAGTGGTCTTTCCCAACCTAATTTTTTTCTGGGTGATTCTGTGATCTCTGCATGGTGCTTGAGGTACCTCAACTCCGATAGGCTTTATCAGGTCATGCTCAACATCATCTTAGTGCTCTTATAAGGACATGTGTATCTGGGTCTGCTGGAAATCTGTGTCAGTGAAATTTTCTATCTCCGAAGGCATGTCCTGAATTTTTATCCCAGTTTTTTCAACTTAACAAGTCTTTGATGCAGAGGCAACAAGTCAGAAAAAAGTACAGTCCCTGTACTTTGGAAAAGTTTGGATATATGTCTAGAATTTTTACCTTAAAGCAGAACATTTGTAGTGTTCTATAATAACCTCTACAAGAGGTGAGCAAATCAAGATGTCTTCTGATCCAGAGGTGCATATACTTATGGTTCAAATTTACTGTGATTGTAACTTACATGCCAAAAAATCTTATTTACTTATTAATTCTTTAAAAATTGTAACTTTTTCTTCTGGAAATAATCCAGTTCCATATAAAGTATTATGCAAGATAAAAACAAACAAACAAACAAAAGACCTCTAAACTAAAAGGCTATTCTGATATTTTGTTGTCCTAAAAAAACAGCTTAGACATTTTAGAAATGGGATACCAGGCCTTCAGCACAAGAGTGCAATGGGCAAATGCCAGACTTACACTAAGAAATCCTAAATGAAATAAGTGAGTAACCTGACAAAATCCATGAAGCACTTCTCAATACTGAAAGTCACTTCTTATCACACCTGGAGAAAAAGATCTTTTGGGTTTTTTTCTGAAGAGCTAAATGGTATATTGTAATTATGCTGGGCTTTTTTCCCTTTGTTTTCAGTCCCTCGATTGCATTAATAATTATAGAAAATAATGACACAATGTAGTAAAGCTGATACTTTGAACCTTGGTATTCATATATTAATCTTTGGAAGGAAGTTTTTGGGTTTTTTTGCAGATAGATGTTAGACCCTCCCATTTTTGCCCCACGTAACATTTTGGTGAACAGAAGCAGTGTCCTGCAAATACATGAACACACCGTGGACTTCGTCCTTAAGGAAGTTTAGTTGATACAGAACTCTAACATTCTCTTTTAGCACTGCACTGGGCCTACTGTAGCCTTTCAACAGACCTGGAACATATTAGCAGAACAAAGGGAGAACAGGATGACACTGCATGCCATGCTATCTGCACACCACAGAACTCTTAACCACCAAATAAATATTCAAACAGAAAGGGTAAAGTTCAGCATAAGAATTTAGCCATGTGGTGAGCCCCTGAACTAATCAAGACATAAACCTAAATCCTAACCTTTACCATCAGGAGTCTTATCAGTTTGCCAAGAGCACATTAGCTTCTGAGGCTTTTCCCCTCCAGGGACATTGTGCATACTATGGCAACAGTGGAAGTAGCTCATAAATTTAGCATATGCATATATATATATATATGTATAATATACAAAGAGAACTGGGTCCTGGGACCACAGCTCTAGGCCTTATCTTATATGCTGTGGTTAGCATTGCCATCTGGCTGGTTTTCAACTCCACTGGCTGCTTTGCTATGAGTGAACCAGTTGGCCATTCACAGAAGCGTGTTGATCTAAGCATGTTCAGCAGGTACAAGTCTTAACGTGGCTGGCTCTTTTGGACATCAAAGGCAGTAGTGCTAATTTGGCCTACGAATAAAACATACGCGAAAGAGTTTGGTAATATTCTTCGTATGTTTGCATTTTGTGGGAGAATTTGTTTATTCTCTCACTATATTCTGAATTCAGTTTCTGGGAGAAAGGTTAGTATATTAAAACTACAAAGGTCTTTGAAACTCACCAGTTGTGTTGTTATGCATGTTCTTGGAACACAAAGATCTAATTCCGGTCTCTTTTTGCTGACTTCAACAAAAAATAGAAATGAGGCTTAAGGTCACAGTTTCCTTGTTGACTTTTTTCTCATTTTTTACATTTGAACTCAATTCGAGATAAACTTTGCCCTCTGGGGAAGCAATTACAGATAATACTAAAATCAACATAAATTAAAACCTGAACCTATTTACAATGTCACCAGTTTATGAATTATGCTCACTGTGTGAAATGTTTTTTTCTACTTAGTTTTGGAAGGGTCACTGCTATGTATATGTTTATATGTATAAAGAGAAATAACAATACATCAAACAGAATCACTGTTCTTTGTAGAGTGATTTTTTTATCTATACAGTACTGGTAATGAATAACATCAGTCAGGAAATAAGTTTTCTTGGCACCCAATTTTCCTCAATCTTTGGATCCATTAGTGAAAAGTTATTATACGCATCCTGGCTTTTTTTCTTAAGAAAGAACAAAACCATTTAATGCCCATAGTAATGTTTATGCTTTGGAATAAATCTGCTAAACAAAACAAAAGGAAAAATCACACATTATGGAATCACATTTTTTAAATCTGAAGAAATTAACACATGAAGCAAATAAATAGACCTTCTCTATGTGGATGAAAAAATTTCTTTTCCTAAAGTGAACAAAACATATTAAGAAGAAAAAAGTAAAGAACAAAAAGGAAGAAATGCTTAATTTTACTTTAAAATATATATATATAATTTTTTTTTTCCCTGTGCCTGAAAAACTAGGACAGTGAACATGGGAAATCAGAGAATAGTAGACAGCAGATACAGAAAAGATCTGGAGGTCATTCTTAGTCATCCCAAATGCAAGATAGCTCCTTAAAGTATGTTTCTGGGAGTTTGGTCCAGTCTGATTTTAAATGAATCAGCTGATACCATTTTTACAACTATCTAAGGAGAGTATTCCATTGTCAAATAAATATGTTTGTGAGTCTCAGGCACAGAAGTTATTCAGATGTTAGAATCAAAAATAGAGGCAAGGGGGAAATAAGCTGAATAAAATTTTATGCCGAGTTTGGTTTGCCATCCAGATTTGATTAGAGTTAAGGAAACATAATGAATGTACATGGAAGCTCTCAGCAGGATGCCTAGCAAGACCTAATTGGGGCTTCAGGGCTGAAGCAAGATAGTCCTATCAAGGAGTGTAAATTTTGAAAAAAAAAAAGTGGATTTATATGTAGGTATTTCTGAGAACATTTTCATATATTTATATATCCTTCGTCCCAAGAAAGAAAGAGGAAGTGTGTGACAGTAGTTCATCTCTCCCATAGAAGTCCAGAGACCTAATTATTTTATCCCATGAGAAAAATAAAGGTGTGCCTTTCCCTTGGGTTAGGTAACATGTAATCACTATGAATGAAATCAAATTGTAATTAAGGTAAATTGGTTCTCAGCTTTAAGATAAATCCATTGCATACAGTAAATGGTAAGTTTCAGTTATACCTTGTTGCCTTAACACTCGAAAGCCCAGGCCTTTTCCAGTGTTTTATACAAGTATACTCAAGATACTACACCTTTTTTCTGGAGAAGTAAGTCCCAAATTTGTGGGCCAGGGATATTAGCAGCAAAAGCAAAGTAGAACATCTCTCTCACCAGCTTGGGTAGCGACTGTGCCTCAGAGTGTTCCCACTTGTGTGGCTGTCAGTTTGTGGTGATAAAGGAACAATCTGATCACAGCAGACATGGCATTCACCCAGCTACAAGATGTGAAGGACTGAGGTGGTCAGGAAATCATGGGAAAATTTGTGCTTAAGCAAGCAATGCCACACACCTGCTTCCTTAGGGACAGCAGGCTGGGCAGGAGACCATCATAGGGTCTAGGCTTCCCAGACTGTGTGCCTTGCCTGTGTGGAGCCTTTAAGGGAAGGCTGACTCTTTCCAGGTGCTTCAGGTAGATTGGGCACACTGAATGCTTGCTAGGAGTGGAAATAGTTGTGGCATTTCCCACATTAACAAGCTGCAAATATCCAAAGGATGGAGAAGAGAGGCCACCACGAACATTTCCCCCTGCCAGGGAGTAGACAGGGTGATGCTATCCCAGAGGTAGGAGCTGCAGAGAACCCCTCAGCTGAAAAAATACTCCAAAAGAAGGACCTGGGAGCCTCCACTAGAGCTCTCTCAGCTGTTTTCTTGAAAACCTCCACAGCCAACCTAGGTGTAGCTGATGCTGCCTTCTCCTATCTGGATCCAGCCGTGAGCAGCTAGCTCAAATCTCACCCTGCTGCCTGTGGGTTCCCCCACAGTAACAGCCTCCTCTTACACCCATACCTAACCCAAAAGGCTCATGAAAAATACAGTATCTTGAGGTTGTTTTCTACAATTCTGGAGGTATTTCCACCAATATATTTCCCAATATATCATCAATGAATATCTCCCATCAGCTGTTTGGACAGTAGAATAATTGCCTGCATCACAGCTGTAAGGCTGTAAGTCTGGCCCAAAATATCCGTTTATTTTGTCTTTAGCATGTTTCTAGTTTGTCAGTGAAGACTGGTTTTACTCACAAGGGGGGAAAGCTATTTTTGTGCTGTTGCCAAGATACTACTGGCACTAGCAGACTGATCAGATAGCAGCTGTCAATAGCTGTGACAAACTAACACAATGATTCAAAGAAGGGAATTTAAATGATGTATAACTGACATACCTCCCATGTGCAAATCTTCTGTTCCCATCTGGAAAGTGAGGTAAGCCAGTCCCATTCCTTCACAAGGCTCTCCATGAGACTGAATGTCGTGAGAGTTTGCTGGAACAGGGAACAACCTAGAGCTATTGTGCACAAACCTCATCCCAGAACCTGTACCTCATGCCCAGCATAGATCTCCATGGAAGTGTACAATACAGCTTAAAGGCCATTATAAAAATGGGTTTGAGGAACACTGCACTGCTGATGAGAGAGACTGAGGGCACAAACACGTTAGAATTGAAAAGTTCTGAGAGCGTGAGTGCAGGAACACAGAAGGGGAAGTCATACCTCATGTAAACTACTTTCAGGTAAAGCTTAACGAACACAACTCAGAAACATTTAACAACAGCAAGATTCTTTACCTTCATTGCCAGTAAACTTTTAACAGTAAAAGCAAATAATGCCTTACACTTTCTTCATAATTTCTTCTAGAGTAGCAATTTCCAGTATAAAATGCTGCACTTTAAAATGTTGAATGTAAAAGGACATAGTTTGAAAAAGGAGTCTGGATTTGGTTGATCTTTGCACAAAAGCTGAATAATGAGCATAGGACAAATAATGCAATTTACATTCAGTAATGAAAATGTTTTTAACAGAATGTGTGCACACTTTGCATTTATATGTCTGTAGCTTGGCATAAACAGCATAAAGAAATAATTTACCAATGATACTAGCTGTTACATTAGGGATTCTGTGCCCACATAAAAATGTAAAATGTGTCTTCTGATTGTGAGCTGTATGCACTTAAAATGTAAAATCTCTGCCCAATAAAATTGCTTCAAAGTCACCTTGTAAAATGGAACGTACAAAATAACACTAAATGCTACATAGATGGGTTTTTAAACAGATTTTTTTTTAAATCTAGATGTAATGAGTGTTATATTTTTAAAATTCAGTGACAGAAAGGGGAGTTCTGTTTCTCTGTGTATAAGCCTCTGTGTGTACACATATATATGTATGTATGCATACACAGACCCACAAATCTATAGAATCATATAATAGACAACATTAAGATCAGTACAATACTATTTCTGAAAATTTTATCTTTTGCTTTCCTATAAGGCTACAGAAAGGGGTGAACCCTGTACTTTGTACCTTTTCAGTGCCAAGAGAAAGGAGACAGTATAAGCAAAGGAGAATATATAGAATTTGGCTCACGAAGTGCCACTGTAAAATGCTGTCAAATGACCTAAACAAGGATCCTGCATGTCTCTGGGATGACAGTGATGTTGGAATCAAGTTCTGCAGTTGAGAAACACCTTTCCACCAAGTGGAGATTCCCTTGGACAAATCTAGATTTGGAAGGTTCTGAAGTTTCCAAAAAGTTCAAAACTCCTCAGCTGCCTCTTCTGTATGTTTTTGGATAATCAAAAGGTTTGCATCTATTTCCACATCAGTCCTAAAGGTAGGCCAGAATCCTTAGGTTAAAAGTTAATATTTGATTAATGCAGAGACTTCCTTTGGGATGACTTTTCAGCTGTATAATCTCTTCTACTTAATAAAACTAGGGTAAAGATATGTTATTATATTGGGTTTGCAGGGCAAGGTTTTGGGAGGGGGGGACTGTAGTGGCGGCTCCTGTGAGAAGCCATTAGGCATGCCTCCATGTCCGATGGAGTCAGTGTCTAACTTCTCCAGGATGGACTTGCCACTGTCCAAAGCCAGTCCAAGGCCGAGCCCACTAGTAGCGGCTCTGCCGTAACATATTTCAGAAAGGGTAAAAATTGCTGCAGAGTAGCTGGGAGAGAGAAATAAGAAAATGTGAGTGAAACAGCCCTGCAGACACCAAGCTTGGTGCAGAAGGAGTGGGAGGAGGTGCTCCAGGCGCTGGGGCAAAGATTCCTTGCAGCCACTGGTGCAGACCATGGTGAATCAGGCTGTCCCCCTGCCGCCCATGGAAACCCACCTGCAGCCCATGAAGAACTCCAGAGCAGAACAGCTGAATGTTTTCTGAAAAAAGTTACCACCTGTGGAGGCCCCAGTCAGGAGAGGACTAATGGCAGGAACTGAAGAAAAGCCAACAGAGGAGCAGGTTTTCTGGCAGGACCTGTCGTCCAATGGAAGACTCACACTGCAGCAGTCCCTGAGGGACTCTCACCTGTGAAAGGACCTACACTGGAGCAGGTCTTGAAGCTGAGGAAAACCTTGAAGATTTCCATGAGGAAACCCCATGTTGAGATGGGGGAGATATTTTTAATTTTGTCCTTATCTCTCACTATTCTAGTCTGTTACAATTATTTGGCAATAAATTAAATTATTTCGCCAAGCTGAATTTGTTTTGCCTGCTATTGAAATTATTAAGTGATCTCCCTGACATTATCTCAAGCCTCAAGCTTTTTGTCATATTCTCTGACCTGTCCTATTGAGAAAGGGGAGGGATATAATGGACTGGTAGGCACCTGGCAGCCAGTCAAGGTAATCCCACTGCAACTATTAAATTTATCAAAATTTCACAAAATTCAAAATACGTGAACAAAAATTGTACCTAGTTCATACTATAGGTGGAACAACAACTACCAAATTATATGAATCCTGGAGCATTTTTTTTTGTTCTGTTTCTTTACTGCTCTGCTCAAATGAGTAGCAAAATACTGTAAGGGAATTTCTAATGAAATCAACATCTAACATAGTGGAAAATTTACACTTGGATCGATTCCTAAGCAAATAGGAAACTTCTGATGGTGCCTCCTCAGAGAGTTTTTCAAAGAGCTGGGAAAAAAAATGTAGACATCATCAGATCAGAAATGACAGATTTGCTCTCCTAGCACTCATCCTGAAAAACAATTATTTTTGCATTTAGTTTTGAACATGAAAATTATGTGATTGTTTATCATCTTAAGTTAACCATAAGCTTGGGTTTACAAATTTATTTAGCAGCAAACACTAGTTCTTGATATCTCATTACTTCTTTTTGACAAGTATCAAGAACAAGCATAATTATCCAAATAAAGCATCACAGAACCAAGTGGAGTGTTATTTCTTAAAAACTGAAGGGATATGAATAAAACCAGAAATCCTTGTTTGTGTTACCTTGGATTAGTTCTTTTTTATATTGCATTTCATTTTTAAAACAAGAATTTACATCAGCAGAGTTTCTTAGGAAATAAGAAGCAGCCAAAAGATTCTCAAATGGAAATGAATCTCCAAGACATACAACTGAACAGAAGTAAATGCCATAGTTTTATGTAGGAGTTTAGAATTGGACATTCCAAAATTCTGATTCAGGCACATGTTTCAGGTGTGCCAGATACCACTCCTGTCTTTGGTTTCACACTGGGAAAATTTAACAATAATATTTACTCATCTTCTATGGCTTTCAGAAGGAAATCCCATATATTGGGCCTGAAGATCCAAAGGAAAGTGTCTTATTTTTCAACTTATAATATAATCCCACAGAGAGAGCCAGAGTTCAGGTAGACAGAGAATTTTAGAAACCTAAGCTACACAGGAAGAATAACTTAAAAAACTCTTGGGAAAGAATAGAAAACAATAGTAATGTTGTAACCCAAATGCATTAAAAAAAATCTCTCAGAACCTGTGGAGAAGCGTACTTAAATATTAAGCTTAAACTTTGCAGAAAGAAACTGGCAAGAAGGAAAAACTTAATTTAGAAAGCATTGTAAAGGCTATGGCTGGAAAATACAGGAGCAGTAGAACTACAGAAAGAAAAAGAGGGAGAACAAGTGCCACTCTGAAAGGATCTATAGCTCAGTCATGTCCCTGTGAGTAAAGTGGGTACTCAGCCTTGCCTGACAAAAAAGCCTTGCAGCTGGACCTCTCATATCTAAGTGTCTTCATTAGTGTACTGCTCTGTAATCTCTTTTCTCATTGCACTGTCTGGTTTTGAGCATACCCTGAACCTCTCAGACTCCCATCTAAACCCCAGCCTTTGTTACGATAAACTCAGCTTTTAACCATCATCATAAAAACCCAACAAATACCATATACACTAGGGAACAAGGTGTCTGCACAGAGAGTCATAGAATTACCTGAACTTCCCTTTGCAATTATTTTCTTCCCATCCTGTTGTTTTCTCCACCTGTGGTTCTAGCTCTTTATTGTTGTGCCATATCTGTCACTCAAGCTAAAACCACCTGAGCACAGAATATACCCCCCTACATTCCTAGCATATTTTGGGTGATGCCGCAATATAAACAGTAAATAAATAGTGATATCCATATGTATTATCATATGCTTTTGCAAGCTGGGTGTTTGCGTGGTGTTATTTGGTTGAATCACATTAATTGAACTCACTGTTTTCACAAGCACAGGTAGTTAGTTCTCTTGCCAAAATATCTTAGCCTTTGATGCTGCTGTAATATTCTCTAACCTGGTTCTTGTATCACACCCTATGATGTCTTCTTGTTTTGAAGGGTGAGGGTTTATTTCCATTGAAATGAGCCATCCTCTGACGTTAATAGAGTGAAGTTTGGGATAACAATAAAGAAATTACCTAACGGTAGCCGGAGAATAAAAAAAAAAAGAGAGAGACTTATGAATGACATCTTCCTACAGAACAGGAAAAGATAAAGACCTGAAATAATAATAACAACACTCAAATGACTATTCATTAATTGCCCTGTCAGCAGTTTAAGACTCTCCAAGTCTTTCTATCAACAGATGGATAATTACACTGGTTGTTTTCCTCCATACACCCTTTGAAGTTCTATTTAATTCCCTATGTACGCTTTAACATGCATACATAACTTGCATAGGTGTGAGACTAATTTTATTCCTCAGACCTTCCACTGAGGGAATCAGTCACATGTATTGGCAATTCTTATTAAAAGATCGTGTTTGTGTGTTACCAAACCATTAGCATAGACCTCACAGATGGACTGTGCAGTTATACCCAGGAGCCAGCTGTACCCACCTGATATGGGAGAATATATACAAGGGCACGGATAGTGATAGTCACCCACAGGTGATATTACCTGAGAAGACGATTTGGAGAATTTTAGAGGAAACAACATTTTTTAATATAGTTCCCAGAGAGATAGAATCTCTCTGCCATTTCCATTGCCTCATACACCTTTGTCTATGTTCCAGCTGCACATCTTCCCTGCTTACCACACAACAGTTTACCAGCCTTCATATAGATGTGAGATGGATTCTTGAACTAGTAAAACAAATATTCACAAATACTTCAGAAGGGAGTTCATATCATATACAATGTAAATAATATCTAAATAAACTTTGGTTACTGATCAGAACTATGTATGAGGAAGGTTTACTGTTCTTTCATGTTCCTGAAGGAGTTATCAGAGCAGTCAGTTAGAGTCCTAGTTTTCTTTAAAGTGTTTTTAAACAGAATAAGGAATGGATAACAATAACTTCTCAGTTAAGAGTGTAGCAGTTTTTAATATTAGACCCTTAGAATATATTACGTGTTCTGGTCCCTAAAAGGGATGAAGAAATCTGATTTCGGTTGGAGTCAAATGCCTCCTTTTGAGTTATGGATTTTAAGAGGTTTGGGTATGGTTTTAAGGATTTTTTTCTAGTTTTCATTTTCAGCTTTTATGCATGGAATATAGATCAAAGGATTAGATTTCAGGAAAGGAAACTATTTAAAACACTTATTTAGCAGGAAAGTCATTCATCATCTACTTTATAAACTCTCAGTTATCTCAGTGATATGTCATAGCAATCAAAATGATCTTTTCCTACCCATGGATCTGTTTAAGGACCATAAAGGTCATAGATAACATTCAGGTTATCACATGAGTCTCACCCTCAACTTTCTGGGTTTCAAAGTCAAAACAAACAATAAGCAGAGAGGACAGTGAGGCCTGGTAAAGGATCTTCCATAGGTTTTTAGTTCGTCCATTATGACATATTAAAGACATTAAAATGGAAGGATTTTTTTCTCTTGATTTAGAGGATCTAGAAAAACATTTAGAAAAAAATCATCGTTAAACATTACAGGTGTAATGTCTCTTCCAACTTTGATGATTCTGTGATTCTGTGATAAGATCCTCCTGAGACTTCTCCAAGATGAAAAGCCCCAGCATACCCTCACTGGAGAGATGTTTCAGTTCCTCAGTCATCTTCACGTCTCTTCACTGGACTCTGCCCAGTATATCTATGGGGTTTTTTTTCGTACTGCTGAGCCCAGAGCTGGACATGGTACTCCAGTTGTGGCCTCACCAATGCTGAATAAGGTGAGGGAACACCTCCCTTGACCTGATGATAGTGGACTGTTTAATGCCGGCTATTAGAATGTTTGCCTTTGCCATGAGGTCACATTATTGGCTTATGTTTAACTGGTGACACAACCCCCAGGGCTTTTTTTTTGCCAAGCTGCTCTCCAGATGTTCAGCCCCCAGCATGTGGAGTTGTTCTTTCCCAGGTGCAGGACATGGCACTTCCCTTTGTTGAGAAACCTTCCTAAGTTTCCTGTTAGGCTATTTCTCCAGCCCATCTAGGTCCCTTTGTATGGCAGCACAGCTGCCCAGAACCACCCCACACATTCGCTGTGGCACAAACAGGCAGTTTCTCTTTGTATGATACAAACCCACCATTTGTTAAGTGGTGTGAGGAAATGCTATTACTAAAATTTCTAGCCAATAAAAGGAACAAGAAGATAAGCAGGAATCTAGTTCATCAAAGAAAGCTTCTTTTCACGTCAGTAAATCACATTTTCTCTGAACTCCTATTATCAATCAAGAAAAGCAGCAATGTTTCACGGTGAGGCAATTTAGTGGAAATTTATGAATGTTGGGAAGTGGCAAATTAGAGAAGATACTATCTTGTTCAGCCTGACTAGTTATAGTGCCAGCTGAATATGACTATGTTAATTATGGGTATTTTACTTTTTTTTTGTCATAGTGTTTCATGCGTTTACGCAACATAAACTGTAGTAATGGATTAAATGCAGCCTTGAAACCATGACTGCACAGGGTCTCATCTTGCCTCTTAACATAAGAAGCATGCTATCAACTCAGTGAAAAGACCTTAACTCAATGAAAAGGCCTCCCTTAACGTGGGAGGTTAATTTGGAATTTATGATTGACTTCTTGTGTTGATGCCCACATTCTCAATTCTGAAGTGTGTAATTTGGAATAAAGACCCTTATTTTAAAGTCAGAGGATGTGATTAATTTCATTTAGCTTCAGACATCTACAGCTGAGATGTTTATAATCAAACAAGTCATCTTTACAGTCAAATAGGATGATAGAGACGCCCAGCGGATGTGATTTATATGCCCTAATTTAGATTTTTACCTTTAGAATGAATGATGAATCATATAACAGAAATCAAATTGATTAATAAAGGAGGTCTAAATAAATGATTCAGTGTGACTATCTAAAGTTCTGCAGGGTTTACCTGCTCAGGAGGTCAAAAACAGTTAATTTGCAATAGCTGTTTTATATCATAGCTCAGCCAGAATTAATTTTCCCAGTAGATCAGACTTAAAGGAATCAGTGCCAGCTGCTATATCATTGCTTCCACTTACTATTGCCTTGGTTTCACATGTATTTCAAATTTCACATGTAAGTGCTGACAAATCCTAATCCTTCCAAACATCTGATGAGATCATTATCTTTTGTGGTAACAGTTGCAAAATTTCCGCATAGTAGTCCTCTGCTTGCACGTCATTCCAGACCGTGCTTGTCTCTCACAAGGAACACAATCTTCAGTGAGCAGGTTTTTCTGAGTAAAGACTTCATACTATTTTTCAGCTAGCCTAGATGAAAACCGGTAATTTTCCAGGAAAACCTTTACAAAATTCACAGAAATCATTCTCTGATGCACAACCTTATTCCTTCGTTTTCCATTACAGTTTATCTCACAGCTTGTCCCACTGACACTATATTGAACACTAAAGTTGATAATATCTAACTGTAACTCATGCTTGAGTTCTTTAGTGCAAGCACAATTTGCAGTATTTTACTGAGTAGTGAAAAGGAAGCTTATCACAGAGCTCCTTACACACAGATACCCAAAAACTGTTTTGTGTACTGAAAGCCTGCGATGGAAAGGAAGATACAGAGTCCAGACCACTGAACAGTCTCTATTTTGGGTCATTCAGCAAACCAGAAACTTGGTTTGCATGGAGGAGAAGACATTTCAGGCACCAACAGGAACTCGTGAAAGCATAATTTTGAAGAGAGGAGAGAGAGGTGGGAGATGGTTAGCAGGGAGATGGTTGAACGGAGTCAATATCCACTGTGGTTTGCCTTGGGGTCATGAGGGGAACTCCTCCAGTCTGACTCATGGCAGGATTGCATTCCAGAAGCAAGATTTTTATATTGGGTGGTACCTTCAGGAGAGATGACTATTCAGAATTAATTGCAACTAAACTCTGTGGTTTTGCTTGGGTTTTTTTGAAACAAAAAGAAGCCACGCACATAGCTGTAAGATTTTGCTATAAGGATCATAATCTAACAGATTAGAAGGTTATTCCCTTGCTGATGGAGCCTCCCAATTTCTGAACACCAAAGTCGATAATATCAACTTGATGTATCTTGATTTCTGAAGAAGCTTGCTATGAGAAAGATTCCTTTATCCCCAAATCACTTTATCTGTCAGACTGAGGTTTCGATGGTGAAATATAAGTTAAATCAGACAAGCCTTGGTGATGTTCCATTCTGTGCCATTAGCTAGCAAATTTGTAATTTACAGGAGAAAGCACCAAGTAGAATTTTTACATTTGTCCAAAGTCGGTGTACAAAAAAAGGCAATTTAGCTCATTATGTACTTGTGTTCTTTCTCCTGAAAACAGCAAAACTATCACACATTTACTTACAAAAATGAATAGCAAATAGATTTTAACTCCATAGCTTCATTCTTCTACTGAATTCTAAGAAAGCATTTCAAAAGACTGTCTATCATTCAGGCTTTTGAATGTTTTAAGTTAAACCATTCCTAGGCTCTTCTTGACTGTTTTTCTGCTAAAGCAAGAGCTACATATAACTACATATTATGTAACCACACTGAAAATGAGAGGTAGGCTTTAAAAGGGGATAAACACATGAAATACAGAGTTGTTTTGAATTTGGGAGTAGAGCTAAAATACCAGCAAAATTTTCATTAAGATTGAGCAACTGTAACTTCCCTCATATTCATAGAAAATATTGTGCATCCCTTGTCTTCTGCTGTACAGGACTGGGGCTATTAATCCCTGGTAAAGTAAGGTTTTGCGGTCTACTTGACACAGACATGAAAAATCACTCTATGTACATACTACAGAATATATTTTTAGTTTTGTTAAATAGAAAGTAAATCCTGATATTGAATATTTTGTTTAGATGGGATGAATTTGATAGTGCTTCAGTTTTGAAAAATGACTTTTTCCATGGCACTGTCCAGATTCAGTCCACAAATTTCAGTCAAGATCTTGTTAATGATAGTGATGGAATTGACATTTGAGAGTGTTTTTTTGGTGGGTTTTTTTTTTTTTTAGTTAGTCATTCTACTTAATGATCAAATAAAGATGTAAAAAATATTCAAAGACAATAAAAATATTTTTTTCCAGTATTGGACTATAAATCTTACCACCAAAGAGACCTTCAAACACTTAAAATGTGGAAGATTGGCATCTACTGTCTTTGAAAGATGGAAGAGTTAGTGCAAATTAAACTTTTTATTTCACAGTTTAATCTCATATTGAATTACTATAAATGAGATATATATATATTCCTAAAATAGATCATAATGCATTTCTCTAGCGTGGCTTCTTGTGTTCCCATGAATTCAGGCACTGTTTTTGCTTCTTAGTGAACCATGGGTCTAGAGACACCAGAGTGATTCCTGTAACAAACACAACCTTTTACTGTATTCTTACTTAAAAAAGAGTGCTTGTGATTTCCACATGAATCACAGATTAAATGGTGGAGTCCTTTATTAAAGTTTATCTTCTGAAGCTTAGAAGTTGCCTAGAAATCCCAGGCAGACAGCTGAGAGGTCTGAAATTTTAGTGCCAAGAGGTTTTTTCAAACTCACAAGTTTTTCACCTTCATAGTACACAAAGTGGTCTACAAAGAGCAATAGATTTGGGACTGTGGTGGTAGTTCACACCCTGGTTTTCTGGTTTGTTGATCTCTCTATTAATTCTGAAGGCTCTCTGGCTCCCCATTCAATAAACACTAAGGTGCTTTGACTGTCAGATTGCTGAGAGCAAATCTCCCTGGCTGACTGCTTTTCTAGATTATTTGCTACCTGAGCACTCAGCTTTCTTCAATGGCAAGCCTTGAAACTGAAATGGCAGAGGAGGAGCTGATGCTATTAAAAGCAAGAGAATAGGCACATATAGAGGTCTAGGTCCAAAATTCTCTGTCATGGAAAGAAGTCCTACAGTGTTGAAAGCAATCAGGCAAGCTGGCAGAAAGCCAGGGTACTTTTTCCCCCTTCAGAAATCTGATGAGTTTTGGCAATTTTTTGGGGTTTTTTTTTTTACATCAGTGTGTTTCGATTCAGTGAATCTGAACTTCCTGACTTAAAACATGTCCCACCAGAAAATGTCCAATCATTTCTGGAAGAGAGATAGCAATTTAACTTATTAATAGAATTTAAGCTTTGTGGATTTAATCTTAAAACCAAGCCACTCTTCTATAAAAATTAAACATTTACGAGTCATAACAGTTTTGCTTAGTTTTCTTTCTCAGGGAAGGGTAACTGAACTTTACAATGCTGTTCTAATTCACTGCCCAGCAGTACTGTGAATTCCCCTCAACAGTAAGTATAACCCTTAAGGATGTATTGCTATCTGAGTTTTTCTTATTTGTTGGAGAACCATGAAATAGTTTCACATATGCTATGCATTTTGCACTCTGTAAATGTTAATGACAGTCCTTCCTCATGTAGCAGGATTTCTGCTTTTCCAGTTTGGTTAGGTTTTTTTTTTTTTTTTTTTTTTCCTTGTGTTTTTTTTTTTAGTTGGTTTGTTTGGGGTTTTTGGGGGGAGGGGGGTTAGGTTAGGATTTTCATTTGTTTGTTTTGGTGGCATTAGTGCCTGCAGCAATTTCTCCAGATTCGTGACAGATGGAATTTTTGAGGAAAGAAGTCTTTTGAGGGATAAGAGAAAGACATTTTTAGGGGTTATAGGCGCATATTTTGGTTTTATTGATAAAAAAAGAGAACACCAAAAGAATCTACTGGAAACATTTGCTATCAGCTTTGACACTGATATAAATACATATAAATACACTCTTGTATTTACACTGTGACCTGAAGTTATACAAACGCCTTCAGGCTGTGATCTTCTCTGATCACAAAGGCTAAATAGGATCAGAGCTGCCCAGTGTTTAGCTGAAGGAAGTCCACGGAAAAGCCCAGGCAGCAGGGAGTGGGATGGAGGGGGCATCTTTTTTTCAGAGTGGTTCCAGTTGCTGCCAGAGGCAGCATGTACCAACAGCACTAGGCCAAACACTCCCTTGTAATTAAGCCCCACTCAGCGCAGAAGCAGAAGATCTAAGATGGAAACATTCCTAGATGAAGTTGTACAAACAGTCTGTGTTCCCAATTGGATTTGTTATTCCATTTATCTGCTTTTTTAACTTTTGTAAAACTAGTCCCTTATGCCTGATCCAAAGCTCCTGTGATCTATGCGTATCCTCTGTTTTCTGTTGGGACATTTTTGTAATTACATTTGCCAATGTCTAAGGTGAGCAAATTCTTTTGAATACAGTGCACAGCCATTCCACTCTGCTTGGATTTCATTTTTGTTCACTGCTACTCAATACCAAGAAATCTGATACAGCCCCACAGGTTTAAGTACAATCCAAATTAAACTTGATCATATCTCCCAAGCTCTTCATTATTCCTGAAGAAATCTCTCATGTGCCAATAGAACAGCTGTTCTAATCACGTTTTAATGCCTTTTGCGGATGTTTTTGTGAAACCTTTCCCCTGCTATTTTCTACTCACTATCTTGCATTACAGCTGTTGACCTCTGAGCATATGAGCAGTTTGAGACACCGTACCTATGGGATATTTTTTTTCATTTTTTAATTACTTTTACACAATCAAAAAAATTGCTCTTGTCAAGAACACTTGTGTATTTGATATGATCCTGTATGAAGAGAAACTCTTTGAAATGATTATTCAAATCTTTGTAGCTCATTCTTCATTCTGAGGATCTTACTGTATACTAACAATTTTATCCTATTTTTTTAAGCGATCATCTACTAATTCATCAGCAAATAACTCAGAAGATTTCCCATTTTTACACTTTTCACAGCTGCATTTTATAGGCGACTAACAGTCCTGTGAACTAACAGTTTTCTTTATATATCTACAAATAATTTGCAATTAATTGCAAAAATAATTTTTATTATTTAATTATGAATCCCATGATATCTCACAATGCACTTTTTATGCCATTAAATGCATTTTATCACTGAATTCATTAAGGGCATAAACTACGTCCATTGTTCATGATTTCTCTGAACTTTGTGTCATGGACAAATTTCATTAGCACTCTCTCATGAGGTAAGATATATGAGAATAGTAATCCTTTGGTTCAACCTGGAGGAATATCCCTCCCATGTTAGACTTTCTGCTTCATCATTGCTGTTGTTACTATCTCTATGATCTCTAAGATCCATACTTACAGTTAATTTACAGACTTTGTCCTCTCCATCTTCTGTAAGTGGAATTTTATTAAAAATTTCACCAAAGTTTTTCAGCAAACCCATCTGCCTCTGGGCCAGATGACGCCAGCAGGGGTCCTTTCCATCCATAACTACTTCAATGGTTCTTTGTATGGATTGGCAAGATCTCTTTTATTTCTCCTCTCTAAAAGAAAAAAAAAAAAAAGAAGTTATTTAGCACACTAAATAATAGCCTAACATGGTGTGTTTTGCTAAACAAATTTCAAATTTGCCCAATTTTTTTTTTATGTTTACCTCCATGTCTTGCCTTGAAAATCTGACATGTATCCTGGTACAGATGCTGTGATTGTTGTTTTATCTGTGTTATGCTGCATTGCACCCCACAGACTAAGCTTGAGTTAAATGCACTTCTTCTAGGGCTGAATCGAAAACCAAAGAAGATAGTTAAGTAACTAAATTTTTTTCAGAATTCCAAATCATGGGAATACTTTTACTTAACTATCATTCATTTTGATTAGTTTCATCTATATTATCTTTTTTAATCTGTGTTGTGGAATTTTTTGGTTTTTTGTGTATTTTTTAATAAAGTTACTTCAGCTTGCATTTGCCAGACTTTATCTCTGAGGTTTAAATTCTTAATATGTTTTCACTCTCTTAAGCTCAAGATCTCTTTAAAATCTGCCATTTTCTTGTTTGGGGAGTTAAGAATAGAAAAGAAACAAGTCATGTGTTCATGTTTTTATTTACTTATATTTGTTGAAGTCTTTCTACTCTTTTCAGGCATTTTTCACTTAAATTATGCCTATATTCACTGCATTTTTCAAATTTTCTATTTAAATGGAGGCATAAGACATAAAAGCAGCATCTGATTCGTCAACAGTATATTCAGAGATCTACAATCATTGTATTATTTGGATGAATTGCTGTGAGGGTTATATTTGAAGGGTACTGCCACTGTTGTGTTTCTCAACCCTACTTTTACTGCAGTACCACTTGCCCTTGGACAGATTTACAAATTCCTACACGTTCCTATTTTTCATCATGTAAATGAGCAGCAAGTCAAGTGAGATTCAAACAGCTCTCTCATGAAAGGATAACTACTTAATAGGACAAGGTAAAATTAATTTTAGAAGTACATTCCTGACATATTGTAGGTTGACTGGCCTATTGAACAATTATCTTTTCAGTGGTTTCTCTTAGGACAGTAATTTCAGTCCTAAGTACTGAAAAGGATGGGCTATGCCAATAAGCCTTAATAGGAGAGGGAATTTTCCCTGCCTCAGGTTCTGATCGGAATGCAAGATATATTCCCAGTGACAGCTATACATTTACTGAACATGTTTCAAACGAGTTGCTGGAAGCAGAGCAAACAGTTTTATCCAGTCTGCAAACCTTTCAGCTTACCAATAGAGCTTCTGTTTGAAAATGATGTGTTTGAAAATGATGTGTTTGAAAATGTTTGTAATAAATGCATCCGCACATGCACTGCAATCGATATTTTCTCAAAAATGGGGAAAACTAAAATTTTTGTGGTATGCAAACTATGTAATTTTTTTCTAATTTTAGTATTAATCTTTGTTTATATAACTTTAGCCTTGAGATTTCTTGCTGTCATTAGTTATCAGTATCTTATAATAAATAGCTAAATCATTGTTACGGTGAACATTTTTCCCTCCTAAATAGAAGTTACTCTTTGATTTTCAGCCTTCTTTCTTAGAAGTTCTCTAATTATTTAGAGGCAGTTCTCTACAGAGCTTCAAAGTTCTGTATTTTAAGAAAAGGCATTGTACTAAAAACAGGTTTCATCTACAAATTTGGCTTGTGCTATTTTTGTCCAGCAGACTTTCAGTCCCAGTATTTTCCCTTTACTCTTACTTCGGTTTCGCACTCACAAAATATTTATAAACAAAATCTGTATAATCATTTATATATTATACATATATGAAATATATAATTATTTATAAATATATGAATGTAGTTCACTAAACCATTCTCAAGGACTAGTAGGTCTTTGTAGTCTAACCTCTATGAATAATTTGGATACATCTGCAGGGTCTAGAGTTACATTGCTATACAGAGAGGTGAGGATTTTTGCATTTATGATGCTCCTATATAATGGAGTTTCATCTATTAGGACTTCCTCTCACAGGAAAATTGTTGCAGCAGTTTCAATCAGATGGTAAAAGAACTCACTTCCATTAACAACAGTATTGCCCAGTAACACAACGGCAGGAAGGAGGATCCAGGAATTGCAAACAACCAATTGCCCTTAACTCATTCTCAGTTCCTGGGAAAGTTATAGAGCAAATGTTCCTGGAAATCACCTCCAAACGCACCTCCAAAGATAAGAAGGTATCTTAGAACAGCCAGAAGGACCTTAAGAAGGGTAAATCAGGCCTGATCAACTCTTCTAAAATTATTTGATTACTCTTTTGGACAGGTGAAGAGCAGCGGCTGTCACGTGCCTCAATTTAGTAAGGTTTTAGCTACTGTGTCCCATAGCACACCTATGGCCACACTACTATTATCTGGTCTCATTGAGTGAATGAATCAGGCATGTGGAAGATTCATGGGACTACCTGTCTGAGGGATTGTGATCAGTGACATAGGTCCAGCAGGTAGCTGGTAACAAGTGACATCCTTCAGAGATCGATACAAGAGGCTATTCTGTCAAGAGGACTTGACAGTGCAGGGAATTCCAGTTAGATACCACACAAAATGTTTTCACTGTGAGGATGGTCTAACACTACATATGTTTGCCCATAGAGGTTCTGGAATTCCTATCCTTAGAGATATTCAAAATTTGGCTTGATAGTTCCTAAGCCAACAGATCTTATCAGACCTGCTTTGAGCAGAGTTGCATTCAACCTCCAGAGGTCTCTTCCTACCTAAATTATTCAGTGATTCTACAATTTATGAGATGTTCTACTGCTTCTTCTTAGTCAGTCTAATGAGGAACTTCTTTTTCAGGGCACCAGGTTTAATAGAACTTAAAGAAATCTGTCTAAAGGGACTGAAGTTCTTTTAAAAATACTGTCTAAATACAGAGCAGATGCAAACTAGGTCTGAAGATATGTGTTTTCAGATTTACAAATGGTGACAAATCTGCCATTCTACCTCAAGAAAGTGTGTTGTTGTGCACTTTCTTTCAATAATATTACATGTCACTAAAATATTGGTGAATAGTGAACTATTCAAACATATGTAAAACTCCTCAATTAAGCCTGGCTCTTGACAATTATAACATCTTTACAGAAATATTTTTGAGTCAGCTTTATTCTCCTAACACAGATAGATCTTTTGCTGGTATGACTGACCTCCAGGCCCTCTTAATGCAGCTAGACAGGGAAAAACAATTTGATCTTTTGCCTTGTAGGGCCAAGCTTAATCTGATAAAAATCTCTGCAATTACGGGATTCATCAGAAATAAAATCCACAGAAAAATTCAGCAAAAGACTTAAAAAAGATACAGATTAGTAAATTGATTCACCTTGCAAAGTTATTTGTTCAAAAACCTCCTTTCTTACTGGGTTTTGAAGTATATCCTCAAGTACTCAGAATCCTTTTTTGTAGACAAGCAGTCTACAAAATTTAACCTGGGACCAATTTAACCTGATGCAAATGAACTCTTTGACTCATGTAAGATTTGCACCACTACATCAGTGTAAAACAAAGAGTCCCTGTACTATTTGTGATCCCTTTCTAATGGCTACATAATTTCAAAAAGATGTCAGAATTCTTTTTTCTCTTTTTTTATACTCTCATTAGTGTCCTGAATGAAAATACAATCTGCTTGCTGGGTTATTTTGTTTTTATTTGCCAATCACATTTCAGAAAAATTGTGCAAGCCCTGTCATTCCTGCAGGAAATAAAAAGCGCCTGGAATATTTAATTCATTCTACTTCCTTATGCCTATACCTTATGTCACAGAGCCTTCAAATCACTTAGTTTTCTAAGTTTCAGATTTAGTACAAGCTAATCACACGCTCACCCAATGTACAATTAATCTGGATTTGCAAAAGAGCCATCATGCCTTACTTCACTGTTTATTTCACAAGAGCATCCTTCCCTAGAAAAAACATTATGATTTTATCAGCTTTTTATTTTTGAATAGCAACTAATAAGTTTTGAAGTAATTATTCAATAGCATGTTTCTTCTGTGCAGTTTGATGTGACCAAGCTTCTTTTTTTCACTTGAAAGCTCAAATTCCCTATAACATCAGATACTGGAATTATTGTAAGTGATTTTACAGTGGCTTTGTTTCCCAAGGGTACTGTAAATTGTGAAGAAATTGGCTAACATAGTTTTGTTTCAAGAACAGCAAGTTGTGAAGGGACACCAGGTTCACAACTGATTACCATTTGAATCAAGTCAATAAAAAAATATGTCTGTAACATAGCCATGTACAGCAGATATAAATTGCAACATTGGCATCATTTCTATTTAGCATCCTGAGCTTAAAAATTATTTCTTAAAGTGTAATGATTGAAGTACAATACATGAATTCAAGAACATTTAATACCACTGTTCTCAAAAGGGCATGTTTTAGAAATTTTGATCATACTGCAATCTGCTCAAAGCTGTTAAAGTATGGATAATTTCGTTCAATTTTCCAGTAGGTTTCTGCCTTGAATAAGTAAATAGTGGGTAATGGTTTGTGTCAAAGTCCTTGTAACACTCCATTAAACATAAAGCATGACAATCTGATCAGATGTCTCTTTTATAGTCAGAAACTGACTTGTGACTTTGGGAGTTACTCAGCTGCATCAGGTCACATCAGAAGTCTAGTCTTTTCATCTTCTAAAAATCCCTTATGGCTTTACATCTGACAAATTTTGAATCATAGCATCATGACCTCACTTTTAAAACTGCATTTGATATAGTCCAAGCACTGTTACTGAATGGAAAGTAGAACACTCTTCTGCTGGGGACTATATAAAAGGAAACTCTCTCTCTCTCTCTCTTTATTTTTTATGCTTTAGATTAAATCATATCCTTAAGCTTCAAGTATTTCACTTACATAAAAGAAATTATAGTCCAGCTTAAAATACATACAAAACCAAGGGAATTCAGAGTTAGAAGAGAATAATTTGTCCATTCAAACATTAGTATTTCATGAAGAAAAATATTAAAAACAAACAATCACTCATTTAAATAAATTAGAATAGAGATTCCAGACAAATATTGCATTAGAGACCTTCTGTGTTGTGCATAGATATCAGCAGGCTCTGCCTATGTAAAGTCTTTGTTACATTTAAAGTAACATTAAAAATCTAAAACATCATGATTCCCCAAATGAAACAGTAATCTCTCAGAAACTATTTGCCCCTTTCTTTCCTGCAGGGTAATCTCACTTTTCTGAAGTTCTGAGAAAAGGGAAGGTTAGTACATGGTAAGTGAGGGAAAGAGTACAGATTCAAAAGATAGAAGACAGCAGAACATCAAGGGAAGGTGGAGCAAAAAACAGCTTGTTCCCAATGTTCACCAGAGTGGGAGATCAATGGAAGCTCTTTAAAGTCAAAGGGCCAGTCTCAGTGAATTGAGAAGAGAACCATTGGGCACAATAAAACAGACACTTCATACTTTCCAAGTTACTTACCAAAGACAAGTTCGTGGCTTTGCACCTTTGGCATATTGAAGTTTTACAGTTTGTAGCCAAACCTGGGCTTTTTCCCTGCCACAGGGAGGGACTTAAATCATGCCCTCTTCCCAGTTAATATTATAGAAGAGATGGTCTATCATTCCTGGAATGCTGAAATTGTGAAAATAATCTGATGGTATTATAAACAGTGTTTCTATAAAATCACTAACATTTTAGATGTCTAATTTTAAACAAGAACATATGACTGATCTATGTCAGCTCACCTACTAAAGTATGCCACCTCTCACTCAAAGCTATCCCTTCTCACATTCTTGGAAAAGCGCTGTTACAAAAGCAAAAAATTAATTATATGAGAAAGACGTGATGTCCTCTATTAGCATTATCTTAGAGTGCACTCTAAGGTAAGATGACAGTCCTTCCAGAAAGAAAGACCCTAATTCTATTTTATACAGAAATTTTTGTATGGACTTGATAGTGAAATCACACTTCCTTTCCTACAATTCCCTAAGCTGACAATGGATTTTTTGGGCAACATTCTCAAAAGTTTTGTTGTTGAAATATAAATTCAGTATCACCACTGCTACTTTTCTCCAATACTAAGTATAGTTTATATTTCAATATTGTGCTTAACTTGAAACTATAACTTGCAAGAATTTCCATCATATTCTGTCTTTTCCCATGAAGCCTATCTTTCTCAATGTGTTTCTTTACCTCTGCCTCGTGCAGCAGAGTTGGAGGAAAGTGTTAATTTTCTGCACAATAGCTGGTATGGGGAAGTGCTTTGGATCTGTGCTGAAAATGCAGTTTATGACTTAGGAATGTTTTTGTTATTTCTGGGAAGAACTTTCACAGAGACAAGATTTTTCTGCTTTTCCTACTGCCAGGCTGAAAAGGAGGCTGAGGGAGCATGGGAGGTTGGGAGGAGTGACAACCAGGACAGGTGACCCTGTCCAGCCAAAGGGATATTCCAGACCATGTGACATTGTGCTCAGTATATAAATTGGGGGGAAGAAGGAGAAGGTGGGGATGTTTGGAGTGTGTGGTTGTGCATCCTCCGTCCCCCCCCCTCCAAGGATGACAGAGTGATAGAATTGGTCTTTCCAAGTCACCTTGGAATGGGGCTGTGCTCTCCTGGGGATGGCTGGACACCTGCCTGCCCTTCAGAAGCAGTGAGTTAATTCCTTGGTTTGCTTTGCTTGCATTTGTGGCTTTTGCTTTCTCTATTAAATTGTCTGTATCTTGACCCACGAGTTCTCTACCTTTTACCCTTCTGATTCTCCTCCTCTTTTCACTGGTAGGGGAGTGAAAGAGCAAGTGTGTGGGGCTTGGTTGATGGCTGGGCTTAAACCATGACAACCCTACAAAACAGTATTTGTATAGAAAATAAAACATTTTAATGAATTAGAAGGAATAATAATAACTCCCAGTTAATTCAAATTAGCTTCTTAAATCCCTTCTATAGAATAAGGACCATTAGTAATATTAAACTTCACCAAGGAAAACACTATCTCTTTTCTTGGTGGAATGTGAAAATGTAGTTAAAATACGGTTCATGCTCCTGACTTAAAGCCTCTGATATGAACTGAAAAATTAAAGGAAGTTCAGCCTAAATTAGAGCTTTTTAAAATATCCACAAAATAGTAACCTATTGTTCTCATGGGATTTCAAACTCTTATGCTTAATATCCAATAGATTGGCAAAGGCAAATTCTAGACCAAATATTTGGTGTAACTTGAGTTTTGCCCATTATTCTTTCTTCTTGCTGGCTGAAAAAAAAAATCTTGATGTAATTGTACCCTGGAGAAAAACAGTTTCTTACAAAGCACAAAGCCAGGTGCAGGAGAGCTTTTGTTACAAACAAACATCCTTAAACTGAGGCCTGTGACCTGTTTAGGACTGTTTAGGATTTAACTAGTTGTAAAATACATACCAAAACACTCAGATATCTACTGTGTTTAACATTCAATTAATTGTTCTAGTGAGCATCAAAGAAAGGGATTTTATATAATTCTCATTAGGAAGTATAGAGAAACATCTTTTTTAAAAAAAAGGAAAATAGCACTTTGCATTACAAAAATAAAATATTTATGAATCTTTTGAGACAAACATTTTAATATGAAATAGCACAATTGACTCTTGGGCAATGTTTTCTTATTAACATCATACTGTGCGGGGAGTTGTCTTAGAAAGTTTATTTACATTTTGTTTAATGAAGGAAGAAATATAGACAGTTTTCACCAGAATTCAAAAACTTCTTGAATTAAATCATTCTAAATGCAAACAGGATGGATTTGAAAAGGGGAATTCTAAACAATTCAGGGATTTAATACTGATTTCATACACAAAAGAGTTTTTGACCCCTCTCCAGAAGTGAACATGATACCTGTCCCATTGGATAGTCCTCTTTATGTTCCACAATGCCTGACTTGCACAGAAGAGAATTTCATCTTTTATACCTTGAAATCAAGAAGAAAGTCCATGAACCATGCACTCATCTCCATGACCTTCAGTCATCATAGTAAGATGGTCAGAAGAGAAAATATGTGCTAGTAAATAAAAAAAAGCCTCAATGAAAAAGTCATAGAAAATCAACAACTAAGTTTCATTATTGACAATTTTCCTGTGCAGATATTTTCTTTGCAGTATTTTCTTTATATTGTCAAATTTCATGCTTTAGCTATAGATGAACATCCTTTTGCTATGACTGTAGCCAAGTTCAGTATTCTTTTTTCTCTACCCTATGTTTAAATGAGTTCACTACAGGCCATAATTAACTCTTGGATTTAACAGAACTCTGGTGTTGATGGCAGGTGGCAAGATTTTGGTAGTGGGGGCTGGAGAGGTGACTTCTGTAAGTCAGACAGCTACCAGATGGACCCACTACTGGCTAAAGCTGAGCCCATTATAACATCTTTAAGAAATGATAAGAAATGTGGTGTGACAACTGTTAGAGGAGTGAGAAATATGTGTAAGAAACAGCCCTGCAGACACTGAGGTTAGTGCAGAAGGAGGGGGAGGAGTTGCTCCAGGGCCCAGAGCAGAAATTCTCCTGCAGCCTGTGGGCAAGACCATGCTGAGTCAGGCTGTGCCCCTGCAGCCCATGGAGGACCACAGTGGAGCAGAGATCCACCTGCAGCCTGTGGAAGGATCTGCATTGAAACAGGTGTGTCGTAAAAGGACACGAAAAGAACCACACACACCCGTCAGGATGTGAGATGAAAAGGAAAGGGAAGTTTATTTTGGAATCTCAATTTATACAGTTTTTGGGATTTGGTCAAGGATTGGGGGACAACAGGAACACCCCTCTGACCCCAGTGGTCAACTCAGAAGTCCATTAATTTGTCTTTCCCCCTGGAAAGGAATGTGTTGTTTACAAAACATCACCCTTTGTTTATCTTACAACTCTTGAGAAAACTCCAGTAGAATGAGAAACAATTAGAAGGCTGAAAAATCAGGGCAACACAGGTGGATGTGATTTGAAGCTGCTGGCTGTGAAGACAACATTGGAGCTGACTTGTTCCAGGCACTAGGGTCCATGGAGAAAAGCCCAAAGAGGACCAGGTTTTCTGGCATGACCTGGGACCTTCTCGAAGCAGTCCGTTCCTGAAGAACGGACTCTCCACTGAAAGAACCCATGCTGGAGAACTGTGTTAAGGACTGTATCCTGTGGGAGGGACTCCAGGCTGCAACAGGGGAGCTGCATCAGGAGGAGGAGGACTAGAAATGAAATGTCATGAATCAACCACAACTCCGTTTCCCCATCACCCTCTGTCACTTGAGGGGAAGAGAGAGATGTGAAGGTAGGAGTGAAGATGAACCTGGGGAGAAGAATGGGGTGGTAAGAAGAGGCTTTTGGTTTTGTCATTATTTCTAACTATCCATTCATTTGCAAAAAAATGAATTTCCCTAGTCTAGCCTTTTTTTCTGTGACAGGAATGGATGAGTGGTCTCCCTGTTGTTATCTCTGCCCCTGAGCATATTGGTAGCATTTTTGTCTCCTGTCTTGCCGAGGAGGAGACCTGAACCAGATGGGGATCAGGTGGCCAGCCAAGGTTCACACATCACAGTCCTGTGTTGTACCCTGTGTTGGAAAACCAGACCCAGTACAACTCTGTGAATAAAATATAAGTATTTTCAGGAGCTTGGATATCTGAAGTTCATTGATAACTGATAGGATGAGCAGTTTCTAGTAACAGCTGATTTTCACATAGGTGATAAATGGAATAGGCTTAGCAAAGAACTTACACAAAAAAAGAAGAGAACTGTGCCCTTCATAAAAGCTAGACACTTCCCATTATGAATCAGAACAATTATGGGAGGTCATTCTGTACAGAAGACTTTCCTTCTCAGAAATGTTGATGAAGCGCCTTCATGGACAAGAAAATTAAATTCTAGTGACTTTGGCTCATCATCAGATTAAAAATAAATTAGTTACTTTAGAACTTGCAGCAAAAGGTATTTGAGAATCACTCACCAAGCCAGGGCAGACAGAATGTAGTGACCAGGAATAAGGAAGATCAAGGACATAGAAGCAGCATGGGCACACAGTAATTTTCTCAAAATCCGCTTCTGGAAGCTCTGGGCTGCTTGTGAGCTTGAAGTGCAAAGTCAGAAAGTGATCAGATCCTCTATGATTTTGTTATTTTTTTCTTTTCTCCAAGGCATTTTACCTCTGGAATGAAAAAGTAGGAAAGAGAGGAGGACTTGGGTTATGATGACCAATTAAAGGTCTATCATTTATGTGCATGAACACAAAGAAGCAGTTCCTAAAACCCAATAAAGGATCAGCAGATGAAGCAGAAAAATGAGGTGACAGAGTCATGGTCAGCATACAGAGCCCCAGCAAGACTCCTTTGGAATAAGCAAAAACAGGGTTTTTCCCTGTGATGTAAAAACCAGCTAAATTATGTTCATGTGGGACACATTTCCACACTTTATTATCTACTGATCTCCAAGGCTACACTGCGTTAATTTAAGAATCACAATTTTAGTATACCCACTTGCAGAATTAGAGCATATTTATTCTATCCTTTAAACTTATTTTGAGGAAAGAATCAACATTTTTAGAATTATATCCCAGCTTAACAACTTAACTAACAATTCACAGAATTCACTGAAACATTGTGTGTATAAGTACCTAGACTTTGACAAGTTACTAAATCTGGATGATTGACAGGGGGTTTTTAGTAGTGTTTTCTGTGCTTCTGCTGAAGAGAAAAAATTCTGATCTACAAGATTCAATTTTCAATTCAGTATTGCATTTCAATACATGTAAGACTGACTCTGGCATAGTTTACTAATAAACCTCTTCAACTGCCTTGAAATAAAGAAATGTAAGAAGTCACATTAAAGTGATCTGAAATTACTGAATTATAGAAAGGAATAATATGCACTCCAAAGGAATAATAACTCCAAAGACAGTATATCAGCGCCCTTAATTTCTCTAAAAAAGCCAAAAATTGGTGTGCACCTTAGTCCCTCATTCAGCAGAAAGTGTTTATCAGTTGACTATTCCATCATTTGTTATGTGTATCACCACATTTCCTTTCAATAATTATTTACTGAGATTTATCTTGCATAGTAATTCAATCTTTAGTTAGGCTTACTGTTTGTTTCAATATTTATTTAATTTAGAATAATAACCAATAGAACAAAACTGTTGCCTGAGACCACGTCCCCATGCCAATAGCATGCAAAATTGTCTAGTAAATTAAAATAACCAACAAGAGCTGTCAAGCTCCATAGTGTCATTTCAAATTAATCTCTGTAAGAAAAGTCAGGCTTTATATTATTAACAACAGTAGCTATAATACATATTTTTTCCTTATCAAAATGTAAAAGTGACAGGACATGATCTCAAATGCCAATTAATACAGACAGCAGAAAACATATTTTGAGAGAAGGATGAAACATCTTTCAATTGCTTATTTATGGTGCACTGTAAAAGCAATAGAGTAGCTGAAGTACATGCCCATTATATTGTCTAAGACACAAATGTGTGCTCAGGAGAAGGAAGTCCCTGCCCAGCTGATAAGAAAGGAGGACTACTCTACATTATTCAAAAAAAAAAAAATTATTACTCAGCCTGCTTTAGTTTTGAAAAGCCTATTTTATTTTTAACCCTTAGAGAAATTATTCCAAGCAGATTTGAGTTCTAGAATGATTAACCTTTTCTATATTTTAAAGATTAATGGTCTATTTAAAAGTTTATTATTAGAAAAGAGGATAGTTCTTTTATTTGCTCTATCTGAAACACCTATTTCTGAACTATTTAAAAAATATAGGTATACATATTAAAAAAAAATAATAATTTTAAAACATACTTATTAATCTCCTGGAAAAAATAGAACAATTCAGTGAAGTTAATAAAGTTAAAACAATGATAAGTATATATTAACAGGCTTTTAGGTTTGGGATACATTTCATTTAATGAAATTGCCACTATGATTGTCAGTAGTAAATGAATTATAAATAAAATATATATTCCCTATGTGACCTGGTGGTTGGAATTCAGCTCGAGGGATCAGACTAAATTAATTTGATACTGTTATTTCAATATAAAGCAATAATCTACAGCAGAAATTCACCACACACAAAGTGTGAAAAATCTTTGCTATGCGTTAAAGAATGCCAGCAATCAGAAAGACAAGGGGCAGATTTATTTGCTGTCTTCAGCAAATAAAGAGAAATACCTGAAGTAATATATTTAAGACCTCAAAACATTTTATGGGCTGAAGGGAAGTTAAAGTGGGAGTATGAGTGTAAATCACACATGGAATTGTGGCGGAATTAATGAAGTAGGGCAATTGCTTTTTTCAGTTATAACTTTTAGTGTTCTTCATTTTGCAGTTCAGTTATAACTTTTAGTGTTCTTCATTTTGAAGTCTGTACTGCTTTAGAATCCACAGACAGCGTCAGAATGGAAGAAAGTTACTTTACAGGATTGCTTCTGAGTACAGAAGTGTCTGTCTTAGGTTGAACTTTACTCTGGGCGTATTCAGTGGGGTTTTGGAAAGAGTGCGTCATACAGAGATAAAATACAGGGTTTCAGATTTTCTTTTTGTAGTTGCACAGGTGATAAAACATATGGTTGCTCTTATTTGCAGAATTTTATCATTACAATTATTATAATGGTCTGTAATCTAATCAGAATAACCAGAGTAAATGCCAAATAATCACTCTGTTCCCCACCTATGCACCTACTTGAAAAATATTACTTGCCTTTGGAACAGTAGCAGCAGCTACATGCACAGCTAGTAACTCTTGGGTAACTATGGAACACTGATGTGAGTTTAAACATGACTTCCACAGGACTATGTCATGCTAATAGCCACAAGGCTATTCATCTTGACTGAGTGGTATGAGACTCTGTGGTCAGAGAGATTGAATCATCAGAGGCTTCTAAGGTTACTGTTGTCACCTCATCCTTGGATCCTCCACCCATCTGCTTGTTAGAGAATAAAAGGATGGGAGTCTCAGGGGAAGCACTGCTACCTGCTGCCCCCGTTTACTCCTACACTTTTCTTTTTCCTCAGGTACCGGTGTTGAAGGTAAAAAAGTCACAGTTTTAAAAGCCCACAGCATACTGAAAATGCCTTTTCTTCTTGTTTTGTTTTTTTGGGTTTATTTTAGTAGAACTTCACTGCGGTTTCCTGGCTCACTGAGAACCTTTAAAAGCACAGTGCATATATTCCAAAACCACTGAAAAGGAATAATAGATTCAAACACTATATTTAGTATGAAAAATAGCATTCATACTACACTTCCTTCTCATTCTTTATAAATACCAGCAGAGGTGATTTTGAGAAGGAACGCTGGACAATAACCACACACATTGTGCCAGTTTTACCTTAGACAGATCTAAGATACATTAAGTGGGTCACAGGATTTGTATCATGTTCTTTAAAGCATTGTCCTCCATTACAGTTCCTTCATGGGATCTGGGGACTTTTGGCCTTAAGGAGCACACCCACGAGCCAGAATGTTCTGTGATCCCAGTAATGAGAGCCATTCTACATAATTTTTGGATATTTTTGTTCATCTATTTCTTCGTGGTATTTTCATAAAGCACAAACAACTATGAGCTCCTCTATTTGTCTCCCAACATATTTGGAAGTGTTTCCATGGTTTGTACAATACCTAAGCTTTATGCCCTACTTAAGGTAAGAATGAAATTAAGTACCCAGGTTGAAAAACTTGTTTAATAGAAGACTGGATTGACCTGTATTTATATGGATAAGTTTCTAGAACAGGGAGCTGTACAGAGTTCTGATTTGCACTGTAATACTTGGGGTATGGAAAAAAGGTGTAAAAGGACTTTTATCCTATATAGGAACATATTCATGAAGTTTGACCAGTGATAGCTGCAACATGAAATGTTCATCTCCAGACTTGCTCATGAAAAGCAGGGATCTATGAACAGCTAAATGAAAAAAGTGTTTGGTGGGGGAGTTAGAAGTAGAGACTTGTCAGTGCTTGTCAATAAACCAGCAGTGAGTCTCTGCCTCTGAGAGGCAATCTAAGATGACTGCAAGGAGAAAACAGGTATGAAATATCTCAGCTCCCTTGCCTGTTATCATCGATCTGAGATTGCTTGCTAGAGCCTGAGTGAAGCGTGTGCCTGACCCAACTGGCATTTAAACATGTACCTGCTCCCTGGCCGAACCCTGTGTCTTGCCCTTGCCTGCCCAAGCCACACTCAGCTCACTCCAGGCTCCTTTCGGTGAGCCCATGTGTCTCTTTACTGCCACCTCAGTTGTTTCACGGGGGCCTGGGGTGTCTCTCAGGCTCTTGTTACAGGACAAGCTGTGTTTTACATTCCTTTGTAATTTGTCTCACACCTCACCCTCAGGTCATAACACTGACGTTGCTTCTTACAAGAGAGAAAAATTTTGTTTGAATATACTCAAACCGTACATAGCAGTTTTCCTATCACAGTAACAGATCATACAGAGAACTCTGCTGAGAGCTTCTCTCTGTCCCTCCATTAACTAAACAAGACCCAAAACAGGTCTTGTAGATTTCTATATTCAGCCAAACATAAACAATGTGCACAGAACAGGGCCAAAATAGCAAGCTTACACAAGGTTTTTTTCAAAATTTATGCTTTGCTTGCAAGTATGTGTGGACTTCTCTTTGCCCAGTAACACCCAGGTATAAGTAGCAGCAAACACAAAATACTGATACACTTTCTTAGCACCTTCTCTTTGAGGCTGGGGAACTGCATACTTTTGGAGTCATGGCGAAAGCCAGACAACCTGAGTGAGCAAGTCACAGAAACCAGGGTACGCTATTCTACTCAGCTTCTTTTTGTTTCTATGTCCCTCTCTAGAAATAATATTTAACTGTAAGTTGTCTCTTCAGCCCGAAGTTCTGGCCCCAGCCTCACTGCCCTAGAAAATAAATCACTAGCTTCATTACAGTAGATGAAATAGCAATATCTAAAATCTTTTCACCTACATATTTCTGAAAGGGTTTTAGGAAAAGAAAAAAAATCTGTCATTTCTTCCCTGGTTTTATAACTGTTTCATTTCCTTTCATTTTCTTCACAGAAATTTCTTTTGATTTAACTCCACATCACCGGCAGAATGGTAAGAAATAGGTAAATTAATAAGCATGCTATATTTATACAAGACTTTAGTGAGAAATCCTTCTTTTTCCACATCTTCTGCAACTTAGTGAAATAGCTGAGCTACTTAGTAACTATCCTAGAAAGTTTGCTTACAAATTCTATTTTTGATAGTATATTTGTTGCACCGAAAAATAAAATGTTTCTTGGAGGACTCTCTTATTAAAAATTTTCATCATGTAGTAGACATTAGCTTCAAAATGTCAGTTTCCCAAATCAAAGTTTCCTGTTCTATCTTGTACCCTTATTGCCCCAAACCATCCTTTCAATAAGCCTATGTTTTGTTGCATCTAGTTGTAACTTTATGTCTCCAGGTAAAATAAAGCCACAGAATTTGTGGGCTCTCTCCTGATGTCTTCACTCTTCCACAGGGATTGCTTTAAAGGTCATATGCTTGACAATACTCTTTCCAAAAGCAAGGATGGATAGATGTTAAGTACCTGTGTCCCCAAATTCAAATACATTGCATTGCACAACACACTCATCCCCAGTTTCTCTCTAATGATAGACAATGGGTTACTTTTCACGATCACAGAGCACTTATTCCAAGTTGGCCAAAGTACCTGCTGCTTTCCTTATGGAAATGGGTGGAGGTCCTGCTTGCTCTGTTATGTCAGCTTACAGGCACTGGGATCATGACCTGAGGAAAATTACTTTCATTTTTGTCTGTAATAGAGGGAGAGGATGTTAACTGTCCCTCCCTTTGTGTTTTCCTATACCTTGTGTATTTTCACTGATACTCTCAGCTACATTCCTACAGCCAGCTTGTCTGTGTTTTTAGTGAGGATAGGAACTGATTTCTGGCTCATGTTGTGTTATAACTTCCAAGCAAAATATCAAAAGGTATGTTCTTTGATATCTTCATTGACAGTATTCCGGACCTTAACTGGGTGCGTGCAGAAATATGCTCTTCAGACAGCAGACACGGCTTCATGTTTGGAACTTTCAGCTGCATTTGATACCCTTCCAGGATCCAACATTTTAGTTGGCAATATGAGATCATATCAAAATTTCAGAAGCCTTGGTACCATGATCCTCTTAAATGTCTCTCTCTCATGCACCCTCCTTCACCTTCATGACAAGGTATTCTGAAAATGCCAATGTGAAACACTAGAATAAGCAGTAATTTGTAGAGGTTTGATGAGAAGAGTCACCTATCCAAAAGCCATAGAGGAACAAGTAGTATACCTTTTTAGCGGATTTATAACATGGTTAACTGCACTAATTGGAAACCCAAAACCCATTCTGGCTGGAAACACAGTGGGTCACTTGTCTGGTCCTCACAAGACTCTTCTAAACATCAGTTGGCAAATTCTTCCCAGCTAAAAGTTCATGACACTCTTTCTGCGAGTGTTCTTCCCTTCATCTCCTTGCATGTGGTTCCTGAGTAATTCACAAATGTTTTCTGACATGACCCTAATTCCTTGGGAACTTATGAACCCTCTTTTCAGACTAAATCAATATCCCTCTACTTTCAAACATGCTCTTTTCTAGGGCTTTCTGAGGTGAGCTTAACAAAGATGGAGAGGCGCATATTTTATGTTAGCTCATTTCTAAGCGCTTAATTGTCATAGAATAACACATAAAACCTCAATCCATCAGTTTCAATCCCTTTTGTCATGTCATATTTTCAATTCAAAGTTACCTAAGCATATGAATGTCTGGTACTGGTCCAATCATTTTAACTGACCTGAACATGCAGCTTTAATCTTATTCCCATATTAATCCACAATTCATAAATGAGATTTCCTTGTATCAGAGACCATGGGATTATGAGTGTAATCAATATGTTCTGAGCATGCTCAATGTTAAAAGCAGGTATCTGGGAAAAAAATGAAAAAGATTCCTTTCTAATCAAACATGTGTTAAAACTCTGTAGTCAAAGCACTTTCCCAGGAAACAGAAATGAGTTTAACATCCAGTTTCACCTCTTACATTCAGTGATGCAGGCTATACATAAAAGGTTGGTCTGAGACCAGGTCAAATAGCTCCTGTAATAACCATACAACTGGTCATTCAGGTTCGCAGAATTCAAAACGATCAGATAGACAGAAGACATGAACCAGATTGAGCAACCTGTGAATACCTGAAAAGGGTATTCACAAAATGTTGATAGAGGAAGAAAAGATGAAGAGGTGTGTATGGGATCTAATTCCAAAGACAGAGCATGCTGAAGCAAACAATTTTCAGATAAAATACCTTCAGAATCCTCCATTCCTTCAAATCTGCCAATGCAACATTTAATAGTATTTATACAGGATTTACTGTAGCCCATTTGACATTCATTCTTGTAGCTTCATGCTTCTTGACTATAGCACATTCTGTTTGTTCTGTCTCTTCTTTGCTTGGATGACAAGCCTCAGATAATATATCCAGCTCTTCGTTTTAGTTCTGCTGTCTGCAATTTCTGTTTTAAAGACATTTCAAACTCATGCAAATACATTTTTATAAGGGAAATTTCTGACGTGAATAAGATTATTCTGATATTCTTTGTGGCCATGTAAGTTTTTTACATGTCCATAAGATATATACCATCTTCCCAAGACATCTAAAGAAACAGTGGATGGGGTTCATGTATAGCTCCAGACATTTCCTCAAACCCCACCACTTCAGTGAAGAATGGATATATTCTGGGCAACAGTGCATCAGATGCAGTAGAACTGATGTCTCCTTTCTGATGTCCTCCTACTATCTCAGTACCTCCACTGGTCATGTGCAGAATCCTGACCTGAATTGCTCAGGAGCCTCAGGACCTGACTGTCTTGTAAAGGAATAACTTGACTCATTTCCCTTCAATAATTCGTGTGGGGGAATTAAGTTTACTTTGCTTTTAAAAATATGACATACAGTTCTCCATCTTATCACCTAATAAAGCCCAAGAGTATGAATCCCTCAGTCAACAATTTTTAGGTTCAGACACAGTCTTTATTATATCTTTATCAACTGGGTAATTTTAGAGAGATGTTTATAATAATTTCTATTGCATGATCTTTTCGCTGCTTCTCCTTTCCCAAGCAACCTGACAACCTTTTCCCTGACTTTCTCTTTAGCTGACATTATTTTCAGTATTGTTGTAAGTCATTGTAAAATGTCACTGCCAGAATCCCACAACTGTCACCAACAGTCGTAGGTATAATCAGACATATTTTAAACACCTTGATGTATCGATCTAAGTTGGTGGATCTGCTTCCTTCGTCACTGTCAAAGATGAAATCCTGCCATTTGAAGAGGCATCTATAACAAACGGGTCAATGTCAAATAACAAATCAGGTTAAAAGCAGATAAGAAAAAAAAGCATATGGAAAAAACTGTATCAAGATGTGAACTACTTGTCACCTGCATAGAAAAGCCCTGGAGAAGACCAAATTCAAGGCTTTCTTTAGAAAAACATGACACCCTTCAACTTCAAGCCTGTTACATCACTGTTTCAACTTTGGTCAACAAGGATTTAAAGTTATAAATCTACCCTGGAAGGAGAAAGGGGAAAAAAATAAATAAAAAGAGCCAAAGAAAATATCTACAGCAGCTCTGAAAGATACCTTATTCCCCCCAAACTATTAAAAATGTCAACTTCTCCCTCCCCTCCTTTGTTTATGTAAGTCACTTATCAGAGTTACATGTCAAAATATTGCAGTACACAGTTTTCTTTGTAGCATCTCCAGATCAAACGGAAAAGGGATGTAATTTTTTAAACTGTTTAAAAGAGAAGCAAATTAGACAGATATTAAAACATAACTAGAGTCTATTCAGAGGGGTTTTTTTACTTCTTAAGAAGCTTTTTAAATGTGTTGAGGAAACAGGGAGCTGCCTCCTGCGGTAAAAAGGACTGTAACCATAGAGAAAATTTAAAAGAAAGAATGGAGGGAGGCGAAGAGGAAGAGGGAAGGGGAAGAGAAAGAGGAAGAGGAAGAGGAAG
>VZDJ01007754.1:15748233-15772503 GCA_008694505.1 Cyanoderma ruficeps
GGAAGGGAAGGGAAGACTTCTGCATTATGAAGAATAGAGAAATCTATCTGCTGCCCCTGTTTTTGGTATAGTTATCATATCAGGCAAAGGAAGGAAAAGCTGGATGAATATGTGAAAGTATAGAGCTGCAGGGAGGGAAGTCTAAGAAGAATCAAGCAACCATCATTAATCTCCTGAAAGCAAGACTTCCACATTCAGCAGCATAAAGACTTCCTGTGAATATTGAACTTTCTTATTACATAATACAAAAAAGGGCTAAGGCAGCATAAAGTGAGCACAATTATATTACACTGGATATTATCAGAAATTAATACAATACCATTTGAAAGAGATTTATGACAGTGGTATAGCTTTTCAGCAGTTAAATAAAGACTTTTTTTGCACAAAACTGCCTGTCACCTCTGGTAAGTGGAAACACATGCATTTTCATTCCACCGCATATAACAGAGGCATTTTATCCTGAAATTTAAAAAGCACACCCAATACATCAGTAATCAATCTGCATCTAGGGCTGCATATAGATCTAGGGCAGGTGTGGAAGCTTATGTGAAATCATATAGGCATGTGAAAACATCCCATTTCAGCTGTAACTTAAAATTTTATGGAGCCACATAACTCAAGTTGCTCGTGATGAACTCTTCACTATATTTCTCTGCATTCATGACTCACATTTCTGAATGCCACCTCCAGTCTCTCTTACTTGCCTCCCTACCTCCACTCTCAGCCTCACCAGCCTTTTTTGATATGGTGCAATGCAGAGTACAAAGAAATAAAACTATAGAGAAGATCAATATAGTATACAGAATGGAAAACAATTGATGTTGATTTGCTCATTTGCTCCCCTGTGTAATAAGAGTGACTAATCTGCAGCAAGGGTTTCCAAAATTTCTTCAAAAAAGGGTTCTGATGCAGGACACTAGATGGTGTCTTGTCTTTGGTTGAAAGAACTTGACTATCTGCAGTGGGCAAGTGACAAGTCACTCAGTCATGCTGTGTGTCTTCACTTCCCTGTCTTTATCCTGAAGCCCAAAAGTAGGAGGAAGACAGACAGACTCATTTCAGTACTTATTAAAATGTTTTCTTTAATCCTTGACAGAATTTTAAGCATTAATTTTATTTCCAATTTTATTCCTGGGTGTGACTTTGGATGGGTTGTTGTGGCTTTGAGTGGTTAGGAGTGAGGGGCTGTTTAATCCACAAGACTAGCAGAATTATATGCCGTGCTTAGTTTAGTTTAACTTTTTGTGTCTGTTCAGTCATAACCTTTCTGAACCACAGGATGTATTTGCCTGCCTATTTCTGCAATGGCTGCATCAAATCTATTCACTTCAGAAACAGTCTTCCTTTGATAGAAAACCTCTTAGATACAAGATGACAATCGCTGTCATTAAAATTTTCACAATCTAAAAGCTATAAATGTTCAAATAACAATTCCTCTAGCATGCAGCAGATAAAAACTGTGCTTTGATTTACTTCTTAACACATTACTGAAGTCATCTCTTTGAAAGCTTTACAGCATGATTATTTCCCAGCAGCAGGGTATGCGGAGCCTAATTGAAACAATTAAGGTGACATCTAACAGCTTCAGTTGCATTTTGAGGATATCAGTTTGTATTAATATATTTCCATATGAGCAACATTAAAATGTATGTAATTCTGTCAGCCTTTGGTTAAATTATAATCTTAGAGGAAAATTTAAAATTCCCCTTCAAAAAGTTTGAATGTGGTGAGGGAAAAAGGACTGCCTGTGCCTATTTACTAAATAACCAGTAACACATCCTGCAAAAGAAACACATTTATCCAGGACATAAAATGCTGCCTCTTGGTTGTGTATCATTTCTGATAGTGGCTATCTGTTATAATAGAAAAAGCATCAGTGATGCATCAGGGTCTATCTGGCATGGTACTGCAAGGTTCTCAATCACTTGGTCTCTGCAAGGTGACAGATGTTGCAGTTCATGCTTTTTTTTCCTACGGAAACTTCAATGCACTGAAAATGTCAAGTTAGAGCAGCTGCAAGATCTCCATCTATTTATTCCAAACTGAATATAAGACAAAAGTCACAGCACAGAATTGACTGCCTCTGATGCATTAGATGTGTTTCTCTCATTCTGAAATTCTATCAGTGCCCCTATTTCTTTTTAAGTAATGCAGCAGCATTTCGATCAAGATCGGAATCACTACGTGGTTCCCACAAACCTGTGCCAGTTGAAAGGTTTCTATCATGAATCAACCTGTATTGCCTCCCCCTTTGGCTACAGCCAGGGCAGAAAGCTTTCTCTAGCGTGGTGTGATGGGGATACACCCAGCCCTCTGTGCTGTCCAGCCTGCTCTGTTCTTGGTGCCTGTCCCTCTTACTCTCTGGGCTTCAGAGATAAGTTAAGACACATGTTCAGCAAAAGAGTGTGGCAAACAATGGAGTGGAAAAAAAAAAAAAGAGCCTGATGGTAGTTCAGGATAGGAAACACTGTTATTTAGATTATTCTGGTCACTGTTATCTGATTTCAAGCCATTCTAAGTTTTAGAGATAGCAACACAAGCAGAAGCCAGGTTTCAATTTGTAATGATAAATATAGAAACAGGAGGCTAGGCAGAGAGGACTGCTGTTCAATACATCATGCTTGGTATATGCTGTGAATTTCCAGTTTTTCTCCCGTGACATCTCCCTGAAAAATTCCCATTGAAAATGTGAAACTTCTTTGTTTTTCCTTCAAGTTGTCCACTGCTATTTATGGAAAGCTTTTTGTTTTGTTTTTCATTAACTGGATTGTATTGCTTTTCTTTTCTCTCAAAAAGTCATTATAACAGTCTTTTGAAACAAGAGGTTTATCTCCCTCCCTCCCCCCAAATTATTAATACTTTGCAGTGCCCTCATTTAGAGGCCAGAAGAGTTTTTTATGCAGCCTCAAGGAGAGGGAAGAGAGTGTAAATCAACATTAATGATTCGTTTGTAGCCAGCCCTTCGTATATGCGATTATATTCCAGGAGTTAATTTTCCTGTAAAATAATATATTTAAAGCTGCTACAGCCCCTAAAGTGTTCATTGTGTTCACATGTTTTCTATTCATTCAACCCCCAAAAAACAACCCACTAAGAGGAACTTCTCAGCATTCTGATGTTCCACTTTGTGTTATGTGATTGAGAAAAGGAATACCAATTTAAAGCAAGAACATTTTAAACAGCAGCTCCTAAATATTTTCACCTCCTTTCTTAAGTTGAAGAGGTGGAGAGGGGGAGGGGAATTTGCACTGTAAAATTACACAATCAATCATGAGTTATATCTCTCAAAAATATGACTGAATGGGAAGACCATGTTGCTGACGCAGGGAGACTCCTCAAACAGCCCTCATAAGGTTCAAAAAAATGCAGGATGTATGAGAAGCAGACATTAGGAATTCATCCCATCAGTCCATTGCATGGTGCTTGCAGGCCACACCATGAGAAGGATGCTGCCTGATATGCACGACTCACGTCAAAATATTACATTTGAAAATGTTCAATTCTAAAAGCTTCTATGATGTTTTCTTTGAATATTTTCAATGAAAATTTTCTCCATTTGAAAACATTTAATATTTTTATTTAGTTTTCTTTCAGATAGGGCAATTATTTTAAAAACTTTGTCTTTTAAAAAACTCAATTATTTTCCAGATATTTTTGATGCATTTCAAATAAACAAAAATCTTAGATTTGGCAACAAAAAATGCACTGCAAATTGCATATTTAAAACCTGTTTACAAAGTTTGACTAAAGTCTTCCCTTCATGAACGGAGGAAAGGATGTCACCTGGAAAAGAAGGAATAATATATGTCAACGTAGCCATGGTGAATACAATTTGAAAATAATTATGGTGTCAACTGGGTCATATTTTTTGTAACAGACATTTTCAACAACATTAACTACAATGAATTTTACCAAATTATTCCAGACTTTTGCATTATTTTTAAATAGCAAGGAAATTCTTTATATCCGTGTTCATGTATTTGGAAAGAAAAAAGCTTTATCAGCAACTTTACGTTTTTTAAAAAAAGACTAGCTTGGTAGCTTTTTCACTTGAATCTCTCTGGAATCTTAAATCAATTTATAAAATGCAAAATGGAGCCACACAGGCAGTATTAAGAACCACTAGCTAATTCTGACACTGCATGAATTTTCATACAATTTCAAAGGTGCGAGTCAATATCAAATGTTGTGAATTATTTCAGTGAATCACACACTGTGTCTCCTCTGAGAAAATGATGAGATGAAGTAGTTGGTACAAGAAACAATTGGGAAATCCACTGAATATTCACTTCACAAAGACTTATGGTACCTTTTGCATCCTCATGGTTACAAAGAGCAGACTGAGCAGCCCTGTAATATTTACTTAGCAAAATGCAGCACCGTTGTGACAAAAATAAATATCCAAGGGCATACTCTTCCAAAAGCCTGAACCCACTAAATTACCCATGTTATCTGGAATTGCAAGCAGAAGAAAAAGCATAAATAGTACCTTGTAAGGTAGGATTTGAGCATATCCCAACACAAACAAAAGGATTATGTTTTGGACCCAGGATAGGTGCCCAGGCCACTTTTCTGTATTGAACAGAAGCTGTTTAGGCAGGGATCCAGACAGACTGGATCAGGCCAAAAAAAGCTTCCAGTTAGCTTTGTTTTATTTACCTACTCAGAGTCTACTCTACAGTTTGAAATAAAAGGGTGCACAGGTGTATTATACGTGTTCAATGACATATCATGCCCCTAGTCATTCATTGTAATGCAGAACAGTTTCTCTCACTACAAAACCCCCAGAGGCAGCTGCAGACTGTGGCTGCACACAGCTCTCTAGGTCAGCTAACATTCCTGCTCGTTTGGCCAGTCAAGAGCAAAGCTCAGGCTTTTCAGATGAGGTACTGACATGGTATTTTGTCGTGTGTGGACAAAAAAAAGTACACCATTATGATGCATAACCTGAATAAGATACACGAATCAGGCAGAGTAGCCAAGCTTCAACTGGAAAGTAATAAACCCTCAAGCTGTTCCTGTATTCCTCCAAAACTCCCACCTGAGGTTTTTAAGGACTCAGATGACTTCTTGCAATCTGCCTACTTTAGCAAAGGAAAGAAACTGAAGAGAGAGATGGGAACACAAGCTTAAACTGAAGCTGGAGCCAGAGGTGCAGTCCTAGTGAGCACTGTGCACAGAGGAGAGGATGAGTTGAGCAGGGTGAGGGCAGGGTAAGATTTCTGTCAGCTGCTTGTAACGCAGCCTCTGTGAGAGGTGGATTGGTGAGACAATTCACATCAGCTGAACCCAGAAGTAGAATTCAGTGGCCTAAAAACAGGCACCTACCACAAAAGTAAATATAAAATACCCTCACTTCTCTCCAAAAGGGTTTGGGTCAACAACCAGTCTTTTCTGTTTGCCACTTCTTCCAGCCCTGTGTGGATGTCTTGGGTACCCTACAGCATCAAACATCTGCATCTCAACCACTGACTTTCCTGACCTGTTTTGCAGCAATGTTTTAAAGTAATTCTCCTTTTGACATGTTTTTTAAATATTTGAACAGCTTGTTTTAGAAAAGCGTTGGAAAGTCTTGTTGAGTATTTATTGTCCAAGGAAATTGTAAAATGCACATTCTTTCCAAAAACATAGCTGTAGGTCTTGTACATCTTCCTCATCCGAGCAGATGATTTAAGTAGGGAAAAAACCCCACTAACTTTATCATAAGGATTGTGACTTCACTGGGAGAGTTAGTGATACCATGAAACATATGCTACATCACTTGAATACTCCCCAGTCTTGCTGATACATCAACCAGGCTTTTAAAATAGCTTCCAAATGCAAAATCTGGTGAAGATGTGGACTGCATTCCCTCTACTCCAGGTGTGAAAATGAAGCACATTAGAGAATGAGGGCACAGAACCAAAGCTACTGTTACCAGGTAATTAATGCAGAAAAGCTTTTATTTTTTGTGGTTGTTGTTAAATACGGCGTAGCAAACCCTAAGGCTCCACATGCTCTAGCCCTGTGCACAACTCCTGTGCCATATGTAGCACCCACACACATCCTGTGCTATCTCTCCAGTATCCTACATCACACATCTTCTGGGGGAATCATACCTAGCAAGTCAGGCATTCACCATTAGGAAGCCTGGGCTGCTCCAGTAACAGTGCTGTGAGTCATGGCTGTCTCAGTGCCTCAATCATTTGAACAGTTCCAGAGACCAGTACCACTCTTTGGGAATAGATTCCAACTTCTTCCCAGGAAGCTTTGTGCTTTTCACTCTGCACATGGATTTGAAGGGTCTGCACAAAGGGAGAGGTTGGCTCAGCATACAAGGAGCATGTCACATATATTTGGCTTTTTCTAAAAGAAACAGTATCCAGTGAGAGTAGGAAGGTCCAACTCTTACTCTTCATCATTCACGATACCAGCTGGCTGACATCATTCCCAAAAACCACCACATCTGAACAGCCAGATCAAGAAGGGATGGAATTAACAACACCAGTGGATTTTTAGAACAATGCAGTAAGCCCTAAGTCTTGTCAAATAGGCACAGTGACATTTAAGACTGAAGTATTGGCCTGTTGCCACAGTAAGAATGGGAAAAACTGAAACTTTGAAAACACACAAAAAATTATCTTAGGTATGATCATCTTCCAGTCTAATGAAACAAAATGCTTTGGCAATATATTCTTACAGGTTAGCCAAAAGGTTCCCTGGAAGCTCAGATTTGCCTGGGCCTCTTTTGTCACCTATACAAAACCTTAGCAGCTCCAGGGTGTCAGCAGGCAGGATGCTTCTGAAAGGTACCAGTCGAAACTTTTCAGGGAGCCCCAGGACATACTGTCTTGCAGTTTGAGCGGATTAGTCATATGATACTAAGGTGTCTGACAGCAAGTTGTTTTTTTTTTCATTGACAATGGGGCATTTTCTAGTTAAGATCACCCAGAGTCTGATACGTACATGCAGATACAAGAAAAATATACATAAACTTGTATGTATTTATACAGAGAGACATAAAAAAGAAATACACACGTACGAGAAAGACTGTTTTCTGTTTTATATGAAGCAACTATATATGAAGCAACACATACATGGGCATGCCATGATAAAGAGGGTGGGTAGAGTGCTGGATTTATAAAAAGTTTTAGGTAAAAATCATGTTGAATGTTTTGGACCTAAATCCCCCTCCAAGCCATACTAGAAATTATGTAAATTCTGCAGAGTTATTTGTATCGGGCAAGAACTAGAGGGAAGAATGTTTCTCTAGGTTTCTTTGCCTGAGTGAAAAAAATGAGTATAGCAAATCTCAGGTGAGTTTCTCTACTGAGGGTATATTTTGCATGCCTATATGCATGGGATTTTCTCTGCAACCTTTCACTAGATGCAACAGATCCTGACGCCCATGATAATGGTTTTTTCACTGTAATCACCTTTGAAATAACAGAGCTACCATAACATGTTCAGCCTTCTAATGAAAATAGTTTCAAGGGTTGTACAGGGTTTCACAGCAATATAAATATTGCCTTGTCCTTTTTTACTTGCAAAATAACTCACTGGTGAAATTTTGCTGTGTGTCAGTCATAAAAATTATTTAAGATTGTATGAGAACAACATACACTATACATTTTCTGTAACATATTCACACTTACACACACAGACTTACAGGAATCTATACGAGGTGTACCCACCAAAAATTCCCCTTGATTTCAGTGAAGTAATCACAATGGATGCCTTTTCATCTTATCAAGGAAAAAAAGATTGAGCCTTGAGGAGTGGGAGTATCAGCCCAGGTTCTGTCAGCATCATTTAGTGGTGCTCCTCAAAATATAGCAAACTTGAGAGTTTGCTGGCTTTGAAGGGCGCCACACTCAGAACGAGATTGCCAGTCACAGCCTGCTGTGGCCCAGGAGAGCTTAAAGGGTCTCACTTTGGACTGCTGTTTATAGGGTTACAAGAGGCTTTTGTCATAGTAATTTTCCATCCTGGTTGCAAGTTGTGTTGATAACTTTCTTGGAAAGTTCAATCACAAAAAAGTTGTTCCTCTTGGGTTGTTATCCAGGCAAGAAAAAGAAGTTCCCAAGGTTGTCAGCTAAAAATCAGGACTTCATTAGACAGCACTAGTTCCTGGGAGCAGCTTATTCCACCCTGAGAAAAGCAGATGGGGCTTGCCAATATCTCTCCTTCTAGCCTAGACTATGAGAGGGACAGTATCTTTATGGGAATGCCTCATTCTTCTTATAAACTGTACTCTTTTGTACCCATTCTAGAAATTAAAAAATAACATTTGGCTTAATTGAGCTTTTTTGTATCCAAGTGCCATTTAAGAATCTGGGCCCATGTAATTTTATTTTTCAAAAATCACAGAATCACAGTACAATTTTAGTAAAACAAGACAGTTCCTTCTTCACAGTCAAAAAAAAAATCTTAAATCCACTGCAATTAATAGGAAAGTAGAGAAAAATTAACATTGGTATTGTCTAATACTTGTTATAAAGCAAAGAGCAAAGACTTTTTTTTTTAAATATGATGACACAATACTGAGCCCAGTAGCCATATAATAATACTGTAAATATAGGATAATCGACAATCTGAGTAGAATGTAACCCCAGGATAATTATGCACTTCTCTATATCTTTAAAACAAAGCCTTATCGTCATATCTAAAAAGTGGAAGTTGCATGGTAATTATTCTTTGAATTACTTTGTAACTGGTAGTATAATTATCAAGTAATCTGCATGAAAATAATTAGGTATTTACATAGTCTTTTGCAATGTAATTACAGAGTAGTTGGCTGATTATGCAGCATGTGCCTTGTAACAGAAAGTGATACCAGAAAGACAAAAAAACCCTATAAAAACAATTTCCATTTCAAGCAAAATGAGTTAAATTTGAAAGAGAATTTCTCTGTATTTTGCGTGAATATGTGTGTGACTCTGTGTAAAAGTACATGCCTCTGTGTGCACATTAGAAGGTGGAAAACAACAGAAACAGAAAAGTACAAATCACAGAAGTTTCTGCAGTGGAAGAAATTTACAAAATCTATGATTTCCCAAGTCATAAACTTCTCTCAGAAGACAATAATAATTTTTTCCATAATTCACAAGGGCACTCTTCTTTCCATCTCACAAGCCCATCTGCATTCAGAGACGCTTAATAAGTTGGTAGACACAATATGAGGATACAATGCTTTTACTTTTTTTGGATTTCACCTGAAAAAAAATGAATTAATGGTATAATTTTTGTTTTAATTTTAAAGTCACTATTAATTATTTCCTTTTCTTAAAATTAAAAATGTGCCAGTGGCAATAGTTCACTTTTGTTGTGAGCAAGGTAGCCCAATAATTGATTTTGATCCCCTTTATATATCTGCACCTTCTGCTCTGGATGTACAGTTTTAGTCATATTCAATTATCAGATGCAGACCGTGCAACAATGAAAATTAATTCTTAAATAGAAAGTCATTATTTGGTAATCATTTACATTAAAATAGCGATACAGTGTGAATAGAATGTAAGTGCTTGAAATATTATAAATGTATGGTCACACAGGAAATTATAAATGGAACAGAGTAAGGACATTCCTTGAATATTCCAGACAACAAACAAGCACCACCAACAGAAAAAATCTGAGGAAGCAATCACAATTTTTACAGTTCTCTGTTATCAAACTGTTTTCTTCTAGATAGCTTTAGCCTCTGTTTTACTAGGCCTACCCTATCTATGCTCATCAATATTATAAAATCAATAAAAAATATTTTTCCTGTGGATTTTAAGGGCACTGACTATTTTTGATCATCCAGGTTGAACTTCTATATAAGAGAAACCAGATGCTTCTTGTGTCCTGTCCAAACTGATGTGTCAGAGAGCTCTTCTGCAGATGAACTACTGTTTTTTATGTTTGTTTGTTTGGTCTTCACTCAGGGAATTCCCCATTGTTCTTTAAATGAAATTGCCTAGATGAAATATTAAATACAAAATTATATAAGGAATTCTAGCTACATTTTTTTAATCCAGTAAATAATATAATCTGATGGGAGCTATATAAATAAGTTTCTCAAATGAATGTATAAAACTCAACTCTTTTATTATTTTGAATATCTGAATTATTCCCTAGTGAAATATTTAGCAAAAAAACATGCTCAAAGGTTCAGTGAATAACAAGCACGTGAGATGTACCTCACATGTGTGAAATAAACTTTTCCTGCCGAAACAAGAACATGCTTCAAGCTAAGTGTGAGAGTTTCATGTTTTTCTTCAGTGCTCAGTTTAATTTCATACAGAGACTAAGAGTTGCTCATAGGCCTGACACTGAAGTAACTTATGTATATACACAGAATTTGGGCGTGACACTACACATCGTTATTTTCCACAACTGACTTTGCATCAAGACTGTGGCATTTACTTGGTTCAGACTCTCATCTACTATCTGTTTTTTGATTTAAAAAAAAAAAAAGGTCCAGATATACTTACTTATTGTTGTGTCCACTAAATTGGTCAATTTAGTGGAAGAGAGTTAACTAAACAGCTTCAAACTTTTGTATGAAGCTACCAAATGCCTTATCTTACCAATAGAATTAAAGTGAATAACTAGAATAATAGCTGTCTTGTGTTTTCTGTATCATTTGAACAGCAGAGGAAAATATACCCAGCCACTTNCTCAACTCAGTACCGAGCTTTAAGTGAGGAGGGAACAGGAGACATCAACTCCATTGTGCTACAGAACCTCCACTTTCCATAACTAACCTACTGTGATTAGAGCTTGTCCAATATATAAAAAGGATTTTTTTATTTTTTTAATTTTACAATCCAGGGTGTCATCACCACGAAACCAAAAGAGAAACATATTAATTACATCTACAAAGCTTTATAAATGTGTCATTAGAAAGCTGTGCAAAACTGAAAACAGACAAAACTTTGTCAGGTAACAATCAGACTTCATGAGTTGCTAGCCAGTGACTCTAAGGAGTTAGCAATACTGACGAGAAAAAAAAAGACTCCAATTCACAGCATGGTCAGTATTTTAAGCTCCGGACAGCCTTGAAATATGTTCATAGAAGTTTAAGCCACCAAGTTCCATTTCTGTTACACAGGAGTTTTTAAGAGCTATTTCCACTTGATTCAATTGATTTACATGATAAACACTGGTTGAGCTAGGACCAGCCACTCTTTCATTCTCCAGCCTACAATAGGGAACCCAAGGCCCTCAACACCTATGCATTTTTATTCCTCTGTGTTTCTTTTTCTTTAATTCACATTTCTCTGTTAATTTTGGAATTACTGTGGTTAGTTAATACAAGCCAGAGCCATTAATGGCCAGCAGGTCACATAAAGCAAGTTCTTGCATGCCACATAGCGGGTTAAATTGCCCTCTAACTCTGCAGGAGAAGCTTGAATGGAGACTCCACAGGAGCACAATTGGAGTTAAGAGCTCTGAATGCTCTTCTATGGCAAATGGCAGTAGTCTGACCCTGCTGGACTCTCTCTCTTGCAGCAAAGTGTGATAAAACAAATGCCTCCCTGATTAGAGGAATTAGTGCTGCTTCATCTCCTGTGCGTCTGTGTCTCAGTCCTCGGAGCCAAATACTCTTCCTCAGGTGTAGATGCTGTGGCTGGGGGCCAAGACCCTAAGAGGACTAGCAGACTTTTTCCCACCTGCCCTATATAGTTCAGAAGCTCCCAAATTACATGACAGCCGTTGCTTTCCAGCTGCATGGCTTCCTTCCAATTTAGGTGTCTGCTCTGTCTTTGAGGAGCCACAGTGGCTGTGTCTAGGGGATTCTGAGAAAAAGGACTGTTTCAGCTTGACACCCAGACAAGGCAGGCGGCTGTAATCTTCCATGCTCTCTGTTTCAAAGAGATGTTTCAAACACTGAGAAAGTTTTTATCACCAGGGAATTTCTAAGAAGCTGTGAACTCACCTGGAAGCCTTTTTTTCAAGAAGGTCACCTAGAATTTTCCCTCCTACACTACTCACTATTTTCACAAACTCTTTCAAATGTAATTGTCTCAGAGGTTTCACCTTTCCACCCAATCAGATAGCAGGCCAGAGAACGTGAAGAGCACTAGAGTTCATAGGCTTTTATTGGATGTGTCTAAGTAAATATGGTTCAAGAGGCTTCTGCAATGTAAGATTTTTCTCTGGATCATATCATGGTAATTGCTCATCAGCAATCATCAGTATTGATCAGGTCTCATAGCTATACTATTCATCAATTTTCACACCTAGTTTATATTCATTTTTTGCTACACCTATGCATTTAAAAGCTCACATAAAACCAAATATTGAAGCCAGGTGAGAATTCTAATTGTTATTTTTTATGTGATTCATTCATACGCCTTCACAACATATGCTTTAAGTGCCAAGTTATTCATGTACAGGATATTACAAACCATATTTAGTCTTTCTGTAAAACAAAGATGACTCCACAAAATTCCCTCCACTTAAGCCAAGAATTTCAACAGTCTCCTGTCTTTGAAAATACTGCATGTATTGCTAACCTCAAACCCCAGAATTAAATTAAAGAATGAGTTTTTGTTCAGTCTTTCACTTTCCCCAAAAGTCACTTAGCACACATAAGGGAATGCAGATTTTCTTTTTGGGCTCTCCTCTTCCCATAATGCTCTACCCCAGTGGCTCATGATCCTGGCCGCTGCATCTTCCAAAAGTGTACTCACAGTCATATAGTCGCCTTCCATAGCAAGAGGAAAAATTCAGGAGCTTATTACACTCAGAAGCCATCATTAATATGACACAAATGCTGTGCCTCAAAAACTGAGAAAAATGATAAAAAAAATCACGCTCTTCTAGAAATCATACTTTATCTCATGTTTTTTCTGGTTTTGTAAAAGAAATTCAGCAAATGTAAAGCATTTTTGGCAAATACTGGTGAGATGTATCTCCCTGCTTAGGGTAATACCAAGAACTACAGACTCTCCCTAGACTCTTCATCTTCAGGAAATATCATGCAACCTACCTATCAAAGTTTAATTAAAGTCTTTCTCCAAAGACCATTAAACCAGAAAGTGAATTTAACAGCATATCTAAGGAACTGAAACTGTGAAGCTGAACAAAGGATTTTTTAAAAGCCAAGTGAACAGCTGAGAGTCAATAAAGAAAATTACAAAAATGGCTAATGTTCAATCTGGGACAGGGTGTGATATTTAAAATAAACAAAAGTGCCACAAAAGAATTCCTACCTGCATGCACTTCCAATAGCTGACTCTGCTGATACTTGCTGGTTTTGTAAGTGTTGGCTTTCTGAATTTGCTGATAACACTGAGTTAGGAGTTCTGCACAGAAGGGTGAGATACAGGCGTTTCCAGCCATATCCGTCAGACGACAGATTTATGGCAATGTTGCCTTTTATTGCAATCTCATGTTTATGATTTGGCCGTACGATGTGCACAGAGATTATTGTCATGTAACAGGCTGGCAGCTTTTTCTTCTTGACCTGCTAACAGGTGTGGATCCTGCTGGGAGACGCAAAGCGATGACTCACTGTAGCAGATGGGGCTCCTGAAGTCTATCCCTTTTTTACCAGACATACAAGCCTCTCTGGAAGACAGTTCTTGTGCTGAGCTCTTCTCAGGGAGGCACATCCCAGCTAGGTCTGTCTGTGGGGTCATGGCTGACCTAGAATGTCTCTTGTTTCAGTAATAATGATGGAAAATAAAACATTCCACAAAAACTAAACACAGGCAAGCTGTATCAAAGGAGGCTTGAAAGATTGTTCCTATATTGTATTCGAGATGCATTTCTGTATGCTTTTCCTCTCTCAGAGGTCATGAATGGCAGGACTAGATGTACTTATCAAAGCAGTATAAATCCTCTCTCTTTGGTTTTGCTTTATGTGCCTGTTATTCAAAAAGCATTACTTGCTGTTGTTCATTTTTCAACCCACTCTCTTTGTGTTACAACTGCAGGATGACTGGCTCTTGCAGTAGTATAATTTGAGAATTTCCTTTTTCTCAGTAAGCCAGTGATACTAGAATAGCATATTTCAAACACACTGCACACAAGCCAGCCCCAATATTACATCCAACAGTGAAGTACTTTGTGATGACACATACATGTGAGATCAGACTGTGTAGCAAAGTTAGTTGCTCTAAACTACCAGCAATTCAGAGACAGTGATAACTGTTAAACTCCTGTGGGACTTCCTGCCTGGTATTAGATTAGTAGATTTATGCTTTTCAAAAAAACTTTTGCCCCCTTTTTTAAAGGTCACAAGCTCTTCTCACATCTCCAAGCTGGCCATTCTGGTCTATCCCACCTCTACCAGTATAATTTTATTTATTGCCTCCCTTCTTAAATAGATTCACTCTTTGTCCAAAATTATCCTCTTCCACGTTTTCATTAAATTATTCAATTAAATATGCTAAAACTAGCAAAAAGCTTAAAAAAATCAAAATTGCAGTAGAGGTAAAACCAATTAAAAAGCATAAATTCTCAGTTACAGAAACAAGATGTTACTGTCTTCACCCACTAACACTCTGATCTGAATGACCTTACCTTTGGTTTTTGCTTTTGCTTTCCTTTTTGTTCTGTGTTTTCACCTACTGTTGACTACTACCATCAAAATCAGGGATGAAAAAAGATCAATCCTGAATTTGTCTTTGAGAGGCACTAGTGATTTGTTAGGAACTTCACAGAAGCATCCTAAACTGCATGGGAGACACTAAAAGACTGCCATGGGATCTAATGGTTCGAGACTCTTTGAAGCAGTTCAGCTTCTACATATATTCATCACTAATCTTCGTCATACATCTTTTGTGGACTAGACTAACTTTTTAAGAGTCTCTCATATAGCTTAGGCACGCTCTACACTTTATACTGGACTTTCTTTTACCAATAACTAAGGGAGAGTCCTTACTAAAAGAGCATAACAATGCTCATGAAAAATTTAGGGGAAAAATACAACTGATTACTTTATCCTAAGCACTGAGGATATTTCAGAAATCTCTGCTTTGGTAGAACTGGTTGGAAAATAGACTGTTGTTTTATATTTGCTGCTGCTATTGAGATGTAATATTTCAGTGAAATTTGTGGCCAAGTTTAAGATTTGGAAAGCTTCAGCTACCTTAGATGGAAATTCATTGTGTGAATGTGCCTCTTTGTGCTGCAAGATTCTGTGATAGTTCTGCTTGTCTAAATGTATAGCACAAAGTCAGGGCAAAACATTACTGAATGGTATGTCTGCACAAAGGTATTGAGGTGCAGGATTTTTGAAGACAGCACTCAGAACTGTTTCACTCGTATTTTGAAAAACAATGTCATTGCTGTGAAGCAACCTTCTTTGTAAGGGTTCATGAAAGAGAGCAGTCTTTAAACCAGAGAGCAAAATGCTTCTCCTCTCTCCTCATTTTCCCAAGAGTGTACTGGGGACAGTCCTATTACATCTTCTTGCTTTATATTGTAAGCGAGGAAAGAACACCTGTAAGTTTGATAAATCACAGGTTTCTCTGAATGTCTCATAATAGAGTTGTGCACACAGTTAGGAGACAGTCCAGCAGGAGAAGAGTGAAGATTTCTTTAACTATGTGCACTCTGCTTTCTGTCATTGGCCAATTTCTCTAATCACAGTGTTATCTTTTATTGCACTGATATATTATATTCTGAAGAAAATATTGTAGTATTCTGTCAATACAGTACATTCCTTCAAACTCAGTGTATGGTTTTGGTAAATAAAGTACATAACGCCTCACCCATTTTCCATTTGTGCTCCAATTGATTTTTTCATCGATTACTCAGAATTTCCAATAGTGCTTTATTGCAATCACTCAACCTACAATACACATTTTGAGATAAAAATCAAAATTGAAATTAAAAAAATCTTGAGTAACCTTCTTGTCACCTACAAATAATTAAACCTTTTTTTAGTGGGCAGGTTATGAAAAAACACAGACTCTTAGCATGCAAGTTGCTTTATCAGAATCCTCAGAGTAAAACTCATTTTAATAAAAAAACCAAAACTGATCCTCCACAGTTATTCATGCAAAATAATACACACTTGCTTAAAGGAAAAAATAAAAGGTGAATACAAACCATGCTATAGCCAGGGAAACAAAATCAAATAAAATTTTAAAAAATCTTGCAAGTGTCCAAACAATACATAACACTTCAAAGACAGTAATAATGATGGCTAGTATTGAACACAAAATATCTTCTTAAATCTGGGAGTCAAAGAGATCTCCCAGTCACAGGCTATATTGCCACAGTTGTCCCTTGGTGTGATGGATAACTGCAGTTACCAGCTGGATAAACTATTTGCATCCTGGTGAAGGCCTGGGACAGGGCAGACAGAAAGACTGGCTCTGCAATTGAAGGAAAGGCTTCAGAGCCCAAAAAAGCAACAGGATTCTTGGGACAAGAAGTAAAACAAACAAAACAACAGAGGCAGGAATGAGATCAAAAGGTCTAAACAGAAGTACAAGATGAGACAAGAACAGACGTCTGGACAGCAGCCACATTTCTGCAAAGCAATTCTTAGCAGGCAGTGGAGGGAGCCTCTCCCCGCATTTTCACAATGGAGTCGATGTCACAGCTGCAGATTCAGACCCAGAGCAAACGGGGAGTGGAGAGGTAGGGTGTGGGAGGCAGGGAGACAAAGAGGTTGTGCCATGTGGTGTGATATAGTTGTAGGCAGCCAGATGTACAATCCATTCAATTCAAGCAAGAGCTGCGGGCATCTGTCACAGTGACACCTCCCCCATGGAGCTTCCTCCTATCTGGCTGACGGATGGCTTCAGAGTTGCCAAACATATTTGTTCATCAGTAGAAGGGCAGCACCAAAAGCCATTCCTTATTAACCTCCTCAAACAATTTGATCAAAACCTACTTCCAAAAGCATGTGGGGTAGAATAATCTACACCACAAATAATTTTTCTCCCCAGATATCCAGTGTTCCTTTTGTCTGTCTTTTGTTAAGGCTTCTTAAATAAATCAGAACAATCCAAATAAAATCAAATTCTGAGATGTCTGAGCAAAATATTTTAATATTTATCTAAATCAGCAGAAATGTGATGAGTCATGCTTTCTTTAATGTCAGAGAATGCAGTGGAACAGGCTCCTTTACTAACTTACAAGGGAAAATTTTATCCTCTAGTTTATTACAACTTCTCTGTGCCTGTTACCAAGGAGAATTAAGAACAAAAGTTGCCAACATGGTTCCCACACAGGTACTCAGAGAGTCAAAAAGTTTAAAAAAGACTCCAATACTGTGCATCTGACAAATCATACAGATTATCTGACATATCATATGTAAAATTACACATGGACACTCTATATATTTGATCCTATAGTTTAAATTACATTGATAAAAGCAGTATAGGTTAAGATGATCAAGATAACAAGTCCAAGACATTTGTATCCTTCCTGGGAATCAAGTTCAAGGGGGTGTATAATCCACCAGACCATTTGATTATCTTCATTATTGCAAGGAGAAAAAAAAAAGGTAATTCCTACTTGTTCATTCTGAAAATAAGAAGACAAAATAAAGGTTCAACTCTAAGAATATATCCCAAGAGGCATTTGGAATAATTTTCCTTAAAAAGGACAATCAGTCAAGGGATTATAGATCATCGCTTCCCCAAGTCCTCCCACTGAGACAATGTTCTTTCAGCAACTTCACATGTTCTTGATCATTCATATTTGAAGCTTTAGTGCCATTGACTGCTCCTGCTTTTTGGGGGATTAACATGATTTCAATGAGGTGAGCTGGTGCTCTGCAAGCTTAGAGCACAGAGCCTGAAGTGTATTTCAGGACCATTGTAACTTCAGTCCATAACTACACAACCCTGAAGTGTCATAGCATTTTGTTTCACAGTGACTTCCACCGACGACAAGTTTTTAGAATAGGCATCACTAGGCAATGGGTCAGAAGTATGTTTATCTCCCTGAATTGTTCAAGCTTTCCAAACAAGAGAAATTGATAATTTGGGTTTCTGAATGAGGCTTAGCCTCCTTGGAAGCTGAGCTATGAAAGCCTATCGCCATGGGGTGTGCTTTCAAAGAGTCACGTGGGGGTTTAGCACTGTGGTTTTCATGTACTATTCAAGAGAGAAGGCCTGCCTCTGCATTTTCACTTGAGGAGTGCTGGGTAAAAGCAAGAAATAGATGTGTATATGGACAGACACAGAGATAAAATTTCTTATTGGTGTTCCTTTACGAATTACATCCAAATTTCTTCAGTTTTCTAGAGTCACTCCCATCCACTGTCAGCAAAGGAAGCAATTCTTTCTTCAGAAAGAGATGTGATCTGGGTAGAGAATGTCTTGAGGGCATTCCTTACCCACTCTTAGACAATTTTATGAGTAATCAAATGAGTAATTAAAATGACTGTTTCCTTAGGTATCTAATAACACATTTCCACACACATATGCCACATTGCCACAGTCATACTGCAATGGCCACATATTCTATTCTCATAGATAGACTTCTTTCACATAAACCCTAATACTTTTAAAATCACACCTTGTATGAATTTCCTGGGTTGTTAGCTTTGGTAAGAAAAAGACTATTGTGAAATAAGAATGATAGGCACCCTTATTACAGATAAAAAATGTACGTTAGTAAACTATAACTAATTTATATTCCTTGTTCCTCATTTTAGATTATTGAAAATGTTTTATTTATTTTTATAAATACAAATATATATTTAGATAGATATTTAGAGTATGTAACTCAAAGAAGGCACTTAAATCAAGATTTGGAAACCTTTCTAAATGAGTTTTTCTATTGAAAATCTTTCTATACTCTGTAGCGTTTTTTATTAAAAGTGTAGATTGTTTATGTGACTGATCAAAATCATTTCAAAAATGTGTACCTGTGTTTATCTGCATGATTAGTCCTCCTGATTCCAGCAGAGAATGTATTTATATTTTAGAGAGAAATTTTGGGAATTTATGTTTTTTCTAAAACTCTTAACTAAAGCATTTAATATCTGTAAACGCTAAGCATATTCTGTGAGATAAGAGTTTTCAGACCAAATTCTCCATTCAGAATTTCCTCTAGTGAATTCAGGCTTCTAGACCGTATTTGTATATGTATTGAAAACAAACATTTAATGACAACTACAAATAATTATAAAAAATTTGGAAATGTCTTATTAAATTTTAGAGTGACTTCTCAGATCAATTTTTTGGGCAATATAAAAAAATTAAAAGAAAAAGAATAGAAATAAAACCAAACTGAAAGAAATTATAAAATCATTGTATTTTTTTTAAGTTAATTTGTAGTAAAATTAATAGCTTCACTTACCCAGTCTTCCTCTTCACACAAGGTGAATATAAGTCACTAGTATACACTTTTGTGAAGATTTATGAACAATGTTATTTCAAAACAAATTTGAATGAAATCAGAATATATCCCACAATATTTTAGTGCTTACCACAGTGACAGAATTTCCTACTAGCAGTCAGGCAGATTTGAAGCACAGGCTTTGAGTCACATCCAAGTTTGGGCGAGGAGGCATGCAAGAGGGTACATGTTTTCACCCCACCCTCTAGCCCACAACTTTCTCAGGAAGCAAAAAAAGATAACAAAAAACACCCTCACATTATGGTTAAAAGAAAGAGAGAAATCTTTATGGATAAATACATTATCTATTTGTTATGCTATCTGCTTCAACATCCTTTTAATAATTGGAATCATGGCAGGCAAATTCTGTGTTTCTTACCTTCTTCTAGACAGCAAGACATTCTAGAAACAAAAGCCCATGAGAATTTTTATTACCAGTGTTCGAATTAAGCATGTCTTCAAATGGTTGGCTTTACAATTGTAGAATGCTGATGCCAGTAAAGGTTCAGACTGTGCCACAGTTTAGGGAAGTTTCTGAACCTCAGTTCAGCTGTCGTAACAAACATTGTGTCCTTTATCCACAGAAAATATAAGGTAATTTGAGTTAACCCAGGGCTGAAGAAAGTCAGGCTCCTCTCTCTCAGATTTGGAGTGTTCTCTTGCAAAGTCCATGTGCAGTAACTCAGTCATACTTTCAGGACCTAAGATGATACCCAAGGGCTTTGATTTTTATGTTGTTTCTTGCAAAACAATCACCAGGAATAAATTAATGAAAGAGGTAAGCTCTTCTTGGTATGCTAAAGAAAATTTCAAAGATGTTTTAACAAGATATTAGGAAACAAAAATGCGTAAAAGAGTTATTTATGTTTAAATTGCCAAAGGGCTCTCATATGCAAGGGTGCTATGCATCCTTACAGCTTATTAAACTTACCATTCATATAGGAATAGTATCTCATCAGTGTAATTAGTTTACCAGCCAGTGAGTCAGAACAGCAGATTCCATATATAATAATAAGGGCTAATAATCCCTATACTAATCCTTTAGATAATTTCCATTGCAAGACGAAGACAGCAAACATGGTCTGTGTTCTCCAAAGTATATGAAAATATCTTGTACAATAAAAATTAATGAAACCACATGAATAACATCCACCAGCTCTGAAAATGCATAAACATCCAGTTATTTTAGATGCTGCTTGCACACAGAACAAAGCCCATTCCTGACTCAAATGTCAAGGAACCTAAAGGCCTTACAATGCTTAAGCTAAGCAGTGAGACAGCACCAAAATGAGCACACTCAAGACTAACACCCATACTACAGTTCATTATAACATACGTGTTTGCATTCCTTCCTCTCAATTTTGTTTCACCTCTCCCTTTCATTTGATTTACTCATTTTCATCTAGAATAGATTTTTGAGTCCACCACACACTGGAAAAGAAACTACTCATTTTACAGCTGCTAAGAAAGAGTAAAATGTTTAGAGCAAAACTATGAAATTAACAGGTTTTTAGTGTCAATTACTAATGGACTTTTGCCCTGAAGAAAACTATCAACTCTGTTTCTGTTTTACATGGGATAATAAAACCCATAGTAAACCTTACCTCCTGAAGTTAGTTTATCTTGGATTATAATTTGAATCTTAAATGACTGGAGCAGTTAAAGGAAGTAGCTATTAACTATTATTCACTCTGTATGATAAATACACTTTGGAAAAATTGTATGCCATATGATTATTTATACCAAAATACAGAAATTATAGAAACCTCTCAAAATGGGGTTTGTTAGAGCATGTAAAAATAACTTCTTATGAACCTAAGTTAGATACACAGTCTTTGCTGATGCTAGAGCATATCTTCATAAAAACCCTTCAATGTGTGTTTAATTTATTTGATTTTAGTAGATTAAGAGAAAAAAATTTCACTTGACTACATTAAATCATATTACTCATTTGCTGTTGCTCCTTCCAAGAAAACAACCTTGTACTTTGGGAATGGTGGATACAGCCAAAATATCCATGACTTGTGGTTATTTAGAAACGATGATGAATATATGAGGTTTTTCAGCTAGCTAGACACTAAAAAGAAAAAAAATATATGCCAAACCACCACTGAATCATGTCAATTAGTAAATCCCTAACTCCAAGGCTCCCATCTTAACTGGAAAGAAAAGAAAATGATTGGGAGCTATTACACAAAAATATGTGTCAGGCTGCACGTATTTTGAGAGCAGAAATGACGACAGAAAGCATGTCGGGGGTAGGTGAGGGAAATGACAGGCGATGAGTCTGCATGTTGCAAATCATAGTCTGGGGCATGAAACAGGTTTCTCAAAGACACTGTTAATGCTGCAGCTTTTTTTTTCTCCACATAATCAGCCAACATAATCAACAACATTTACAAGCCAAAACCTCGAAGGAAAGATTCACCCAAGAGACATGGAACTCGTCTGTGTTCAGTGTCCTGTTGTGTTATACCCCTTCTGCAAGCTATTTAATTTCTCTGGTCTTCCCTGCTCTTACGAGCAAAATAACATTTTTTCCTTTGTTCTTGGTTTGTTTTATTTGCTTAAGAACAAGAAATACCTAATTCAACACACAACCCAGTGAAATTATATCCTCACTACAACTAGAACTGGGATCCAAACAAGTGCAAATTATGTGGAGGGATACAAATGTGAGTGCACTTGTTTAGTGATTTTAAGATGACTGACATACAATGGATCATTTGATTAATGTGGTATTTGATTAATTAGTCTTGCTGAGGGTTAGTGTGAAAGCCAAAGTTATACCTGCGTTCAAAAAGGGACCAAACAACTTAATGAGGAATACAGCAAGCCAGCGTTGATCTGCTTAACCAATTAATTACTGGAAGACAACCAGGTATTTATGATCGCATTACAAGCACATTTCTTTTTTTATCCTTTGTCTGACCTTAGAATCTTAAAATCTTAGAAAAAAGCTCAAGGGCTTTCAAGAGTGACAAAAAGACAGCAGAAACTCTTTTCTTCATTCCTATTCCACTCCTCCTTGCCATCTTTTCCCCTTTTGCCAGCAGCAGACGACAAATGAAAAGTATTGCAGTACCTATAAAAAATGTTTTCTGATTTCCAAAATATTAGTTTATCTCTGTCAGCTTGCGTGTCTGCTGCAATGTCACCATTTATCTTGCTAAATGAACTTTGCATCCTGAGCATACCTGGATGTGCCTAAACTTTGCTCAGTGTTTTGACTGAGAATGTTCTTTTTCTGCATTCCTGTTGCTTGAAGTTGTCAGAGGAGAAACTTAACTCTGCCACTAAACAAAGACCTTTTGATATTTTTTCTAAGCTGTTGCTGAGTGATTTTTGCATGTTTACCATTAAGCAAACCTACAGGAACTGTATCAGCATTGTAAAGCTTCATGGCATGACACAGTCTAATGACGGGGGAGGAAAAATTGTCAGATAAAGAGCACAACTATTTTCTCACCATCTCAGTCACCTGCTTGATGATTGTAATAACACAAAAGCCAACATATTTCAGTGTGCTGATATGTTTTCTTCCTTCTATTTTGTCTGGCCAAGTTCTTTCCCATGCACTCACCACATCTCGTTAGAGTTTACTGGAAAAACTGATAAATGTTTGGTGAATGTGTTATATGTAAGGAAAAAGAAATCCCTTTTTATGTCATCAGAAGAGGGAGAGAAAAAGGTTCATTATGCAAATAGTGTTTTTCCTCTTTTATGGCTACTAGAAAATTGAATTTAGAGAGGAAAAAGGAAAAAATAACTTAGTTACATAGCAGTCTAGTTAATGATATTGTATATTCTCTGCATCCAAAAATAAACAGTCCCAGGTTATGGTTATATTGAAGCAGGTAAAGGGAACATATCTATGGTGCTTGAAAGTAGAACTGCTCTGATGACACCAAACCTCTTCTAAACAGTTTCAAAGGGATTTTTTTTTTCCTTTTCATCAAAATTTTCCTTTTAAAACTTTTGGAGATTCATCTTCATTATTTCTTATGCTTTATTTCCAGCACTTGGAATTTAACAGAGAAAAGGCTTAATTTGTTAAAAATTTGGGGGATTTTTTTTTCAGTGGACCATTCTCTATAGGAAAAAAAAAAAGGAAAACAGAAAGAANTATAGGAAAAAAAAAAAAGGAAAACAGAAAGAAATCAAATTTATGTTAGAAAAGACTTACTTTCTTTTTTTTCTGGTCATGGATGGCTTTTCCAGTATTCCAAATCTTTATTCCATTTTAAACCTTCTATTTCTCCAGCCCTACAATTACTACAATGATTTTATTACCCCAGAGGATATCACTGACCTACTTCATAGTTTAGGACAACAAGGACCCTTACTTTTAAATTAGTGTTCATTGACTAGTTCAGGAATGAGTATCTTAGACTTAATTACTGTGATTCCCATGCTATATCACTAGAATTTCTATTTGTAAATTCAAACTTTTCACTACAGAAGTGCAAATATCCAGAGCACTTCCTGCTCTTTGCTCTGAGCCAGACTGAACCTCCTCTGTGGTTGTGTCGGTGTCCAGTTTTATACTGTCAGGTTTATACTGTTTCTGAAGCATTGACTCACTAACCAATTATTTTCTTTTCAGAAAGACAGCCTTTTCTATCAATTTACTTTGTAGATTTTGTAGGAAAATTCAAACCCCAGTCGACAAATTAAAGACTTGACCATAATTTTTGCACTAACCTGTAACACAGACAGGCACTGTGATACATAAGAAACGCATAAGAAAAAGCCTCATATAGCAAATACAATTTCAAGCATTGTAACAAAGAAATCCTAGTTCGTGCCTAACATTTCAGTCCCACACTGAGAGTGATTATAGTTAACAGCTTCATTTTTCATAAAAGGGAAGTAATTTCCTCCTTACTTTACAATGTACAAAAGCATAATCTTCAGTCTCTATTTTATTTTCGGGTGATATCCAAGACAACACTTGAGCATGAAAATGTAACTGAAGCAGAAATTAGA
>VZDJ01007754.1:15772526-15952862 GCA_008694505.1 Cyanoderma ruficeps
AAAAAAAAAAAAAAAAGAAAAGTAGAAATTGATATAAATACCGAACAAAACAAGCCCTGTGTCTCCTATATTCAGCTTCTGAATTTTATAGAAAAGATTTTAGTAGAACTCTGATGTTCTAATAGATCACTTCTGTCTATAAGCAAAGAGAACACAGTTCCCTGCCAGGCAGGAGCTTCACCACACCCCTGGTGACCCTCCCTGGCCTGCATACCTACCTACAGACAGCCTCCTTGCTGGGCGTAAAATTCTCTTTTTTGATCATAAAGGGCACTTAAGACTTTCACTGCAGGGACCTGAAAGGTGGAGGCAACCTGGGGCAACTAAGTCAAGTCATAGTGAACACTGTCTCCTGAAAGAAAGGGAATGGTTTTTATATATATTTTATATATGAAATGCACAAAAGATAAGATTCTGGGGATTTTGCTGAAACAACTTTTTAACAATTAAGTAAAATGTCTAAATAATAAAACAAAAATATTCTATTTTTCTAGAAAATTAAAAGTCATTTATGATCAGTTTTAGCAAACCTTCTTTATCTGTGTTTGTCTTGTGAAGGACTTATGCTTATCATGTTTATTACTGGAAAGGGAACTATGCTTCAAAGTGAAAAAACATAAGCCTTCATACAAAAAATACTGATCTTCACCTTGTCTTAGTGATGAGAGATGGTTTTGTCTCATCTTTTCCCACCTTTCGATATCTGTGCAAGCCTACTCTTGCTTACAGCTCTGAATAATTATTTTCTACTTCCTCTTGCTCCTATACTGACTTCCCAACCCTCCTTCTAAATGTCACCTTTGAACTACCTTTTCCAGATGTTTGGGGAGTTAATTCTTACCACCTCTCCTAACAGTGCAGTTCTGGATTCTCAGAAGATATCAACAAATCAGCTTCAGCAGGGATTTCACCCTGACTACTTCCATTTTCTCATCTGCTGACTAATGTTTTGACTTTTTTTCTTTTTTTAATATTTTTTTAACTCTTTTTCAAACCACAGTTCTCAGACTTGAGTCTTTTCCAATATAAAAATAAAATTATTTTTTTAAAAAACCCAACAACAATCCAAGCTGACCCAACAAACAAACAAACAAAAATTCCATGTGAGTAATGCAGATAACAAAGGAATCAAACTCTAATACTGATGTCTTTCTTTGCCACCAGCTCCATTTGTTACCTTCAAGAAATCACTCCATCTTTGGTCCCTCAGTTTCCTCCTTTGCAACCTGATAACTACTGTTATCAGTAAGAAGCCTGGACAGTGGATCCAGTAAAGAAAAACACTGTTTCACTACTACTGTTGTAATGAGCCACTAGGAATTTCACTATTCTATGTTAGGAATGGCCCTAGATTACATCAGGACTGAGATAAACCAAGACTTAGTCTGAAACACTATGATTTTTTTGCATGGTTGAGCCCAAATTTATTCCTATGTTCATTTTCACAAGTATGCAATCTTTAAGAAAACATATATATTTATATTCTTATTAAAGACAATGAAAATGTTAATTCAAATGACATAAAAATAATAGGAGTAAATAACATCATTTAAAAACATATATAAGAAATATCAATTAAGTCCTGTAAAATTAATTTCAAAAAATACATTTTTTCTATTTTTTATGTATTGTGGTACAAATTATGATAATGGATCTCCAGAATAAAAATTAAAATGTTTGTCTACAGCCCTAACGGGTTCTGACCTGCAGTGCCATTCTGGAGAACTTGGTTATTTGTTATCAACTGTTTTGCTTCTCCTTCAAAGCAAAGTTATCAAAACACAGAGAATTCAAAAGTTGTCAGGTCCTGACTCTTGGTCTTGGTCCCCTAGATTGGTGGTTAATATACATACATTTTGGCAAAAGAAATTTGATGAGGAATTAAATAAATTATTATTCTCTCATAATAAATAAATCAATTCCATTCTTTATTAGAAATCTTTTACAAAGAGTATTAGATAATTAAGCTGTTATATAGTAACTCATGCATATCAAATATCTCAGCCAAGAAGGTTAATTGAAGCTCCCTCTTCATCACTGTAAATGTCTTCAAACTGCTTTGACTGGGTCAAGTTGAAACAAAATAGGTAGGCTCTAATAAGTGCTCTGAACAAATTAGTGATAGGGAAAAAAACCCTAAAGGGAATAAAATATTTCTTTGCATATTCTGATTTTTGAAAGAATATAATGCAATTAAAACTTTTCTTCCCTTCAGTTTGACTTTTAATATCAAATAGTACCTCTTCATAAAAATGTAAGAAAAAAAAACCAGTTTGTCTCAATAGGTACCATAAAGTAAAAATGTCCGATTAGGCACTAAATGCTGAACTTTGCACATATATTTTTTTCTTTGTCAATTTTTAAGATATATACACATTTTCATCAGTATTTATTATTTGTTTGAGTTTGTCTCACCTCAATATATTGCAATGTATTGACTAGATATATGCATAAATTGGACATAATGTAAAAAATTAGCTCAGTCAATACAGAGCTTGGTCTTCATAGATGTTACAATCTCAGGTTTTCCTTCAAGTTACAAACTTCAAGTGACTTAAAAAAAACCTGTGGTAACAGAAATTGAAGGAAAGACAAGTAACATTAGTGTTACTCCACAGTAGCAGTTCATAAGCATTGGCTTTTGAAACATTCACTGGATATACACCATCCAATTTACTTGTGTTTCCTTTTGGCTGGTATAGTGGTGGGTAGATAGCAAGGGAAGATTTTACAGTTTTGCCTTGGAGGGGGTGTGGTTGTGGTGTTGCTTTTTCAGTTTTAATTAAATTTGGATTATTCTTTTAGAATACACTAATTTAAAATATACATGTCCTACAGAACACACTCCCATTAACTTCAAGTCTCCTCTAATTGAGCTGCTTTATTTCACAGACTCCCAGCCCTTTTCCTAGAAAAACTACTCTTTATTCGTTTTTGCATAATGGTGCAAAAGAATCCCTAACTAGTGAACCATGATAGAGTCTTTCACTATAAGCAGTTTGTGAGGGAGAAAGCTCTAAATAATTATCAAAGTATAATGAACATTGCTACTAAATGCTAAGTAAATGCCTCATTGGAAAATTTGAAAGGTATTAATTCAGACAACAGTTTCTCTTTATCTCCTATATTTCCTGGTTCTAATTCCTCCTTTTTTATTTATTAGTAAAGCAATTTGCATGAAAGAAGCATCTTTGTTTCTTCGATATTCATTTCCTTTTTCTCATTGAGGGTATCATTCTGCTTCATTGAAAACAATGGCAATTTTACTGGTTGTCTTCAGGGAAAGTGGTTCTGATAGTGAGACACGCTGGCTGTCTCCGGGTCCCGTTGAAGTCAGCCACCAGGTAACAGCTTCTGGAATCCTTTCAGATAAGAATCCCTGAAGTGCGGCTTCCTTTGTGCAACTTTAATGATATGCTGTTGCAGAAATGCTGATTACTTCATCAGGGATTATGACTTTATGCAAAGAGTAAACAACAAGAGTAGGTGGATTTCTAAGTCCACCCCTTCCGGCCACCCTCTTTTTTTCATGCAAATAGCTGTAATTATGCCAAAAGAAGGCAGAAAATGTATGTCACGGAAAAGCAGGGTGCCGAAAAGTGGCTTCCATATACCACTGGTAGTTCAAAATTTGAACCAAGCAAAAAATGTCTATCCATCACTAACTGCTACAGAATAGCCAGAAAACCACAAAAATACATCTTCATGGTATCAAAATGCCTTTTGTATTAAAATATTGGGGTGGGGGGAGGGGGAGGAACGTAATAACTGTCAATGAAAGCATTCTGACACTATGATACAAAGTGTTTTGTGTAAATGCATTTCCATCACCTCCTACACTGGTTGCATTAACAAAACAGTCATTTCCAAGAGATTTTTTTAACCAGGTTTGTTTGGGAAGATGTGATTTGTTCATCAATAGGACTTCAAACTTTGTGCATTTGTGTGTGCCTGTAAATTAACCCACCGGGGCCAGAAAATGGAATTTTGATTGGAAGGTCCTGTCAAAGTCTGTCTGAGTGATGGCTGTGTTTTTCATCAGTGTAATCTGTAATCCCCATTTCCAGCAGTTAGATATAATTCATTGTCACACACACAGCATCATCTTTTTCCTGGGCACATCCAGCAGAGAAAGATTCTTCACAAGCCATTAAATTCTGCTACACTTGATATATAGGCTGATGCTCACAAATTATCCAGTCAGAATCTTCCTTAGAAACACCTGTATTTTGTGGTATAGCTCAGAATTTACTGCTTGTCTAGGGGGCATATGACCTACTACACTGTGTCAATCATGGCCCAAAACCTTTTACTTAAAGCCTCCAAGCTGTTTTTTCACACTGTTAGAGGAAGTCTGACATCTCATAAAACTTTGAAATGAATTTTCACTTCAGGAGACGTAGAGAAGAAACTAAAAATGCCACTAATTAAGCAAAAGATAATATAGCATGTGTCAGGTCCAGACATGAATGACGGTATTTACAGAATGTTTTAGTGAAAGCAATGTGCTAGCAACAGATAAGAGTTATTTGTTCTGTAGTGTTTCTAATGCAAATATCCTCTCTGCTTTACCCTAATTTAAAGATTCAGACCTTACATCTGAAGTATCTATATTATTAGATATATTACCTTTAAAAACAAAGCACTTTTTTTTCTAATTTACGCTGAAAAACTACTAAAAACAACTAAAAGAGCCCAAAATCAATGCTTCTAGACTTCACACGGGTGCTCCCTCTATATGAAAATGGTGGGTAACTAATTAAATTGTATCCAGATTGGTTAAGTCGAAGATATCAAACAGCCACAAAACTACTGGGGCAAATCTTACCTTGTTATAGCCTTAAAGCAAATTGCTATGCTACCCTTAAAAATGAGCAGCAGCTTGCAGACCCTCAATAACCTTATTTTCAAAAAAGGAAGAAAAAAGAGAAAGAATCAAGATGACTCTGTCTCAGGAAAAGTTTCGCAATGTTTGAACACTACAGTTTCATCCCTTATTATGTTGTCTCCATCCCACACTTCCTGAAAAAATGGAAAATGCTTCCTGAAAAAATGGAAAAAAGTGCTGGACTCCACTGCCTGAAGCAGGACGGAATATTCAGCGAAGCAATGACCACCATTCCCTGCCTGCCAGAAAGATCCCACCAGAGTTTGGGGAATCTTAATGAAACAGTGAGCAAAGCAACTGCAAATAATGCACAGATGTTTATGTTGATTATTTAAAGTTTAAGCATTGTGATCTCTAAGGGAGCAGAGTACAGAACAAGTAAATCTATCCTGATGTCATTATTGGTCCTTCTCTTCCATGTGGTATTTTTTAATTGCAATACATATACTGTATTGTTGTGCCTTCATGTTTTGGCATGTACACCCTCCAGGTTAACACTGGCCGTGTGCCAGAGGAGAGGAGTTTTACTTGCATAACAAGATGTATTTCTACAATTCAGCCCTCGACTCACCACAGATTTCACAATTAAAAATAAAAGTACAGTGCTGACATTATTGTGATTCATTAATTCACTCAGGTCATTTGTTACTGGTACGTGGACAAACACAGAGGGAAATAAAGCCACTTCCAGGCTGTCATAAATTTCAGTACGAGTTCTGCTGGGGTCTGTTTTAAAAGATTAAGATATGTTTATAACTTGAATTCACCCAATGACATGAGAATCATCCTGTGTACATATTCAGCAACAAAATAAAAATAAAAATTAAAAAAATTAAAAAAATCAGGTGTAATTTTAAACTGTTTTTATAAAAGCTGCATAAATTTCTGATTTGAAACAATCATAAGCAAAAGAAAAAAACCCAGACAATAAATGTTAAATATCTAAAATTTACAACTTTCCTAAGTCTACAAAATAAACCTCAACTTTTTGTTTCTCTGTTTTACTTCTTTCAGAAATTATGTCAACTTTTGTGCTAGAAAAAGGACAAATGTACAAAGAAATTAACAGAGAAGAGCTTCAAATCATGCTGCCCAACCATCCCATATTTTGATGTTAAATGTTTTAGTAAATTTTCATGCATTGGAAAATTAATCAATTAATTTATTGGAGAAAATAATACTTGTAGTCATTACAAGTTGACTCAGAAAATTGCTGAAAAAACACTGAGACATATTTAATACTTTTAAATTACAAAATTTTGTTTCCTGTGTGTCATCTCCAGCTGGTTTTATTACAGAGAAAAACAATCCAGGGCAATGAAATAGATGTCATGGATGAACAGAACATTTATTTGAAAATTCATCAAATTCAGACATGCCATTTAGTGACACATTGAAGTTCAAGAAGGAAAAATTAAAGGCGATCTGCTCACCAGCCTGTGTATTCAAGACCTACTGAAAGCTTTTCTGTAGCTTAATGATCAGTATTATCTGCATATTTCAGGATTAATGCAATCTTGTCCTCTGGACCTTATTTGACTTTTCTTCACATATGATAATTTCAGCACATCTCTTTTTAATTTCCAACTATGTAAGAATGAAGAGAGACTCCATTTAAGAAACAGATGATCAAAGGATGAATTTCTTACTTCACTTCTGTGGTAACAGGGAAGAGCAAGTCTGTTCAGGAGGACAGGGGTAGAAAGCTGAAAGGGGAGCATCAGCTTTTACTTCAGAGAAAAGATACCTGGTTTCTTTATAAATCTCAGTTTATCAGTTGTACCAGGTCAGAGATGATATTCTCAAATATTCACAACAATTCATTTTTGCAAAAGTCCATACTTGGAAGTGTAACTCCCAAAGAAAGTGCAAATTTGTGGGAGGTATTGGTGGGAGCTTTTGAAACAGCCTTTGGAAGCTAAACCATCAGATGCCAATTATTTATCTCATTCTCAGTGAAGCTCTAAATACTTTGCCACTCTTTGGCATGATCAGATCTGTAGCAATAAAAACCACATTTTTCTCCTAAAGTGTACACCTTCTTAGTTCAGGCATTTTAAGCCAAAGAAGGGTAATAAATTTAAGTTTTTTTAATTTCAGCTGTTAATTCTTTGGTCTCCTTTTACATATAACTGCAAGACCTCTCTGGCTCAAAAATTGATCTGTTGATTAAGGCTGTTTTCTTTTCATACAGCATTTAGGCTTAATAACCATAAAAATGAACAACTTTTAAGTGAATGATCCAAATTTCATATCTATCTGATTATGACATCAGAAATATTTAATTCAGAAAATGGGGAAAGAGGAAATATTTGTTCTCAAAGCACAGATCTCACTCAATTCACTTATGTAATTCTCTGTTGCAAGAGTCAGAATTTGCCATTTTTTAGTAAAAGGAGTTCAAATGTTATAACAAAAAATCAAATGACCCAAAAATACTAATCTACTTTTCCCCAATCTTATGGACTTAATCATATGCTCCTAGAGCTACAGATTTTGAAGAACTATTTTTTCTCCCATCTTCCCAGTCCTTATACCCAGGAAAATACATATACCATGGAATATTTAATCTGCAATAAGTTACTTCCCTGTAATTTGGATGTCTTCCATGCACTTTGATATTTTTTTCTCCTTCACATCACTTGTTTCCTTAATTACTGAAAATCAAGTTTTCATAGAGTAAAAAGAAAAATTTTCATTCTATCTTATGAGTATAGAATTAGTGGTATTTCTATAAACTCTGAAAATGTTGTTGGTGACAACTGTGTTTTCCCTTCATCTTGCCTGTCATTTGCTTATGAGGAAACAAATATATTTTTTTTATTATTTATTTTATTGCAACCCCTGTTTATTAAACAAATTAAACAAAAACAGAATAACTAAAACACAGGTACTTCTCATATTTACAGGGTTTATTACAAGTAAAAGTTGAATATCGTGAGCAGATAACCATACAAGCACAGCACCATGTAAGAAAGGGGAAAAAAAACATTTTGTAGTCACTTATCAAAATTATGTTTTCAGTGCTGTACTAACTTACAGAAATATTAGTTTTTCTTTGGTTTATAAGTTGCAGTGTTCTTCTATTTGCCAAATTCATTCTTTTGGATACCTGACAGACAGCATTTTATAATGCCAAGTGTATTAAGACTTGGATATTGGCTTTAAGAATTATATACACATATTTAGACCCATAGGAGCAAATCCTATCAAATTTTCATCATTTATATAGTTGCACATACCTATTGTGCAAAAACATATTCCAAAGTTGAGGGGAGCAATGCATAAATATTATATAACATATAAATTATATATTTTATTATACGTACACAGATCAAATCATATATTAACTGCATGGGACGAGAAAGAGAGGGGGAAAAATTGTTATCTGTACTAGAAAATTCTCTGAATTTCTACTAAAAAACTGTTGGACTTTATGAAAGTAAAAAGAATTTTTTAAATGACTTTAAGATCCTCACCCCTCCGCTCCCCAAGGTCATGAAAAGAGATGGTCGTCCCTAGGGAAGGCTTCAGGACATGACCCCAATTGAGGAGGGTCCACTATTTCCTTGGAGAACTCACTCTCCATGGAAGGAGCCTGAGAAGATTGGCCTCATGGATCTAAAGCAAATGCTTAGCAACACTGTCAGTATGTCATCTTGCCGTAATAAAACATATCTACTCCAAGTAAAGCTCCCAAGGACTGAATTCAAACAGCTCTAACATTTTAGAATTTCAATATTTTGGTAGTCACTTTTAAAAAGGGCACTTTTTCACTCAAGAAAAGCTAGGTTCCAATTTAAATAATTTCTCCCATTGTGAAAGTGTGATATAAGATACCCAAACTTTTTACCATAACCAAAGTGTACTGCAGCAAAGATTTCAGGCAAGAATTATGGCCTGGTGCAAGTTAAGTGTGTGGCTGAGAGACTACAGAAATTTCTTCAAGATGCCTATCATATTTTTGATTGCTCTCTTAAATATTCCTTTCCTGAACACACTGATTGTTTAAAAACTCAAGCAAGCAACATTGTTTTAGTTGCACATGAAAACGTATAGAAAATAAAAGAAATATCTTCTTTACTAGTAATGTAATTAGGAGGAGTAAAAGTTCCCTCTCTAGGAGATGATCCATTTGTGTTCTACAGAATTTTGTTAAGCTACTATCTTTTCTAAAAAGGAGGTGTCTTTTGACATTACTCTATTCATTACTCTTTGTGGTAAGATTAATGATCTAGGACATGAACTGAAAATGATGAATCTTGTCTTTGTGTCATTTGTAAGTACTCAAGTGACTGAAAACTACAGAGATACTAAGTAAAGACCAGTCACAGATCACAGAATATTCCGAGATGGAAGGGACTGTCTTGGTTTAGAAAGACAGGTATCTGCCAGGGAAACTGGGGTTCCCCTTAGAATAGAGGATGTAAACCCCTCACCCCCCGCCAAGTTCTAATTTTGCAATTAATGGCTCTCAGGCAACGATTTGGGAGTAGGAATAACAGCTTTTTACTAAGAATATAAGAATACAAATGTGGTAGAAAAGAAAAAGGAAAAAAAACAAAACAAAACAAAACCACCCCACCAAACCAGCAAACCAACAAACAACAATTTTGAAAAGTCCTGACAGGGTCAAAGCTACAACCTTGTTAGTCAGGGTGTGGAAAGCAGTCCAAAAGTGAGTCCTCCTGGAATGGCAGGTACAGCTCCGCTGAGGCAGAAAATGATCCAGTAGCAGAAAAGAAAGGGGTCCTGAGGTGGTGAGAAGGGTCCAGCCTTCCTCCCGTAATCGGATGAAGCAAGACACTGTGCTGGTTTAAAGTCCCAGCTTTATCCAGGTGAGAATGGCTGGCTCCTCCCACGGGGTGGAGCATCACACAATAGGTACGCTAGGATGTAGGTATGTGTTGGGAAGGGGACACGGCTAGAGAAGACTGTTAATGGCCCATTAAAGATAAGAACAATGCTCTACCTGATACTGACCGTTGGCCCATTATCAAAAGGCACCCGCCCCCAACTGTTTTCAGCAGATGAAATTGAATAGACTATAACCCAGGACAGGGACCCACAAGGATCTTCAAGTCCAACTCTTAAGTGAAAGTCCCACATGGGGATTGAACACGCTACCCAGGCATCCCTAGCACCATGCTCTAACCAAACGAGGCAATCTCACAGTCAGTGTCTAGCCTTACTGAGCACTGCAGAAACACAAATTACAATTTCTGCTGAGAGGAACTTGTAACTTAAAAGTATTCCTCCAAAGGGTCCACTTGGTTTCACTTTTATCATACACAGAATATCAACAGATGACACAGTCCAGGCTTCTTAGATTGGTGCTATAATACAACAAGAAATATCTTCCGAGTCTGGCTTCTTCTTCAAGCCTTTTATTATTTTGCCTGCAGAGGAGTGATTGCAAATTCAAACATGTTTGCAGCAGCAGAAACAGCAAGCTTTGCTCATATTTCTCCGGAAGCATTCCTCTTCACAATCACTGAAGAGTACTTCTCTGTTAGATATTGCTGTGTTAGGTATGACATACCACTACCAGAGATTAATTAGCCTGCACTGATGTCTTCTTTAGTGATGCAAATCTCACATAAGGTTGGTTCGGAGAAGCAATATATTATTTAGGAACCTGGATACTTCTTTTGGCTAATAGCAGAAATCAATATGGATCTGAGAGTACATTTTGCTGGACCATCAGTTTATGTCCACTCTCCTTGGCCTAGACTTTTCTCTTCCTTAAATATTCCTCAAAAGTGAGATCTATTTGAGATTTTTAAAGAATTGTGAGGTGTAGGAAGAATAGTGTATTAGAGGCTGCTGGCAAGGTTTGCAGGGGACTGCAGGGATGGCTTCTGTGGGATGATACTGACTGCTGTGTTGGATAAAATCAGCTCCAGCTGCCTCTAAGACTTACTGACTACTGGCCAAAGCTGTCCATCAGTCTCATAGCCTGGGATAACAGCCTTAAAAAAGGTTAAAAAACTCTGCATTCTACTAGCCTAGGCATCATACTGTGGAGATATGGAGTATCCTTTCTTCTTCACTTTAAATCTTCAATTACCCACTCAATATACATTAAAAAAATAAGACTAATGTTTCCTTTACTCGAGTGTTTTAGGAATCACTACTCAATTACCTCCCTAAAAATCCCTTTCTAAATCAGATATTGTTTTTCAATCGAGATTCTACAAACATTCTGCTCTCCATACTCTGTGACTTTAATAGTTTCTTCAGTATGTCTCCCTCCTTGCAATATTTCTTGTAATAGTCTTCCATATTTCATGGAAGACCAAACAGATTTACTGTTATAAAAGATTGACATGTATATAATCTATCTCAGCTGTCCTCTTACACAAAATTATCTGGAGCATGCATTTACAATACAGCTTCTCCTCCTGATTAGTATTCAAGTTGAAAATCATACATATGTGCCTAAAAGACAAATAAATCTTTACAACCTTACTCTGTTATTTATCTGACAATTCCAGTAATTGGGTTCTGTTCACTTACACTGAATTTCCATTAAAAAGACATGAAATCTTTCATTTCAGCAGACTAAAACCACAGCTTCTTTCTTTATTTGAGCATATTGACAAACAATTTTAGTGATAGCTCATTATGCAGAAGAATTCCCTTGCTTTTTTTCTTTTTGAAAAACATTTTCTCTAAGAACTGTATCAGGCCTCCTGTTGCACAAATCTGTAGACAATTTTTAAATTTGCTTCCCACCTATTTCAGAAATGATGCCTTTAGTTCCTTATGTTCTTTATTAATATTAGATACTTCTATATCAGGGCACTCCCGAATTGCCAGCAGCCAAATTGGGCACGTCATCCTCCGTAGTTCACTGCTCCGAAGAAAACTTTGCTTGTGACTCTTGTATTTGAGAACAAGCATCTTTGACAGCTCCCTCCTATAGTAACCTGCCTATAGTTTTTGTTGTGCTAAGTTTGCCAGGTATATTTTTCTATTAAATAGATTTTTAAATTGTTATTTCTATAGCCTTTGCCTATCTCTGAATATTTCTAAAGCTCCTTCTTGTTACACTTTGAACTGTTTTCCCACTGTGTAAAGCACTACCAGATATAATAGCTGTTGTGACATCAAACTTTCTTACAACACATTTTAGTGACGCACCTCAGGAACAAAGCATAAACAGATAGTCAGGAAAACAGCATCTCTTTAAGCAAGGGTTGAACAGGAAAAGGTGCAAACTTAGTTTTTCTGATGATACATGCCAAAACTCTCCGAACAAGCAAGCTCAGAGAAAGGTTAAATTAAATACCTGTTCCAGCAATTTTCCAATTGAAAGTAATGGAAAATTTTCCCTTTCAATATAGTTATTTAGTTCTGTGGGATCCCTCTCTATGCAAAGGGACTAGCAAGTGTGCATACTTGCTCTTAACCTTCATTGAACCTTGCAAGTGACTCTCCTTAACCTCTGCCTTCAGGTGAATGGGGTGCTTTATTGGCATGACTCGTGGACTGTAGTTTATTGAGAATATCCCTATCCTTAGTAAAAAACGTGAATTCTTCTTCATGTCTTCTCTTGAAAATTTTACACATTTTTTAAGCTATCATACATAGCTTCTGAACCAACATGCTATTTTTTAATCATACTGTGTCAAAGAGCTTATTTGCCAGGCAGATGTTTGCTCACAGAATTAAGCCACATGCCAAGTCCATTTAACTCACAATAAAATCCAGGGGTTTACCAAGTATTTTCTTCCATCTCGCAGTTAAAGTTTTCAGGCTTAAAAATGTTTGTGCAGGGGGGTTATTACTTGAATTTTGTTTAAAACACGTATGCTTTTTCTGGGGAATGGGAAGTCAGCTTTGTGTCTGAGATGACACGAGGGTTCCTGAGCCACAAGTGCATCAATGTGTGATCTCTTTCTGCTGCACCTATAGTTGGTAGGTAGGAAATTAATGAGTTTCACCCTCTCTAGTTGTGCCCCAGAGATTCTAAGAGATTTCATTTTCCTAGACTCTGCATGTATTTCACTTTGTTCCAAACCATTTGTACTTTTAAAGAATTGGTCTATTTCTCTATTTCCCAGTGGCAGTGGCAACCTCAGTACATTATCAAATTCCAATGGCTCATCACGTATCCCGATGCTCTTACTCTCATTTCTTACAAACTAGTCCAAGAAATATATTAGTCTTGTACTGTTTCCTAAGGACTTAACTATGCTGATAAATCAAACTTAAAATTAGTACAATATCTTTTTTTTTTTGTCCACAGTGCTGGATTTCAGATACTGAGGAATTTTTTCAGCTGATCTCAAAAATGATTGACACAACCAAGGTTGATTTGTCTTCTGTCACTTTGAAAATTGTTCAGTTACTGATATAAAATATTCCTCTGATACTCTAACAAAAATACATTGCTTATCAGTTCTTGTGATACATAATAAAATTAATAAAATTTTCATTTCAAAATTTTTAAATGAATAAAGGACAGTTTCTTATTGTGCATGGCAAATCCACAGCTCAATGCCATGCTCAGGGTAACTCTTTTTGCATACTGTATACAAAGCAACCCAAATATTTCACCCCTATTGTCTTAGTTTTCTATTTAAATTCTAAGTTTATGTTATCCATACTGAGGTCAAACATTTTTTTCTTGAATTGTTTTAATTCCGTATTACCTAAACACAACATTAAGCTAAGAATAATTTTACAAATATCAGAATCACAGAATGAATGGTGCTGGAAGGAAACTCTCAAGGTCATCAACTCCAATACTCCTGCTCAAGCAAGGTACCCTAGAACAGTTTTCCCAGGGCCTTGACCACATAGGTTTGCAGTATCTCCAAGAATGGAAACTCTGCAATATCTCTGGGAAAACTTTTTGCCATGTTCAGCCAACCTCATAGTAAAAGAAGTCTTACTTTATGGTTCAGAATATTTTTGTGTATTTCAATATTGTGCCTATTACCTCCTGTACTTGGTCCCACTAGAAGAGTCTGACTCTGTCTTCTTCACCCTCTCCATCAGGTATTTATATGCATTGATGAGATTCCTCCAAGCCTTCTCCTCTCCAGGCTGAACACTCCCAGCCTTCCTTCATAGAAGAGATCACAAAACCACAGAAACACAGAATGCCAATGGGATTGGAAGAATTCCAATTATTCTGGAAATTATGTAGTCCAACTCCCCTGCTAAAGCAGCTTTACCTACAGCAGGTTGCACAAAAACACATCTGAGTGTATTTTGAATATCAGCAGAGTAGAAGACTTCAGAGACTCCCAGTACAACCTGTTCCAGTGCTCTGTCACCCTGACAGTATGTTTTTCATAGTTCGGTGTTGCAGTTTGTGCCCATTAACTCTTGTCCTGTCACTAGGCACCACTGGAAAGAGTCTGACCCCCTCCTCTTGACACCCTGCCTTCAGATACTGACATACATTGAAGAGGCTCTCTCAGTTGTATCTTCTCGAGGCTAAACAGGCCCAGGTCCCTCATCCTTTCCTCATAACAGAGATGCTCCTCTCTCTCGATCATCTTCATAGCCCTTTGCTGGGCCCTCTCTGGCAGCTCCTTGTCTCTTGTACTGGGAAGTCCAGAACTGGACACTGCACTCTAGTTGAAGCCTCACCTGCTGGCAGTGCTCTGGCTAATGCAGGCCAGAACACAGTTGGCTGAAGGGCATGTTGCTGGCTCGTGCTCAACCTGTTGTCCACCAAAACCCCCAGGGTCTTCTCTCCAGACTGTTGCTTCCAGGCCCATACTGATACATGGGGTTAGTAATGCCTTCCCAGAGAAACATCTCTTCATTTTCTATGATTGGACTCCATGAGGTTCCTTTGGTCCAGTTGTCCATTCTGTACAGGTCCTTCTGACAGGCTTAATGTATCTGATGTATCATCCACCTCTCCCAGCTTTGTATAAACTGCAAGCACAAGCACAGTATTAACCTAGCTAACAGATCAAAGAGGACCAACAGGAATTTGAGAAAATAAATGCAAAGCACTTCAGCAACAAGGCAAGGGAGACCCTTCCTTGAATAATCCTAGCTGTCAGCCACAGAATGGAGTGATGTGTTGTACCTCTTACAGCCTTTAGCTTGTCCAGGGCAAATGAAAAGGTTGCTCTGGGACAAAACAGCCCTCTTCATAAAGCCTCATTATCCTAGAACTCTCAGCCCAGCCTCCTCACATTCTTACTTCATTTTGAAACATAAGGATGTCATTGTTCTCTCACAGATGTACTCAAGGTCCTCTATGAGTCTATTTCTTTCTGTGACACTTTACTCAGCTGCTTTCATTAAAGATCCCTTTAATGATCCTTCAAAAAAAAAATCTGAGTTCTATATCATGCTCAGTTGATTTTCTTCCTTTTGAGCATGCTATCTTCCTTGAAATCTTTGTCTAAAAATAAAATTCAAACATCTTCTGCCAGGTGGAACAGCATGTGTGCATTGTAATAGATTAATGATTTCTTTGTAGCTAGATGAGAACAGGTCAATTGTTAAGATTCTATTTTTCTCATAGAGAGAGGATAATTTGACACATAGATAGAGATGAGGATAGGATGTATAGGTTAGGGCTTTGTTTCCTAGTTCATCTGATTCTATGATAATACAGTCAATATTTAGAGCTTTTCTGTGTCCTCCTTTGTTTTTTTCCATAGGATATTTTGCCTTAAGGAAAACTGCACAGTAAATGTACCCAAAGCCTTAGGACCAGCACCACAGATGCCCAGCATCTTTTTATAATTCTCAAGGGCAGCAAAGTGAATACCCAATAAAATTGGAAATTTCTTTGAAAGGCATTTTTTTTAGTAAATAGTATTAGCTGACAAAGTTTTTTGACATGTGTGCTGCCAGCCAGCAAAAATATAAGGAATGCTGAGGGTCTGGCTGACTTTGTAGCCCATGCAGAGAACAACTTCACTTTAATTTTTTCATAGTATCTGCCATTCAGTGAAACAAACTCTCTGCTAATGAAACATATCAATATTTTATTGATAGCACTGAACAATTTCCTTAAAGAAGGAATTTGATCTATTGTGTTTTCTAACATTGTTGTTAGGCTGACATTTTCAGTGCCTGTTACAGGATTTGAATGCGAGGTGTCCTTGCATGTCCAAAGGCCATGGAACAGCCTTAAAGAAATCTCACTTTAAACATCAAAAAAGTTTTAAATTTTCCTGTATTTTAGAATGCGATTTCCCATGAGAATCTGTTGCAATTTTATATAGTTTTTAAAAACAAAATTATTGAAGCATAATAATCAAAAGTGGGATCTAAAAATACTATGCTATGTAATAATTGTATTTTATAGTTGTAATTTTATAATCCTATCACTATTAAACCTTTTGTTATAGGTTTTGGATATCAATAATTTATAAGTTTGGGTATATTAGCTATCACATTCTTTACTCACCTTAATTAAAAATGAGAAGAAGTAATTTACATTATTGACAGAATCTCCAAAATACCTTTTTCTTTTGGTAGGAAGTACATTTCCTTCAGCAAATATGCTGAAGTCAGTGAGATCTGATTGTTTAGGACTTGAGGGAGGGACAAGTATCAAATCTATTCTTTTATTGGTTTGTTCCTCTTTCAGGACAATCTCAGTCTCTTCCATTGTTCATCATCAAGAGCCTTCACAGTAGTACTACCCTTCCCTGTGCTGACAAAAATGCCTCACCAAGTATTACACTATTTTAATCACATAACCTTTACCACGTTTCTTAACACCACATGTTAAAGTCTGCCAGAAGCACAGGCAGTAGATGAAAATCAAGCCTATGGAAAGAGGTAAATTGAAGCTTTCACAACATGCAAATTCCATCTAAACCACAGCACAGTACAAAAAAATATGTATGGGTGGATGGGATTACTCTATTCAACTCAGTTTCTCTTTCTTCTGTTATTTGTGGAAAACATTGCACCACAACTTTTCCTCCCAGATTTATTAGGAGGTAGCAAATCTCCTGAGTCTTTTAATCACAAATAGATTCACCAAGTTGCTGATAATTTCTTCTAGCAACACTAGCCTCCTTCCACCAGCACTTCCTACTAAATTTTACCTAAGACACTTCCTCAAACCCAGTCACTCATCCTCCTCCCACAAGAACAGCAAGGCCTGCTTCTTATTTTGTGTCTTTTCCTCATAAGTCATGAAAGCTCTCAACATTCCCTGTAAGCAGATGTGATACTTTCTGGCCACAAGTTAGCATTTTAGTAACAGTGCAGAAATGATGTCTTAGCAAGTTGTCACACCATCTTTATTACCTTCATCTGCTAAAAGTAAAGTAAGAGGTTTTGAAACCTGTCCCTTGGAAATGAACATATAGATTCATTCCTGCTTCATCTCACTGGCTGTTAAAGGCTGTCAGCAATTCACAGTGATTAATTGGGAAATGATTGTAGACTCAGAACACTGAGGTTAAAGAATTTGAAGATGACATATGAAAGTGCAGCTAAGTAATTATGCCCACAAATTTGGTGTTTAATATGAAAGGCACACATGAGAGCTTCTAATGCATGCAGTTACGAGATTAAGAAAGGACCACTTGCTCTTACCTGCCCTTTTTCAGGGTTTTTTAGTCCCAGACTTTCTGCTGTTGGATTACAAGTCTCTGTTTGTTCCTTCCGTGAAGCAAACTTGACCCATTTGCATCCTTTATTTCAGATTGCTTTTCCCTGGTAATTTATTCCATATGTTTATTGCTAAGTACACACAAAAGTCCATATTGTGATCCCCTCTATAGAGCATGTAACTCCAGTAAGTATTGAAAATAGTGAATTACATAACTGAATTCCCCTGTGAAAAATTAGCATGCCAAGATGATGCATGTTAGACAATGCAGTTAACCCTCCCAAAGTGGTACAGTAAGTAATGGTTTCAAATAAAGAGTGTCATTTGCTTTTCCCTCTAGGATAAGGCTATTTTTCAGATCTCACAGACTCTTCTTAATAACTGTAATAAAAAGCATCCAATATGCTAGGGTTCAAATGTATTACATATAGATGTTTTTATAGCTGGATTTGATTGCCTGTTTATGCTTCTCTGCAGTCTGCATTCAAAGTTCAGATACTCTGTTTCACTTTGAGTGCTTCCTATAGGGAAGGACATTGCAAAAAGGAGTAGCTGTAATCTTCACAGACAGTGCTAATGTCTGCTTTAGGGGAGAGCAGAGTTCCGCAGACATCCTGTCAGCACAACTGGTTTTACCCCTCTCAGCTTCCCTTTCTTTCCATTGTGTGTTACTGGATAAATCTAATCCCCTTTTTCCTCTAAGAATGTACTTCAATCCATAACTAATCATAAGGGCTTTTTGGAATACAATTATTTGTGCCAAACATAAGGGAAATTGAACCAAAACCAGTTAAAAAAAAAAGAAAAAAAGAAAATAGGAAGAAAAAAAGGTCTTACTAGAAATAGAAGCTAAAATTCTAGATGATATTTTAACTGTAAAACATTTCTATGGTTTAAGAAAAAGCATTTAAAGCAAATTACGAAGTAAGAGAAAAGAGAGAATAAGATCTGGAAAATGATGTTTTGGAAGCCAGAAAAGAAGGATGAAGAAGTGAAAAAGTTGATTACTAACAAGGAAAGGGAAAGAGGAAGACAGTGTGCACAAAAAGGAAGGTGAAAAAAGCAAAGAGCAAAGGAAAGAAACTAGTATCTGTTTAGAAAAGAAAAATAAAAGGTGTATAAGTATGACAAGAAAAGAGTAAATTAGATTGCCATCCTAATGGAAGTTCATTTCATACCTATAGGTCCCGTGGGAGGGCTTTAGGAGCAATGACTTGGTGACTTTCTGTTCTTGCCCCAGCCAGAAGGGGAGGAGGTCCGGGCTTGGTGTTACACAACAGCCACAGACTGGGCAGCTGAGGAGCCACCACACTACCCCATCCCTCTGTATGCTGCCCATCACAAGAAAACTGATGGATATGGATATTCACTGCTGATGTGAGGGTCCCTGAAGAGACCCCTTGTCATGGCTTTTGTGTAGAAATCACCACTGAGCATAGAGAGAAAGTTTCAGTGTATTTCTCAGCTGCTCTGGCCGGTCTATCCACTGCAAAGCAAGGAGAGCAATGTGACCCCTGGGGCAATTTATCCCTGGGGAAAGGCCAGAGCCATGTAGCACTTATGTATTAATTTAAGATATTCAGGGTCTCTAGGTCTACTGCTGACCCCCATATGTTTAGATTAATTTAATTCGTACCAAATATATAAGCATATCTTTAATCTCACTTAATTCTGCAGTGAGGAGACTGAATCCAAGTTCAGACCCTGTGGATCAGTGAGCAGATGGACTTACTTATTTTACTATGGCAGTCATTCTAAATATCCGTATTTTCTGAGGTCTCTCATTTCACTAAAATATTCAGATTTTATTTGGAAGCAATTGGATGAGTCCTTCCTTATTAGAAAATCTCATTTTCTTCCCCCCAGATGGAAGCAGTTGTTTCCTTACTAAGACAATAAAAACTCAATTTTTGCTTTAACTGCATAAGCACTCTATATAAACTTCAGCTTTTTCACCACTCTATTAGTGAAGCTAAAACATCTTGCAGAAGGAAAGGAAAAACTTACTAGGCGTTCATTTTCCCTCCAGAGAAAAAGGTGCTTCATTCTATGGGATTTGCATCTTTCTGAATGCTAAACATTTTAACAATGCAAACAACACCATCACCATTTTCACTAAATAGATGCCGGAGTTTTATCAATAATACACCAAGGAAATCACCTTTCCTTTTGTGTCAACATTGACAGAAGTTTTAAAAAAAAACAAAACCAAAACGGTTTTCTTTACACTTTTTACTCTGAAAACGTTGCAAAAGATAAGTTCACACCAAAGTCACTATTTGTGCACTTTTTGGTAATTTAGAAAACCATAAAAAGATTGGGCTTCCTTAGACGGTGATTTCGACATTATGCAAGGAAGGAGTATTCTCATGCTAATTTACAAACCTAAGCTACTGACAAAGGAAAGCTCCCTGAATAGTGCAAAAGTTGAGTTGCTAGTGGATTGAAGCAGAGGAGGGGACAAAAGCTGGTTTAAAACTAGTTTTGCTATTCCAAGGTTTTATGAGTCTTTGTCTTGATTTTTACCTTCTACATAAGTAAAAATATTTATTTGAGACTAAAACATGTTAAATGTCAGATTATGCAGGAAGGCACCTTGTGGTAAGCATAATAATCAAGTATAAATATTTGGAGAAATAATAATTACTTGAGTCATGGGACAGCTTGAAACCAACTTTCATTGTGTAAGGTCTCATTTAATATGATAGCTGTTTTTTAAGTGCATTTGTGAGTCATGTTTTGCCTTAATGGAAAAGAAGAAATTTTTATTGAGGGGACTAGAAATAGTCATAATGTCCTAAAATAGTAAATCAGAAAATTAAAAGAAAGGTTTGTAAGGTACAAATTGGTTTTAATATAAGAATCCACTCCCACATGCTGTTCATTATCATAATATATTTTTTGTTATTTGGATTACAGTACAGAAGTTCCATCAGATGAAAGATAAAATACATTTATCTTGATACAGCAGAGGAAAAGTATTCTATTTTTTAATTAATAAAATGGTAATGCTATCAAGTTGTAGAAAAACTATGCAGAGATAAGGCAAATTGGATAAAGGTTCATCCTCACAAAAATTTACTCTACGTGCTAGAGCAACAAAAGGCCTCTATGTCATTTTCTTCCCACTTAAGGTCTGATCTCATGGCTTTAATGGTTATTTGTCTTTTACAGACTCTGTTGCCCATCTGTACATGGTGAATTTCAAACTTTGGTAATAATTGGGGAAATAAAGGATTCTTAATGTAGGGCCAGATCGACTTTATATTCATGATGTGTGAAAATTTCCAACAGACTTGAATAAGCCCTGGGTCAGGTCTATATTAAGGTACTCAGTATGATCAAGCCGCAGTCTTACTGACTTTACTGCAATCAGTCATGATTCATAGAGTAATTTCCAAAGTGCAAACAGCTCCACTTAAAAATAAGACAAAATATTACATTTTATTGTGGTACTTTCTCCTTACCTTCTCTCACATAGAGCCATTGAATCATTAAGGTTGGAGAAGATGTCCAAGATCATCAAATTCAACACCACCATGTCAACTAAACCATGGCACTAAGTGCCACATCCTGTTGTCTCTTGAGCACCTCCAAAGATGGTGACTCCACTACTTTTCTGGAAGCTCATTCCAGTGCTTGACCATGCTTCCAGTGAAGAAATTCTTCCTGATGACCAACCATAACCTCCCCTGGAGCAGCTTAAGGCCATTTCCTCTTGTCCTGTTGCCGGCTGCTTGGGGGAAAAGGCCAACACTCACCTGCCTACAACCTCTTTTCTGGTGTTTGTAGAAAATGATGAGGTCTCTGAGCCTCCTTTTCTCCAGGCTAAACAGCCCCAGTTCCTTCAGCCACTCTGCAATGTTTTTTATCTGAAATTAATATGATTGTGACTGATACACATTCAATGGCTACTAGGTCCAGCAAGAATGACTTCACAATCAAGTCATTGAATTATAATATGGACCCAACACTTCTCCCACTGAAATAACAGACAAGACTATATCTTACCTAAATGAGAGTAGGTTCTCAACTTGTATCTTTCACAAAGGAAATATCTTTAAAAATAACAGAGACAAATGTACCTTAGCTTTTAAAGCACAGTTGATGGTTACTTTACATTATGTGCAATTTTTGAAGTTAGAAAGCTGACAATAGCAACTGTTATACAGATGGCACATCTAATTCCTGCTATAAGTGATTTTCAGACAAAAAAGAGATTCTTTTCAACAAAGAATACAGAGGATAAGAGATGGCACCTGTAAATTGTGTACAACACATTGTGCATACATTCACAGTCAAATCCAGCTCACCCACTACTTCAGTAGTGACACTGAAGTTAATAGCATTAATCATGTAAAGAAGAGAGCGGTTTCATGCTATACATAAACAGGCATAAAAGCTTATAACTGATTTGACATTTATCCTTGGCAGGGAGGATGAGGGAAGGAAGGATATCTCTTATCAGAACAGGACAAGCTTTAATTCCTGAAGAGAAACACTATGGAATCCACCAAAAACTTAATTTTCTGGGCCTGATTATCACTGGAGTTGCTGGAAGTCATAATCAGTAACATTGGAAAACCCTGAATTCAATAAACTCCATGTTTCTCTGCAGTACTCTTCATTCAATTTGCGGCCAAAGCCAAAAAGATCCAAGACGATGAGAGGTGCCATGAATGCTAAGAGAACTCTACCTGATCCCACTCCAAAACCTTTGGATCCAATGTATTGTAAACTAATACCTATCTATGAAATTTAGTTTACAATGTATTGCAAAGTAAATATCTCTCCAAGTTATTAAAATAACACTAAGAAACTCTCAAACACTTAAAAACATAACTATGGGACACATTTTCTCCTTACCCTGAGAAGAAAGTTACTTGACTTCAATAGTGCATGTCTAGTATATATCTTGGAGTATTTTATATGTGAAAGGGTTGAGCATGTTGGTTTTGTGCAAAGAAGATCTAAGCTTACGTAGACTCCAACTGTAATTTATTTTCTGCATCGACATGCAGGAATTCTGTGTTACTCTTTTATGGGGAAATTACTAAAACAGGAAAGTATTTTTTAACATAGGATTTATAATCTGTTTGAATATTTAGTGGGTAGCTCAGAGAACATTGGTTTATATATATATATANATATATATATACTCACAGATATATATAAGTACTCACACATCCGAAGGCTTTAGATCAGGCTGAAAACATGCATAAATGAGAAACCTCTAAGTGAAATGTCTAGTTCATGTTTCCTCAGACTGCAGTATACATGAAGTTTGGGTGAACGTTTATTTGCCCTCTCCTGCTCCTGTATGTAAGGGACTGCTGCTGCTGTTGCCACTTCTGTACCATGAAGTCTGCAGAGTCTTGATCCAAATTATGCACCATATTTGATTCATTCCAACCCAGACATTTCCCATAATCAGTCCAGTGTTTGTGGCCTCCCCATGTTTATGCCTGTCCAAACATCTTCAGTTGACTTTTAAAAAACAAACAAGAAAATAAAAACATGAAGCAGGTTTGCATAGTTTTTTCTAGAATTTTTTGGAAGGCGAAATCTTGGCTGTATTCCGTCAACGACAAAACTCATAGAGGTTGTTAATGATGCCAGAACACAACCATATAAGGAGTATTCCTATTTGTACAGAGAGGGGTAGTGTTCAAAGGAAAGCCTGAGTAGCTGAGTCCCAAAATAAGACTTAGAAGATACTTGAAAGATATTTTTGCTCACAGGCTCAAAACCCCAGTACAGTCAACTAAAGGAAAGAACAAATAGGGTATCCATGGGCAAAATTAACTGAGACCTGTGACATTTTAATCTAGATGAAAGCTAAAACTTACTATGCACTTTCCATTAATAACCTCTGCCTCTTTGAGCTTACAGAAAAAGAAAACAAGGCAGCATACACTGGTAAAACAAAAATTGATTTACTGCTATAAACAAAACTTACTGCCAGTATAATTTTTCCCATTGAAGTAAAGATTCTGGTTTTATTCTGTTTTTAATTTTGGCAATACTAGGGAAATATCTAACATCAATATCTAGGTAGGCATCCATTGTTTCTTTTCTAAGAACCTTGGAAGAAGAGAATATCACAATTTAACCATCCAAACCCAGAGCTCCATCACTGGGGAAGAGGCCTGAATGTTGATAGAAAGCTGGCATCAGCACACTAAGCCAGTCTTGGGAATCTCTGAGTAATCACTTACACAGTCTTTCTGCCCATGGGTCCAAACACAGCAGAAAGAACACCAGCTCCAGTCTCAGACACCTTTGGGCAACTGGATTCATGATTTTAATGCAAGTTCTGATTTATTACCCTAATTCTACCTGACTTTCTTACATATAACTACATGGCTTTGGAATGCAAACTGGCTCATCCCTTTCTGGTTTACAAAAAACAACAGATGAAAGTAGAGCATAGTTGAATACCTAAATACGCCCAGAGTGCCTTTTCAGGACCCTTCTTATGGTGTTTTTTTCCTGGAAAATGAGCGTTCTTTTGAAGAAGTGCTGAACCAGCAAAAAAATAATAGCTGCAGGCTGGCAAGTTACAAGGCCAACAGCAGCACAACCACCCAACCATTTAAACTGTTTTCCTACAAGAGTACAATATTGATTTGGTGGGATGGGGCAATTGCATGACTAGGAATAAGTTTCTTGGCTATCATGGACTTCTTTCGTTAAGGAAACACGTATTGACTGTCTGACAGGGAAGCTTCATGGGACACTTTTTTCTCAAAGACACCAATTGCCATTTTTGCTGTAGTAATTATTATGATTTAGTAGAAACTGTCAAACTGCTCAGCAAGACACAAAACCCAGATGGAATATACACTTTGCCCTAAAAACCTTGAAATCTAAATGAGACAAGCAATGCTGTCCAGACCCATAATGTACTAGATCTCCCATCAAAAGACATTAAGGTCCAACATTTCAGTGCCTTTTGTTTGTTTGTATTGAAAACAGCATTTTGGTGGTTGATTAGCACTGTAGAGCAGTCACTCTATCACTTATATGATTTGTATACTCACTATACAATGAAGGTTTAAACTGCTTCTGAAAGAAATGTATGTGTAATAAGCAACAAAATACCTCATTCATTTTAATTGTATGACCACAGCAAGGTTTTATTTCCCAGCTTCCAGGCTTCACATCTATACTGGTTTTAAGTTAAGTTTTACAAATACAGAAAGCACAAACACTAATAGGGAAAATAAAATCTGAACCAAAGTACAGAAAAATAGTAACTTTCCAGTTATTGCGATTTTAATTTTTTTCTTTTTTTTAATCTTTCCCCACACACATTATATTTGAAATTAATTTGGTTTGGGGTTTTTTAGATAATTATAGATCAAAATAAATATCAATATATTTTTAATAATGTCTGCATAATCTTCACAGTAAATCCAGAAAACGTGTCATTTTAATAGACGCACTGAACATCTAACTACCAGGAGAAATCAATCTTTATACATGAAATTTCAGTTAATGCAAACATAGAAAGAGCTATGGGCTAAGCATGTGTAACTAACAGCAAAGCTCAAGGATGCTAAACTCGCTTACATGATAAGGCAAGATTGAGGTTTGCTTTGATCCATAAGAGATGAGTTGTAAAAAGCTCTTCTGTTCACTTCTGTTCCCCTGCTCAGGAATGAAGAATTCCTTTTGCTGCATTATGCATAACATCTTTACAGACAAGGTACAAGTCAAGAGCAAGTGGTTCAGATATCCTACCAGCATACTAAAATAGCAGTGGGACTATAAAATTATTTAGGTACTATATTACACAGCTCTTCTTTAAATACCACTTACACCGCCACGTTTGCCAGGAATCTTTCTTTTTAAGTGTTCTAAATGTAAAGTTTCTGGTATCTGTTCCCTGGGGGCAACTTCAACTTGAATAGGCAGGTTGGTACAGCAGATGACTATCTGCTCCTTACAAACTGTCTGATGTACTCTGTAGTGATAAAAAGCTCCTTATCAGTTTGGATTCCAACCTAAAGGCAGCTGCCATCCAGATCTTACAGTGAAAGATAATGTGGTGTAATTAAAGCTCAAGGCCTACAGATACAGTGTGCCAAACATCACTTGCTTTAGTCAGGACTGGAAATTTTGGTTGTAAATTTACTGTGAAGATTTTTGTAATCTAAGAAGAAATCCTGTTTAGGCCTTTCCCTTTCCTTTTAACATTCACATTCTCTCTCTCTTTCTCTCTCTTCCCCCCCTCCCTTTTCTCTTCTGAGATGCACTAGCGAGACACATTTAAAACACTTCATGAACATGGTCTATATATAACAGCCCTGGTTTTTGCATCCACTTGCAAGCTTTCCCAAATTTATTCTAGGCACTTGAAGAATGACAGTTCAAACATTCAGCAGAGATTTACTCAATTTTAGCAATAAAATTTAAAATCCAATTTCCACTTAGCTTGCCAAAGCCTCACACAATTTTTATGTGCAATTGAACTGGGTGAACTGGTAAATTAAACTGTGATTGGGAATGTTCTCAAACAGTGGGACGCAGTTGCCTCTGGGTGTATGTGTGGTAGCATTTTAGTTCAGATCAGGATGCACTACTAAAGCAAATCTCCCAGTAGTTCCCACTTCCTGCACTTTGGTTCACATCATGTTTGGAATGTGCAAAATGAATTCCTTTCAGATAAAAATAAACCTGGAGGAGCAGTCTCAGTCTCAGAGGGTATCTAATGCACTTTGACTGCTAATGCGCCTTCTGTCTGCAGAAGTAAGCTAGAGCTTGGCAACAGTAAAACTCCGAAATACAGACTTTGAATGCCAGTGTGGATGTGATCCTCAGCACCAGATGTTTTCTGCCATTTTCTCCAAATATAGGCATTCCTTAAATTGTCAGACCATTTCCTGGCACACTTTTGGCACGCATGCCATCCAGCACACATACAAAAATTTCCCAAATCAGCTTGGGAGTATAACTATTCCCAGGACCATTTTCAGCAGGCACTTTTTCATGCAGCCATCTAATTTCACAGAATGATGGAATTTATTAGAAGGAGCATGGTTTGTTTTCTAGTCCAGCAGCAGAGCCTGGGAACATTTTCAGGCACCTCTAATTCATTGGTACAGTGGTCACCCACTACAGTGCAGTTTATAGTTTGTCATGCAGAGACCAAAGAGTGGACACTTTCCTCTCCACCTCCTTCCTCAGGTGTTTCAGGCAAGAGTCAGGGTGGCTGCTGCAATAATGAGCAAAGGAGCCATGTGTAGAGCACCTCATGTCATATTCTGCCATTTTTTCAGTGTTTCTAGTATTCTATCTCAAATATCCACACTCTGACAACCTTATAGCTCTTAAGTCACTCTGTTAGTTGCTGTAACAGAGGTCAGTTCAGTCCATTCAAATATTTTGACTTCAGTACACAGAATTATAGAATAAAAACCCTGACCAACCATTTTCAAGAACTCAGGGATTTTCAAATGAGACTTGGAGCTACCTGTGTCATCTGATTCCTATATGGACTCACCATTCTGCCCACATGTCAGAAACAAAACTGAGTCTTCAGTACACAGGCTTGCAAGACTAGCAAACTTCTACAAATTCTCAATGGTCCTGCATGGTAATCAGAAGCTTCCCACTGGCATAAGACTTCTTTGAAAAGTCTGAACTACATGGCTGTTAACACCCAGTGAAAACCTCCCCAGCTGGTAAAACCCATATCCACATTTTAAAGTGTCTCCACACTGCCAAGGTTTGCTCTCACTGTGACTCTCCTGGTGTTATCACGTACCACATCCATCCCATAGTACACAGTGCCCAATTTAGCACTTCCTCAGCCTTTCACCCAAAAGTGTGATGCCTGCTCCAGCTCACCCTTGCCACAGAGCCCTGCATCTACCACGACAGCCTGCTGCCACCCACCCTGCTGCCCCTACAGTAGCATGCGCTCCAGGCCTTGGGCTGAGTACCTTGTGAGGATTTCAAGGTGGCACTGCAGACCCCCTTGCTTTGACAGACATTTGAGATGGACAGAAAGAAGAATGGTCTAGAGAGTTCAAATATATACTACATATCATGAGTCCTTGAGATCATTATTTAGTTTTGTACCTTTAGGTAACTAGCAGAGTTCTTGGAAGCATGGGATGGAATTTGGTGTGCTTTTTGAATCACATAGATAAAGTTTGTCAGCTTGATGTTGGGTGACACTTTCAGCAATGCCTGAGGGACGTGGGAGCACACGTCCCACTGACTTAATTAACAAAGCACATTAAGAAAATAATGAAGGTGTTCATTTCCAAATATTTAAACCCAGGTTGAAGCATAGCTGGTTTTCTTTTCATTATATAGCTGACATTTGTTCATCCTGTGAAAGATAATATCAGCATTTAACTGTCTGTTAGCTGTTTTTATAACTCTCTTAATAAATTATCTAGTTCCAAATTTTCCTTTACCTGTACTACCACAGTTACAGAGAATAGATTGTCATAAAGTCAGCTTATATTTTTGTATAAAGAACTTGATTTAGTAGTAGAAGTTATTTAATAATTAGTAATTATTTTTGCTATGTCCTGGCTTCTTAGCTTTATATTTCGATGCTGCTGCAGGAAATCCTTTTGTATTTAGAAAGAGGGAACCTATATATTTATACAGCCAGAAGGTTCTGACCCATATGCAGGCCTTTTCTGTTCAGCCCCTAACCACTCATGAAGGAATTTATTAAATTTCAAAAGAGAATAGGAAAACAAACTGGTTTCTCCAGAGTAGCAAACAGTACAATTACAAAAACTCTATTTCAAGACAGACATAAAAAGCAATCACAAAGAATAGTAAAAACCATACTGCAGATGATGGGAAACAACAGACTCCATATTGTGTATATACTCCCGTATTTTATAGACTGATGACAGTACAGAACATGAGGCTGGAATTCAATCTGGGAGTTGTCATACATGACTTCAAGGTCATTATTATCTGTTTCATCTACTAAAGTATTGAAACACAATTGTGCAAAGCTATGTAACTGGTTAAGCAATGGAGGATAGTGAGACGACCTCTCAAGTTACTTATATACTTAGGTAGAAACATAGGTCTCCCTGGGATCCTCATATCGTTATGGGACATTACCAGATTCCTCCAGAGGGCAATTCAGAGAGAAGCCAGAAAAACCCTATGTCAGGCTGCAAAACCTGGGACCATTTTTCAGGAGGCCCAGATACATTCCTCATGCGGAGGGGAGCGGGTAGGGGAAAAGAAAAGAGTAAAGAGGGATGGTGTTCTCCCTCCCCTTCCTGTGAAGCACAGCCTGAGCTGCTTTGTACTGCCCCTTGATGAAGGCTCAGCCTTTCTTCTGCCTCTGCATGGGAGATACTTCACAGCAGCCCTGGTTCAGCTCTCACAGGAGAAGCATGGGTTTATATGAGAGATGCAAGGCTAGCAAAATGTGGTTTGTCTCAGTGCATCTGTGCGGCCACACAGACCCTCTGCCTACCTCCATGTGCCTTGGCTAAGCCCAAAGCAAGCGCAGAACTGCATCAAAACCAAAAGAAGAACCAAACTGTCAACTGCTGCCAGTGGGCCTGGACTTGCTGCACATTAGTTGTAGACCTTGTTTTGTTTACTGTGGTAGTCAAGCTTAGACAGGACATAAGCATGCCCTAGAAACCTTTCCTAAACAGAAATGTTTCCATTTCCTGGCTCCAAGGATGTACTCTGTCCTGAGTTGTCCTACAGAATTGTGACATGGGAAATTAGGAAGAAACTTCAGCTCACTACATAATGTAGAATATACAGCTATCTTGCTTCTCCTCTTGAGAAATTGGATTTGTTTGCTCGTTCTGCCTTTCTCTTCCCAAAGTTCAATCACCCTCCTCAGTCAAAACTCGCTTAAATACACCTCACTTTTATTCTCAATGCGGACTGCAGGATTGCAAAAGGGATGAAAAGAAGCCTTTGCTGCATCCAAACCTATCTGAAACTTGGCAGTTTCCATCCTCAGATTTTTATCAGGGTCCTTGGGTTTACTTTCTAGGGGATTGTCTCTCATGAAACTCAGTTTGAACTCCAGGCTTCAATAAACCAAAATATCTCCAAGTGTAGCACAGTAAGAAAAAACCTTGAACCTTGGCTTGTTATATATGTGACTATAAATCAGTCAATATTCACTCAAAATTAGCCATAAGTTTATTTGAAAGGTTCACAACTTTAGCTAACCTTTATGACAAACTTGGCAGAATTTTCAGAATGTGTGGGTGCAGATTTTATAATACAAGCTTTCACACCTCAAGTCATCACCTGCACTCTGCACTCTGTATGTGCATTACAAAGCAAGACCTGGTTCTGGGCTCTTTTACTATAAGTCAGATAGTCCAGCCCCTTGCATTTGAGTCACAAAAACCCTCCTGCTTAGAGCATTTATATGCTCTTCTTAAAAGAATGACTTGAATATACAGAGAAATTCAAGCTTATTCAGTGGATTATAATTCTCAGAAATTCAACCTTATTTGGTAGACCATAATTCTCAGGAGTAGAGTCCATATTTGGACTGTTTTTTAAATATAAATATGCCAACTCCAGGAAAAGGAAGTAGAAAATTTTAAAACTATAACCCATATCACAGATTTAATTTGACTGTAAACACTGTCAAATATAAATAAAAGCACGATGATTTCATTTAAATCCTTACTTTAACGTTCATGTTCATTTTTCTAGAGAAAATTGTTTTATTTCCAGAATGAACTTGCTTTGCAGCTGCTTTTATGCCTGCAGCTTTGTGTAATCTGGAGTTCCACTTATTGAAGGCGGATGTTCTCTTGAGATTGGTCTCTCTCAGTTCCATACAACACCCACTTGACATTTGCTGAGGACAAGAAATAAGGCAAAGGATATAATATGGTTAAAAGTCAAAAGCTATAAATACTATCATCCTTTGAAATATTCAGCATCTTAATATAGTTACATACAAAGTTCAAGTAAAAAGCCCTCAAGGTTCATTTCTCATGCTGTGCTTACTTTGTGCTCTGAACTAAAATAATATTCAGTTTGATTTGCTGATCATTTCATATATTTTTGAATAGATATCAACAATGAAAAGTGAAATCAGATTAATGCCTGTGCATTAATGTTAGGATGTTCACAGCACTTGTAGCAGTTTCTCACACTGGCCAAAACACTGCTCTCATAAATCTTTTATTTTTCCTCACAAACTGAGACGGCTGTTAAACATTCGCCAACACTCAGATCTACAGATGTGGCCAAACATCCATCTCTTAATTCCTGTTAAAAATCAAAAGAATTTAGACAACTTTAAATTTTAGGTACCTTAATATCTTTGTGGATGCACACTCTCGTTATTGAATAAAGATAAGGAGAAAAGTAGTGAGGTTGCTAGAGTCAAGCACAGAGAGCGAACCAAGGCTAAGTGCAAGAAAGTCATGAAGCACTGACGCAGGGATTACATTATCACTGTTTGCATAACATGAACATTCCCCTTGCACAAAGGTATATTTTCCATCCACAATATACAAAAAAAGCATGTGAAAGGTGGTCAGCAGTGTCTATTCAACCCTGGTCCCAATTTGATACTAATTTACCCCGCACCCAGAGTGAAAGTGGCTAGACCACAGATGTCTAAAGGCAGAGCTACACAAGGCAAATAGCCAGGGAAATTCTCCTGGGCCCTAAGGGAAAAAAAGATAGCACTCACCTAAATTAGGTGGAGATGTAAGTCATCCAGCAGGTGGGCGTGAGGAAGGAGTGGCTCATGACTAAATCTCTTCCTAAGAACCCAGATGTCTACTGCCAGCACACTGCAAAGGTATTTAAGTGCCTACCACTCCTTCCAAGAAAGTCAGTTTAGGGTCTATAATATATCTAAGGTACCTGCCTGAACCTTTGGTGTCATGGGGGGCTTTCAAAATATGCCAGGAAAAAGAAATATCTTTTGTCTCTATGTATTGTCAAAGTCAATTGATTCTGGTACGATGTGGAAAATGGTGGGCATTATTTGAAGGGTAAATAGAAGCATTATATTCCTTGCGTTGTTAAGTTGTGCAACTTCGCTGGACTTGTGCCAGAGCTGAGCTTCAGTAGTTTATGAAGGAGCTCTGTTAGTTCTTGCAATGATAAATCAAGCTTAATGAAGGAAGCATTCTTGTTTCTGGCAGGTACATTCCAAAACTGGCTGCTATGAAATAAAATGTACTTCTGTTCAGATTCACCCTTGATAGCATCTGAAAAAATACTTTTTTGTCAGCTACTGTACATGTCTTTTCACTGGGTAAGGGTCTCTCAAAGATTCCTGGAATGTCTGGTCATGAAGTGACAGACCAAAGCTATTTGATCCCTCCATTTTCCTGTTTAAGACTGTACGTGCCATTTTTAATGCCAGTGATAAGATCGTACTTTTGGTTAAGCCGTGGCCATTGTACTCGAGAGTTAAGCTTTTAACCACATAGTTTGTCTGGACTGTTTGACAGCCACATTGCTCTTGGAAAGAGATTTCTGTCAGAGATATTTTAGCCATGATTTTTTTTTATTATGAAACCAGGCAAGTGTCTCTCACTGGAAGCTGTGCTAGGAAAAAGGGGAAAAAAAAAAAGAAAAGAAATAACAAAAAACCAGAGAATTAGGATGGAGACCCTGAAAGGAAGTACTCATCCAGTGGATGGCAGAGCAGCATAGACCCACAACACTGGATCTCTAAGCAGCTGTTCTAAGAAAAATATTCCTGGGTTTCCTAATAGTGACTTAGTTCCAGTTCCTGTAAATGTGGAGAGCCCTACTTCAATTAGTCTGTCAGTGTTGTAAATTCAATAGCATGCTCACAGCAGGTCAAATTGACATAATGCTAAAACACGGGTCACTCTACTATGCTAAGACTCCCAGTGCTACTGACACTTGCTGAGATGACCTGGTGCTTGCATACCAGCAAGTGACACATTTTTAGAATAAGTCTCCAATATAAAGGCCTTTTGTAAGGGGAAAAAAAAGCTAATTAGTTACCTCAGCAGAGCAGTAGGAGGAATAGAATTCATTGTTTCTGTGAGACCACAAAAGTGCCTGTAAGGCTTTTTTTTTGTTTGTTTTTAATATATCTATATTGAAGCAATTTTTTTCCTCAGTCTAGGTATGTGCAGTCTAAACCATTTTCTCCATATAGAAATTTTACTTTGCTGAGAGGCAGCATCACCTAGGGAGGGCTAAAGAACTGTAGAAAAGCTAAGTAATTTTCTCTATGTCCAGTTTTTCCACTTAAATGCTTGACGGTGCCCCTTTTTATCAGACTTTGTTTATTTGTTTGCTTTTGATTTCAAAGAGTTTTTAACAGATTTGGACAGAAAAGTGAAAACAGCAAGGGACTGATAATTGCAATCTTTTGCAATCAAATTTATGACATTTATAAATACAGATGCATGGATTAAAATTCCTAGACAATGGAATATTGTTATTGGCCAGCATCCTAGGCTGCATACCTGGTATGCTGAGGTATAATCAAGCATTGGGTAGGGTTTTATGTGTGAAAGCAATGCTTGACTGGATTTAAATGGTTTTGATTGGAGCCGATATGATGCATAGTTGGACATAATGTTCATAATTGCCTATTTTTCTTGGCAAACAACAAGGTGCTTGATGACTGCTTTCTGAAATGTTCACATCTATTTCTTTGTGAAGTGTACCACAATTTAACGGTAATTCTAAATAAGTTTGTGTTGTAGTCCTCTGACTTTGAGGACTTTCATTACAGCAGAATTGCATGTCTCCTATGTCCAAGTTGAATGTTGGTCTGGTTTAAATGGCAATTTCCACAAAGACCTTTGCTCTTTCTATTGTACTCCTCCTCTATTTTCTACACACATCCTAATAATCATCACCAAAATTCAGTGAAAACTGCAAGCAGTCTCACATGTGTTTCTCAGGCAGACTATTTTATCTTTTTTCATTAGTATTTGACACAATCCAGAGGAGGTGTTTAGAGATAGGCATCACAGAGCTATAATGACTCTAGCCAGCTTGACACAAATGTGCACATACAAACACATTTTTGCTCCCCAAGGCACAGGTCTGCCTTAGAAAGGCAAATGTACACTGCCTTACTTGCAAAATGTCTTTCAAGGTTAATGCATGAACATTTTCCAGACAGGAATTAGGAGAAGGACAGCCCTAGTCCTCTTCAAACAAGGTCCCTACCATTGCCATGACCCTGTAGAAGTACTTACAGGCCCTTACAGAAAATCTTGCCTGTTCTGTTTTATTTTAGGTTTCTTTCAGAATGATCTGAGGTCTCTATTGTGTTTATCCACATTTACCTCCTGGGATGTACCTCATGATGCTCTGAGAACATGATTCCTCAGCCACATAAATCTGACACCTCTAAGACAGTGAAATGACTGCAGTTAGGATAGGTGCTCATTTTTCTGCCCAATCCTCTCGGATAGCAGCTCTCAGAACTATTTATTTCATCTCTGTTACGTGCCCTTTATTTCATTTACATTGATGTCTTTAGTCCGTGCCAACCTGCTTTCTTGATCCCCTGCTTCAGCTTCTCCCACAACTAAAAAAACAACTTAGAAATTGTCCCAACCAATTTGGTACAATTCACACTTTTTGCCCTGAGTTTGGACAAATCAAAGGTGTTTCCAGAGAGAGTGCTCCATAGACCTTTGAGTTGGCTTGTGCATATAGTCACCTCAGTCAATCTTTGCTATAAATACAAGAGTCCCATTAGACACAGATGTCAGAAAGGCTTCAACACTGTAAGACACTGCTCGTGTGCAAAGTCACTTGAGGAGAAAAGCTCCATTCCAGATTAAGTGGGATATTGGCACTGAATAATCCGATGTTACACATCTATTATTCCTCTCATTATAAGCAGGCAGAAACTCAGCATCTCTCCCTGTCTTCATAACTTAGAAGTTGCCACTACCAAGGCATAATTTTCTCATGTTTCATAAAAGAGAGGCTATGGGGAGAGCTGACATGTAAGACTGCTCCTTGAGCAGAAGTAAAAACATGTCCAGCTGGAAAATAAAATCTCCTGTTCTTATGAGAGCATAAGGCAATCATCCAGTCCATTGTCTCCTCAATGAGACAATCAGTATGAGCATCAGAAAAAGCAAAACATTCCTCAAAAAAAAGTCATTAAAATCTTAGTGCTCTAATGCTTCCTGAGAATTCTGCCCTAATGCAGAGGAAGAAAGCAGGCTGTGAACTTACAGCATAAAAAGCCTCAATCTAAAACAATGGAGGAGACACTGTTAGGCTCCTGAAAAGATGGCAGTCAAAAGCAGTATTTCCTGGACCATTGCCTGCTCATGCAAAGCAGGCATGGCTGGCTGGCGTGTGTGAGCCATAGACTGAATGTCCCTGTGTTTCCCAACAAACAAACTTGCTTCTACGCAACCCAAAATGAGAAGCTGCGAGAAGGAAATGTCTTTTTCATCTTCTTAATATTCCACTTTTTAGGCCAACTGCAGGGAAAGAGGGAAGTCCCTGTTGTGTTGGGAGGAATTGTTTCTTCAGCTAACAGTGTGCTGGTGCCCCAGACACCATCCAGAATATTTAGATAGAGTTGCTGTATTTGTGATACATTCTCCAGTAGACCTGGGGAGAAGGAAAGAGTTCCTAAAACCATCTAGAAATATAACTTCCAATCATAGAGCCAGAGAAACTTCATGAAACTTACTTATGGCAAAGCTGAAATTCAGGCTATAATATAATATCCAGCAAATTTGCCATTTAAAAGGCATGGACTTCACAGTCTTTCCACATTTGGATTTCGGTGATGTGAGATAGTTCTGTTCCAGTAGACCCTAAAGGCAATAACAGACATTCCACCACCCATTTGGCAGATTTTTAGTGTGTGATAAATTAACACACTGAGAAAATGGAGTGTGCTGGTTCTCTTTGAGTGTTAAAATGCTCAAGATTTGCTAATGGTTGTAGTTAAAAAGAGTAAGAAGCTGTGCAGATACACTTGTTTCAGTTTGGTAAAGACGGTTGCAAATCAGATGGTTCAAAGCTAGCTAAGAGTGTCTACATGACTTTACCACTGATTTAAGTTAATTAGTTTAATGAAAAGATACAGATTTGCATAAAGATGAGCTGTCACCTTTCCTGCTCCCAAACAGCTGTGCTTAGTTCTGTTTTATGGGTAAAGGGCAAAGGAGGAGAAGGGGAGAAGTGTCTTTGTGATAATCTTATTGGAAAGAAAGAAAACAAATGTGTACTCTGCCTACTCCAGCTGCTCTCCACCCCAGGAGTAATAGTTTGAAGTGAGCTTTTATATAAACAATAAACAAGTTATTCCTGGAGCATTTGCTTTGAGCTAAGACTGTGTGTAAGGATTGGCTTTGAAATTGCTGTCAAAGTACCTACCTTTCAAAATTAGACTGTGCATCTCAGGTTCATTAAGATAGCCTTGAGCAAGAGTCTTTTATTCAACCTTTCTTTAAAGGTATGAAGTGTGATAAGTAAAAAATAACTTGAGTGAAGAATGTCTAAAAATGGAGGAATTAACCACAGTGATGTTTATGCAGCCTAGAAATGGATTTCAATACATCTCTTTAGCACCTATCTTCTTGTGGTAATCTCTCCTTCCTGTTTGTATACTCTGTTCCCAAGATTAAAATTAAGTCTTCAGAATGGGAAAAAGATAAAATGGTATCTCTAGTCCTGGTACATGTCTCTTGTGGATCATTTGCCAATTTTTCTCCCCAGAGAAGACAAACCTACCCTCTTGTCTGAAGTTTGAGATACGTGTTTGATAGGATTTTATTTTCTCTTCCATTTTTCAAATCATCTTGAAATCAATCATTTGGACAAGATGTAAATTATTAATCTTGGGTAAGGTTGTCACAAATATTAACACTGGAGAATGTATGTGTGTGGTAGTAGCAAATCACACTGCTCCTGAGAGAAATTGATAGTATTATAAACCAAGGTTTTCCATGGATAGTTATGAACAAGTACTGTCTGTATACAATTTGACAGAAACCTCAGAGGAAAAAATGTAAAGAACATAAGTCTTAAAACAACAAAAGCAGAATAAGTAACTCAGTGAATTTCTTGAAGCATTAGTAACTTGACAGCATCTACTTATTCACAACAACGAAGCCAGGACAAGTTCAACATTTTCTGCTGCTGAACTGAATAAAAACTTGATGCTAAGTCTCAATACTTAAGAACAAATGACAACCCTTTAGAAAGTGCTGTAGTTCTAAAATGTCAAAAAAAAAAGTGATTTTCAAATCACATCGTGTAGTGTTTTCTTTTAAGGGAACATGATCTCTGGTACCTTTAATAAGAAGCTGTGTAACAATTCATCTTTAATTCCCTGTGATTTCACCTTAGAAATGGCTGTTCCACTTCATTCATCTGCCTTTACTTCTAACTACAAACATATTAAGTTATAAAAAGGGGACAAATCAAGTTTACAAATCATTTTTAAACATTTCTGGAAGGTGAGAAAAATAAGTTAAGACATAAACGTTCAGCTTTGAAGTATCTATCTCATCTTTTTTATATTTTAATTTAAAAGTTATGCAACAACACTACTTTTCACAAAATGGCACTCACTTTGTGAATGACCTTAAGGTAAACAACCAAGCTATTAGTATAAGAACAATTGTTCAAAATGACAGAATCAGGCTCCAGCATTTCTCCAGCTGCCTTTAGCTTCTCTTTCCGACAATCAAGTATTTTAGATAACTAGCATTTTGATATTTGTCTTTTGTGTTGTTTACCTTCTTAATTAAAGAGCAAAATATATTGGTGTTCTAGAGCCAAAGAAACACTTCTTAAATGAATCACCCTATTTAATAAAATGTCCCCTTGCAAATACTGTTTTTCTTGATAAGTACATGCACAAATAAAAGGATGGAAAAGGGTAATTGTTTGGTTGAGATGTAAGGGCACACAAAGTGGTTAGCTCTAAATAACCTGGTCATCAGCCCAACTAATCTGCTGCGGTTTGTTTTCACAGCTTTGCTCTGAACATCAGTGCTGATGGGCTGACACTCCCTGCAGAGCCTGAGAGGGAATGGTAAACCAAGATACCAGCTGCACAATGCCTTACCTGCGATGCCAGAGATTTGGAGGAGGGAGAAAAACCATTTGTTAAAACACTCATAAACTTCACTGCATTTCTCTTTCTTTCTTTCTTTCTTTCTTTCTTTCTTTCTTTCTTTCTTTCTTTCTTTCTTTCTTTCTTTCTTTCTTTCTTTCTTTNCCTTCCTTCCTTCCTTCCTTCCTTCCTTCCTTCCTTCCTTCCTTCCTTCCTTCCTTCCTTCCTTCCTTCCTTCCTTCCTTCCTTCCTTCCTTCCTTCCTTCCTTCCTTCCTTCCTTCCTTCCTTTCTTTCTTCCTTTTTTTCTTCATCCAGCAAAGTTGCCAGGTGTATTTCAAAGTCATTTAATGAAGTGGGACACTTTTTTCTTTCTAATTTAAAGTCAAGCCTGATTTATTTTTTTTAATTATTATTTTAATTTCAAATCTGCAATGTTAATGTGACAGATGAAGAGAATCCAATTGCTCTCAGGGGGGCTACAAACCGCAGAAGATCCCTAGAGGGTCTGTGTTACCTATTCCAAAACCTGCTCATGCAACTCTTCCAGTCCAGGACAATCAGTGTGATCACAAATCAGCCTTGACTCCAGCGTGACCAAGCTCATTTTCTGAGCCACACAATGCAAGAATGAACTCCACAGAACCCTACCGCAGAGCTGATCCTGCCTTTGTCCTTGCTTTGCTGCTTGGTGAGATAAAAGCAGCCAAATTGCCTGAGTGAGATTTTGCAATCTATTCAAAGCAAAAGATTATCTGATAAGAGCTTCCTCCCTAATTATGCTTTGAGGCCTGACCCTGTTTGGTGCTGATGGTTTCCTGCTTAAGGTCCATCATCATCCAGTGAAAGCACCACTGCATACTCAAACATTGTGCTACTACTGAGATCAAATGGGACTTTTACTTCTGTGACAGACCTGTTCTCAAGGTGGTTGGTTCAGACGGCTTCTTACTCAGCGTTGTTACCTGTTATCAGTTGTACTGACAGACCTAATTGTGCCCATTCGTTGCCCATAATAGCCTAAAAAAAGCTGCAAAGAGGCAGGCAAAAAAATCCACCTATTGCAGAATCATATTTGACTGTGGCAAACAGCAAGTGCCTAGAGAACACAACTAGAATACAGTTATAGTCCCCTTATGGGCTTTCTCTTCCTCCATGAACTTGCAAATAACAGCCTTCCTGAGCCAGTCCATAGTTTCACATTGAATACTATGGGTATTTTTTTCCACATGTCTAATCACTTTTCTGAACCAGGTAATCTTTCAATCCACAATAATTTAAGGTCCAGAGTTGCACAGTGTGTCTGCCATGGAGACAGTCTCTTTTTTGTTCATTTTCAACTTAACCCCTGCCAGTTTTATTTGTCTTCCCCTAGTTCTTCCCCGAGAAACAACAAATCATTTCTAGTACAAGTTTTCTGGACCATCCATTTTTTCCAGAATCATACATACCCCACTTAAACTATTTCTTTCTCATACTGAAGAATCCTAGTCTATTTAGTTATTGAAGTTATTCCATGCCTTTAATCATTGCTGTCATGATTCCTTATATCATTTTCAACTTTACTGTACTGTTTTTGACTTGGCAGTCAATTGCCCATTCAGTGTATCGAGATACTTCTACGCAGAGAGAAAATTTCTTTTTCCTGTTGTGTTTAATCATTTAGGATGCATAGCCAGCTCCATTTTTCTGTTAGTTGTTCTCTGTCCACATAATTATGGCTGTATTGAAAGATACACAATCTAGGAGAGACTCCTAAGGGTTTTCACTGGATACATCCTCCTAATGAGAAAACAGACATTAATTCTCTACTCTTTGCTGCTCACTTTTTAAAGTGGAACTTAGGTATTCACCTCATGGTTCCAAATGGCACCTGATGTCCATTTAGGTGCCAGTAAGGTGGCCACTGCAACGCTCATCTGTTCAGTATCTAATCCAAATTGCAACTGGAAATTCTAGGAGACATATGACCATCCAAGTAACAGGCCTTGCAATGGACTTTGCTGCCATAGCTTTAAAACTTGAACACAAACAGTAAAAAAACTCATTTTATGATTAAACACAGATCAATATTCTGTAACAGCAGGTTACTCATGACTCTGCCACAGATCTGTGATGTGCAGCAAGTATTTTTGATAACTTTCTTGTCTTCACATCCCAATCATCTCCTCAGTATTGGTCATGTCTTTTAAATGTAAGGTCTTCAGGGAAAAAGACAGGGGGTTTTTTTGTTATGGCTGTTTGTGACAGCCCATACAGTGATTCTTGAGCTGTTGGCAACCCTTGGATGGAGTTTCAAGGTAATATTGCAGTAACAAACATATATAATAATGTGTATGAAAAATGTAGGACTGTGAAAGACTTATCATTGTTCACTGCTCTCTTTCATGATGCTTTCTATCAGCAGGAAGGAACTTGATTGCTCTCACGTATGTAGACCCAGAGAGAGACTAGACCAGGCTTTTCTGCTAGTTCAATTAGAAAGGAGTCCTGTCGTGCCAGTCAGGCAAGCCTACCAATCTAACCATAGACTGAGTGTTCACTTCACTGGGAAATACATGAGGATGGAACATTTAAGTTCCCAGTTTTTTCCCTTGAGGCATTATTTAACACAGAAGGCAAGCCAGAAGGATTAGTCAGGTGAATAGAGACACTGCTAGAGTCACTTAACTGCATGCAGATGCAAAGAAGGTGTATCTCCATCTATAGCTATCGCCTTGTGCCAGCCTCATCACACCAGGACCCTTAGCTCAAGGATCTATATATAAAAAGAAAATCCAGAAAAAATAAAGAGAAAACTTTAATTTAGGTCATCGACAATGTTGATGTATTCATTTATTTATTTAATGGCAGTAGAATGAGACCTGAAAGCAACTACTTGAGACCCAAGCCTCATCTCCTCAACTAGACTTTCCGAAAGGCACTAGGCCACTAGACTTCACGCAGGAGAGTGCCTGGTGTCACCTGACTCCAGGAACGAGGCATCTGATCATTTCACAAGAGTGAGATTCTGCTTCCTTCTCTGGGACTCAGTGGTTGAATTTTGTAAAACAATGAAAGAAAAAGGAAAGTAAAAGCAAACCAGAGGCGTTTGAAGTAACATTTTCAAAGATAGGATTTTCATGTCAAAAAAGCAGGAGGCTTTTTGACAATATGATCGTATCTCATTCTATCAGATACAGAATCAGATTTTTAAATATACTAAAGGTATAGTACATTACTTTTTTAACATTCATGGGTTTGATTAATGAAAAGTTTTAACACTACAAAGCTGAAAAAAATAACGTTTACAAGAATTTGTAATTTGTAGGTCAGTAGAAGATAAACATTTTCATTTTTTTATCGAGAGAATTTCTCTGTGGTCTCCTAAATTTCCTAGTACACTGCTATAGAATATCTGGTTCTCAGATATGTTTTGTGACAGTTTAATAAGAGAGTGGAAGAAGTCATTTCTTGCTACAGTGTTTCAGGAATAAGTTCACTCATGCACTGCCTAGAGCAGGGGCGAGAAAAGGGATAATCTGTGTAAAAGAAGATCAGACACCCAGTGCTCATCCTGAAACTATTCCTTTTTTATTGAAGGCATGTAAGTGCTGCTTTAATGAGGTGTTAGTTGGAACAAAGTGTTACCGAGCAGAGGCTGCAAATAATGTGCCATTAGCTGCATTTCCATGAGGGGAGATGTTTAAAAAATAAATTAAAAAATATTCTAATGCAAGAGAATTCAGCACACGTGATCAAAAGACGCAAGTTTGACACTACATACTGAAAGGGAGACTCTGGCAGTAAGAATATTCAATAAGTCAGGAATTCTAGTGGGTTCTGTCTCCATATTGTATGGAAACAATTATGAAATTCAAATATTTGTAAATGACACCAAACTGCACTCTTCAGTGTAATTTTTAGAGAGAATGAAATATCTTAATATTAAAAGTGCTCCTACCCTGCTGTTCAGAGAAAATGGGATAAGAAGTCCCTACAGTGTCAGCTGATTCCTGCTTTGTTGAACAATATTGAAATCAGCTTGATTTTCCATTGGTGTTTTGTTTTTCTAATTCCACTTAAAAGAGTAAGTGCTGACAATGCAAATGCCAAGCTTATGGATAGAAGGGCTGAATTTACTGACTTGCAAAAACCCTTGGCTTCATACAGAGAACGGTTTGTTTGGGTTTCCTCTATTTTTGGGGTGGGTTTTTTCTGAATTTTGACTGGAAAATAAGATTATGGATTGGAGATATTGGGATCCCATGAGTATAATTCTGGCAGCCAGTAACTGAACTTAAATAAACAGGCATACAGCCTCCAAAGCTCAGCCATGATATGTGTCACTATTCAAACAATTTAGATGCTGTTTGGATCTACTTTGCTGTTTTTATCAGGTTTTATGGAAGAAATTAGGGTACACAGAGCTTCTCCATGTCAAAATCTTCTGATTTAATGCAGCTTTTCAGAAAAACAAGCTTCTCTTTTCAAACAAGTTGTGAGGAGCAAGGAGGGAGACAAATAGAATTGGATCTTAATTGGGTTTTGTTTCACTGAGAAAGGAAGGGTGGCAGAGACAAAAGACTTAGATCTGATGTAGGATTTCTGATCAGAATATTTATTTGGCATTAATCTGCCATCATTTTTGAAAGCAAAATAAAAATTCTCAGCACATAAGAAAAACATTTCAATATTAAGGCAATTTAAAATCTCACTCCACCTAAGGAAATACACACACACAGAGACCATTTTTGAGATTCAGGCCATCTCAAACATAAGCGAGAAATATTATTAGCTATCTGAATCTTTAAGAGGGATATGTTAAGGGAGAAGTTCCCTTTCCAACCCTAAAAGTTAATGTTGTATAAGAACAATTTCCCTCTGCCAAAGGAAAAATCATTGGTTTAATACACGAAAGTTACAACATTAAATTACACTCAGTGAGTGCAGTAGCCTAAGATCAGTCCCTAAGTGTCAACCATTGTGTAGTCTGTCGCTGTAAAGTAATTTTTCAATCTTTCAATTAAGTGCACTGTATAATTTTATGGCTTCAGTCTGAACGCACGGTTCATGCACAACTGTGTTAAACAATGACAGGAGCAGCCTGGAATGAGGAAGAGACTACAGGGAGGATCCAGTCTGACAATGAAGCTGACATAGCAAAGGTAAAAGAGGCTTAACGTCTGACAGACACCCATGATTTTTAATTATCCTTTCCCACTGCTGATTGTTGCAATCCATCTCGCCCCCACACCTCTCCCTATCTCTACCCTCCTCTTTGTCGAATGCCTGCTCCCTCCTCCCCTCTCCACATCCTGAAATGCCCTTGCCTCTCTTTCCCTGCCTTTTCTTTGTCCTGTTTAACTGATCTCCACCTACCCAAACCCCTATCAAACAAAATAAAAATGTTTGGAACTCATTGGGTGTTTCCTGACAGGCTGTTGTTCATTCCTTCCCTGTGACTCAATCCTTCCCATCCCCACTCTCCTCCTGTGTGGTGAGCCCTTCATTTCTGTGTATACACCCTCTCCCTACATGGCTTTTGTATTTTCAGGTGGTAAACTCCTCAAGGCAAAGACCATCTGTTCCTTCACTGTGCAATCAGACTTTTCCATGCATTAGTGTGTATTCAATACCAATTTAAATTGCATGTGCTTTCAAAATTAATGAGAATAGTTAGCCATTCTAGTACACAATGAACTTTATGGTATTTTTAGCAAACCTTCTTAAATGCAGGTACATAGCCATAATGAACAGCAGAGGATCACAATGTTCTCACATCACTCATGTACAGTAATAACTCTGGAAAATAAGCATATCAAAGTCTTAGCTGATATTTCCTAACTTTACTCACTTAAAGGAATTCTGGTATTCTAAACAATCATAAAATTGGAAATATGTCAGAACAAATAATGAAGAAAAAATAGAAGAAAAAATTAAAAAATAAGAAAAAATTTAAATTTAAAAAAAAAACCTGTTCTGTGGGTGGCCATGGGTAAAATTTACAAAAGTAATAGACAGGCTCTTACAGGTCTATCCCACATGTTTTTTTTCATCAGTTCACTCTGCTTCTGATGTATTCAGCATGATGAGAAATGAGAAAGAAAAACAATGAAGCAGAGTGAGAGAATAAGCTCTATAAAATATTTTGGGAACAACCACAGTTATGGAGTGGGTGTATGGGCAGGGTAAAAAATACCGTGGAAGTATTGTTGTACACACTCTGCTACAGCTAACTGAGTATTAGGCACAATGAATACACCATCAAGCATAATGACATCTTCCTCCTAACTGACACAGAAATGCAGACTCTTTTAGAGCACATTATTACATTCTAAATCAGTCTCCTTTATGATAGTCATTACCTAAATATTTCACACAAGAGATTCATTCCATTAAGAAATACCAAAACCTATATAAAATTAATTATATTTCACTTAAGGTTTTTTATTAGTTCTGATTAATTAAAATATTCTTGGGTTGCAATAATTTTGTGCTGTTTAATTATTCAAATACAGGCTTTTGATTATTCCATTTCTTTGTCTATTCCATACATGTGGCTTCCCCTTTAGTATATGTACAGATTGTACAAATGTGAATAAGGAATAAAGTATCTATCTAACTAATAGTGGCACACCATATAATGTAAACTTATATGGAAAGATTTCAGGTGCTGCATATAACATTTTAAAATCCTCCTAGGTTATAGACACTACTCGACATAATGTTCTTACCCTATCAGCGCTTCTCTCTCTTTCCCTCTTTTAAGGCTCTGCAAACTTTCTCACATGCTGAAAGCTAGGTTCACATATAAAGGCAGGCTTTCAGCATCAAGTAGTAAGATTTAATTACTCAAAGAAATGCATATGAGTTAGGTATCTTTGGTCTATTCAAAGCACCTAACTTCACAGACATGTACAGTGTGGCATTTTAGTTTATGAGCACGACCAGGGGGATTCAGCCCCCCTGCCCTCTCATTGTTGAGATTGCTGAGAACCTGCTTCCCTAAGATACCAATTGGAAAAAGGTAGTCACAGGATTTAGTCTAAATATTATGTATATGGGAACCATATCCAAAGGGGAATATAACAAATTAACTTGATTCTCCTTTGACATGTTTATTAGAAGAAGCAGTATGTTCAGTAATTAACAACAAACAGCAGTTATTAGAATCCACATGTTGAGGGGGAAAACAATCCCAAATATCTTTCATTGTTTTAACCAAAACATTTTCACCTTTTTATATCAGTCTCTTCTGTATCTATAAAATTTTTGACTGTTCCATTCTTGAAATATCTACCTAGAAAATAAGTGTTTCTGGGGAATATTGAACAAAGCCCTGACATAATTTTAAAGAAAAATAATCTGGTCTCATATGCTACACTGCACAGAAGTATTGTAAACTATCACATGATCCAACCCAAGGTTTTCTGCCTTGCTTTAGAGGAAACAGCTGATAAGTCTTGAACTTTACCATGTCAGAGAGACCAGATTCCTTAATGTTGTGCAGAGTGGCTGTTCTAAGGAGGCTGAACGAATCGATGATTTCTATGAAAATAATTTCCAGTGAAGAGATTTCCTCACTTGGATTTTCTCACCATAGGAGAGAACTGTAAATTTAAAAGCAAAGATGAAAACCACTAAGGAAAAGAAGCAGAAACATCAGGGAAGAGAAAGAAAGAAAAAAAAAAAGCCTCATAAACACAACACAGAAACAAATGCAGACCACTTCAGGGATATGCAGTTAGCAATAAAAAGCACTGTAATTTTTTCTACACTTATTTGTTTAGGGAAATAGCCATAAGCCACTGTGTTTTTAGGGAAGAACAAGCAGCTGCAACTAATGGTTCCCATGGAAGACTTCTGTAGACTGTAAAAGTCTGTGAATAGCTGAGTTCTTGACCATATGTGCAATTTTGAATTAAACTTCGTAACTACGAGAAAAATGATCCCATAGGAATTACCTATATATATAATGTCAATAAAGACTAAAAGGCCACTTCTACAAGGCAGTCATTTGCATGCAGTTCAGAATGGCTTTTTATAAGAACCCCACAGGACAAACCCACAGTAGAACTCATGCTCCTGACACTGGTGAACTGAGATACTGGGATTTAGCAGTAAAATACTTGCTGTTTAGCAGTGACTAGATGAGCTGAATGTCTGTTTTAAATGAGGTATAGATCTTATCAGTCACCTGTGTTGCTACTACTGATGGATTTGGGAAAATGATTTGGAATTAATTAAAAAAAAAATCATGTTTCAAATAACTGTGACAAAGAAATCAATTAAACTTTGCACAACTTTTATTATAATTTATCCAGTACTAAATACAAAATGTGGTCTGTGACACAGAAAGTCCTTAGTCACAGAGCACTGGAAACCTAGGAGATACATAAAGCACCACTCTATGAACAGTAGGTAAAGATAAGTCTCTGGCTTGAACTAGCACAGTTTTTCCTATAAAGCACATCTTTTAACAATGATAAGAGGGAAGTAACACCAGTCAGTGAAGCCTTGTATCCACTAAAACTGATTTCTTACTTACTGCATCCAACTGTGCATGCCAGACTCTAAATGTATTTCATTTGGCAAAGCACTGGAGCTGTTATATTCTCTCTGAGCCAAATTCTGCCCTTGGCTTCAGGCACACAACTCCCATTGACTCCACTGGAAGTTGTACAGAAGGAGATAGATTGTGTAAATTAGGCATGCTCTTGAGATGGTAGAGGGAGATTCACAGCTGAATCCCAGGGTAGGAGTTCACCAAGGGGCAGCAAAGTCAATCTCACCAGTCAGTCCTTTCCAACTCATCAGAGCAATGGCTTGAAAGATCTATAAAATAAATAGCTCATACACACTGCTTGAAAAATAAAAGAACTTTCTCAGCCTTTGTAGTAGGCCTTCCCTTCACTCATTACCTCAGAAGTAGTCCATCCTTGAAGAACTTTGTTTCTGTACTGTAACTGGTGAGAGGTACCACTATTTTCTCAAAATTGTCCCACCTAGATCTGTCCAAGATCCCTCTTACCTATATTGCCATAGCTCACATCATCCTGCCACCAGCTGCATCCCTGCTTCGTTCCCTGTCCTCGTGCTGGTTACTCCCATTGACTTTGCTTGTTTGATGACTCTTGATTTCTTTCTCTTCCAGAATAAGTGGATTTAATTTTTTATTTTCTCACAAGTTTAGAGTAACACATTCTGTGTCATGCAAAGTTTAACAGATGGGTGCTTTAACTTGGACCTCTCAGTTTAACCTCAGTGACAGAGAAAAGGCCTCTAAGCATAATGGAAAGAAGCCCAGCTCACTGCAGTCCTCCCACACTCATTTCTTTAAGTAAAAAATATGCATCTGTTCTGAAAATCCCCAAAAGTCATGGAGAGTGTAGTAGGCTTGTAAAGAAACAACTACCAGAACCAAATCAGTAGCACCAATTCCAGTTTACATTTTTATGTGCTTTCAGTGCAGAGATAAAAAAATTCTCCTTCAGGTCACACTCACAAACCCATTGAAGGTCAGATTCTGCTTTGATATTCACATCCCGGGTTCTGCTTGTGTTGTAGATGAAATTCATTTGTTGAACAAGCAGATGAGAAGGCTGCAGCCTAAAATTTATGTATGTATTTAGCATGTTCTCCTAAGGAAAAATATTTTTCTTTATTATTTTTTATTTACAGGTATTGTCACACCAGAAGGACAAGATGCACTGTGCAGGTATTTGCAGTAAAAGAATTACTTTGTTAAACTAGTCCAATGTAAATGTGTTACAGACTTAGACCAGAATGGCTTGTGAAAAAGATAAAGCATAATAAAACAGAGATAGGAGTGTGCTGGAAGAAGTGGGTGACTAAATGACTGAAGTATGTTGGGTTTCTAAGATAACAGACAGAACTGTATTTTTCTGGTGGTTTCTACCAGTGAGCAGCAGTTTCTTTGAGCATTCCTACCTCCAACTATCAGACCCTGTTCCATTTTCTAGCAGGCAAAGGTAGTGAGAGAAGGGAAGATCAATTTTCATCTCTCTCACAATGACTGTTTTGGTCTCTAGAAAAACTCCAGTCCACCTCTTGCTGATGACTGGAGGCACTGTACCTGTACTCTTGGTGACTTCACGAGATTAGTGCCTGGTTTGTTATGTAAAGGATTTTAAATATAAAATCCTAGAAAATATAAAACTTTCTGTAAGCAAAGAGAGAGGTCAGCCTTCTCCTGTTTCTTTGTTTGACAAAAGCAGCCTTCAGTGAAATATCCCAGGATACAGTTGTTTTCCTCATCCAAGAAAAGTCTAAGAAAAGCTCAAACCATATGAAGGTTCTGTAAAGTCACAATCTGTCTTGCTGGTGAACCATGGACACACCATTCGTTTCTCCATTTCTGCTTGGGTTGCTGCTAACAAGATGTTTCAAAATATTCGATCACTAATTACAACGTTCCTATGACTAGACTGCTGGTTTCGTACATACACATGAAATCTACTACTGGAAGAATTTTCTAAGAGATTCCAGAGACTTTTTTTCCCCCAATGGATTTGTTAAAAAAATTGCTGAAAGGCAGATCTTTTTGACACTGATATTGTTCAAAGGAAGACACAGTCACTGTTTGAAAATACTCTACCTAGAAACTAGATACGTGAAAAACAAATTTTCTTATAAATATCAGTTTTAAAACCTTCTTATCAAATCTGGAGGTTCAAACGAATGAAGAGATGCCTGCCAGCCCTGTTTGATGAAGCATTTTCTTGAACTATCAGCTATCAAGGATCACCTCAGTACTCCAAACCCAGCCACTGGCTTGTCACCTTTCAAAATCTTTCAATCCATCTCTCAAGAAAACAAACAAGCCAAATCCTTCCTTGATCCTTGCAAATAACCAAGGTAGTTTGGTGGAAGGTTTTTACAGTTTTTAACTCATCTAGCAACTCCTAGACACTGTAAGAAGCCAGTAAGACCCTTAAACACATAGGACTCAGCAGAAAGAGGGAGAAACTCTTTTAATTCAAGCCATTATAAACCCCTGTTTTTCTTAATTTACATTTTATACAGAGAAAAAAATCTGACCTGATAAATCACTTTCCCTTCCAATTCTCTTTCCCCTTTCTACTTCTCTTTGAGTATAAGTAATTTTTAAGTTAGGCAAAAAACCTAAAAATATGTTCAAAAATAAATATTTTTGTTTCACTTTTTTGATTAATTTTTACATAATTTAGAGACAATAATTTAGAGATAATAAATGACTGAATAACAAATTCCTTACTAGTTTTATCTATTTCTACTAATTATTATAAAGTATACAAACTACCTACTAAGTAAATGTAATGAAATTTTGTATGAAATAAGAGGGCAGAATTAATATTTTATAAATGTAATGGGTAAGGAACTACCTTTCTTTATCAGGAGTCTTTTAAGAAAAGTGCAAGAGGTATTTTATGTCAGGAAACTTCCCACATAAAAAAGTGTCTGCAGATTAGTTATACCAAACCTTAAATATATGACTAGTTAAATGCAACAATTAATCCCAGCAGCTGCTTTTCATAAATAAATCTTCTTTTATCAATTTTACAAGCAAGGGAAAACCCAGGCTTGGTGCAACTGATTCAAAACAATAAAACACAAACTACATCTGGTAAAAAAGAACATTTTCTGTTAAAGATTTTCAGCCATAGTATTAAATAATGAGTTAATAGATATTTTCCCTCTATGAATATTACTGTTCTTGTAAGGGCTGTTTGGGGTACTTTAGAGTTTTGCATCAAAACACTCACCTTCCCTTGCTAATGTGGTCAGATTAAGCATTAGCAATTTTAGTGACCTTTTATGTTCATAAGTGCTAGGACCCTGTTGAAGTTCACATGAATCATTGTGGCTTAATTCCTCACTGGTAATGACTGCTGTAGGAGTCATGCTCTGGTGGGTTAGAGCCAAAGAGATCCAGGGAGGAAATGTTAGTGGCACCCAGGTTAAGAAGGGGAGTTTATGCTGAAGTTTCTGAGGGAATGTTGGTTGTTTGGGGTTTCTTTTCTGTTTTGTTTTTTTTTTAATAGCAGTAAAGGGCAGCACTTAGAGGGCTAATTTGGATACCACTGTGAACACCAACCTGTTCATAGAAATTTACTTCTCTAAGATCTTTTCCGTCTCACTGTTACTGATTTTTTTCTGCTTCCATTGTGCATACCATATGATTTGTAACGTGCAGTCTCAGTCGAAGCCAGACCCTGAGCGCTGCAATTGAGTTGAAATAACTGGATTTTGTAGTCACTTAGTAATAATTTTGGATCCTTCCCTGGCTTAGAGAACTTAGTTTCTCTAAAAGAAAGAGATTTCTTAGAGTTCCTCTCACAGAAGAAGCATTTAACATTTATTGCAGATCTTAACAGAAACTCTATGAGGTTCTTTCCCTCAAATATGAAAGAAACATAAAGGCTAAGTTTGATTTTTCTTTACCACTTTATGCAATTTTCAGAAAAGATAGACTTGTGATTAATTTTGCAGTAAAGTAAGAATAACATTGTGTTGGAAATGCATTGATCTATTTAATGGAGGATTGTAAAGTCAGCATCATTGGAGAAACAAGGATTATTGAATTTTTTAAGTAACATTTGAAGGATGTATTTTTTGCCTTAGAATTAAAGTGTATCCTGTACAAAAAAAGGGACCTAGCAAAAAAGATTGTAAAAATACTTGAGTACTTAGACACAGCCATCTGCATATAGAGAAATGACCGTGTATTACAGTCTAATATAAGATATATCTCACCCTAATAAAGAAAATAAAACACTTGCATAAAAATTAACAACAGCGGCACATTCAGTGTACACTTGTTCTTCTGTGACTCATAAGGGAAATAGACACATATGCCTACCACATTTACAGCATATACTGGAAATCAGACAAAAGTATGATAAGGATGGAAACAACCTTGCAACAAGCCATCTTGCTCCTTTTAGTAGTAGGAAGCCTAGGCCTTCCAAGACCTGAACAATTAATAGGTCCTGTTCATTTTTGATCAGTTAATAATTAATAGACATCACCTGGCTTCTGCTATAAAAGGCAAGGTAAGACCAAAGAAAGTGTTCTGGAGAAGCTGTGGAAAATAGGAAAGAATTAAAAACAAACTAACTAACAAAAAAACCCACACAAAAATACAACTACCAAAAAAATTATTAAAGCTGTAAGGGATTAAACCTAGAGGAGAGTGTTCCTGCAAAAGAAATGCAGTAGTAGAAAAGATTTCTTGTAAGGAGGAGATGTGTATTTTAGGACATATATTTTGAATACTCCCCCATAGAATTATATTAGCTATAGTAGCCTCCTCAGGAGTCTCATTCCCTAAACATATCATCCTTTAAGTTGTACCTAGTTTGCAATGTGCTAGAAATTCTTTCATAAAGCAGAAACTTTTTATCCACTTTTAGCGCAAGTGCTGCTATTTGCAGAAAAAAAAAAATAAGGCAGTTCCAAGCAGTTTTGGAGACGCAGCACAGTTTAGGTATTACAGCACCTCCATCAAATTCTAAAAGGCCAAGTATCTGCACCAGCTGGGGTGCAATGCCAACAAATTCCTTCACCAGCTGACATGCCCGACATGTTGTCTGAGCATTGGCACCTTCCTCTCTTATGAGTCACTATGCCAAGTCACAACCAACTCAGTGCTTTCTAGGATTTGGAGTTGCTATTACTTTTTTGGCTAGAGCAACAGGACCTGGATTTGCTCCATGAAGTGCCCTAGAAGGAAAAACGCAGACACGAGTATCAGCTGTTCACCACAGATATGGCCAAGTAACCCAGACTGTTTGAGGGAACACTATCCTGTCATCAGTCTAATTTTCCATTTTACTTGAGGCTCTCTTTCCTCCTCTGAGAGCTTTTCACTGCTTCTAGCATCATCCTCTTCATTCTGAATTCATTGTTCCTGCAGAAGGCAAGTACTTTACAGCTGAAGTGCAAGGTACAGGTTCACTGGGGATGTTACTCATGTAGTCCTCATTGGCCTGGGGCCGCCTGGCCCTACAACAACAATCTGCCCCTCTATAATCTGTCTTCCCTAGATGACTCATATCATTATCACCAAAGGGTTTCTGGTTAGCTTGTATCAACATTTACACTACTCTCAGCAAATATCACATTAACTTTTCTTTCTGTTCCAGGAAAAATTAGGCCTCTATGGCCTTTAGGGTCTGTATAGCTGAAATTTTGGCAACATTGTCCAGGTGGGCCCTTCTATCTCCTGTCCTCATTGACAGTATTTGAAAATATTAACAGTATTTGAAAATATTATCTGATCATGTTTCATCATAATAATTGTGATCATTAATTTCTGTAATATTTAAGATAAAAGAAGAATCTAGACAGAGAGTGTCTGATACAATTTATGGTATGGGTCTGTACTCATCTTACTTTGCTATGTAAGTCCTTTCCCACTTTCCTCATCCAAATAATGCAATTGTATGGCAGCAGGTAAGACATTTCCACCACCTACATTTTGTGATAAATTTTAAGTTCAGATGTAGTCTCAGAGAAGACAGGTGGAAAAGAAAGGTAAGAAAACAGTCTTTAAAATATTTGTTGGGAGAACAATTAATCATCTTTTACAGGTGCTCAAAGAAGAGAAGCAGCCTCACAGATCATCATTCTTTATTAAATCTCTGCAGTGAGCTCAGCTGGAACCTGTAGAAGGAAAACTAACATTTCTTTTACCTGCAGGCAAAGGCACTGTGAGCCTTCACTCAGGAGCCTAGGTGGTACATAGAAACCAGTAGAGAGAACTATGTGATGCAAACTCTCATGGCAAAGGGGGTTAGCTTTTCACTGTGCACTTCCAGAGGCTCTAGGTGAGACCAAGGATTGAATTCTTCCTTAGATTCTTCCAGCAGTTCAGCTTCTACTTAAATCTCCCATCAAGCTGACCAGTCACAGCAAGATCAGAAAATCAGACCTAATATGACACAAGCCACACCAGTCCAGTGATTCCAATACCATAAAGGAAGGAGGCCACATGGGCATAAGAAAACTGTTTACCAGAATTACCTGTTATGACTAGATCCTGGAAAAATTACTTTAGTAGGGCATAACAACATTGACCCAAATGATTAAGCCATTTCATATGCTGTATTCCAGGCCAAACTATACTTTGTTGTTGGGGTTTTTTTATGAAAACCAGCCTTTTCAACTGAGCTTTGTGAGAGTCCATTTATATTGTAAATGTTTGGTCCCCAACACAGTCAAGTACTGGAAGAAAAAATCCAAACACTTTTGAATGAATGCATAGAAAGGTGAACCCTCCATTTCAACATCATCCTGCCAACAAATATGGAGTATCATATTTTGTTACATTAATCCCAGACCCACAAAAACAACACCTAAATGTTTCCATATGGTTTCCAAATAAATCTCCCATACCCCATATTCTGTAAATTGTTCCCTCAAGAGGTATAACCTATGGAAGGTCAGTCATCTATTCCAGCTCTCATGGGAGCACCAGACCTGATTTTCCACAAGCATTGTGCTCAGGCAACTCCACTGAAGTTAGCATATCCCAGAAAATAACAGTCATGGAGCTGGCATGAGCACAAAGAACTAAAGCTACCATCTTTCACCCCCAGGCTGAAGCTGTATCCAGGTTTTTCTCCCCCTGACATGTTAAAATTACAGGCATCAGATGAGCATGCTCTGGCAATAGCCAGCCAATTTACAGATGTTCACTCATGCACCCCAACGTGGGCTCCCAGGGCTGCAACTCTGACAAGATCCCTATTAACCCCTATCTGCACTGGGCTAGTGGCAAACCCCTACCCCAGCTGCAATTTCAGTCTTGCCTTATATATTCAATGGGACCATTTGTAATGTTTATTTATAACTGATGAATATTTTACCACAGTTTGTTAATGCATTAGCACGGAAGTAATGTGTGTGAAAAAGAAATTTTTAACAAGCCTTTGGCTTGTGCAGCATAAAACATTGTCTCATACCCAGTCTCCCCACAGACATTAGTTTCTATTTTAAATAGTCTAACTACAACTCCCTGTGTATAACATAAAAGGCACAGCCCTTACAAATGCAGTGAGTACTCAGCCCACAGGATGGCTGGAGTAGCTGAGGAAAGCGGCAGTTCTTTACGGCCACACTCTCTGTTATAACTCATTATAGTAATGAGTCGCTTTAAACATATATTCCTATAATTCAGGGAAAAGTTTTCCAGAAGAACTAAAGTTTGCTTTATGAATCTAATGTATATGAGATAAGGTTCAGAAACTTTTCTTGCAATCTCATTTTTCTCAAAAAAAACATGAGCACCTGTATAGGTCTGCACATAGATTAATGTTTTCCTGACTTTCAGCATTTTTTTATTACAGAAACACAAGAAATACTTCAGGAAGAGGAAACTAATTTGGCTTGATTTCAAACTGGAAGGGTTTTTTCCTCTCAGAAGAACAAGTTTTAAAATAAGTGCTGGGGAAATGGTTCTTTGCAAACCTGAGCATGAATACGAACTGTGGCTTTGTATTTCCTGATCAGGATGGAAAAAGAAACATGGACGGTTCAGACCTAAACCCTAAAATTAACTCAGAGAGTACCATTCAAAAACAGTTCCTTGAATCAGCAGGGGGGGAGGGCAATGAAAGGCTTGATGAGAGCTAGGTGAATGAAGAGGAAGTAAAGGAGGGATGCGGGAAATGACAGAGGGACCTGCACCTCATACAATCTCTTTTAATTCTCCTTCATATGCATCCATCATAGTTACTAACACGACCAATTTGCAAGGAAGGATTTAGCTACCCCAAACGTGGCCATGCCTTTTGCACAACACTTTAGGCTCCTGGGTTCATGCACTGGAGTGAGCACCATAACCACGCTCAGGCTTTTAAGTGGATTGTATTTGGAAAGGCAACAGACCTTAGTCAGCTCTTTCATAGAGTCAGCTCTATGAAAGACACCTATCTCCACAGGACACTACTAGTGATATTATTACACTTAGCACAGGAGAGTGTCTACAATTGCAAATTATTTATCAATATTTTTGTTACTTAAGATGTCTTGGAATAGGCCTGCTGTGAATAAATTATAAGGTCAAAGGGCAAGTTGTTTATATCAGTGACTAGACCAGATTATTACACTAAGAAATGGTCAGCACATCCTGTTATTGCTACTACCAGAAAAACATTGCACAAAAAGAACTAGACAGACCAGTTGCTTGAGTTCTCAAAAGGTTTTATTTTTAGCCTAATGACAAAAATGTCTGTGTTTGCACAGGAAACAAGAATGATTGATACAAGGGAGTGGAAATAAAATTCTTCATCTAATTTTCAGTGCTACATTAAAGACTAGACTCCTGTTGTGTCAGGGAAGAACTCAGTGACCCTTAGAATGACGATTTTTCCACCAGTCCCCCTGAATCCCCCACTTTTCTGCTCTTGAAAGCTCCTACATACACATCAATTCCTTGTGCAAGTTAGAGCATTTTCAGAACTACTCTTAGTGGCGCCAGTGAATAATGATTCTACAGAGAACAGCTGGCATAGCCGGAATAGCTTGTCCTTCCCCCAGGGCATTTCAAGTTGGCCCTGTGGGAATGGAGGCAGAAAGCAGCTTAGATGTCACGCTGTTCCCCAGTGGAGTCTTTTGCTGTTGCTGTAAATTGCTTTAAGCTCTTGTTGTTACAGTTGCGCAAAAGGCACTTATTTGGGGTTAAGGACATGGATCAAAATGTAATCAACCTGGACCAAGTCATCAATACCAACTTTCCAAGGACCTCAGTAAGGCTTCCACACATATTAAGGTCACCTTCCAGCTACTAATGACAGCTCTAACTTCTAGATTAATTTTGCCCAAGTTAAACTAACATTTGAAAATGTGATGTATTGGAAATTTGGGTAAAGTCCTGCCTACATTTATATCAACAGTAGTTTTGCTATTAATATAGTACCAGCAAACCTAGTGTTTCATTGACTGCAATAGGAATAAATTATCTCATTTCTTTATTAGAAATTAGCCTTATGCTTCTGTTCTGAATTTTCAGAGAAGGATTGTTGGTAATTAAGTTACTTATTTGCGTTTTGGAAATGCCCTAAGGTTTCAGCCAGGAGCAGTGGCCAGTTCTGCTGTAAGTGAACTGAAATGAAGTGAAAAGGGCTGTTTGAAAAGAAATACTAGGATTTGCTTTTATATGCCTGTTGTGGTTTAACCCAGGAAGCAGCTAAACACTACAGAGCTGTTCATTCACTAACTTGGGATGGGGAACAAAATCAGAAAAAAAGTAAAACTCATGGGTTGAGATAAAGACAGCTTAATGGGACCGAAGAGGAAGGCAAATAATAATAATGATTAAAGAAGTAAAACAAGTGATGCACAGTCCAATTGCTTACCATGCCCTGACCAATGCTCAGCCAGTACCCAAGCACTGGGCCACCACCTCTGAGCCAGTCCCACCTAGTTTTGTCGTTCATCATGATGCCATTAGATATGGGATATCCCTGTGACCTGTTGGGGCCAGCTGTCCCTGTTGTGTCCCTTTCCAGCTCCTTGTGCGCCTCCAACATATTTACCAGTGATGGAGTGAGAGGCAGAAAAGGCCTTGACTCTATGCAAGCACTGCTCAGCCGCAGCTAAAGCATCCCAGTGTTATCAACATTGTACTCCTCCTAAATCAAAAACACAGGGCTGTAGCAGCTGTTAAGGGGAAAATCATCTCACTCCCATCCAAAACCAGGACAACTGTCAATCTCTATAAGATCATAAAAGAAAGAGCTGGGTGCTAATAATCTTCGGTGTATTTCCAGTGAAGGAGCTGGAACATCAAGACTTGTATAAACAGAACTAGTGGTTGGGAATTTCTGAACTCCTTAAGATGATGGTTGCTTGATTCAAAGCTGACCTGGAGATTTCAATTAAGCTAGTATTTGGGGAATTCTTGTTGTTATCTTGACCAATTTTTTTTAAAAGAAAAATAGTACAAGTTCATTACAGCTATGGTTCTGTTTCTTGTGTATCTTCATTCCCCTTAGAAGCAGAATACAACTCTCCCTCATCCAAAAACCTCCATTTGCTTTACAAGCACCACTTTATTAGGGGAGCGCTGATGCTGAGGGAGGAAATATTTCTCTCAACCCGAAATATTGGAACTTTGAGTGTGCAAAGGGGACAGACACAGCTCTGTGCTGTAGCTGGCAGAAGATACAAAAGAGCTGGAAGTTGGGGAAAGGCATCTCAGAATCCTTCTCCTTAGCTGGTAAAGGACTTCTACAGTGACAACACAGCCTTCTCCATTCAGTAAATGAAATAGCTTACACAGAAGCTTACATAAACATTTACAGAAAAGAGGGGAACGGTCATAACATGACAACCCATTCTGCTTTTTCACCCCGCAGTTCTGGGGCTTTACAGAAGGCAGGTATAAATGACATGTGCAAATGTCTTCCAATATGCTGGGACAGACTTTCAGAAGAAGATATGCTAACTTTTCCAAAACCTACAGAAGACCTTGGAGCGGAAGTAGACAGAAGTATAAACAATCCGTTCTTAAATACAGTGTTTGGGCTGGCTAAAGTCCTCAAGCAACCTCATCCAACCAATGGTGAGAAGGAGAGATTTTTAGCCTTTCTTCAAAGTTCAGGAAGTGAGATGGAGAACAAGCTTTTTCTTTTTGTGTGATGACTTTAAAGGGCTGAAGAGGAATTGGCCAACACTTCCATCCTGATCCCACTTCAACTCAAAGGGATGGGACCATCCAACAACAAGAATTTTTTGTGTGCTTTGGAGAAAGCAAATTGAATGAATGAAGCTGGAAGAGCTCAGGAGCTCTGTGCACTATTTTCTTTAACAACTGAATGACCCTTTGTGGTTAGCTTATAAATCTTAAACCCCACACTTCTTTTAAAAAGATTGAAAAATACGAGGAGACTATGAAAAGCTAGATAACTATGTACTTCATACATTACATTATTTATCATTAAATTTTATTATCTAAAGCCATTTGAAAGGCTTTTTGTGGAGCTAAAGTCAAGACTGACCTGGAAATTATGCAGGTATGTTATGTCAGCAGAGAACCTGAAACTAGGTAAACAAAGAAGGAATTCTGAAATACATGAAAACAGTGCAAGTAATTTAAAACCAATATGCTTATAGGCTCTGTCTAGTTTTAAAAAAGAAAAAAAGAAGATAAGAGAACACAAGGAAGAGGAAATAAGATCAGATTTTTTGATTCTTAATAGCAATACTTCTCCATTTGTCCTAAGATGGGTCTTCAAGCTTAACTCCTAAGTTATGTCGTGTGGCTGCAAGCAATCAAGGATGCTTCAGGACAGCTGAGTCATCATTTCATGGGCTGGAGGAAAGAACAAGTCAGAATGGCCTCCTGGGGACAATATCACAGATCCCAGCAACAGAACACACTGAAATGGATATATGGAACCTCCTTTTTTTTTTTTCCCCCTCTCTTAAACAACTTCAGAGATACATTTTCTCTTCCTCTGAGCTATGTGGTGTCTACCTTACAGCTAGTCCTCAGTCATCTGAAAATTTTGACAGGTAGCTTCTAAAGTCAGGAAAATTTTCTAGCACAGTCATTGAAATTTTCACTGTGTTAAGATTTGTCATTAAAGTAAGATATACATCAAGTTTCTCTGATTTAAACCCGGAACAAATACGAGTCAAAGATAGAAGTCAATGCCAAAAAATCAAAAGTTCAAATTTCAGAGACAGAGTATAATCCTATCTTGAATGAGACCTATGTGTTGTATTTCTATAGCTAACATGGAGGTCTTGTTTTACCAGTGCTTTAATACAGTGTCTATATACATTCTCATGCCAACATCCTCTCCTGGAATGCAACTGGTTTATATTTGCTTTTCTCCTAGGCCCAGGCAACAGTGTGGAAATGTCATAGTTTCAGCTGCAGCAACAATGTATGAAGAGGAAACACTATAAAGAGGAACAAAGAGGTGGGTGATGAAAGATGAGGTGGTCGGGCAGAGCTGCAAAGAGCCCTGAAAATGCATCTGCAGAGTAGATGTAAGAAGCCACATGATAAGATAAAGGGAACAGTGTGGGGTAAAGAAGTAACAGTTATTAAAGAAACAGAGATAAAAAGAGGATAATTTAGAAAATTAATTAAATATCCTAGGGGTTAGACTGGAGGAGGGGGAAAAAAAGAACCCCCTAGAGTAAAAATTTAAAAAAAAAAAAAAAAGAGAGAAAAAGAAAGGAAAATAAGAGGGGGTGGAGGAAAATAGCAGCTGGGGAAAGGGTTGAGAGCACTGATGATTATTAGGTAGGCTTTTTTAATTTTGTGCCAGGCTCTGTAAATCTTCCCTTTTACCCTGAACCCAGAGGTGTGGAAACTTGAGTATAAATTCAGAAGTTTGGATTCTTTTCCAGATCTTACCTAAATCATATAAACCTCCTTGAATGTAGTATAACTTAGCCAGAAATAACTTAAGAACTCTTTTTTTTTCTGATGCTACTTAGCACAGCTGGATGGATTATTCATCCTCAGTAATACTGATGGCAAATACAACCTTTTTCTGTTTGAGAATCATTTGTGAATAGGTTTCACAAATCTCCAAAATGTGAAATGCCTCTTGATCCCCGTTGATTCCTCTGAGCCTTTGAGCCTTTTTTTTTAATGTATCTCCTGTCTGAAATTAGCATTTGCACAAGTTAGGTGAGTAGACTCTAACCTTTGTCAGCATCATTAAAGGTGGTCTTCATTTGGCTACAATCAGAACATGAAGAAATTTGTAGGTGAACAGTCTCAGTCCTTCAGATTTTCTTTCACAGGCTGTGCTGTAAATGTCACTTGGAAGTAACTGATACCTGCCTGAGTCTGCAGAAAGCCTGAGGCTGTAGAGGTGTGATGGCACTCTGCTTCAAGAGCAGTTAACTTATTTGGTTTTAAGCATCAACATTAAGGTTTTTTTCTGCACTGTTCAAAGCATGTTTTGGAAGGAGGGGAAGCATCTGAACACACAGATCCATACAGATTTCTCTGAGGCTCTGTTCTCTTCGGTATGCTTTTAATAACACCATGGGAGGGGTGAAGAGTGCAATCGTTCCTATTTTCCTAAAGAGAGGGTTCAACTTTCAAAGGTTTGGAAAATGCCAAATGGGGGCTCAGATACTGCACGGTTTAAGTATTCACTGCCTCCTAGTTGGAGCATGTTATTGGTTAGCTAAGTCACGGGATATTCTTCCAGCTCACTAATTGGGTTAGTGTATCCTTTTAAACAGAGGAATAATGAACGCTCTTGTTTGTAAAGGAGTAGCCTCGTTCGCATGCAAATATGGGTATTCACACAAATCAGCCATTCCTCAAACCTCCTCAGGAACAAAAAACTTTCTGTCTGAAACCGCAGGAGCAGCAGATAACAAGGGGCCTTGATATGGAGAGATCAAACAGCCATTTCAAATTCCTGTGAATGTTCATGAATACTGTTGTTCAATATTCATCCAGTTCTGTCTTTTTCTGCATTATGGAAAAGAAAACAAAAAGCTAAAATAGGATGTAAAGGAATGAAGAATATGAAATGGTTGTGCTTTCAGAATCAATTCACATATTTTGATGTAGCTGCATTCAGGTTGTTCCTTATTTTTGAAAGACAAATTATTATTTAAAAAATAACATAAAAACAGTTTTTGGGATTCGTTGTTTGTTCAAAATGGACATAGCTCAAGCCCAAAGAACAGAACCAATAAACATGAGGTAATCCATAATTTCAGATGCCTGAAATACCAAGATATACAGTATCTAAGCAGATGAGAAATAAAACGTGCCATCTGAAGTTTTACCAGAAATTCTTCGCCAGTTCTCCAAGACTCCTCAAAGGATGAGTTATGTCCTCATCTGGCTATAAAAATAGCTATTTAGCCATAAAGTATTATACAAAAGTAAGTGAAAAGAAAAGAGCCTTGCAAAGAGTGACAGCTCCAAGGGTAACTTGGCACCCTTTCCTCACTCTGTTTTTATAGCTGTAGGAATTCCTTATTACTTTTTCTCAAGCTGTCATCAGAGTAACAGAACCCGCTGTTATTTGGGTTTCTGTTCTCTTCAGATGGAAAGAAAGGGATGTAATAAAGGCAGGTCATGAGCAATAGGTTGTAATCTATCCACAAAATGGCCCCACCTTGCTATTTGTTCCCTTGTATTGTGTTCGAACAGACTCCCAGTAAATATGTCTGCTTCACATTGATCATCAGTGATGGTAGCATCCCTAATAGTGGCTCCATCTTGACAGAAAAATGGTAAATGCCATTGTGCTCCAATGTTTTTGTCTCTTTCTACAGCCACTGCAAAACAAAGCTGTTAATTTATCTGATGAAAGACATGATGGTGAATGTTATGTAAAACCCAGATGTTTCCCCACTGATTTCTTAAATAGGAGCACATAATTGTGATGATTGGAAGGCCATTAATCCAAACTACTTGGAAGCAAAAGAGAAAGAAGACCTCAGCTTACACTTTCACTGTGACGAGCTTCTGTGCTGAAGATGTCTGTCGTTCTGCTCACTGTTTTACAAACCTAACCAGTCAAATAATTCCCCCAGTTCTTCTCCGTCTGTTTTCTCACAACAGTGTTAACGTTCACTTAAATAAGCATAGCAGCATTAACCTTTTGAACTCTTTGTCTCTCAACTCTGCTCAGATCAGATTTGTGGTCTAGAAAGTTGACTCTTCCCTCAAGTTTGACAGATTTTCTTATTATCCCCTGCTGACCTGTAGAGAATTGCACCGGCTCAATTCCTGAGGCACCTACAAGTTTCAGATGGACTCAGCCTCTCTGTCTGATTGCCTGTCACCAGAAGAGTCAGTGGTATGCTTCTTATTTCAGTTTATTCCTTTCCTTTCAACAAATATAATGAATTCTTTTGCACCCTTGTACTCTTCTTTTTAGCAGGCCTTGCATATCACATTTTCATCCTCAACGCAAAGACTGCTTCAGAAAATCTGTCAAGAAAAAAATTTGACAATACGCATAACGGGAAGTGCATTAATATGTGCTTTATACAGATCTGATTTTACTGACTCTGACTACAGTAAATTGTATATAAATCACATAATCACAAATTGCCTCTTTGATTCAATCTGCTTATTTGAATAAGTACTACTAGTACTGATAACTAAGGTTGATATGCTAGGTTTAGATAGAGCAAAATGTTGATGAAGATGGCTGCTCTTCATGCATGAAAACTGTGGAAAGAATTATGATCCTCATCTAGAGTATAGCTGAAGCTTTGGGTAGTGCCATTCAACACAGAGGCTGATAAGTAGCTAAAAGCATGAGCACATTAGAAAACTAGCTTGGATTAAAAAATTACACGCATTGGTGAATCTTCAGCAACAGTCCAGGTATGTATTTTTAACCCCTAATGCAAATATGACTTAGGTTATTCACTCTTCACTGCCATAGGTTGATTTCTCCTCTTTCACTGTCGGCTGTGCTAATGTAAATTACATCACACTAGCTATGTGAGTTACCACAAATCAGCTGGCCTCTAGTAAATTGGGGTGAACTTTAGACCAAGAAAGGGTTTTTTAGATAGGATTGGTGGTGCTGTTTGAATTATGTCCAGATAGAGCCCGAAGTATAAGCACTCAGAAAGCTATAGGCAAACAGTGTAGGTATGACCTTGGGAGAATGCTTGAGGGAGGAAACAAAGATTGGAAGATTGGAAGAAAATGCTTAGAATATGGAGCAAGGAAGCTGCTGTCTGCTCATTTCAACCCTGTTTGGAAAACACACCTTTGGTATACTTTTATAAATTAACAGAAACAAGAATTTATCTTTGTCATCTGAGGACAATTATCAAAATAAGGGCTAACTAAAAAGATACTTATTCTACACTATTTATGCATTGTACCCAATAATGCAGTACAAGGCATAAATAGTGTAGAATAAGGGAAAACCATATTCATAATGTCATTTTTTTAATGCAGTTATTTAATTGTAACAATCTTTTTTTTCTCTGCTGTAGGGTTTATGCTCTATTTTCTCTGTGGCTCCCACAGCAAGCTTCCCCTTGCTCCTTGGTTTGTTCTGCTGAGAGAAAAAGCTGTGAGAATGACTATACAGAGATAAGAAAGGCCAAAATTACAGAAAAGGCTGAGCTTGCTTAGGTGGTATCATCTCTAACTCAAGGATTTAGAAGGGAAAACACAAATATAGACAGGAATAGGATTAGTGTGGTGTAGTACCAGACAGGAGTCCCAGGCTGAGCATATCATGAGTGTTATCACTGGAGATAGTGACACCTCTCTGGTGCTTTGAGGAATGGCAAACACTGGTCCAGACAGTAGCAACTCTTTGGTTGACACGTTCATCAGGGTGATGGGCATGTAAGTGCTTAGTCTAACACTTAGTGATTCCTAACTATCTTTTTTGTATGTTTTCCTGTGTGCAACTGCTTTAACTGCAATGAATGGCTTTGTTCATAAGTAATCCTTGTAGAAAATCTTTGCATTTCTCTATGATACCTGAACAAGCCAACAAGAGAGGAACTATAAGAATGACAAAGAATGAGAAAGAGCAGTGTAATGACTTCATTGTTAGCCCAGTGGCTGCAGTGTTCCATGGGATAGGGCTGGAGCACTGCAGGAGCACCTGCACTGTTCAGACTTTTGTACTTCCCGACACTGGTATCTCACAGGACCTGTTGTAGACCACACTGATACCACTTGTGCAGACTAGCAGCAAAAATGCCACAGTTTAGCCCCTCAGATGCAGACTACAATCCTCCCCTATTATGCAGAGCTGCTATGATGTGAGTCAGAAAGTGATTCCTCAGGAAACAGCAAGACAGCTTGCAGGCTGCCATACGACTCTCTGTTGGAGCAACTGACAGGGAAAATCAGACTCCAGTTAACTGAGGCACTGATCCAAAGCCCCTTTAAACACCTCAGTGACTCTCCTGGAAATAAGATGTAGAAGCTTTTCAGAAGATTACCCTTAATCTGTCACAGCATGCAAAACAACTTAATACATTTATCATTTTTTTTCAGCTAGTGAATTCAAATCCCTCTGCAACCATTTTACTAGCAAGTCAAACTTCTCCTACACAGCAAATGTCTGTCCTAATTGTGCAAAAGGTGGGTCGCTTTGTTACTGACTTGTCCTGCAAATGCCAATCCTTCTATCAGTGGGAGTTTTGCCGCCAAATCCAACAGCAGTAGCTCTGAGGGACCACTGGTCTTTGTGTCTCTTTGAAATCTTGGTTTATACTACCGTGTTTGATCTAGTCACCTCTCAAGCACCAGCTGAGTCACCCTCAAGCACCAGTTCAGGTCAACAGACACAAGCTTGCTTCTTAACCTGGACCCAATGCACCATGGATTTCTTTTAACCATTTAGCATCTTTTCATCTCATGTTATGTTGAATGCTGGTCTTCTCAGCAAAGTAAATGAACTATCCTTTGTGCTTTTTGTGATGATTTTCCATTTGTGCTTTTAACAGCAAATCAGCCCTGTCAGGCTTGTAAAAATACTTGAGACACGGTGCAATGGAAATCTATTTTGTCTTTCATTTTGTATCCTGTTTCCCAGAAAGTATCAATATTTGCCTTTCAGCCATACTGTTTGGGTATTAAGGTATTTCCTTCACCATCCTCAAAAGCTGATTATTCTAATACAGCTCAGGAAAAGTCTAGTATTTGACTTCTTTCAAGTCAGAAATACACAGTTTTATTTCAAAAAAATTTTGTTAGATCATTTGGCATTAGATATATGCAAACTAAAGTTACCTTAATACTAAAAATCAAATTGTCAGATATTAAGTGCTCTGGCTAGTAACTATTAAAGAGCAGCAGTTTCTCTGGAGTAAGTGTGCATTTCTCAGTGGGCAGATGTAATTTTGAAGTGCTTATTATCCATCTAAGCATGGAATTTTTAAATACTATGTTCTATTATGTCCATTCTATTGCATCCATTCTTTCAGCAATTTCCTTTTAAAATTAGATTTGTGCTAGGTTTCTCTCCCTTAAAGCAGTGAACCAGAGAACTGCAGTAACCTCTATTGCCTCTCACACCATATTTAACATTGTACATGTGTTAGACGTAGATTAACAACTTGGTGTGGAGAAGCTTATGTTTTGTAGAATTTGGCAGTTTCATTTTAAAAAAACTAAATCAATATATCCTTCATTCTTTGGGAAAAAGAGAAGGATGTTTTCAGTCTTTGCCCTTTTGCATTATTCTAATCTTTTCCAGTGTGACTGGGCTAATGGCACCATTGTGATCAGTGTTTTCACAGCATAATGAAACCTCAGTGAATAAAACAGCTTTTTTTCAGTTACATAAATTATTATTTGAAACATGCTAAAATGTGACAGTATGAAACCTTTTCTGGTCTGACAGACTTCTGCAGATTTAAAAATTTAATTTTGAGTTGGAGAACGCAATCTCCAGGAGAGAGTGCGTTCTATTCTGGAAAATTTATATAAGCCAGGAGGCACACCACTTAGTCCCCTACCAAAAAGAGGAAGTGGAGAGGACACACAAAGGCGGTGTGATTTCTCCAGGCAGTTCCCTGGGCTCCCTGGTGGCTCTCGCACAGTGGTGCTGGCTAAACTGAGCAGATGTGCTGTGCTCCAGCACAGAAGGACACGGCATCCTGCCAATTAAACCAAGCCCTCATCTCAGGCCCTCTGTAAGTGCAGTGAGAATGTACAGTGGGCTCGGAAAATGCCGGTGAGGATATGCTGACACCAGTTAGAGAAGGAATTGCTTGGTGGGCCAGCTGAGACCAGGTAAAGTGGCACTGGAGGAGGGGGGCCACTCACCCTCACAGGGACTGGGGCCAGGAGGACACCTCAGCTCCTCTGGCTGCAGCCCTCTCCTCTGCTTGGCTCATCTTCTCATTCCTTGGCAGTCACTGCTGCCCCACATGTAAGTTTTCTGTGCTACAGTGCAAGCAGGAAGGGAGGAGGGCACTGGGGAGAGAGGAGTGTCATGGCAGGACCACCCAGGTACTTTTCCAGGTGAGGAATGAGGGGGAGAAGAATCTATTTGCCCCGGGACCCAAAACAGCTCTTGGTGTGGGTTCTAATAACACTGCTGGAACAACTAAACCTACAAAACATTCGTAAACACAAGGGTTTATTATTATTTTTATTCTTTTTCTTTATTACTTACAGTCTCTTTCTTTCCTTCATTTCTTTCCTTCTTCCTTTCTTTCCTTCTTCCTTTCTTTCCGTCTTTTTTCTCTTTCTTCCTCTTCACCTCTTTTTTTTTCCTTCTTTCTCTTTTTTCTTTTGTTTCCATTTTCTTACCTTCTTCCTGTCTTTCTCTTTCTTGCTATTTCTCTATTTTTTTATGTTTCTCTCTCTCTTACACACACACAAAGATACGCACAAACACAGGCCCCTTCTCCAAGAAACACTATTTTATACTTTGATGGCAAAAAAGCACCAAGGACTCTCAATAGCATCAAAAATGGTGCTATTGCTCCACCACTTTAATTCAGAGATGCTCTCTATAGATAAACCGCTATTTTTAAAGCACGATTACATAAAGAGTTCATTGCAAAACAATCCAGAGTGTGCAATTATAATATCAGTTTTCAGGCAAGAAGAGCCTTAAAACAGTCCCTCTAAACATTCATAGGCCATGATAAATAAAAGTTGCTGATGATGATTGCAGTGAAACAACTTTCCTTTTGCTTAGGGGAAACAAGCATGAAAAGACAGTTTCTTTAGAGTAACTTGATGTAAATTCAAATCCTTTATTATCTCAGAGAAAGCCTCATAAAGTAAAATACATAGTACTCAAGTACTAGCAGATTCTGTAGGCAACATTAACCTTCTTTTCTGATAAGTTTAAAAGATGTTATTTTCATGATTATAAGTCATTGGGGTGGTACAGTCTAATCACTAACTTTGGACATCATTGCAAAATTATTTACAACAGCATAAATTATTGCAGAAACAGAAAAAATCTATAATTTTAATAAAAATTTTACTGAGATTTTACTGTCTATATAGTGGAAATTCCTTATTTTTTTTATACTAGTAGAATATTTGGCAAAAATATTTCATAAATTAAAAAAATAGATAATAGGACTTTTATTGGGGGAGCTATTATAAAAAACATACCAAAATTACATACTTTAATAGATTTTTAATGAAATTATGAAAAAATCAGAAGTGCAGGCCCAAGGCTAATTTTTACTATAGTAATGTAGCTTCCTCAGAGGTGTAACTTGGTCTCAAAGTTAAATAAAGGGGGTTTTGACTGAAGAACAAAACACCAGAAAAAGGAATTTGCAATAATGTTCAAATTCAACATTAAGAATGAATCAGTCTAGAACTGAAAATAAGACACTGCTCTGCATCATTTCTGAAGTAGCAGAGGTATTTGAATCTTCTCCAGTTTAAAGGGCTGGAGGAAATGGTGCTTTGAGGTCCTTTCCATCACTGCTTTTCCATAATGCTGTGATCAGAAACATCCATAAAACCACTGCTCCGTGTGACAGCGTATTGTCTTCTTTCTGGGAAGACAAATAATGCAATCCTAGTGCCAAGTAATACAATACCTTGGTATGGTCTCATGCTGTCTCTTTTTTCATTTATTGAGCTGGAAGAGACTTTATTAGTACATCCTACAGTAGTAGGGCAAGACCTAGACAATGGGTGTATGTTATCCTAAACCCTATATAGTACAATCCACAGTCTCTCTAGGAAGCCTATTCCAGCCTCTTTTGGCTCTTGTAGCCATTCTTTTTCCTCAGAAATTTTGAAGGAATATGTTTCACATCTTTCCATCAGTGGGTGATTTTAAACAATTAATCACCTCAATTTTGTAGCACCTTTTACACATTAGAAGAAAATGTAATCATATCCCTCTTTAGTCTTTCCCATTTCAGGCTAAGCAAACTCCATTCCCATTATCACAGGACAGCTATCTAACCTCTTTTTATTCTTGATACTGTTTTATGGATTCTTGGCAGTTTTTCTTGAAGTGTGACAGCTGCATAGGAAGATGAAACTTGGGCTGATGAAACCTAAATACTAATGGGAAGTAAATAATTACCTGGCCTTTCATGGACACAATACTCCAATCAGTATATTCCTGAACAGGATTCCTTTTTTTCTTTTGCTGTAGTTGCACAATGGATGCTGGAAGATTTTGTATTTGATGAGTGCTTGCTGTAGGATATCACAACGTCCCACCATCACCATTCTTCAGAGAGCAGCGTGGCACAGGCACAGTGTCTATTTATGGAGCCAGGAAGTAGAAACTGCCAAGAAGTAGAAGCTTGTGTGCAAGTGGGTCCCACCCTAATGTGGATTTGCCAGTGTCAGGCATGTATACCAGAATCCACGGAATTTCTCCTGACTGCACAATATTGACATAAATGTTATTAAGTCTTATTAAGGTACAACATATATGATCCAAGGTAGCCTTCTGCCTTCCTTTTTGTATATTAACCACCAGTTATTTAATCCTTTTTTCTTTTTTTTTCATTTTTTTCCTCTTTCTAGGGAAAACAATTTATGTTTATTTATATTGCCTTTAGTTTGCAAATTGCTTTTCACAGTTTATCATGACCATCTTGAATGCTACTACTGTCCTCCAAAGAGTTTTCACATTTTTCAGTTTATGACACTACTAAATTTCCTCTTAAATCCAAGTTCTTAATTAACCATGAAGCTGAGCCAAGTCCAGGATAGACGAGTCACTATTGTTTACTTGGATAACAGGCATTATATGCAGATAACAAAGCAGACAAAAGTGTTTAGTATGACAGTTTGGGGCACCAAAGAAAATGTAATATTCACTGACCATAGATGTTTGGAAGAGCTGTGTTTATGCCAATTAAGGAGTCAACAGCCACCAAGCAAGGAAAAACATGAGGAAAGATGAAAAAGTACTTCAAACCTTGGTAAGAAACTAAAAGACGTGAATAGAAGGAAAATCTAGTGAAATAAAATAACAGCAAGAAACAATAGCAAGAAAGCAGCAAAGGGAATCAGAGAAAGACATCCTTAACTGCTGTGCCTCACATGTTTCTAGTTGTTTCTATGGTCACAGAATAAGAAGGTCAAATCAGATCAAATAAAGCAGGGCAGAACTGAACAGCACAATTAGGCCATAGTCAAAAAGTAATTATTTTTCCATCCAGTAGAGATTGCATGTTATTTCTTGGAACTTTATATTATTATCTAAATAATAGCCACTAGCCGGAGAAGCAACTTGGGATGAACTGGGGAAAACCAGCTAAAAAACCACTTGGCTAAATATTATAACATTGTAATTTATATTAAAGCTTAGATGAACTTGAAAGTCAGACATTGGTGAGTCTTACCATATTTATGTTAACTGACCAAGAAACCAAAAATGAAGAATGCAACACAGCATTAAAACAGAGTAGTACTGGAAAAAAAATTAAGCTTCCAAGACAGGTACAATAGTGTTTCCTTTGCTTTATCCTCTTAGCATTCTACTCTTTTGACATAATGATTATGATTATGGTATATATCCTATACTATTGATGGTGCTGGTACATTGGATAACACTAACTCTTTATAGAGTCTAATTTTTACTTCACCTCCCTTCTTCCCCGTCATACATTTTACTCCAGTTTCTTCGTGGGACTTGATATGTAATTCACAGTGATGCAAGGCATGTGATCTTCACATCAATTTGTCAGCCATATGTGTCTCTAGAGTGGTTCTCAAAATAAGCCAACTATTTTGCAGTGCTGAAACAAATCCTTGGTAAACTAAATGACACAGCACTCTGGAAGTTTATGGACCTTCCTAAGCTATCCTGCATGAAGACATAACTCAGTGTTTGAAAAGGTGTGCTAGTTTTGTCTGAGGTAGAATCAATTTTCTTTGGAGTAACCGGTATGGGGCTGTGTTTTAGAGTTATACTGAAACCAGTGTTGACTATGCCTTCTGCTATTGCTGAGCAGCACTTGCAGTGTCGAGGCCTTTCCTGCCTTTCATCCTCCTCACCCGTGAGCAGGATGAGAATGCACAAGGAGCTGAGAGGGGACAGAGCTGGGACAGCTGACCCCAAGTGTGCAGAGGGATATTTCACACCCTGTCATGATCAGCATGTAAAGCTGGGGGAAGAAGGAAGAAGGGGGGGACATTGATGGGGTTTGTCAAGTCACTGCTACGTGTGCAGAGCCCAACTTTCCTGGAGATGGCTGAACACCTGCTTGCCCATGGGAGGCAGTGAATTAATTCCTTGTTTTGCTTTGTGTGCATGCACGACTTTCCCTATTAAACTGCCTTTCCCTGAATCCATGAGTCTTCTCCCTTTTGCTCTCTCAATTCTCTCCCCTATCCCACCAGGGGCAGTGAGTGAGCAGCTGAGTGGGGCTGAGCTGCCAGCTGGAGTTACACCATGACAAAAGGTACACCTGTCATTATGGATTCTTTTGGATATGTTATCCTTAGTATCGTATCTTCATTCTTCACGGCAAGAATCAGAATACAGCACCTGAAATCAGCAGCACCACTCCACTACTGATGGAAATAAAGCCCAAATTGGTGTGAGTCAGCCTCCCCTAAGAACAATTGTCTTTCTTCAGAAGCCCTAATTACTTTGTCTACAGCACAATAGTGGCTAGCAAATTCAAAGAAAGTTTAGCAAATCATTCCCACATCAGAGAGAAACCATGCTGTGGTTACATTGCATGAGTTACTGTCACCTCAAACTAGCCTTGTATCTGCACTACACTATCACTCACAAAAATCACTTCTAAAATGAAAGCAATTCCTTCAGCTCCATCTGCCAGCCCTGGAATCAAGAGGGTTAAAGAAGCTATAATCTATTTCTACCAAGTGAATAGAAAATTAGGATCTTTCACTTTCTTTCTCCCTCATGCATCCCTAAGAAAAAAATTATTTCACTGGAAATTATGATTTCATCAGCTGAACTAAAAATCAAGGAAAAGACCACTTTAAATATTCACACCACCTTGATTAAAGCAGGTCTCTCCAAGCCTTATTATTGCAAAGTGATTGTCAGAATTTCCATTGTAAATCTCTTCCCTCCTTTTCACTGGTTTTATACTTATGCCTTGGCTACAAGAGCACATTCCAAGCTGGAATTTAGGCTGGCTGATTATTAAAAAGAAGAGGATTTTCCTCTACAAATTGTATTAAAAGAATTATACGATTAATAAAATGTTGACTTTTCAGTATGGGGGAAGGCAGGGTTTGTTTTTTTGTGTTACACATATTGGTTCAAAACAGTAACCACAATCTGGTAGAGAAAGCAGAGCTGAAAAATTGACACATTTTCCCAGATGGCAAAGGAATTCTCTGAGCTGGCAACTCGTTTTCCTACTTTAATCTGCTTCATTCCTTTCAGCTTCTGGAATGGAACAAACAGCATGGGACAGGAAGGGATGTAGTTATTCTGATTACAGAAATCAGAGGCCTCACTATCATATAATTCCTAGTCTTTTACTGTGTTTATCCCCCTGGTAGCCTGTGAAGTACAGAAATGCTTTTGCTCATTTCATAGATAAGAAACAAACATAAGAGATTTTCACCTAATAAACTCAAGACAGCACCCAGTTCTTGTGTTCAGTGTTTGCGTTATGTTCCACCCAATAAAATTAATTGTCTCAAGAGACATGCCCAGAGACATATCTAGGCACTGAAAATGAACTATAAATGCTGTTAAGTGAGTACCAGCATCACAGCCCCCAATGACACGTTTTTGGCCTGTGCCTGGGCATGGCTCAGGAATTAGCATTGGCCAGAGACAGTTCCTAGGGAGAGAGAAAGAAGAGTTTAATAGCACTGGCATTAGCTGTGGCCTGTCAGCTGGCCAGGGAACAGTCCTAGATGTGTTTAATTTACTACTGCAGAAGAAGCCAAAGTGGTCAGCACCAGCTAGTGCAGTGCATGGGAGCCAGAGCTTTGTGCTGAATTACATCTGTGTTAGCAGTGGCCTTTCCTAGATTCATTCACGTGTAACAACCTCTTCTCAACCCATCATATTCCTCAGCATTCCACTGTGGCTGAGACTGTGGTCTTTATTCCTCTTTCCATCTATGTTAAGGCTCTATTGATTCTACTGATTACTAGTGTAGCAGCAATTTTTAGAGCAGCTATGATAAGTGAAAATTCATGTATATTGATACATGGGAGGAGGAATGTAACTGCTCAAAGGAATTGGCAAATAAGACCCAGACTGCTTTTTCTGTGCATTCTCTGTAACAACCTTTCATAAGTATTTTATTCTCTTTTAGTAAAGATTTAGTGTTACAGGTCCATAAAATGAAAACATGTGCTCTCTTTAATATGCATTCACAGTGAAAATCGCTTCACTCACATAAAATCTGATAATTGGACGTTATATAGGGAAAGTCTGAAAAAAGAAATTAAGTGTCCTGTGAAGTGGCACTAAAGATGTTTCACAATCCTGACATCAGCCGCAAAAATGTCTAAGCCATCATCCCCCACTGGCTTGAGTAAGCACTACGTTTTCCTTACATGTGCATGCAAAAACTTTTAGGACACAAACCTACATCTGACTGAATGAGGAAAGAAAAAAGTAGTGCAAGAGCCTATTATTAATAAAATCCACTGTTCATTTTTTAGTTTGAAAATTATTTTCAAATATTGCTTTTAATTATTAAGCCTGCATGTGATTAAATGGCAGTGGTGACTTTGATTTAAATATAGTTTGCTGTTCAACCCTTTTTAAAGATCTGCTTTCACAGAGGAGGGAGATGAACTTCTGCTTCCTAAAATACTAGATGCACAGAGAATACTCCCTTGCCTCCCACAAATCTCCACAAGAGCTGGATTATTTAAAACTGGCCACAACTACATGTGTCAGAAAGGGATTTTTTGGTTTTATTCTGAATTCTGTGTACACTTGGTTATATACATTTCATTTAAGCTTTAGCATCTCAACCTACAGGCCAGTCAATACTGATGGGAGGCTTTTATCATTCTAAAGAGGTTGAGCCTAACACGGGCTCAAAGACAGCTTTCAAAAGGAACAGAATGAAAGTGATGTCAAATTCAAGCCCACAATTGGCTCCAGAAGACTGCTGGGTTGTTTTTTTTTTTTTCTTCTGTCCTTTAAGGTATATAACAAGTAGTATTAAAGTGCCTTAATGTTTAAAACACGAATTTGTTTGAAACGACAGCTTTGAAAGTAGGGGGTTGCAGTTTCTATAATGTCATTGAATTCTTTTTATGGTACCACCGTGGAAATATTGATGCAGCAATAACTCTCAGTAGGATTACATTCTGGCGAGAAGCAAAGCAAAATGCCTGAAGTGATCCCACTGTGTGTTAATCACATGGTTAATTTGTTAAATTTGCATTTCATTTGTTTCTGTAGCTTGGCAGAAATTTTATTGATAAGGAATTTTCTTATTGTTTTGTTTTGAGTTTATGTATTGTTTTTTTTCTCCTTCGTCTTCCAAGAGATTCTGCAGTGATCAATCTATTTTCTGTTCATGACTGTCATAATTACTGGCTGAGAATGCAGCTGAGTAAGAAGAGTTAATGATAGGGCATAGTCTTTTGTGTAGTCTCTTGTGCGGTCGTTGCTTTTCTGAGTTCGTAGGTTGCATGCAATTTGATTTGGTTTTGATCTTATTTTCATGTGAAATTGCTTTAAGATAAGCCTTTCAGTGTTTTTTTGGGGGGTTAAGTCGTTCTTCTTTGTTTGATTAATTTTCATCCTCTTGACTTCCTTATTTTCCTTTATGGCAAGTGCTTGGGGTAAGAATTCTAGTATGGGGCCAGGTGGAGAATCCGGCTCTCCTGCTCCCCCCAGCTGTTGAAGAAAAATTGCAGCAGTTATTCAACGGCATCGACCCTGAAATGTGCCTGGCACTTCTTTGGCCAGACACCTCACTGAATTAAACCCCATCTCTTTTGAAAGAGAAGAATATTTACATCAGGATTTAGACACACAGAAATGACCAAAAAAAAAAAAATATCCTGGGCAGCAACTTATTCAACCCCATGGCTAACCCAGAGTAATATGTCACTCCATGGGAGAATCTAAAGTTAAACTAAATATTTTTTACACAGCTTGCAACTCACCGGAGCCGCACATGAGCATATCCTTGGCTAGCTCACAGTCCATCTAAAACACGGGGTGTTGGAAATCCCTTACAGTAACAGAAGAGAAGAACTGATGCATGAAATAACATTGACACTAACTGATTAGATTTCATAGAAAGTATCATTAAATGTCCTACAAAACAGAAAGTCCTTGCTTACGCATATGAAATTCCTGTGGAGGTACGTATTGCTTATTACCCTTCACCTGACCCAAAGGATCCATACTGCATTTTGCTTTCTCTCAAAACTGCAACTGGTTTCAGAGGTAACTCTAGAAGATGGCACTATATAATCAATTTTCCCCAGGTATGGAGTTTTGATTGGAGTTGGGTCTTGGAACAAGCATTTATCAGAGCAGGGAAGGAAAATAAGTTGCAACAACAGACCCAGTCTGTCTGGGTTTCATAGAGACTTCTGATTTCTCCTTTTCTTTGTTTTTTCCTTTTTTTTTTTTTCTCTGCAGGAGCAGTCACATACCCATGAACATTTTTCCAGACAAACTAAGAGATGACAGTTGCCTCCAGTTTCATGTTGACTACAGGAATCTTCTTTGGATAAATGCAGGGTTTCATCTTTCACTTCTTCCAGACTTCTCTTGCAATTACTTTAACTACTTCAGTCACTGATATTCCTTCTGACACTGACTAATGGATCAGCAAGCTCAGTTTCTACAAGCACAACTGCATTCCCAAACAAAAATCTTTTGCACTAAGGAAACCTGAAGATAATCTCACCACTCACCACTGCATCTGGAAAGGTGGAAACTGTCAAACTCAAGTCAATACTCAACGCTGTGGCATCTCTTCTGCAAGGGTATTGAAAATGAGGAAAAGTATTTCCTAGAGAGGAAAGAGGAAGAAGAGTTGTCCATCTATGGGCATCTATAGTCCGAATGTCTATGGCATTTCTTTATCCACAGGTATGACACATGCCAGCAGGAGATACTAGATGCTAAGAGAAATCCATTATGACCTTTCAGCAACTGGAAAGGAGGTTTAGGTGCACAGCAAAGGTCTGCCAGAGGCTCTTGGGAGAGGAAAGTGGAATAATAAAGCTGCCTTCTGGGTTCAGCACTAACTGGGGTTCAGTCCAGTTTTAGCATCAATGCTGACCAGTATCAGTACAACTTTCAAAATCTGATGCTACATTGTTCTGCACTACAGACATAGTGATTGTAGTATCACTGGTGTGTAATCCCTTTTCTCCACATCCAGATTCAATCCAGGAATAAAGTCCTCTCTAACCTGGTTTGTGACATAGATCCCCGTCCAAAGTGACAGAAATAAATTCTGAAGCTAAGATGCCAAATTCAGAACTGCAGTCTGGCTAGAACTCAAGCTGATGGAATAATTCAGACGCAACTCATTTAATCAATCAAATTATTTTAAAAAATGTAAACTTTGACAAAAAACACTACCTATCAGTCTAGTCACAGGGAACTGTACAAAAGAGTCCAAAAGGGTTCAGTATTCTTGATTTGTGAATGCAAAATATACCAAAAAAAAATAAATTAAATCTTCTTTTAGTTGTATTGTTCCCAAAGCAACGAAGCTTGATTAATTTAATCTCTTGTTATTATCAGAACTACCTAAAAGAATAAAAACAAGAGAAGAAACTCTTTGCCCATATTCATATAAAATACTATTAAGGAAGGATTTTTAAAATAAAATATTAGAAAGATGTCACATTTTAGTCTCCATTGGAAAATATCCTACAATATCAATAGTGATTCCATTATTATGATCACTCTGTAATGAAGGATATGTTAAATCAGTATGTTGGGAGAAAAAGTGTCCACTGCTTGTGAACACATAGCTGTTGGACACAGGAGAAAATGCCCTAAAGAAAACTCCTAAAACGTAGTTAATTAACATATAAACCACAAATGTCGGACTATCATAAATATTCAAGTAGTGATGGATAGTGGGATAAACCCTGAGTGCATGCCGTAAGTTTTTTATCTCCATAGCTACCTTAAGTTGGATATTTACAGTAAATTACAGCTGCACATGCTTTACTCCAGAGCCATATGTTTTATTATTCAACCAGATGTAAGCCATAAAACTGTTGTATCTATTTTGCGGTTCAGCGTAGTACTAATAAAATAAACTACAAATACCTGACTTATAGCTTTGCTGGCATTTTTGCACTCCAGTGAAGTGCTGTGCCAATGCCTCATGCAGTGAAAGTGATCTAAGAAAATCATATGTTCTTCCCATTTCTTTTACTTTCATAAAGATCTTAAATATTTGAATGAACAGCGTTGAGCTATAACTTGTTTTTTTATTGTTTTTCATCACATGGGCTATCAGCATCACTGCTAATTCATTTTTGTTTCCTGCAGATTGGAAAGAACCTTCTAAGGATCCTGCATGCACTGTGTCTTGGCATCTACATCATTGATTTTCCTTAAGCATTACAGGGTAGCATCAAATTACTAAAATAATCATATGTCCTAGGAAGGATATACTTAGTTATATTAAAAAAACATAATGTTGCAATTAACAAGACATTTGTCTCTCTTTCTTTTTTTTTCTTGGTTTTTTNTTTTTTTTTTTTTAATATCTATCCTATTAAACCTTGGACACAAGAATCAGAAAGTATGAATTCATCTTGCCACTATTTGGGATTAAGATGCCTTTAAGCACCTGTGAAAGCTGCCCTAAATGCAAAGAAAAATGTTCTCCATTTATGTCAAGCGTGTTGGAAGACAAATTCAGCTTTCATATAACCACTTTTGTCAAAAATAAGTGGTCTCAGAGGTTTTGGAATCCTATTTTTGGTGTGGAATGTGGCCATAAGCAATGCAGTATATACTGGGGTTAGAAAAGACATAAAGAATATTATGAAAAGATTGCAAAATGCAGCCAATTTTCTGAAAGTTTTTAGATACACTGCTGGTCTTGGACTAATATGCTGTCTCTAGGTTGTCATGGACATCTGTTAATAAGTCTCTCTAGCCCAACAACATTCATTTGATTCTCAAAATGCACAACCTTAGCAGACTAATGAGGAACTGAATGCTGAATGTTTATCAAAGGGGACTCTCTTCCATTCCATCCACCTCTTGCATACTTTCAAAGAATTAATCTATTTTAACAAGGGACCCTCTCCCTATTCTATGGCCCCAATTCAATCTCTAAAACAGGGGATTAAATCCAACATTCTGCAAGTCGAAATTAAAGTGGTCTTGGTTGTTGTTTTTCAAGCTATTCTGAGTGTTAATTGGGGTAAAATCTGCAGTTTCTGGATTACTATTCACATTTTGATTAACAGAGGAGGAAAACTTTGCCAGAAGTACCACAAGGACTGAGGAAAATTAAGTCTTTTAACCCTTTTTCAGCATAGTGAGCAGGTATCACTCAGAGGAAGACAGACAATTTAAAATGCTTTGATTTCTTTGTACAGAACAATATAGCTTAAAAAAACCCACAAAGGACGATGCCATATTTACTCCTCAAAATCCTTCAGGTTTCAATATGACTGATTAAAAATAATTGAGCAGACATTATAGACAGTAGTGCTTTTAAACCCCTTGTGGTTAGATTTAAATCTGATATAATGCAGATAAAGAAAGTGTGAAAAAAATTGTATCATGGTCCTACAAGTATGTATAAAATGTAGGGGCTGTTTAGACACTTTCTTATGTCCAATGCTTTATCATTTTTATGTTGCTGCTGAAAGGAAAAAGTCTCAAGTGTGAGTTCCTATGATAAACACATTTTCTTTTGGCTCATGAGTCATAGACAATGTAAAAAGACATTTTCCTCTTAAAAAGCCAATATTGTGAACATCTGGTTCATACCCTTCTTAACAAAATTTGTTCCACTGCTCTATTACATATAAACATCTGTCATTTATATCAAACAGTTGACAAATGCTCTATCTTGAATTCTTAGAACTGTAGTGTTATATCGTTAAGTATCTTTTTTATACAAAATGAAAACTGTTTGTTTGTGTTGAAGACTGAATTCTACTCAACAGAGATGACTTTTTTATCAAATGAAAAAATGGGTTAAATTCATATCAACAGTCTTAAATTTTCTTTCTCCAGACAACTGTATGCAATTACTGTAAATCACTCTTCACATAAAAGACAATGACATGCTACTGGCTGACACTATGTGGATAGCATTTAAGGAATGGTTTTATCTACCTAAACGACTGAAAAATTTGAGAAGGCCAGACCCTCAGAGTTTTCCAGATATTCATTGTTTGTGAATTAATTTATTTTTAAAAGGCAGTTTACTGCTGTTTTTCAGCACTATGAGGTTGATTTGTTCCTTCGCTTTGTTTGAAAGGGATGACCATATCCACGAGTATGAGTCACACATTCTAGGAAACATTCTTTCTTCAGAGGTGTGGAATCATTTCTGCCTCTCCTTTCTGGAATTTAGAGGCACACAAAATCAAAACCCGGGGCAGCTATCACTCATTTTTGAAGTGTCCCAGCAGAGCATTACAAGCACAATGAGATCACTTGATTTTTGTCGAGGCCAGACAGCTGTTGTGTGGTCCCCTCTGTATTCTTGGAAAAAGCAACCTGTACTATAAGGGTAGGAAAAACTCCCAGGAGGCTTCAGCCAGGATCACTATAAGATCCTGTCTCCTCATGTATTTAAAGTTATAACTGGGACCGAAATAGGAAGGGCTTTCTGTAATATTGTGATTCATGACTCCAGGAAAAGAATCCAAAATCTAAGTGTGGCCTCCAAAACCAGCTGGTTTGAGTAGAGTCCACTGTTAAGCGCAAGTCAAGATGTGTAAATGAGGTGTCTCCTTCTCTCCATTGACTGTACAGACTAAACAGAGAGTCACCTGGCAACAATTAATAGAAAAATGGATTGCATTTCCTAAATGAGGTGCATAAAGTGGGCAGTCTGCACCTGGCTGTATGAGCTTTAAATTTGCCATCTTTATTCACGATGTATGAAGTATTTTTCATAGCTTTGCAGGACAGGCATTGCACAAGACATTTGTAACTAGCTGAAAACAAAGAAACCCTGTGATTCACTGAGAAAAAGGATATTTAGTTAGATGCATGACAGACCCAGAGGCAACTTCAGAGCTGAAAATGCAATTACTGCTGGCCAGAGGCATTTGCTTTTTACCTAAAAAAAAAAAAAAGGTCTGTTCTGATTTGTCTGATTTCTGTCCAGAGGAGAACAACATGAAACATGTTCAGTCTTAGGAGATCTGTAAGATCCTTGCTAAAACCAGAACAGATTTGGAAAGGGTCCTTTTACCTACATGTGTAGCATGAAAAGATAATTTAGTCACCCTCCTGCCCTTATTATAATAGAATGAATATTGCTTTTTCATTGCGAGATGGGCAAAAAATATGAAACAATTTGATATGCAGCCTGCACTAACATTGGGGAAGCCAAATCTAGTGTCCTAATGAAATCTATTGCAATATAAAAATGGTGTGTTTATTAATAAGGCAGAACATTATTAGATTTTCTTATTGAGCTAGAGCATTTCAAGGCCATTTGGGGCAGGGAGAGAGAGCAATGCCTTTACAGTACATTCTTTGTTTCCTTAACACTGATCACCTGTCACACTTGATTCCCACAGTGGACCTTTTATAGCAATTTGCTATTCTGACCTTTGCATACTTTTTTTGCAAGCTTTACTCTGGGACCGTTTAAGTTGGGATGGGTGGGCATATGCTGAGTTGGGTAGCAGTGAGTAAGGAAGGATTAAATTTCAGTTGTGAACTGGCTGCATCTCTTGAACCATTCATTACCAGGCTCCCTAACATTTGGGTTTTCAAAAGGTGATGATTTTTTTGTGTGGAAAAGGGTATTTTGTTGGCTGGACTCCACTGAAATGTACTTTCAACATTAACTCCCTACTGGCAGCAGTTTCTGCTTATGATTTGTTCTAATGAGCACCAGTTTAAACTGGGCTAATCATAAAGTCTGCTGGAGAAAGGTTAAACCCCAGCATACTTCATACAAGCCTGACCCAAGCAGAGATCATGTACTGAGGATGGTAACCATGCAAAAGGACCTTTCTGAGTGTGGGAGTTACAGGATATGGTAAGAATACATGAGGGAATTTAATATTTTTTCATTTCTTTTTTTCTTCCGGTTCCCTCAGTTCTCTGTCTCCCTAAACACTGCATGCACTCACACCTTCTGTCTCTCGGACCTTGTGAATGCCTCCCATTTGCTGTGACCTCTTCTACTCCTACATCCTCCACTGATCTCAGCTCCCTCATGCTCCATTTACATCCTCTCAATATCCTGATCACAATGCTCTTCACTGTCCACCAGACATGTGTCTTTTCATCTTCCTCACGTATTTCTGTGGTTTCCTAAATCCTCCCTCTCACATCTTACGCCAAACAGCTGGAACAAAAAGGAAGGAACAGCTTCTGATTGAAGGCCTCCAATTGTAAATATCATATATTTAAACACAACTTGTTGAATGTTCCTAATTAAATCCCCACGTAATACTAAAAGGTCATCCTTACCAAAACCTACAGAAAAAAGCCAAAGCTAAATTGTTAAGTTTTTACTGATGTCATTAACTGAAAATACATTTTTCATTAAAACTAAACCACAACCATATATTATAGGAACAATAGCTTTAATATGAGTTTTACCTGGGTATACAGAACTAAATCTAGAATAAAAAATTTTTGTAATACTCTGGGAAAAAATCAGTAGTTCTGATAAAGTTTGTGAATCAGCAGGCAATCAGCTTTACAACAGGACATCAGCTAAACCCCTATTGATAGAGTGCCCATATCATTCTGCATCTGGTTTGTATCAGTGTTGCATTTCTAATTAGACCTTGCCAATCCATTTGTCAGTACTGCTCTGCAAGTGACAGGGCTGAATTTTTTTTTTTCTATAGAGATATCAGCCAGGATTTCATGCATTTTGATTTAAAATAGGTTAGAGCAATAAAGGATTGTGAAATTCTCTTTGGGAATAGCAACCACTAAAAATTGAGGACAAAATTGAATAGGGTTAGTATTAAATATGAAGGATGGATCTTCAGATAATAAAAATTGTTATTGTTATTTCACTGATAGCATTAAGGTTGTATTGATTCAGCTCTGCTGAGAATTTGTTGAAAAGTAGTACCACATCCTGTAGCCAGAAGGAACACGGAAAAACACAGACCTGTCCCTTATCAGAATCCACTTTGCTTACGAGAGGAAATAATTTCTTGGTAGCTTAATATTGAATTTATTCTTGTGAATATTTCTTTCTGAGTTACCTTCAACTCCCTTGGAGTCTTTTCCCTTTGAAATGCAAGGATCCCAGTGTTTCATTGTTGCAAGGAACAATTCCTTTATGCAATTTAAATGTATAACTAAGCACTTGGATCTCAAACCTTGAGAGTACAGCATTGAAATGGTGCAAGTTCTTTCTTGAATACATAACCCATTTCAATTATACATATAGTGACTCCATTTATTCAAGAAAATAAAGCAACACTTATTTTATTTGCTGGTGTGCTATTTATTCTTTCTCTTCCTTCTTTCTGCTGCAAACATCTCTGTATGTACTGCTCTGTTTAGTAACACTAACAGATAAGCCTGTGGAGTCTGGAAATCCTGCCTCCACAACAGGGTGAGAAAAAAGGCTGCAAAGGACTCAAAGGGAGCTGCAAATATGGAGACCAGAGGTGATATTTCTAATGCATCAGGCATGCAATTGCATTAATTCAATACAATGATTAAAGAGCTTTGGAGCAACGTTACTACCTCATCCAGACAGATTCTGATTAAGCCACACAGGTGTGAGAAACTGTTATGGATCAAAGATTGATAAGATATAAGTCAGGGAAGAAAAAAGGTTCAGAAAGTTTAGAAAACATGCTTAGACGCTCCAAGGAAAAAGAAAATGTGTTAGATATAAGTCATAGAATAGATTGTTATGTGATATTTCAAATCTGTCATTAAATACATACTTTAAGGGGCACAGTGATAATGAAAAAACGAAAGATTTTATTTTAAATTATTTTAAGGAAGAGAAAATAGTTTAGTTGGAATTCAAACATCAGCCTCTCATACAAACAATTTAAATATCTACATTTAAACACTGGTTAAATAGTTCTGTTTCTGAAAGATCTAAAATCATTGGTGGATTTAAGGAGGCACCACAGAGTCTGTAGCACTATTAACACCAAAATCCCAGTGTTGACTCTGGGTAGCCAAATCACCAGAGTTTGATTTTTCAGGGCTGCACAGGATTAATCATAACTATATTCCTTCCTGACTACAAACATCTTGCTCAAAAATCGTAAAAATTAAGGCAGCACATTAAGCTCAAAATCTTAGTAGAATCGCAAGTCCTGAAGATCAACAGACAAGCCCAGGAACATTATTTCTGATTCCCTTTATTTGCTGCCTGAGTTCAGATTAGTGTCTCCTTTTGAAAAGCAGTACCCCAGAAATAGAGTGAAGAAAGGTGGGCACCTTGAGGAGCCGAGATATGGCTGATGATTTTAGTTCATGCATGAAATTTCCATGGAATGAGATGGGTCTCTGGAGAAGCCAACATATAACTGGCATGCTGGCAAATACACTTTTTTCCCTATTTTTTTGTGGATAGAAGTTCTCTGGACTGTATATTAATATGGAGTGTTCCTGATACTTCCCAGCAAATTGCTCATCTCACTATTTTTAAAAAGGATTCAGTGGGAAAAGGCTACTGCATAAAGGAGAGAGTAGGTTGAATCATGATGAGGGTTTGTGAGCAGCCACTGACATAACAAAATTTATGTACTAGCAGCTGCTATAGGTGTGAATTTATATTCCAGAAACAGTAGTTCTACATCATAAGCTTGCTCAAGAGTTTTCCAATGGAAGCTTTTTGGTTATACAGTTTTTCTTGTGACATATAACTGCAAAAAATTTACCCGAAATCCTCTTTCTTCTATTATTTACTTCATGAATTTACAGTTGTTTCAGATCTTTTCAGGACATACTTCTCTAATAAATGAAGTGAACCTAAGAATGGGGTTTTTTTGAGAGTTATCCATCAGTTGCTACTGTTTCATCCTCAGATATAAATTCTGCACCCTCCCTGCAGGAAGGTAAAAAAAGAAAAAAATACCATGATGTAACATTAGAATAATACTACACAGAAGACCCAAAAATGAGCCATGTTTGAAACTGTTCAGGGAAGCCTTTTTCTGTGCCCATTTTCAAACCCAGTGCTAAGCCAAGTACAGCTGAGATGGCTTTCTCTTCATACCTCAGCAATCTGAATTACATGTTCTATCTGTGACCAAGCTGTACCCCAGGGAAACCTGGGGTGAGGAAACCTGGTGTGCCTGAGTGAGTGTAGGGTTTGTAGGGGGCGAAGGGGCCTTGGTCCCAGCTCAGGTGGTGGAGTGTGACCGCCAGAGGGGCTCCTGCATGGGGAAGTTTCCCTAACACAGGCTACGGCTCACTGAACTTACACTGGTGCTTCCTACCCTGTAAGTGTTTTCTGGCCTATTTTAAGATCTCTTCCAAGTAGTAGTCATGCCCATTTAGATGTAGGACCTAAACCATGGGGGTTTTTTCTGACAACTGAAGCAGTATAGCACAACATAGTGTGGCTGCAGAGCCTTAGTCATTGGATAGGTGGGGTTTGGAATTCTTAACATTAGGTTTATCCCCTGAAATTGCTTCTATTTGGAGCTTTCTTGTGCTTAGAAGAGCTAATCCCACTGCTTAAAAGGCTGTATAGAGGAATACATGCTTTGTATATAATTATTCTCTACAACAAGTTGTCTGGTGAAAGTTACAATGTTGAGTCCTCGAGGCACTGCGTAGCAGTTTTAATATCTGAGTGAGCACCTCCAGAAGCAGAGTAAAATGTCTCTTCCTAATGTTCTGTTGCAAGTCTCTCTGGTGAGTAAAGAGCTAATTTCAATCACCTATAATTTTTCATTTTCCCACTGCATGTCAAATACATCTCTTTTTTTTTCTTTCTTTTTTTTTTTTTTTTTTTTTTTTTTTTTTTTTGCCTGGGCAAAGNTGAGCAGAGATGTTGGTATTGAGTAGATCAGCAGCACGTGACAGAATCCCTGTTGCAAGGAGGAAGAAAAAGTGAATTATGTAGTTAGCTGTACTGGTCTGTAGGTTTCCATTAAACAGATGTCTCTGGCTTGCTATCATTCACTATAATTGCAGTGTCTGGAAAGTTGCCTTTCCCTTGAGACTAATCTATTTTAAGTTCAATGGATCAGGGGAAGCTTTTGAAAGATTTGTAAAATTCTTTACACTTGACTTCTTAAGTCCAAGGAAAGACAATACTATGTACCATGCATACTTCTTAGTGAAGAATTTATTAGAATATTAGTTTGAGTCAAATTCTTGTGTGAACTTCCACAGGCAATGGATCACCACACACACACACAATTATATAGATAGATGGCATTTAGAAAAAATTAGTTAGTTTTAGTTACAGTTGTAATTATAGTCTTTCTATTTTTCTATATTACACATGTTTTCCCACAAGCTATGGCAGAACTATCAGGGCAGCCAAAGATTGCTGCAGAGATTCAGACATGCTCTGAAGGAAGGAATGTTATACTTCAGGGCATTTTCAGCATTTTGTCCAAATCTATATGATATAAATAGGCTGAAGGACTATTCCTTTAGCTCTTCTTTAGGCTCATTTCTTCACAGAAATAGCTTAGAAACTTTTAGAAGCTCTAAACTAATTTTAAAAAGAAAATAAAAGAACATTCAGAAGAAGATATCCATCTGAAATCTTGAGTGGGCAAAATGACATCTTTCTTGCCTAGAAATTCAAACTATGGTAACCCCATTAAACATGCTAACCAAATGACAACTGGAAAGGTAATCTTCTAAAATCTAATTTCTGTGGCTGCTGAAATGTCTGTGACTACTGTCATCTCTGTTCACGTACCAAAATCAACCTACGATTCATACAATACATCAGTGGCATAAGTGCACCTTACTTACTCCTCTGAATACCACACAGCTTAAGATAAGAGCCCTACATTATCTTCATGGTTAGTGCCAGTAGAAGTAAAATAGTGGTAAAAACACAGTGGTTTAAATTTTTTTAGTCGAAAGTCAAGAGTGACCAACATTGCAGCTTTCACTGTACAACAAAAAATGACACATAAAAGGTGCAATCCTTGGCCCATAGCATTAACTACATTAATTCCTGAAAGAGAGAAAGAAAACAAATGACAATTATTATACATGTGGCTTAATCATGGTTGGAAGGTGCATACCTGCCCTGTAAAAAAAACTGTGAAAAAAAAATGAAGAAAACTTGCTTTCAGTCTTTATAATGGAGACCTTTCAGACTCCATCTCACTCTCCTTTTTGGGGTTGTCTGGGAAGACCATATAATAAGAAGCCTAAGGGCTATTAAGAAAGCCTGGTGTTAAACAGGCGGCTAAATAGGCAGTGAAGTGGATCACCTGCATTCCAGGTGATAAGTTTTGAAATGCATCCAGTCTTCTTCTAAACAGCTGTATTCATAAATCAGGAGCACTGGGAGATGCTCTTTATCTGGGGTGCTCTCTCTATTACCTCTGGTTGAGCACAGCACTTATACCTCTTTTTGAAAGAAGAAAATTACTACACTGAAAGACTTATATTAAATCTGAACCTCTGAACCCTAATTTAACAAAAAAACTACACCTTGCCTTCTCTTAGAAAGCTCCACTGTACATCTCTTTTTGAAAGGGCACTGAGAGTTTCCCCCTGAGGGGATGCAAAGATAAACTACAACCCACCAGTGATCTCACAAAAAAAATCTATATGCAACTGTTTTATGTTCAGGCTGGAAAAGGCTTCATAAGCATGCCCAGTCCTGCCTGAGCATGCTGGTTCCAGTCTGCTCTGTGGTGCCTTAGGCTGCTTCAGAGGCTGGGCTGGCAAAAGGCACGGTATCTGAGTCAAATACTGAGATCAATGCATAGGCATTTTCTAGGGCCAGTCTCCTCTGTAGACTTTCCCTGCTTTTCACATGGCTTAAGACAGACTATGGAAGGAATGAGAAGGCCACTCACCACACCAGCCCTGGGCAGGGGTAACAGTCACAGCTGAACATCAGACCCATCACACGATGTATTATCACAGATTGCCACCATCAAACCCGTGACAAGACTGCAGTAGAATTTTTGGGCTTTCACAGGAGAACGAGGCCTCTTCGTTGTCCGGTTTGGGTAGATGTACATTGAACACATCCGTTCAGTCTGTCCTACATTCCCACCATCAGTGCCTCACACAGAGCTTGTGCTGATAATGCTTTTAAAGGCATTTTTTTGTTAGCATTAAACTTCTTTGGAGATCATTCTTTCCTCCTTTTCTCTTAGGAGTGGATTCTCTGTTAACAGGTTTCTCCATATCTGACTGTGTGAATGAGAGACTTTGAGGACTTTGCTGTTTCAAGAGACCAGGATGATTGACTGCAACAGCAGTACAGTAATGGAGGGAATCACTAGGGGGATGTTGGAGCAGACAGCTGCTGTATTATTTTGAACAGGCAGTTTTCCTTATAAACATTTACTGTATTGAAAAACAGACAGCTATTGTAGCAGTGATCTGGAAAAAATTTTGAAAAATGACTGGGATTTTCCCTGCGAGACCAACATCAAAAGCTGTAACTAAATATACTTATGGTCCAATATTGCATAAAATTTGGGCTCAACCTGTATTTAAGAAAAACTTCAGTGAAGCATTGTATGTTTTGTGTGAGGAGGTCAATGCGACTTTTGTTTGAACAAATATTTCAGTACTCCTACCTATTGTTCACAAATTTTACTCAACTTGAGAAATACGACTGAAAAAGAATTGGCCAAATGCCGCTTTGAAATAAAGGTGACTTCACAGCCCTCATGGAACCTGGCTTGGTTTACATCAGTGGAAGATTTGATCCAGAAGCAGAGATCAGTAAATATATTAAGAAATCATTTAAATATTTTTTCTGAAAAGTTGCTGCTGCTGCTACTTTTATCATCAACTCCTGAACATCTTAAATAGAAAAAAACATTTCTGATGTCCACATCAAAGGTTATTTGAAAAAAACGCACACTATTAAATTTCAAGAACTAAATATTTGAGAGAGCCATAACTGAGTTGCTGTTGTTGCTGTTTTAAAATTGGCTCCTTCGTTATGTAAAATGCTGTACCTATGAGATAATTGACTTTTCCTGTAATTAAACCTACAATTAAAAAAATGTTATCACCGCTTAAATAACAGCTAGGGAAACAATTGGATGAAAAGACGAGTTGAAAGCCAACGAATGGTCTTTTCTCGGGAGTGTGAATAACAACAAGGCTTCATAGTCTGTCAGTCTCAGCACCAGCAAGCTTGTCTTTGAAAACGCTTCCATTTTTCAAGCTGTTAGAAGGATTGCTATAGATCCTGGGGGCATATGCCTGAAAGAAAGATCATAATTCAGCAATAGGAGGTCTGCTTATCTCCCTCAACAGTGAGCTGGCAGAGGACGAGCCCCACGCTTTGTTTACGGGGGGAATAAACAGCATACCTTCCTGGGGCCTGCGCGGGCTGTGAGTCCCCTCGGGACAGAGGTGACAGAGGGATGGGAGAGCAAGGCACGGACAGGGAGGAAAAAACTGCTCCTAAGCATGTAGGTGTGTAACTAGTGGGACTCTTCACACCTTCAAAAAAGAAAAAGAATCTGCCTCGTCCTTACAGTATCCCTTGATCTTTTTGTTAAACTGTATTTGTAGGTTTCTACTGAAATGTCATTCAGGAAATGCTATTCAGCTTCCCTTGACACACAGAAAGGGAGGACAATATCAAGTGACCTGTGTGGTGAAAGGAAAGCTGTGACTCAATTTTATATTATTTCTAATTAAAATCAGATAATTACAAAAGAGATGGGAAAATGAGAAGAGGAGGGGAAAGAGGGAGAGAGAGAAGAGAAATTAGATCCTATTTATAACACACTTTTCATAGAGCTAAATTCTGCTATGCCTACTTATTTTGAAGTGGATTGGTCTACTTGTAAAATATTCTTCTACAGAAACCACAAAGGTGCAGGCGAGGTTAAACTGATTATAACAGCACTATGATGATTTAGCTAGTAAGAACTGGTCATTTCACCCTTTTAGCAGAAATGTATTTAAAATCTAATTACAATGGTGTATTTTAATTTGGAGTTACAGGTGACGCTCACCAGATAGAAGGATCAGTAATTACCCTAGCTGACTTCTACAAAACCAAGACAACCAAACCAAAGAAAAAGAAGTGTTCTCTGAAAATGAAATAGAGAATTTAGACATAATAACACTAGTGTATCAAATAGTGATACATTTTGCCTTTGGCTTCTGATTTTCTCCATACTTTTCTAGTTTCCTGTTTGGATATTACAGGAAAATTAATTGAACTAAAAAGTATTATATTTAAGTGCATCACCTTCTACACACTGAAGATAAAAACTATTATTTATATTCTGCCACCTATGGCCAAAAAGATAATCTGACTTGAACATGCATGTAAAGGTCTGTAAGAATTTGACAAAGTAAATATTTCTATTTTCCTTCACATTTTTTTACCCCATCAAAGCTAAATGAATGTAAAGCAGTTTTAACTGCTTTAAATAATCAGCTTGCCTGTCTCAGTTCTTCATGAAAGATAACGAGGTGTATTTGATCAGAAGGTTCATTAAAAATGATTGCATAAAAAAAAAAAGGAAAGTCATTCCAAACAGTGTTGCTAATTGGAAAAGATGAGTTGACGTATGACTGAAGTTTGGATCCAAGTTGAGAGCCAAAGATAATGTGTAACAATTTGTTTTCCCATGTGCAATAGTTTGTGTGATGTTATGACATTAAAAAGTCCCTCAGATATAACAACTTTCATTTTACTGTGTGATGTTGGAATAATTTACATTTTTCAAAATTACATTTGAGTTTCTGAGTATGAATTATCCAAGAAAGTAATTGACTGTTTGGAAGTCGATGTTTCTAATAACCAAACAAGTGTTGAATCACTTCATTTTTCAGCATCAGTCATATTCTTCCTATGATTTCTGAATTGAGTATGTCATGTCACTGATACCCCTTTTGAATTGAATTAGAGGAAAAATGGTAGCTGGAGAAAGTAATTATTTTTCATGTTTCATCTGTATAACTAATGTCAACAGACTGCTATGCTTTCTTTAACTCAGGTTAGGCAAATATTTTTGAATAGCCCTCCAGACCTCACAGAAGCCACACCTCTGATTAAGATTCACAGAATTTACTATCACATACAATCTTTACCTTTTCAGAGGAAAGCAAACCTTGTCTTTTCAGCCATAAAAAGAAGGTATTGATGTAATAGGAACACAGGCTAACATTTAAGATACCCAAAATAATTAGGGGGATTATTTTGGGTATAAGGAGAGGGAAAAAGGAGAACACCAAGTCAAAAGGAGATCTCCTCTGAAACCTACCGCTGGGTTTCAGCCTATGGAGATTGAAAATTCCTCAGCAAATTACATAGCACCTTTGAGTATAGGTGGTCAATAGGGCTATGAGTTCCACTCCAAAATCTGTCCATCCTAAACACCTTGCTGGAACAGAATGAATGGCATATCTCACTCCACAGAAATTCTAGATAACGAACTTAAACCAGACTCCTCATTTCTGCACAGCTGATGAGGGAGATGAATCCTGAGTGCTCTGAGCTCTTTTGGGAGGGGCAGTTGCAGCAAGTCACCAACATTCAGTTAGCTGCTCAGGATCTATGGAGAATAAGAGAATGGGTTACTTTTTAATAACGGGTTTAGGTGGAGTTTGGGGAAAACAGGCAAAGCTTCAACTTGGTCAAACAAATATGTGAAAGTACTGCTTCTCTCGAGCAGACAATGTATTTGACAATTGGAAAAGTAAATCAAGCTTTTTTAAAAAAGCTTTATTTGCTTCTGTGGTATGCATCATCTTTCTCTGCTAAATGTGTGTACCTTGAAGTTCTGCTGGGCTGTTCAAGGCTAACTTCAAAAGTTTGTCAGGTAATTAACTACTTTAGAAAGAAATTATATTAACTGCTGTGTGTTTAATACATGGGAGTGTATTCTTTATCAAAGAAAAAGAAAAAAACCAAACAAAAAACAATGAAAAATACCGTGAAGATAGTTTTTTCTGCTTTTTTCAAGAAGCTGTTGTATCTTATGTGGTTACAACTGATAGTGTGAAGCAAGCAAGAAATTAGGTCACACAATATTTTTCAAGTTAAATTTCACAGGAAATAAAGTCAATTCTAATGGGTTTTAGCATCCAGAACTTGACTGTTCATTGCCTTGCCCTTGAGTGATGGTACTGTTTTGCATGCAGTTTGTACAAGGTAATGACAATACAAGACACAAGAGTGTAGAGTTCAGTTATTGCATCCTGAAGCTTTGAGTCTGAAAAAGTCCCTCTATATGCAATTCTTTCTTTCAGAATATTCAGAGAGGGCATAAATATTATTAAACAGGCATTAGACAAAATAATTTACAGATAGAAATGGTACTACTGATTCTTCTTTGATGAAAGAAAAAATAGTGATGAAATGTATGAGTTGGTGACAGTTGCGCCACCAAATTGCAGACGACACCATTACAACAGAAATTGCTAAGAACTTTGTTGGGATCCAGGGAATCATTAAATATCCCAGGACTCCGTTTTGTGAAGAACTGCTTCGTATTACGCTTGCCCAAAAACAGTTTCTGCGGAGAAACATCTAGACAGTGCACCATTGTAGGCTGCAGATCCTTGGAAGAGGCATGGTGCACTGAATATTAACACCATTTCACACATTCCCAAGATGTATGCAATTACCTCGGGGAGAGGAGCTGGGAATGTGAGGTCTCAAGGGCTTAGATAATGACATAAAATAAATTGCAACGATTACCCATGTATTTTTCCAAGAGACATATTATTTAAAACCTGTCTCGGCTTTCGAGAATGAAAGACAGAGGAATGTCCACTTTATGAAATTGCTATTAATGTGTGACCTAGAGTTGAAGGCAAGGTTAATTATGGGTTTTTAACAGAAGTATCGTTCTGGTTTAATATCACTACCCAGGCCTTAAATATTGAAGTAAGTCACATTTTTCAGGGACAATTGCCTTTGAATGAAGAATGGCAGGGCTCTGATCTTTGTTGACCCTACTGACTCCCATTGTGTAATCCATAGCAACAGCGTTGCTACAGCAACCCAGGAACATGTCGTAAAATAGGATAAGACCGTGAAATCCGATGTCATACTTCTATGAGATGCAAAATTGCAAATAACTTCCTAAATCAGATTTATTAAAGGATTGATATATTGCATAGGAATCATATTGGGTCAATCCTAAGTGAACAGAATGCAAGGGAATGAATGCAAAGAACAATAGAAGGCAAGCCGATCTTACAGGACGCTCTAGTGTTCTGGTGAGGTGTTTGGTGCTTAAGACAATTATCTGCAAATCACGTGCATCTTTACTAAGGTTTTTGTTCTCTTTTTTCCTCTCAGCTGTATCTAGTAGGCAATCAGGTACACTTGATCTAATCCCATACAGTTATTCCTCAATGAAATGAAAAAGAAGATAAAACTGTAACCAGTGCTGTATGAATGAGATGGAATTATTCAGGATATTGTATACAGAGTTTCATTTTGCCTTGTGTACAAGCTGATTTCTCCTTGGCATAGTGTACACCCATCCAGCCAGCATGTAATTTACATGAATGTTCACAGATACAACCGACAAGCTGGAAACACTAAATTATACTTTCTGACAAAGAAAAAGTATTTTTGACCACAATATGTTTCAGAACAACAGCATGCTATAACTTTTAACCGTAGATACATTTTTAAAAGCTATAAAATACAACACCACTGAATCTGAATTATCACCAGTTTTTAAAAGACTTTTATCACGAGCAAAACAAAACAAAATCTGAGAACAAAAGTCCTATTCAATAAGAAAAAAGTTCTTGCTTCTCAACCCTCACAACATTTGTTAATTAATATAACTTTGCAGAAAGCTTAAGTACATCTCGCTGAATGGGTGGATTGTGCTATACATATTATAATAGGCTCAGTAGCTACACAGCACATCACAGGAATTTTTTTTTGAAGGATCAGAAGTTCTTATACTAATCAATTTCAAACACTTTTTTCCTGTGTTTCACAATAGTCAAAGCTGGATATTTCAGAAGAAGCTGCAAACTCCTTACACTTTAAACAGCCCTAGATTTCTGTATGATAAAGCTAAATTTCTGCCAAAGCACAGATGGTGATCTACCTATTTCCCCAAGCACAAGGTTTGACGGCTCCTGTAATTTGATTCTCTTTTGTTAGTACAGCTAGTGAATGAGGAGTGCCTTTCTCTGAAAGTTGTGCCTGTATATTAATCGCCTGTGATGCTCTACTGCACATAATATGCTGCAGACATTCTGCCTCTACAGGAGATTGTAAAAGTATGTTGGTCAAATATATTAACCTTGCTAACATCTGCATCTTTAAAGATGACTTATTGATAGAGAAAGTTCAAAGAGACCATTGTACAAATCACAAATTCAAACAACGGTGGTCCTGTTAGCAGATAAAATTTTATGAGTTGATAGATGTTCTTTAAATACTTATATAGAAAAACACTGTGAAACAAAAAAGTTATTTTCAATTTCTTTTCTGGCTGTTTTCTTCTTTTCTTAAAGCTGTTATGTTACTCAGAAAAAAAATCTTTAAAATTGCTCACTTTTTTACTAAACACATGAAAATTGATCATGCACTTTAGAAGGAGTTTTTCTTTTTATAGGCTAACATTCATATTTATGACTTCTGAAAACAAAACAATATATTACTTTAGATTTCAACTAAAAGCTAAAAAACACAGTACTTTATTTAAAAAGAAATCAATACTTCTCAACCAGCTCTATCTTTCCTATAGCTGTCTGCCATGGAAGTTCTATTGGAAACACAGATTATCTTTGTAAACTAATTGAAACAGGTCAGCAAAATAATTTGATTTTATGGCTGAAATTCTAGTGCTAATGTAAGATTTAAAGTGCTTGTGAAGTCTGACCATAGACTCCGATGCATACAATTGAATATATACATATATATGTATATATACATAAAATAATTTTATATATGTATGTATGTATTTTTTTTAACAAAAGTAAGATATTCATAGCTTTGGTTTACCTAGTGAATTATACAATTATGTCCACTAGTTGATAATGTAGGAAAATCATCTGAGAGATCTGTTTACAGAAAACAAAACAAAATTTTCCATGTCCATTAGCTGTAACTACAATACCTTTTTCAGTGAGCTCAGTTTCAGAGTTAAAGCAGAAACTCCCTTATCAACCTCTTTCCTTCACTTTGACACTACAATTCTATAGGGTCTGGACCCATTTTAGTCAGGTAAAAAAATGTACTAAGCTGAAATTATGCTGGAAAATCAGAGTTTCTTTTGGGCTTATATAGAGGAAGGCGTGTTTAATAGGCATTTTTGAGCATCCTCTTCTGCTGCAGAAAGGACAGATAAGTCCTGCATCCCATTTGCAAAGGACCTCACTGAAAGACCTCACTTGAAGAAAGTGTTGATGTTCCCAGCAGTTGATAAGGGCCGTTCTGGCCCGTGGGGCATGTGTGATTGGAAGAGTGATCACTAATTTTAGGTGGCTACCAGCTCCTGACCACAGGACTGTCACTCTCCAAGGTACACCCCATAAAGAGGGGCCCCTGACCATCCAAACTGGGGGCACCTATTGGTATGTGTGTCAACACCTTCCTTGTTCATGTGTCTCAGTTTTCTTCAAAGAGAAGAACGCCTCTATCTAAAATATAGATAAAAACACTTGCCCAGATCTTTTTTAGTATGGACTTCCAGTTCAAAAAAGCATTTAGTTTTCTTGTTTCCTAAACTGAAATGATCTAAGACAGTGATGAACAATCTTAATTTCCCTACATAGCATGTAAAATTGGGATTTCCATCTTACGAGCTCACGCCATCTGCCATTTATTTCAATTCTCTCCCCATACTTCACGTTTTCCTTCCAGTCGGATGGGAATTACTCATCCATTTTGCCTCCCTGTATTCCTGGGTGCATGCACACACAGGCACATGTGCACTCATGCAGGAGGTCACACAGACTCTCATACAGTGGGAACACCTAAATTGCATAGTACAACCCACCTCTGCTCCTTCCCAATGCAGGTCAGAGTCTGATCTATTGCCTCTTCCTACTGATTCATATAGTCTGCCATTAGTAATTCACAAGCTTTATTTTCTTTACCTTAGATAAAATTAATCGCAAAATGTCTCACGAGGGTTTAACTATTTTCAGGGGCTGCAGTTTACGTTACAGATGATTTTTCGTCTATACAAGCTTCTCTGTTTTCACAGAGCTCTCCTTCCCTGTTATGAGTCCCATTCTGTGTGAAAAACAAGCAAAACTAATTGTTAAGTCTATTCCCTTTATGTTTTCTGTTCCACTGGCATCAGGAGGAATTTTGCCATTAAGCTCAGAAGGTGTTGGATCCAGCCCTAAACAGGTTCATGTAAGGCAGTAACACCGTTTCCTCTTGTTTTGAATGGCATTTCTCCTTCTTTCTATTAATGTCCACCCAACACATCAAAGACTGGTTGAGTCAAGGCAGGTTATAGCTATAAAGAACATGATCCCCACCCGCAAAGTTTAAGGTTGAAGCTATGACCTACTTTAGCTGAAAAACAAAATGAGCTTCACAGGTGTCAGAATTCCACTGCAATCAAGCACTAATCTTTGTTTTGCAAGAGTGAAATAACAACAAAAGCAATTTTTCTGTAAAATGACAAGTTAACTCGTGCCAGCTTTGTGTTAAAATGGTGTTTCAGTAGGTATTTTTAAATGTATTTTTGATCATGGAGTTTTAATTCTTCACATATGTGAGGTAGGGGGAGAATATTTATATTATTTGATTGTTTTATCTACTTTCCAGGCTCAATTATTTTATCAGCTGAAAAGCTGGAAAAGATTCTTATAACTAAATAATTTCATGTTTATCATTAATTTTATTTTTTTTAGCCAGTTCTCATGACACTGTTCTAATTCTGATAATGTTGATTGGAGGAGGAAAGATTTACACTGAGTTATCTAAAATGCTGTTCATTCAAAGACTTTGTCAAATGTATAAAGCACTTGTCAATAAAGTGGCATAACAAAAATACGCAATATTGCATATTTCTCTGGCACAAAGAGATGCTAATCTTTTTTTACATCCTCTATATTTTCATAGGTTTATGTATAGCTTAGTTTTGTATATCAGCATTGGTTCGGGGAGGAAAAAATTATAAATAAATCAAATTTCTATTAAACTGTAAAATATTTAGAGCTGACATTCTTGTATTAATCTTTGAGGGAGGATTTACAAGAATGCTGGTGCTGGTCCACCAATAATGAGCAATTATCACCTCTAGTTTCCTTGGATTTTCCCTATTTTGTGGCCTGTTGTTATCAAATAGGCTTGCAGAATCAGAGTAACTCTTTATCTTGCAGACTACGTAGGTAACTTTGATTTTTTTAAAGCAATTTTTGTGGCAATTAAATTTTGATGGTCTGTCAGACATGTGCAGCCAGTAACATAATTGGCTCTAATTTAAAAAATAATAATTTTTGCTATACAAGTAGCCAAAGAAAACAACGAAGGGGGACAAAGGGTCAAAATCTGAGCCAACTGCCTTTCCTCAGGAAAAGCCTGTAGTTGAGACAAGGGCAAATCATATATGAGAATCATTTTCTCGCTCTATGTATAAATAAAGAGAAATTTTACTGTGAAAATATTAGCCATGAGGTTGTTTCTGACAGATGTCCTTATGTCTTGGTTTAATCATAGTCCAGCGTAATGTTTTGGAACTCTACCTCATTTCAATATATATTTACTCAGAGGGGAGAATGACAGCAAAATGCAATATTCAGATCTTTTATTACAATTTTAGAGTATAGAATATGCAGATAGCCATCATTCAAATCATTACTCAATAGTGCTGGGCAAGTAGCAATCACAAAATTTAATATGTGCACAAATGTTTCACATTAAAATCTGATTAACTGTATAGTACCTCCCCTTACATGGAAAAGGAGATGAAAATAATAATAAAAACTATGTGGAAGAAGAGGTAAGTTGTTATGACTTTGTTCTCTCTTGCTCACTCCTTTATATCCATATGAATGCTGCCCCTCTTCAAGAGGTTTTCATGACCATGTGGGGCAGAAGAGGAGAGTCACTGCTCCCACTCCAGGTAACTGGATTTTTGTCCTTCCATGTTTCTTTGTTCTGCATTTATATGGTCTCACTTTAGGCATAGCACCCTGAAACAGGAATAAGGAAGCACTTCTCTCCACAGTATATACACACACACAGTGCACCCTTTACTCAACTCTGTGCTGGTTTCAGTGGAAAAAAAACACAGTATATTTTATTTTTCCTCTGTTTTGTGTTTAATGTAGGATACACATGAACACCCTCAAATATGTGAGGGATGCAGATGAAAACTTTCAAAACAATCTGGGTAGATCTTCCCCATAGCTTTTAAAAGTTATTTTTGTTTATTTTAAATTAAGGCTAAAATATAACCATAAATGTGATGTTTAAGGAGAAGAATAACTGCTGTGAGGAAAAAAAAAAAAAAAAAGGAAAAATTAATAAAAGTATCTTGTTGTTTGTTCCAGAAAGATCTCATGGAGGTGACCGACTTTGCCTAATGTTGGCAAAGTCAGCTTGATTTTTTATAACAAAAGTAAGAAGCAAATCTGGTTTACAGTCAGCTCCATACACTGTTTATGAAAATCCTGTTTCACTCACCAGAAACGCATTGTTTAATAGCTGTGAAACAGCATTTAAAGAAACATCATTGATTAATATGGTAGAGACTGATACACCAATCATTTACTTAAAGCATTCACTGATCATTGTTCCAGATATTGAATAGGGGTCTTGAAGAGACAAAATGAAGAGGTCCTGAAGGTCTAGATTTATTTCTCTAGGGATTTCTCGGACACCCCTATTAGGCTTTCTGAGATGAAAGGAAAGAAAAAATAAAAGTTTCCCACCCTCTGAAACACTGTAGAAAAGAATCTCACAACCAGAAGCTGAAAATGGAGGTACTATGAAGGTTCGGCCACCCAAGGAATTTTTTGCACACACATCCAAAACAGAAATGTTTTTATCATCCTCACAACGAAGGAAGTGAGAAAAGCCACTGTTAATCAGGAAGTAATGTAATTCCAAACACCCTGTAAAACATTCACAGTACCACTCTGTTTAAGAGTGTTGTATGATTTTGATTGTCCTGGGTTCACATAAGCATCCTGGCTTTAACCGGCTTGATTTTTAGAGGATGGAGTTGAGGCATGTGAAACCACTAATTCAAAAATCTCATTTTTCTAGCATATATAGCAATACCTTTAAAATGCAAAGCCCTGCCATCAGTTATCTGAAACTACTTCCTAATTATCTCACTATTCCTAGGATGTGGCTGCTCAGAAGTGAGTTCCCTGAAGCACAGAGCTATCTCGACTATCTTAACATAGTTAGCTCAGACATCATTACCACTGCAGTGGAAGTAGTCTGAGTTAATTTCTTTCCCTCAACAGAGCAAATTGCTCGAACTTTGGAGGAGATAGTCACAGAATAAGAAATTGCCAGTTTCTGTAGACATGGAGTACAACCTCTTCTTGAAGTCAGCTTTTAATGTGGACACAGTAAATCATCATGAACATTTGTGTAATCTACTGGGGATTTTTCAAGTGGTGTCAGTTTTTCAGGTATGCAATAAAACTTTTTTTTTCCTTGTGAAGAAATGAAATGGTGAACCAAAACTGAACATTTAAAAATGTTATCATTCGGGGTACTGAAATATCAAGTAGTCTACTACTTGACAACCAGATGCACTTAGGGAAAAATCAATGCATATGAAATATTTCTTTGATGACACAAGCGTAGTTTTAGACTCCAAAGAGGTGACAGAAGAGGGAGACCAGCTGCAGGTCCATTCCAGGGCTGGAAAAGATGAGTGAGACAGAGATAAGGCACAAGAGAAACAGGATAACAACAAAGATAATGATTGAGTAATTGTGAAGACAGATATTAAGAGAGGAAGGAAGCACGGCAAGAACAGCGAGTGCAGTAACAGGGTCTAACATATCAACTATTGGATATCATAGTGAATCAGAAGTTTTAATACAACATGTGAAAATAAGCAAGAAAAGAACGGACAAAAGAATGTTATGCAGTCTAAAATATTTTTCACTAAAAGAAAAATGAAATTGTAGAAGGGAACATTGAGAAAGAGAGCAACCTTTCAAAGAAGAACAAATATTGAAGCAAAAACATTGTGATTTTTTTCCTTTTAATTAAAGTTAATCTCTACTCTTTTGTCTCAGTCAGCAGTAGTTGCTGCTCATTTCTGAATTTTACTGATATTGTATTGGGGCGGGTATAATTATTATTACAAAGTTGTGTTTAGTTAATAGCTGCCTTTGTTTCATAGGCACATTGCTGCTGGGAACAATTTCATAAATTTCATTTCTACTTCTGTTAGCAGGCATCCTCAGTGCCGAATTTACCCTTCAGGTATTATCCTCCTGTTAGTGTGTAGAACTGCACAGCCTCAGCAAAGGACAAGTCCAGGTAAACCAGGCAGACACTCCACTGTGTGACAAGCAACACCAATCAACATACCCAGGACATGTGGCACACCTTTGTGGCAGATTTGTGTCACCGAAAGTGAAAGGAGAGGTACTCAAGAGGAATAAGTAAAAGACACATCATGGAAAAGGGCCTGATTCACAAAGCCACAGCCAGGTAGTGACTGTTCAAGGAGAAGTCCTTTTCACATGAAGCCTGATGAGAAGATACACTCCATTTGTATTTGCAAAATACAAATTTGGTCCTTTTTTTCTTTTTTTTAATAAACCCTCTTAGTGAACTTCCAAAAATAAATCACAGTATGATATTTCAAATGTGCTAGGCTTTGCATTGCAGGTCCAGAAGAAAACTTCTATATTCAGCTTAAGGTCTCCAGCACAGATCCCAACTTTATATTATGCAGAGGGCTGTAATTACATGTATCAGAAACCATGGCTCTATATATAGAATTAAATCAAGTTTATCATATTGTGCATTAATTAACCATCTTGAATTTTTGACCGAGATATAGAACAGAGAATGTGCTATGACAATGCTTAGTTTTCCAACAGAAAAGTTGTTTGTTGGTTGAAAGTGGCAAAAAAATCCAGTTAGACTTATGTAAGTTTGTCTTTTTTTTCCTTTCTCTCAAAAAAAGTATTTTCTTGATCTTCCTTAAACCAAATCTAGTATCAGTTATTAATCTACAGAAATGAGTCAAGCACTGAAATTAGTTCATTCTTTTCTTATTATTATAATCACTTTCTTCGTAGCTACTTCTCCCAGTTAATTCAGCTGTAGATAATATCAAGCATGAAGGTGTCAGTAAATTTTTCTGAAATTTTAAAAATATTTTCGTTGAATTTTTCATACTGAAGGTATGGGATAATTTGGTCTCCCACACCATTCTGAAACTCTGTCACAGCCATTGTTTGCCTTCCATACAAATGAGGCTTAAGCATCACATTACCAGGGGCTTCACCCACTGCAAGCTGCATTTATAGTCAAGGAAACTGAAAGTTTAAATGGTTTGAAAGTACCAGCAAAGCTGCAAGTTTTCCAGCTGAAAAGAACTCTATCTTAATAGTTAAAACTCACACTTGTTCAGAGGACCATACCAGGTCCTTAAAAATTAATTTATGTCCTCATAGTATTGCTATAAATTTAAGCAATAATTTATTGTGTGATCCTGGAGCTGGCTACAGACCCAGGAATGAATTTCACCTGTGGTGAGTGTTGCGTGAAGGGAAAAAAATGTATGAGAAAGATTCCACAGGACTAACAAGCTGATAAGTTAAACAAGAGGATTGGAAGAGAGCCTGCTATGATTGGTCATATTGGATAAACAATGTGAGAAAAGTAATCTGAGATATTTTAAAAGCCATTCTAAATCCTTACCTAGAAACAAAGGAGAGATATACTACACTTTCTTTGTGTTAGCCAAGAAGAAGGAGTGAGGATATCATGCTTCCATTCATGCCTTTGTTGGGGCTCTGATTTTTCAAACATACTGAACTAAAGCCAGAAGAAAATCTGAGCTCTAGAGATATGAAACAAACCAGTGATAAAGGAAAAGGCTGTATAATAGGATAACTGCTAAATACTATTTTCCACCAATTAATATCATAACAGATGCAGCTCTAATAGGATTAGAAAACGGTGGTTTGACAAGGAATCTTTGTGATACAAAGCACAAAACCCCCCATGTCTAAAGCTATAGAAAACTGAAAATGTTGAGTTGCATGAGCTAAACATTAATAACTACCAAAACAACTAATGTTTAATGCAAACAGCAAAAATCTAGTAATGGATACCTTGAACTAGCTTCAAAATGTTTCATTCACCTGGTATTTGAGCTGCAAGGCTGCTATTTCACACCTTGTCTGTGCTGCCAACTTCAGCTTGCACTACATCTATGCTTCATGTCTTTATGCTCCTGACCACACAAACTACACATCCAAGTGCAGCTCATACATTCATCTTCCAGCTTTTAGATGTGATTGATGCCTGTAACAAATAAGTGGATTTGAAATAAAGGTTAAATGAATTATCATATTTATCTGGGCCTACAAGCTGTTATCAAGCCTTTCACAGGCTGGCACTGCACGTAGAAATGAGTATTTCAAAGTAAAAGGTTAAGGGTTTTATATGGAGAGAAAAATAATCAAGCAATTGACCAATTCTTTTGCTAAGTCAGGTGATAAAGACACTTTATCCTCAAGTGTCAGGACAGAGGTAACATTGCTTGCAAAATCCTTTATGAAACTCAGAAACATTGGGCATTTTCTTTAAAATTTCACCTTTCAGTGGGAAATGCAATTGAGCTTAACAAGGTAATATATATGCTTGTGAATTACCTTCCTTTTGTTTTACAGTGACATCAAATATTCTGACATAAGACTAGAACCAAGTAAAAGAGAAAGCAGACAAGGATTCTTGGTAGAAAATCAGCAACTTTTGGAACTTATGCTCACATTTGCAAGTACTCAAGTATGGATTTCACTTCAGGAAACACAGCATACAATTACAATATAACTGTGCAAACATTACTCCTGTATTGCAGCCGTATTTCATTCCCCCATTATGCATGCTTTCTGAAAAAAGTTTGAAAGCTGTATTCTAAAAATGGCTTCATTCCAAGTCATTCTGTAGTGGATATTACTGAATACAATACAGGCCAGTTACTGCTGAAAATGAAAAGGCTATTATTAATGTATTTTCTGTGCTAGTGACAAGCTTACCCGAAATTTGTGGTTAAACAAAGCAAAACTTGTGTGTGATGCAAGAAAAAAACCTGATATAATTAGTTATCTAAAGCTAATATGCCATCAGTAGTGATAATAAAATGCCTTTATTCATACTTATAGAGGCCCCATCTTACTGCTTAAATTTAAAGCAATATTTTGAGGCCATAATTGTAGCAGTGCTCATCAGATAGAAGTAGAGTCATCCTTCATCCTGTTCTACCGGAGCAAAGCTTGTAAAAATGAACTAGACAAATGTAGCTAGAGAAAAAAAAAATGTTGCAACCTGTCAAAGTCTAGGTATACAGACCTTGTAGAATGTGAATGCATAATACAAGGAATATATATTACGTTACTTGGGTTTACTACTTTTAAATATTCTGCATGTTTTTTATAAATGGCTATTGTTCTGAAAAAGAGCAATTGTTATATATTAACCACTTTTTCTTTTCTCCAAGGATTAATTTAACAAGTATTAATTAAGAAGCGTCTGAAGATTACAGGAGTGTGGACATGAAAGCACATACTGTGGCACATACATGTGTACACATTGCTTTTAGGAGAGGCTCAGTACACCTGCAAGTGAAAGATAAGGTCTAATTTGAGGGTACTAATTTCCATCTAAGTTGAATCTGAACCAACAAATAAATGAAATGTAAGGGTAAAATTAGGTACACCCTTTCTGGACCAACTGTGTTTTCCTCTCCAGCAATCCACAATGCTTCACAGGGACAATAGGAGTTAACTATGTCAGCCATACGTAATGGATGAAAATGGCTGAATCAGTATTTCTCAATGTTAGTGATTATCTTTATTTCACCATGAGCTATGGGAGCTTATTTGAGTTAATTACGATTTTGCATCCAAAAAATAACAATTTTAAGTCTTCCAAGTAAAACTTTCCAGAGTTCTTCTACAGGAATCCCATTATCATTATTATCGGGGTTTTTTTGACAGGCCCATTGTGTGGAACAGACTTATCATTTCATTACTCCAGGACATTAAATTGCTCAGTGGAGTGAGCACATTGCCCTCTTGGTGTGTTGAATCATGCAGTGTCTATGCTGGGTTTGCAAAATTCCTTTATCTCCAGTAACCTTTGTGACCCATTCCAATGACTGACTGGCACCCTCACTGTGTGGGGTTAGGATACCTCCAGGCTTTCACTCGGAGGAGCTTTTGTAAACTGTTCTTTTAAAAGCTGACCAAGGCCTTCACAGTTATGAAGTACTCCAGGAACCTCTTCTGCCTAAATTCTTGCATGAGAGCCTAGTGTCAATGAAGCCTAAATGAGTGCCTAAATGAGCTCTACTACAAAGGGAGATAAACATTGAAATTGTGGTGTTTAAACTGACCTGTGATTACCTGAATTGAATCCGACACAGACATGCTCCATGCTAAAACTTCCAGTGTCCACTAACAGATTACTTAAACCCTGGCAATGCAACAAACATTTTCATTTTAATTGTATCAAAATGATGACCCAGTTCAAATCTTCCCATTTTCATCATCTGGGTTGGAAACATTGGCTGATAATGTTGTCAGTAAAATCAGCTGTCCTAGCCAGAAAGCAGATAGCCCTGAGCAATGGTGCCTTCTCTCAATTAGCACTTTGCAAGCAAAGTTGGCCCATGAGTAAATTGGCATGAAAGCTCATTGAGCTAAATCAGATGAGACTGAGCAGTCAAACACGTAAGAAGAGATGGTATTTATCTTGACCAATCTGCAAAAAATAAACTGAAAAAAAGTTGCATTTTCTTTTTTTGGCACCTTTTTTTTTTTCCACAAATCAGTAGTACAACAATCTGTCTGATAATTCTGCCTCAGGGAAAAGGTATATGCACAAAGGTGCAGACTTGATTAGTTTGAATTTTATTTTCTGACACAAATGTTCAAATACAAATCTAAAGAGGGAAAATATATATATTCCACTATCTAATTTTTGGCTATGCATGAAGCCTAAAATAAGACATAGATGAAGTTACTTATTTTTCTATTAATTCTTTCATCTATATCCTTCTGAAATTACACAGTATTTTATATGGTGATCACACCTAAAAAATGAAGAAACAAAAGGAAGATAGTGGTTCCATGCCTATCCACAGCAGTTTTCTTCTGCCTTGAGAAAATTGAGAGAAGCTGCACAAAAAAACCCCAGCAGCCACAATCCTCCTGCAAGATGCAATGTAAGCCTACAGCCACAAAGCACTAAAGGGCTTCTGAATCACATGATTATTCTTGTGGCAATGTAAATATGTTTCCTTGAAACAGGGTGGCACTAATATAGACTACTGTGATATTTTTGAGAAAAAAAAAAGTTATGGAAAATACATTAAATTTTTTTACAGAATAACAACAAAAAAAAGTTGATCTGTTCTATACCAGGTATATATATACTACTACTAAATTAGTTAGAAACCAAATATAGCCAACAGAACAGTACTGCTTTCCACTCTTCCAGCACCCTGGATCTCAGTGGTTAAAATCTTCAGGATATTTTTAATTAGTTGAGACTAGCTTTCAGTATCTTTGTACCACACTGTGTGAACAGCCAGGCTGATTTCAAGCTGCCAGTGAGGGGAATAGGGAACCGAGCGGAGACGCTGTGGATTTCTGCAGAGTTTTGCTCCCTGCCCGCCAGCGTTCCCCTCTGCATTTTTCTTTCTGGATCCGTACATTATTCCCCTCACTTGCTAAATCCACCCCAGTCTTGCTTCCTGTCCTTCTTGTGGAGGAATACCTGCCCTCTGCACTAGCAGCTCTTCAAACTCCTGATCTCCTGATGAAACTGTTTCTTGCTGCCACACTGCGCTGTGAAAACTGATGATGAGATAGATGTCAGGCGGGACTGGTTTTCTGGATTCTGTTTCCTTCCCTGAGGCTGGAATGGGTGGAAAAATCAAACTGGTTGTCATGCCTTTCTAATTCCCTATAAAAACAAATTTCAGGTTTAAGGTTAACAGGAATTTATAATTTATATTTGATGTCTCTACAAAAGAGGATTTTTAGGTTTTGTGATTGTGTTGTTTATTTTTTCAAACGGCCAGCAAAAGATACTTTGTATAGACTTAGCTACTCAGTAGCATTTTGGGGTGGTATTTCCAAGATACATTTACACTTAAAATGGCAGTATTTTTCCTTATTTTGTTAGTCATCATACTCCTCTCATTTACCTTCTGAACTTTTCTTTCTAGAAGCCTCCTCAAAGGCAGCCAAGTATGCAAGTTGACTTTTATTTCTTAATTCCAAAAGGGAATATGGTAAGAGCTTGCTCTGCTCTTTATTAATGCATAGTTTACAGTAGAGATAATCCACATGATCCAAGGAACTAAAACACCCACTTCATGCAGGTGTGTGGGCATGGCTGAGTTTCACTGTGCTGCAATAAATTTAACACAGGCCTTGAGATTTATTCACACTGGATAAATATGCACCCCTTCAAATGACTTTGCATGCAATATATCACTAACGTATAAATGTAAATAAATAAACAAAAAGCTGGCAGTTGCCTCGTGGTAGAATCTTTGAAAAGCCTTGGCATTTCATTATTTATTTTGTTTAACAAGGGGAAAATAATGCCTAGTATGCAGTTGTTAACACTTCCTATAAACCTCTAAAACAATTTTTTTTTTTTTTTTTGCTCAGTGACACGAGATCTTCACAGGTTTTTATACAAAATCTGTAAGCAGCTATCCAAGAACTGCAGGTTTTTTCCTCCAGCATTCTTCTTCCTTCTGTTTGCTATTCTACTTGGCTCTGCTCTTATGTGTTAATAAGAGGTGCCATTCTAAACCAAAAAAGTTTAATCAAAAGCATATAAATTTGCTGATATGATGGTATATCAAATACAATGGCTGCTAGAGTAGGCTTTAAAGAAAACCCACAACATTCTGTAACACATTCCACTGGGTGACGTGCATGCTTTGTTATGGCATCTCAAGAAACAAATCCTCCATTACTTGACATTCTGAGAAATTTAAAAATGGGGAAAAAATAAAACAAAACAAACAGAAGTAATAAAGGCTTGTTTCCTGATTTGACCTTCATGGTACTGTCATTGCACCTACTCCTGGTTACCTGCTGCTCTGGTTGTTTGCTCAGATGGAGCAGAGTGTGGGTACAGAGAGACAACTTAGGCCACTGGGTACTTGTGGCTTTTTTTCCACCTGTATCTGTGCCTTACCTAGAGAGCCCTCCCACAACAAAAATATTATTCTTGGGTAGAGGCTGTTCAAATGTGACCTTACTGTTTCTGGACAGCTACTCCAAGTATTTGTGCCACCCCATACCTAATCTATTAAGTATGGCTAGAGCTATGTTTCTTTTGTGGAGTCATACCTGGTTTTACACCATGGCTGTAGCAATGTTTGACTATACTTACTAAGATCCCAAAACAAGGATTTCTCTCACTTCATTAGACTTGACCGTGTGTGTACCCAGCACTTGGGAAGAAGGAGAGACTGGTGATTGTCAGTAACTAGTATTCCTTATCTCCTGATTCACAAAGCAGCACAGCATTCTTTGACACTGCTCTTTCTCACCTTCAAATGAAAGTGTTGGAAAGACAGCTTCTACCCTTTCATTTTAATACATTTTAATCTTGTACTTTATTTTGCCACACTAACTTAGGCTTACTCCACAAGTCCTCCCATTGATGTTATTAAAATGTCAGCATACAGTGATCAGGCTACTTTGAAGATCCTTCCTGGAAAAAAAATGGAGCAATTCTCTCTATATACATTTTATCGTCTCATGTAGATGAAAAAAGCCTCTTCAAACAAATGCCCAATAGAACAGGCATCACAAGAATTTATGTGGGCAGATAATTATGATAATTTGTTGTCATTTTTATTATTGCCTTTTATTATTACTAAACTGCTGCCTATTGAAACAGATAAGTAATTTCCCCTTCACAAGAATGAAATAATCTTCATGTTAATACATTCCTAAAATAAAGGTACTCACAATACAAGAAACGTAGCAAGAAATGCATGATTGTGTTTTGGCTTACAATGAAATGAGTATCTGGAGGTCACAAAGAAAGCCTGAAAAACAGCAGGCCTTGGTAGGGTGCAGAACAATGTGAGGAAACACAACAGACAAATGGGAGAAGGTTTTTTTGCCTATGTGCCTAGCAGTATATAGGTTCATGACTTTTTTTGTAACCTTCCTCTATCTTCTATCATTTACAATTCTCCATCGCCATATCACATTTCTCACCAGAGTGCACTACTCTTGAGTCAGGGCTTGTGTCTCGCTGATACATCTCAAAGGCATCTATGATACTACAGGGGTGTCATAAGTACGTATACTTAATCCTTTCTTCTTTCTAGTCATACTCTCGTTTCTGTTTATTAACTGCCACTCTTCAGAAAATCATGGCCTTGAAGATTTGCCACCTCCCTGTTTCTTTCTGTTGTTGTATGCTGCCTTCAATTTAAGCAACTAAATTAAGTCAGTGGCACCCAGCTTCTCTCTCAGGGTTTCCACCTGCTGCTTCTAGGCAGAAAAAAGAGCAGTTCTCCCCAGTCTGCAGCTGTAGGCTAATTATCTCTGGTCTGTCAGCAGAAAATTTAAAGAAATACACACTTTTACTCGTTTTGTTTTGGTTTGGTTTTTTATTTCCAAGTAAACCACAGGCCAAGTGTTCTCCACGTAATTTTTAATTTAACACTACTGGCTTCAGAGCCCATACATAATAGATGAATTTAGCTGGGGAGGTTATGATTCACCTAACTCTCCTCCCCAGGCGCCCAGTGGAGAATTCATGCACCATTTGGGTCTTGGATTCCACAACAGAAGTCAGACACCTAAAATTTAGGTTTGAGCATTGCAATGCCCACAGGTCTTTCTGCATTTGGGGCACAAAGATGTAACTCAGCTCTGCCTGAGGCTGCTTGCCCTTCCCCCACCCCTTCAGACTGAGTTTTCCTGCCCCACCTTAGCAAATAAGTGAAGGAAGGGCATTAAAGACATAAAGTCAGAGTGCTTCTTTCCCTCATTCAGATTATAAATGTTTAAGATTGTGGGGATTAAAATTTTAGGGGAAATTCAGCCTCATTTTAGGGAAAATTCCACCTAATTTCTGAGGATATATTTTTTCCAAAAGCAGGATAAGTTTGATAAGAACTCTAGATGTATCAACAAGATAAGATGCTTATTATTCTTCTTCACAGTAGAAGGAAGGAATTAAAAAAGCTATTAGTTTAATATGAGACAGTTTCCTTTAATGACCCACTTAAACACGAAATAAATAAGGTCACCCAAAGTTTACACCTGAGCTATTTGAACACCACTAAAAGAAGCATATGGAGCAATGCTGAATTCTCTATTGACCTAGCAGTAATTTTATTCATGTTGCCAGCAGGAATACACTGCTTATTAATTAGTTTACTCATCCTTAATATTTTTTTTGCATTAGTTTATAAATAGACATTTCTAGATTAAATCAATCATTTGTCAAAGATCTGACGGGTCACCCATGTCCTTGTCAAAGAAACTGGTTAACACTGCATTTAGCAGCTAAAAATTGTCTTTGCTAATGGAAGAGAAATAGGAATCCATCTAAATCTCATGGAACTAATTCTAAAATAACAAGACAAACCAGCAAGGCTTTCTTCTCCACCTTATAGTGGAGAACTGAAAGCAGTTGTAGACACCTAAGAAACTGAAACCCGTGGAAAAGACATATGGCATAGGATCCATCGTGTGACTGCCTGGATGAAAAAAACCAAAGACATCTGAAAATGTCATCTGTGAATCTTGACTGTTGGTGGGAACATCCCTCACCCAGAGTTAAGCTTTTTGAAGTGCAAGGCCTCAGCTGTTTCCTTGGCACTTCCTGCTGACATCCTTGTCTTTGATGCCAGCACCAGCTCTGCCTCTTTTAGCATGAAGTACTTGTCTTTAACATGAGGATAAATTTTTACCTAAATCTTAAATGATTTTTAACTCTTGCTCTGTTTTCCCCACAGTTTGTAATGTCATTTGTCTTAATAAATATGCAACTGTGACTGTTATAAAGTGCCCCAAATGCTCCAGTGGGATGGTATTTTCTGCATTTATTGTGCCCTTTGCAGAAATTGTCCCTGCTGCTTGACCATTTGGTATGAGCCAGCTTGCTCTGGCTCTTAGTGGTAGAAAATGCACAAGTAGGTTGATTTCATATTTAAACATTTTTCCTTTCTGCTTTTACTCTTTCTGAAAAATAAATTTAAAAAAAATAAAAATAAAAGAAGGCCATTGATTTCCCATTTGTTTTCCACTGTTCAGATTTTAAGCCCTTTGTAGTTATATGAATATCAGGAGGATCTAAAACCACAGTGCTGAAAGAGTTAAGCAGGTTTTAAGCAAAGAAGATATGTGTCCAGGCTTGTTGAAACTTTTAAAATGCCATCTAAAAATCAGTGTAGAGGACTCAGCACCGGCTCTGACAGTGAACATAGAAAGCAGTACTTTGCAAAGAGCACTTTCTTGTTCAAGTACTCTAAAAGTGTATTTTTAAACATCTGGAGCTGTGAAAGCTGTTCAGCTGAGACTGTTTGTTACAGGAGGAGGCAGGGGATGGCAAGCAGCCATGGGATCAACAACATAACACCTGGTTTCTGACCTAAAGTGGCTAAGAAACTGAACATCTCATCATTGGCAGCCACAGCTTCCCTGCAACATGATCTCTTTTCTGATATATTTGTGTAGTGCTCTTTTTAGGCCTCCTGTAGGCTTTCGCTCCAGAAAAAAAAGCCAACCCTCTGAATTCTTTCTTTCCTTGTAGAAATTGGCAGAGAGACAAAAAGCAGAGTATGAAAGACAGTAAATGGATCTCAGCAGGAGGAGCCCTGTTCCCCTTATAATGACCAGCCAGCACGTCTGTTGCTCCAGTGCAGAAATTCAAGTTTTGTCTTTAAAATCACCAGGCATCTTCTAGACCTCATGGATTCCCTAATTTTTCCTCCAGTCCCATATTATAGCATTCAGGCTTCCTGCTACAGGGGTCTAACCGTATCCAATGGTGCTCAGTCTGCCAGAAGGATTCCTTACAAGCACTGTGTATTTGTGTCGGGCCTACGCACTTCCATACATTTTTTGGTGTAGACGTGTACGGAGTCAGTGGGAATTATGCCTGCGTAGGGCAGAGCTGAATGCAGCCCCAGATTTACTGTGTCATCCAGTATTTGTAACACAATAGCATTTGTCAAAGTGCCAGTGTGAAGTGCATGCGGATTTCAAACAGCTGTACTGCTGCCATATGGTGCCCTTTGGTTAAGCCATGCCTTAAAGTTCAGCTTCCCATTTAGAGCAAAAATTGACAGATTCATCCTTTTTGGATCTTCAGAAGCAGTCAGGCTCTTTTCTGTGCATTTTCTCATCTAAATCTGTCTGATTGGTGCTGCTGACATCTCTCCTTGACATTGGCTCCAGAGGGTGCCTTGATTTCTGAAAAAAGAAACCTCCTGAAGGAGTCCACTGTTCACCATTAGTGGGATCTCCGTTTTTGGGATCCCAGCCCAAGACAAAAGCACAGAGGAGAGTGCACTGCCAGTAAGACCCAATCTCCCACTTTAGGATGTGGCAAATAGGGACAATGTGAGGGTCAGAGACCTCAAATAAGATTTATGCTGTTCAAATGGGCTTGCAGTCTCTTCTGAGACATGAACCATGCCCTCCATATTAAAGGAGAACTCCCTAAATGTCAGGTTTGGGGATAATCTTGATCCACCTCTCTCACTGAACAACAATAGGATAATGCCTCTGCAGGTGACTGGTGAGCAGTGTTGCAGCCTGACTCCCTAGACTGCTGGTTCATGAATTTTAGAGGCTTTTCTGAGCAATAGCTGTTTCATCTACCACAAGGGATAAAACTCCAACAGAAAATACCTGACAGGGCACTAACTTGAAATCATATAACCATACCTCTGTTCTGAGTCATGCTAGCAGTGCATTTCAACCTACATCCCTGCATTCCATCCCTGGTGAATGACCTAAACTGCATGTTTTCAGAGGTCATGAAGATGGTGACAGCCGGGTTGCCAGCAGGGACTTCTAGTTCATGGGAAAGGATTCAGACTTAGCTCAGGGTGTGGTCTGTCTAAAAAAAATGGATTGAGAAATGAGGCAAATTGTTGGTACATGGGTGATTCATGTGGTTTGTGAGGGGAAAAAATGGATCAAAAAGCCTATTTGAGAAAGAAGCTTTATGCATCTGGTTGGAAGATACAACAACAGAGTATTCAGAGAAATATTTCCTGTTAATGTATTACAAAGGAAATATTCTGATTTTGCTCTAGAGCAACATAGGTAGAAACCTCTTAAGCTTTGCAACTGCAGCCAAAAATATAATCCTCTCTTTCTGGATAGGATAGCTAAGAGGCGCTGAGCAGTTTCAAATCCTACTACTATTAATGCAAGCTTAAAGTGCTTTACCACCATCCAGGATGTTTTATAGGAGCAGTTTCCTAAAATGCTGTGGACACAATAACTAGCCAGGATGGCATCCAAACTCATGCAGTCCCCCCTCAGCTTTTCTAACGTTATACAATAGGAAAGAGCCATGCAATTTTGACTAGTAACTATATATTCTCTCTGTCCCTCTTTTTAAGGGACAAAGCAGAACTAAGAGTTCAAAGTACAGAAAAAAAAGTGTTTGGGGCATGGAAAATTCACTAAATGGAAACAGACAGGGAAGCATGGGTACCACAAGAAAGAGAATTAGATGAATGAATTTTAATTTTTTTTAAGGTAGCAATATGCTAACAAGCGATAGAACTTAGGAGTTGATTTTCCCGTCTCAGAAGAAAGGAATAGAAAGATTCAAAGGTGGAAAGCTAAAAATTGATCAAAGAAAACACTCTTTCTTATGATGTGTGACTGAACTGTAAAACTCACCTCCACAGAAAGCCACACAGGTCTGGAATTCAGGGAAGTTAAAAAAAAATAAATTAGAATTTCAACACCCATTAAGAGTACCCAGAGTTCTGATTTTTCACTGCCCCTAAAGAAAAAGCACTTGTACACTTAACAATTATGTTTATCTTAGAATATCTGGCCATGGATAGGATATTTCCAAGAGCATTTCTGAGGGACTTGGAAATGTTACTGAATGAGTCTTATATTTTATAGGAATTTAATTGCCACCTGATTCATGTCTGTCAGTTAATTGGTAATCAGGGGCCAAATTCTTCAGGGCACTGAAATCAGTCATCATCAAGCGGCATCAAGGACAAACTTCACTTCATGCTTAAGAAACCATGTTTGGGTCAGCTGCTGTTCCAGGAGCCGGCAGTAATGTTAAGTGGAGCTGTCAAATAGTAAGTAGGAAGTGTAAACCTTCATAGATCTCCCAAAAACAGCCTCTCCGGAGACACCGGTGCCGACCTCCGGGTCTGCAGGAGATACTGCTGTGACAGTCACAGCTGGTTATCCCTGCATCCCTGATTCGCACCACCCGTGAAGCTTCAAGGGTTTCATTAAGGCGGATCCTCCTCATTGTTCCTTGCAAAGCACGTCTGGCAGAGCGGTGCAGCAGATGAGCTAAGGCATGCCAGAAGCCCGGGATCAGCCCCCACGTGCCTCCCTCACAGGCACAGCCCACTTCCAAGGAATCTTTTGAATTCCAAGCGGTTGCTCTCAGGGCCGTGCACAGAAAGCTGAACGGACTGAGCCTGATCACTCGCAGCTTCAGCTCTGCGTCTGCCTCACTCAGTGCCACGGCAAGGGAGAGCTGTGTGAAACTCCTGCCTTGCGCAACATGGAGCAGCTCTTCCTTTGGAGAAGGAGTTATCCAAGTGCTGGGCAGTGAGACTTCCCCACCTCCTCTCCGCCTCCCTGCGAAAGCCTGCACAGCCCACAGTAATCCCTCCCTGATGGTGGCTGAAAGACAAGATAAAACCAGTCTAACTTCCATCAGCAATGATGGGGCCTTTCTGGAGCAGAGTGTGTTGATTTTTCAATCCATCAGTAGTGTGACACAGCTAAAATGCAGTGGTAAGGTATCTCTCAAAGAGCTGGTGCAAAAATGAGTCTCCAAAGTCTCATCTGGATGCTTGTAGGCACCAGTCTATTAATGGTGTCTTGTGTGAAGAGGATGCTGTGGAAACATTGCAAGCAGCCAGCTACACAGGGAGACAAAAGTGTTGTATAACTTGATAAATATAGTTCTGATGCTAACTCTGAAATATTTAGGCTGAGTAAAAAAATCCAAAGCAAAAACGTCTGCTGTTTTAAAATGCAGCACTAGAACGGAGTGGAAGAGAGCTGGCAAGAGGGATTTATGTCTCTTCTGCAGGAACAATGTCTTAGTATAAATCCCTTGTATTGTGTGTAATCACATAGGTTACACCTTTCGGTGGCCAAAGCATCCAGAATTCAGTTTTATCACTGCTCCTCATAAAAGACTGAAAGGACAAAGCTACGTAAAGAAGCTGCCTGCCACCAGACTGCTGTACTGACAGTAAAACCAACAGCGCTTTCTCCTCTCCAGTTTTGAGCTGGCTTAAGGAAACAAACCAAAACCAAATATTGGTTATTGGCAAAAGCCATTCTGTCTTTTTCAAATACGCTCACTCAGTTTTGTGCTGCACATCAATAAGTGCTTCTTAATTCTGCTCAAATGATGCTTTCTAAAGTGAACTGCTTACACTTTTTCGAGAATAAATTATAACATATTTGATAATTTCTCTTAAATTACAAGAAGCAAGACAAAGCAATCTGGGGTACTTTTAGCTTAATGTATTGATGAATGGAAATGCAAAACCAAGCGGATTGAAACGAGCTATATTTAAACTGTATTTAGGAATTTTACTGCATGCTATTTTCCTTCAGATGCAACTGAATAAATACAAAAGGAAGAGATAAAGCCATAATAAAATTCAAACTAAAGCTGATTGAAAAATAAGGGGCTTATAAGAAAACACACTCTGTTACAGGGACGGTTCCTGTGTTCCATCAGAACCTTATTTTTTTCAGGAAATGTCATCACAAGCTGAAATCCAGAGACAGGCACATAAAGGGAAGAAAGCCTAGGGCAATATTTGAAAAAAAGCTTTCAGGGTGAGCAACAAAAGCTTTGTCCAGAAATTAAACCATATTTGGGAATATACAAAGCCCTGGTGAGGGCTGGTGTGATGGGCAGGGCTGGTGTGATGAGCAGGTGATCAAGGCATGGCATCTTGGTGTGCAATAAACAGGCTGAAGGAAAGCAGCCAGCATTTACTCAACAGTGGGAATTTGAGAAAAGACCTATAGACCCAGCCTGAATCTCTGCAGCTTGGACACTGTTTTGAGACCTAGAAAATTCAGATATGCTTTGTTGGTTATGTACAAAAAGAAAACACAACATATAATGGAGGGAAAGTATGAAACAAAGGCAGCACATGCATGATTTTTAACTCCTTCATCATCATTTGGATTTCCCCAAACCTCGAGATCTTTTAGTGTGACAAACAAAGGGCTTTTTTGGCCTCCTGGCCTCACATCCTCCCATATTTCTCATGGCAATGAAAGCTGAAGTGCTATTGATTCTGAATAATTACTAAATTATTCATGTGGTCATACGCTTCCAAGAGCCGAGTTTAAAGACAGTCAAAATTAGGTATGTTGAACAAATTAAGAGATTTGGAAAGACCAGAAACACAGCATGTGGGCATGAACAGATAATGTAATAACATTGCATAGCTGACCTGCCTGTTATGCATAAAGAATAGAATTGAATGCAGGAGTAGGAAGGAAGGAGTTTAAATATTAAAGAGAGGCAAAAAAGACTCATTAAAAAGTGAACAATTTTTATTACACATTTGCTAGTAATCCAACCTACTTTTAATGAACAGATACAGCAAATTGCTGACAATATTCAACAAAATACAGAATACAATTTTTATGGCATTGATAGAAGTCTTTTTATAAAAGCAAGTCACTGTTGGTATGTTTTTGAGTACAATCTTCATAATATTCAGAACAACACTCTTATAAAGCATTTTCTCATAGCTGAGGGCTATAATAAAATCTGTTTGAGTATTGCTTATGTGTGTGCAATTCTGAACTGTGATAAGGAGGATCAGATATCAAACTGAACTATGCTAATTTATATCCACTGAAGGTCTGATCTAGAAGCAAGTATCCTCCCACCCTCAACGAATTCCCCATATTAATTTAATAACTGCACTTCTTCAGCAGTCTAAGCACACAAGGGTCTTTCAACGCACTTATGAAAACACAAGTCCTGTTCTAGGGGCTATGACAGCTGTGCATGAGGTTCTCTGCTTTTTGGAGTTTGAATAGTCCTACAGTTATTAAATTCTTGCAGATCCTTGGTGTCTTTCACAGGATGCCAGGCTGCAGAAAGCTCTGAGATCTGGCCTGGCTTCTCCACCCCATTTAGGCTCAGTCTCCTCTCAGTGTCTAGCAGAACAACCTGGCCTGATCTCCTCTCCTACCTGAAACAACAACCAATAATTATCAAACATAACACTTGCTTTTCATCTGTCAAAACTTCTCTTCTGCTTGCTGTTACGTGTTTTCCACCAAAGCCTTTCCCAGAGCCATGAAGACTCTGTTTCTCTCCCTCCACAGTTGCCACATTGCTCTGATTTCTCCCTAGATTTTATGATTGCAGATCTCCCTGAGCCTTCTCCTCAGAAAGGCACTGCCCTTTCACAGACTTTCCCTCTCCTGCCTCCTCCCTCTGTTCCACGGGTTTTCCTCCAGAAGCAGCCACCAGCAGCTCCACCTCCTCATCCTCACTGTGTATGGGCAAGCTCTTGCCCCTGCTTCTCAAGAGGGTTTCCTATGGATTGCATTATGCCTTAATTACGCATCAAAGCATTTGCATACACCATGTGAAAGACGCCTTTATTTCGTTTCATAGACGATAGCTCAGGCAGCTGAATCCAGCACCATTTGGATTATGAATAGCACGATCATTAATACGCTGTGGTATATGCTCCAGCATTCATCTTTTTCCAAAACAAATATTACTTGATTTCTGGTCTGATGCTTCATGTAATGACATACCAATTGTACAAGGAGTTTGTTTGGTGTTTTTAAACCCTGGGCATTTTCCCCACCAAAATTTGTATTGTGGCTGTGAAGACAGAGAGTGGCAGTTAGAAAGACTGAATTTTCATTGTCCTTTATTTTGCTAACCACTACAAAATTTTAAGCTTTTCTGCAAAAAGAAAATTTATGATGCCCATAGAATCACAATGAGTGTGCTGCTGACTGAGTGAGCATTTGATCAATGCACCACAGCAAAGCTAAAGAGACAGGCTGAACAAGAGGTACAACGTTTTAAACCAAGGCAGTAACATTGCTATGCTTACTTTGTGAGGCACTATTTTATATAACAAATCCTAATTCCACTCTAGATGGATAACTACTGTGAATTATAATTGTATCTTCCACTTAGTGGAGCCTATTGACTTGGACAAGCTCTCGCCACAGAACCGGTTTTGTAATAAACGCAGTAAATTCTGATTTTGTGCTTGTTTGATAATTAATAGTGAGGTGTCAGCAGCAGGAAAAAATGAAAGTTCTCCCTCTGCAAGTTATAAAAGATGGGTTGTAAGACAACGACTTTATGCTGAGTGTCTAAGGCCTCTTTTACTAAAATGAGTTCAGCAACTCAGTGGAGGTTCTGCTATTTGGGAAGGTATGCGTGCAAGGCACTCCTGTTAACCAAGCACCCTTGGCCCCAGGCATAAATATACAGATAGCTATTACACTGGCAACGACTTTTCCCTCCTAGTGGAGACACAGTTTATAGCAACACCAATTTTCCCTTATTGCTAAGACAGTGGCAAAAACAGGTGTCCATGGGTGTCAGTGCACATGCTAGTTACAAATACATACAATAATATCTGTTTATTATACTTGGAAAAAAGAGGCACACTAATGAAAATGCCAGGCAAGCTTGACACTGTTGAAGTATTTGTTTTTCAACATCTTCCAGTATCTAGCAAGGATTAAAATAAAAACAATAGCCTTGGCCTTAACTAAGCTAGAGCCACAGCTCCAGCAGATGGCTGTGCCAGACAGGCTTTCAGCATAGACCAGACCTGAGCACCTCATAGCAGATGACAACGTGGGAGCCCTCACGACAACCCACTGAGAGCAGCAAGTGGGATTGCCTGTGTGCAACCATGAAGCAGGGAGGGAAAACACAATCCAGCCAGTATCTGTGCTCAGAGAACACAAGGTTATCTCCTTTGAAGTGACTTACAGATGTAAATAGAGGATTAAGCCCAAGATTCACTGAGATGCCAGGGGATGCTCACGTTTCACTCTTATGCCTTCTGCTGGACCAAATCTCACAAGGTCATCTATACCAGAGCCAGGAGGTGAACCTAAGTGCCACTGTGACTTCCCCTTTAAGGTCAACTTCCAGCAGAGATTCTGTAAACTGGATCTCTAAAATGAGCTCCATTTGAAAGAAATCATACTATTTTAACCATCTCCCAGTCCAGAGGTTTCTGTATGTCCCATTTCAGAGTACTTGTGCCATTGAGACATGCTAAGCGTCTTCGCTATACATTTTTCTCTGATCATTCAGGAAATAATAAATAATTTGACAAATGGGAATTACATGACCCATACTACAAATAGCTAACTGCCTTTCTTCCATGAAATTTCTATGGCTAGTTGGCATCTGTTGTTAAAGTGACAAATGCAGTATCTGCCCTCTGTAGACCTTCCCACCTGTTACTCCACGGATGATCATACCATTTATGTGCTGCTAACAAATAAAACGGCACTTCACTTTCAGGGTGATTGGGCTTGGTCAGAAAATTAAGGCATTATTTATTAAATGAATTTGTTACCCCACTGAAAACTAGGGCAGCAGAACCACACATCTTGTATTAAGACTTGTGCTACCTGCACATTGGCCCCTATCTCCCCTAGATAGTGGAAGAACCATGAAGAGATGTCTTGACTTTGCAGCGCTTCCAAACCTTCATCATCCTCCCAACATTTTCCATCTCCCGTCCCTTCTTGCTCAGCCCTGTCACCCCAGGCTCACCGCTTCGCCTCCTCAGGAGAAACAGTGCCCAGAAGGCTTCAGGTATTTTTTTTTCCTATGATTCTGCCCACAGAGTACATCCACCCCATATTGTCTGGGAATTATTTATGTGGTTATACTCTCAACTCCAAGATCATCCAAGAAACTGGGCTACTGCATCTGACTGCAGTTCACTGACTTCCAAGGGCACAAGATGCCCAGGTGTTTTCTAAAATCTGCTGATATATGGAAGAGAGAATTTGAAAGAAGTAGGTTAACAGAAGTCAGCGTACTCTAAGGAGATTTCCTATAAACCACTAGCAATCAAGTTGGAGAGATGGGGGAGAGGAGGAAGGAAGAGACAGGAGGGAGGCAAGCAGGCAAGCTTAGTGACTTTCTTATTTATTTTCATCTTTCAAAAAAGAAAAAAAAATGCAAAACTGAAGAAGAAAATACTTAGAAGGCAAGGTTTCCATAGGAAAAAAATATTTTATTTTTTTAAGAACAAATTCAGTTTGAAACAGACGTGGAATGTGATTTTCATCATTTCATTTTCTGGGAACTAACTGCAATGTGGAACTAAAGCAGATTTCAAACTTATGACCGGCTAGTTTTAATACAGAATGAAACAAACAAACAAACAAAACCAAAAAATAAAATTAAAAAAGAAAAAGAAAGAAGAAATTATTTATAACTCAAGCATAATACTGTGTTACTTACAAACTGGACAAAGAAATTCTTAAATAAATATTCATGGTACACAATTTCAGCACAAATATGCGGCAATTTGGCAACCTTTTATATAATTTTTTTCCTCAATACAGTGCAAAGGGGAATGACACTGCCTTTAAACAAGCTGTAGCTAAATACATTGCAAAATTCAAATTTTATACAAAACATCTTGCTCAGACTTTATAAAAAACCAACATTGCTCTATATACACAATCTGGTTAAGAAAAGCCTTGTTTATCTTGTTTTCATATGGGTTTTTTAATTATTTAAAAATGTGAATAAGGCTACCGTAACACCCCAAATCCATATACAGTAAATCTGAACCTATTTACAGCATCTTCACTTCGACATGATGGTGCAAATTCCAATTTGGGTGACTAGGGATGATCATACAAGCAAGGCATTTACAGTAACTTTTCAAAGCTGGACCAACGTCAAAGAAAGGAACAGTTGGTAGATTGTCATAATTCTGCACCAGACACAAAACAGACGCACAGTACATTTTTTTTTCAATTGGTTGCAGGTTGCTCTTGAGCAATTCGTCTGATTTTTTTTCACAGTTTAGTACGTAACTAGAATGTAGCCAACTGATGAAGCATAGATATGGTTTAATAAAAATAAGGATCAGTAAGCCCATCTTTTCCCTTTCTCCCCCTCCCCCAAAATAAAATCTTAATGACTTACAAGAGAACCTTGTATGGATGGATTCATAGAAAAGAAGGGTTGTTGAAAAGAATTACATATGTACTGTAGTTAGTCACCATGGTAACCTTCCACAGAACCATGGGTTGGAATTCTTTTTTGTTTTTTGTTTCTTTCTTTTGGACCAACATCCCAACATTATTTTCAGGTTCAGAAAACAAAGAGAGTGATCATTTCTGTGACAGATATTTTTATTTTCTTTGTCTTTTTTTTCTTTTTCTTTTTTCTTTTTTTTTTTTTTTTNTGAGAACCCTAAAATGCTGTTGCTACATTTTCTTCCCAAATCAGAAAGCGAAGTGTTACCATAGTAACATGACTATGTTAGAAATGTCTATTTGCATAGCACATATAAAAAAAGAGGTTTTTTTATTTCCTCCCTAGGGTGGGAGCTTTAGGGGAATAGCCATGCTAAAGAGAAAACTTTAACCTGAAACCCCCCTCTACGAACCTCAACAAAATCTACAGAACACATCAGCCTGTAAGGCAAGGGAAAACACAACACAGAAAATAAATGCCGGCACATCTTGTTGCTGTTAAATATGTGATGCAGTAACACTGAATTCCTGATATTTTGGACCTTATATTTTCTGCTTTTCTCTTACAAGATGCTTTGGATTTTTTTTTTTTTAACTATGCTCCCACTGGTGGTTTTGGATAGCTGGTTTTTTTTTTTAAGAAGTATTTAAAAAAAAGACCTGTGCGCATATGCATATGTATATATACATACGTATGCATATATAGACTTATATATGTGTGTATATATGTAAAATGATGACAAGTTAAGACTATGTAATTGCCGCAAATGAATTTCACATCTTCTGGTGTAGATTCTGTGCAATCTCAAAATATATATTAGTAAAAAAAAAACCAAACCAAAAGAAAGAATGAACAAAAGAAAAACTCTCACTTTATATCCCTTGTGTTCTATACACCTATTATAAATAAGACATAATTTCCTTCTCCATCTCAGTGTAATAATTTATTTTACTCTTATGGACTGCCAGAGGTTTGCCATATGTGCTTTAACTTTGCAACAGAGCACCAATGAACTGCTGTGTCAGTCAGTACCTACACTCACTGTGCAGGGACAGCACTACAATAAGCCACAGTGCCAAAAGGGTCAGTCACAAAGAAATCCTGCCTCACTTTTACAGATGAGCAAGGTTTTGAGGTTTGTTGTTTTTTTTGTTTATTCATCCACAACTTTATCAGCGATAGAATTATAGCTCATTTGACCCACTGGCTTATAATCATCTTGGTCACTTGGCTCCCTGTTGTTTTCTTAAATGCTTTCCCTGTTGTTTAGTATAATGTGATAGTATAGCAGCTGAGTCTGCTTTAAAGTCATCCAAAGCAGACTACGTTTTTGCTACAGCTTCAAAGCTGTGTGTTTTATTGCCAGTACCACAACAGCCCTGCCCTAATATATCCTCAGCGGCCTGCTATTGTCTTGTCTTCTCCAGGCTTGTTCACTTACTAACAATACCCCTTTGTTCTACTGTACTGAAGGTACTATTTTTTTCTGCACACTGGTATTTGATAACCATGAATTCCTTCAAATGCAGCCTTAATCCACTGCGCATGTTATTGTGTTTCCTACTTGCCTCTTAAAACTTAGCATACCAAAGTGCTGTGCTACCTAAATGCATTTTTTTTTTTTACTTCCCAGCTTCTATTTTTGAGGCAGCAATATTCAATTGCAACTTCAATCAGCCCTTCCCTCCACCACCCAGTCTTGCTCTTGACTTTGTTGACAGCCTAACTTTTTGGCTGGAAGGCTCTGTACTATCAAACACAATTTTTATAAATGCATTACCCATTCGAGTGAGGCTGCTGTAGCAGATGGATGGAGTGTGGATCTCCAAACATTAATGTTCCATTAGTGATTCAGGAGGTGGAGTGAAAGGAAATCTTATGTGAAGGATGGCAGAGCCCAGGATAACAGAAACAAATGGAACAGTGACGGACTAAAAGCAAGAGAACTTTAACAAGTCTTACTTAGACACCAAGGTCTGTGTGACAAATCCAGTACGCACTGAGAGAGACACACAAAAGTCAGAAGATTGCATTTCAAGCTTGATATATCCTAGAGCACCTTCCCAGGATGCCTAGAGCTATTAACATCCACGGATTGCTCCATCTTCCCTTGGCTTTTGTACATGCCTGAACGCCCACAGCACATGGCTTTGAGGATGATTAATGTAACAAGAGTACAGCAATCAGAATGGGCATCTTCTACGTAAAAGTCTTCCAGCTTTTAGTGAATACTTATTCACTGAGATAGGAATTCTACAGACTAGGTAAGCTGTCCAGCTCGCGTCGGTTCCTGGAGAAAGAGCTGTTGCCTTCTCCCCCCTGTGCTTAAGTCAATGCTAGCGCACAAGGCGTCATCACAAACCCCAACAGAAAGCATTTGACCAGTGAGTTTCCTCTACGACTCAACTGTACCACAGAGCTGGTTGTGTGTTTCTCAGACCTTGTAATAAATGTTCGCTGGACTCTGAGGAGGCATCTCTTGAACTATGTACACCGGATGTCCATAGTCGCCGCTGACCTTTTCATAGTGGGGGCAAAAAACACTGTCTGCAGTCCTTAAAGGAATGATAATGTCACTGGGCTCAGAACCATTGTTGTTGCCACTGCGTTTTGGGGTGGCTAATGTACTAAGTGATAGAGTTGTCGTGTGTTGCGGGGAATGCTTCCTGTGTCTTCTCCGGTACTTCAACAAAAGAACCACCAAAGTGATGATGATGACGATGAAAATGATGCACCCTGATGCAATCCCTGCAAATAAGGCCACCTCTGAACCCAGTATACTGGAATGCCCAGCCTTACTGCCATCTGTGCTAGATCCTGGAAAGAACGGAAATACAATAGACAAAAGTTATTGCCATCCTGCGACCCATTTACGTTGCTTAAAAATGTGTAGAGTAAGCAAGACTGGAAGAATTAACTGACAGCTAAACTTTGACAAACCAATTACCCTGTTAGATAGCTAAATGCAAACAGCCGAAGTCAGCAATCAATATAAAACAAGACTTTGTGCCTGTTGATCTCACTTTTGTGTTGCTCCCAAACCACCCTGTTTCATACATCATCATCCATCAGCGGCGAGAACTGCCACTGACAAGGCAGCCTTTGATGCACACAGCATCTTTTAACAGATGCCGGCCAGCCCCAGGCACAAGAGAGGGGTGGGATAGGACTGGAAGGGAAAATAAAACAGGGAAATGACAATTCTCAGAACAACTGGTACTCTTCAGTGCCACGCTGTTCCCTCTGCTATTTTATCTTTCGCATATTGATTTAAGTTAAACTATCCTTAGTGCCTCCTTACATGGACTCCTCTTGCTCTGAAATGAAACTAAGGAGCTTGAGGCAGCATGGGAGACAGGCAGAATGGCTATGGCATGTCTTTTATTAGCTTACATTTACTTAAAAGAAAACAATACCACGCATCTGGGAGTCAGGAAAACCCCACGTGCTGAACAGCCTGTTGGATATTTGCCGCTCATCACACCATCATGTTATTTGTCACAAAAATTACATGAATGTTCACTGACACTTTTTCACTTCTAAGTTTGGACCTATTTCTCTCTCTTGATGCTTACTCACAATGGAAAAATGATACAGAACATACCCTCACATAATTGTTAGCTCTTCCTACCAAAGCCTCTGCAGGGATCAGCTGAAGCCACTCATTATATCAAAGACTCATTAGCCCAGTAACTAAAGACAGAGCTGGCAAGGAAAACTTGTGGCCTTTTTTTGGGAAAACCAGAATCACCTGTCAGGAAAGTTTTGCTTTGTGGCATTACTAATTACTGAATTTTCTTATGGACAGCTTAAGTCTTAAGAGTTAGGTTTTCTCTTGTTCACCCTGTGAGTGAAATGAATCCCGAAGATATTTGTTTCGAATCATCTATGTATTTTGTTTAGATAATTATTAAAAAAAAACCCAAAACAAAATCCCAAAACTTTACATCTAGTAAAAGACCAGCCATACATGTCTAGACTTTATATGGTCAGCTAAAAGATCAGGACATTAATTATAGATGCCTTGAAATAAACTTTATAAATGGCTGTCGAGAACCACTTGATAATGTATTATGCGGGAAGAGAAAGAGACTCGCTCATCTGCCAGAGTACTAAATGTAAGGCAGCACTGACCACTGCAAAGATGCTTAGCAAATGTCCTATCCAGAAATTTTCCTGTAAATGAGAGACACTGTCACAAGATGTAATTAACTTCTACAGCAGAGTGGAAGAGGAGAGAGAACAGCTGTTGCCAAGACGCTCAGCTCCCACATGCTATCCACTGGAGCAGTCTGAACCAGTTTTTGCTTCACCTCACGATGAAAACATTTGCTTTTCTGGCCCATTAATGGTAAAATAAAACACATTTGGGAACAAAGGAGGAGAAGACATTCCAGGGCAAAGTCTCACCACACCTACCTGAGTGGTCCTTCACAAAGGGGCTGGTGGTGGAACTCTTCCCGTTGGTGCCAGCTTCCTGCTCGGGACGCTTGGTGGGATCCGTGTGCCGTGGCTGCCCTGCCGAGTTGGGATCTGGGGGAGAGAAAGACAATTCATGCAGCTTTGGTACTTGACGGTATGGAGCCTTACAAGCTGGCTCTAGGTACCTCGTGAGACACAAAAGGCTTAACAGAAGAACCTTTATGCAAAGGACTGGGAGATATAAGAACGTCATTTTCCTTTTAAAGCAAAATGGTTATATTAGTAATTTCAGGTTTAAATTGTGAGGCCATCTGCAGAAACTATAGAGTCTCCTGTAATTGGCAAGAAAAGCTTTGCAGATGACGCTTCAGTTTAACTGAGGAAGTTGATTGACTACTAAACCAACTTCTACTTAGAAGAATAATTCTTTCTTCCTGCACAATAGGTTATCTATATGTGAAAAGAGACAACGAACAAAAACCTCTCTGTAATCAGAATTCATAACAAGCAAACTATAGAAATATTAGCTTCCCTCTTTTCATGTATTTTAAATAATTCTGAGCAGCAGAGTTGTGGCTTTTGTTTTTAAAATAAAAATAAAAATGACTGAAACACACTACTCCCAGGTGACCTTTCCTGCTAGGGATCTCTCCAATGAAGAGATCTCATTACACTAACCCTCCTTCTGTAGAAATCTGTCAGTAGCCGAGGAAGAGAAAATAGGCTTTGCTTTCAGACTATAAGGGAGGAATGACCACACTAGACTCGACTGGCTCTCTGCTCTACACTGCTAAAAGAAGCCTGAAAACTAAAAAGGACATTGAGACCGATCAAAGTGATTTCATGAAACAGCAGATGGTCTTTACCTTGTCCAACTTTCATGAGGATCTTCATGGTTTTTGTCTGGCACACCCCTCCCTCCTGGTTATCCAGGCCCTCCAAAGACCCATTTGATGTTGCTGATTAAAAATAAAAGAAAAATAAATAAAAATAAAAATAAATAAAAATCAGGAAATCAACAGGCAAAGTGATGTGAACATGAGTGTCTGAAAGCAGGGATCTTTCAATCTACCAGGACCTGTTCTGTTGATCAGCCTGTTGATCAGGCTGACCTATGGAAAGTTGTGAAATGTTGAAAGCCAAAGGAATGAATACACTGGTAAGCTGTACAATATATACAAATGGAGGAATGTATTATCAAGGTTTCAAATTTGCCCAGCAGCCTTTTATTTTCCTACGCACAATTGACTGACTGACTGACTGACTTGGACAAAAACACACCATCTTGCTAAAAAGGTGATGGAGTCAGCTGAAAAGGAAGCTCTGGCAGGCTCAGAGGAGAAAAACACTGGAAACTCACCCTTTTTTCCCCCCCTCCCAACAATATCTTTAAAATCACCATGTTACACCTGCTTCCTCTATTACAAATCTCCTGCTGGAAGAAGTGAACGCATACAAAAGACCCAGGTGAAAGCTAAGATTCCAAACTGATTGGAAAACCATTTAGTATTTTAAAGTACAATCTCATTTTTCTCAGCATTGAGGAGCCTCTGCGGGGGTGGGTGGCAAAGGGGAACACGCTCTATTATCAGGGAAACCTTTTAGCTCATACAAACAACAGGGCGCTTTCCCCTGTGTTGACATTGTTCTTGCTTATCTAGGTGCCAGCTGGAGCCGCGCGATCCGGGCGCAGGCTGACACTGCCGTGCCATGTGGAGGCGAAGCACCACTCCCCGGGAGAATCCACAACACTGAATCACGGAGCATGGGTGCGCCGCTGCCGCCCCAGCCAGCTGCTGGTTGCAAAACAGCTGCTGGAAAACGATTGCGGAGCTCCTCTGCAGTAGGTATTGCAGCCACTGCACTGCCCTGGGCACCGTGAGCAGGGCACCACTGCAGACGGTGGGCTCCGGATTCACCACGCAGGGAGTGCACCGGGGCCTTTCCTACCCTGGTTGTCCTGGGGATGGAAATTTCACAGTCATTTCTGGGAGCTGTTTATCTGAGGCCCAAAATGAACTTATGAGAGGGTGGGTGCACAGGCACAAGCACTGGGCCACCAACTGGATAAAGCAAAAGGAAAATGGGATGTCAAGGAGCTCACTGTTTGCCGTGGCGAACTGCTGAAGCAGCACATGCCTCCCTCTGCCCCTCTCCTTTCAGCTTGTGGGCTTTACACACTCTTCAGGTCTTTGTTTTTAATTCTCGCTCCTTCTCTTTCACCTTCCTTGGGGATTTTCTTTCAAATGCAGTCTATGTATATTTCCTTTTTCCTTCACAAAGTCTTCCTACCCCCATGGCAGTATTTTTCTTGCTCTAATCTTCTCTCTAGCTGTAAAGATATAAACCCCATACTGCTGAACCCTGCTTCCTAGCCTTTGATCTGCTTCTTGTTTTTGTTCCACTTCTGACTCTTTTGTGACCAACTCGAATTACAGACACCATACAAACTTCCCAAACTGTGCTCTCTTTTCCTAAAATTCCCTTCTCCTCATACGTGGTCCCTCCCAGTTCCTCCTCTTGTTCCCTCCCCCCTGTAAAAACATGACAATAGGTGTATGGCAAAAAGACTTTTCAAAATACAAAAGAGCACGTTGAGTAATTTAAGATAAAAGCTGATCTGAAATGTGCCACTGCATTGTCAGGCTCAGACAATAATGGAGACATATAGTTTTGTTTTCTTTTGGTTGTTTTTTTTTTCCAGAGGGAAAAAAAAAATCAATACCAAGAACCCATCCTGGACATAAATCAAATGTGTCTTTGCTGAAAGTGTTTTTTATGATCTATTTGCCAATGTACCAGCACAAGGACACAGAGAAAAAATGCAGTAAATAGAAATACCAAAGCTGAGCATCAATTGAATGTACAAATAATAAACACTGACTTTGTCTTGTGGTATTATTTGATTCTTTTTTTAATTGAGCCGAAGGGAATCACATCTCCTTAAACACCTTCTACTTGATTTTAATTGAACAGAATTCTGCTTCTTCTGAACATCAATGCCTTCTTATTCTTTAAAGCCCTATCCACTTAACCCATGGAGCAGGAGGCCTCAATAGGATGCAGAGGACGCAGTCTGACCTCCGTACAGAGTAAGAAAGTAAGATGGCAAAAAGGATGCAAAATTACTTCAAATACAGTCTCCAAAAGGGAAGACCCAGATGTACAATGAGTCTGGTTGTGTGCCTACGCCAGCGCAATCTGCCTCGCTTGCTTGCTAAAAGAATGCTTACATAGCTTTGATGTCAGATGAATGAATTTGCAGAAACATTCACTTTTTCCACAGTTCTTCAAGGGATTTTAGGAAAGCCTACATTGTAGTTCAGAGTACAGACTGCTGCATCCTGAGGAATAGGGAATTTTCAGAGAGAAGCATTTCAGTGACAAAGCGAAGTTTCCTTCTCAGCTTTTCTTGTAATTAAACTGACAGATTACTCAAGGCCACTGGAGGAAATTATTTTTCAAAATTCATTAAGACTATCAAAATACAACCTAGCGTATCCCTAGTGTACCAGGAAGAAAGTGGGTAGCTTTAAACACATTGTTTTAGGTTTTGAAAAGCTGCACTGAGAATAAGAAGTAATCTGGGACAGCAGAGAAAACACCGTTTCATAGTGCTAATGCCCCTTGACAGTGCAGGGTGCAGAAGTCAAACAAGGGAGCGAGCACAAAATATTCCTCAAACACTTGCTGCAGCCTTTCTATATTGATCTCCAAATGAAAATTACACCCACTGTCATTTTAGCTCCTCCACTGCACTCACACCTCTGTGTGAAAGTGACCCAGCATCTACAGCTCTGCTCATGCTGAAAGGATACTAAAAATAAAAAAAAAAGAAAAAAAAAGAAAAAAAAAGTGCCCCATAGGAGTTTTGGATTTAAACACAAATGTAACACAAGTTTCTGGTATACAAAATGGAAGTGTTATCCTCCAGCGTGTTGATAAAACCAGATTTTTAACCTTCCATCCAATTTATTCTTATATGCATATATAAAAAAGAACAGGTTTTCTTTTACATTTAGGTCTAAGTATGGATATATTTTAAAGTCAATTACTTGGATGAGCTACTATACAAAACCCTCTGCTAAGAAGACAAAACACTTAAATATTAACATTAATAAACATAACTAATGATTACTATGAAGTTTCTTATTAGTATTAGTATGTTCTCAGGATCCCAGACTTCACTTTGAATTAATACAGCAATACATAGGAACTTAGAAGTAAGTTAAATGTTGCTAAACAGGTAGCAAAATATTTTTAAATCTCTTGATGGTTAAATACCTTTGATTTTCTGAGACCTATCCTGCTCCACTGGTGTTGACTGCAAAACTAATAACGACAGTCAAAACCACATTAAATTATTCAACAGTTTGTCCACATCTAAAAATAAACACATCTAATTGTGCTAAAATCTCTACTAATTTTAAGACTTTCTAACAAAATTGTAATAACTTATGGGCCATTTTCACAGTAGTTTATTAGACACTGTCTGTCTGCATTGAATACAACAGCAGCTGCCATTTTATAAGGAATGCAAGTTTAGCTTTTCAACATTCAGAAAACACTTATCTGTTATGAAATTATAGTTAAGAGTCTTGCTGATACATAGCTACTTTAGAGAAGCTAGTATACATTTGCAGGTTCATAACACACTACTTTAACATATCCTCCTCCATACACAAGGGAGAAATTAAATTATTCAGACCAAAGAAGTTCATTCTGATCTGCCTCCCCTCTTTTTTTAGTATATGAATTGTATAAAAACAAACAAACCCTCCAACAAAACAAACAACGAAACAAAAAAGGCTGGAACTCATGTAAATCAATGTATAATGTTTTACATTTATTTGCTTTTAAAACTCCACAAGTGCTGTTTATTGTACAAAGTGCATTAGTCATAAATGCAGAGGCAGGGAGTCAGTGAGCATAGCAGAGTCAGCTGACAAGAACAGTTCCTGGCTATGATTCTTATACAGTCCCCATGGAGAGGAAGTAATATTACATTTTAATATGTCTTCATTTGGTTGTTATTACTCTGCCTCCCAGGAGGCTACGCCACTGCATGGATCATGGCTGTTTTCAACCTACCAGGCTGGTAACATTGCTCTAATCAGATGGAGAATTAAGCTGCTGGATTTGTGACTGTATATAGCTTTTCATTCACAAAGAGATTAGAAATGAAGGCACAGTCACAAAAATTCAACTTCCTTCACTCCTAAAAACACACGTTACAAAATGAAAAAATGCCATCACAATTACATAAAACATCAGCGGGCAAAAATCTCAACCTTTTAATTCTGCTACACTTATTACCCACAGTTTCATGTTTTAGGATTGTGAAAAACACCACCTATTTGCAAATTAAATGACATATGCTTTGAACGATCACAATTTTAAAACACATCTATTTCTAGAGCTTGAACATGAAATGGACTACACAGCTGATGAGAGAAACAATGATCATCATATTTAATTTTCCTGTGGAAACTAAATGGACCTTAAACCACAGACTATAGGAATGAATGAGTGATGTCAACTGATGGGCAAGGGCAACATTGATTTTGTCCCTCCTTAGTGTGCTGGACAATAAAAGTCATTTGGCAATACATTATAGACATGTCATTGATGAGGCCATGAAGAATTAATTCCTGCTGACGTGGATCTGTTAATAGCAAATTGAGAATTACAGGTTTTTAGGGGCAGATCGCTACTATCCAACAGTAGTGATATTCACAGTTTTTGTTTATTAAATACTGCTTGAATACTGCATCAGAAAATAGATTTCTCAAAATCAGAATAAAACATAATCAAACAACACTATCCATTTCTGCTTTTCCCCTGCTGTGCTTAGAAACAGAATGAAAAAACAGCAGCAAAAATCCACACAAGCTTTAGATCCAACAGTAGTAAGTAGTAATTCTTAAAACAAAGCTGCACTCGATCTCACACACATTCTCAGGATTACTAAGCACATGTAAAGTTTTTGAGAGCATTTTATTTTATCAAGTAATAGAACACTATTTTGGCCAGGCATCATTGTTTGTGCTCTGACTGCTTTCATCTACTTTTGTTCCTTCTAATGATCCTCTTAGTAAAGCACTGAATAAATAATTTTTCTTTTCCATAAATTTAGATAATTTATGGGAGAGGTTTAAGAACACCAGAAATCACATGCTGCAAAACCATAAATGACTGATCACAACAGGGAACTTATTTCTAAACTAGCCATGGATGAAAGAATAAGACAGCTGAGATAACAGAAAGAGTGTTTTAATTAAATGAAATTAAATTCTGCCCCCCAGTAACAATGCCAGATCTGCATGGAGATCTGAAACTAAAAAATTGTTCAGGCCTCTCACCAAAGAACAGCTAGTTTGGCACACATTACACTGGGTGAGCTGAAGAATGTTTAGAGAGAAGAGAAACACGCTAATTTAAAATACTAGCAACTAATGGTTTCCCTTTTCTTGTAGTAACAAAAAATAAGATTGACAGCGAAACCTTGGCTTTTTTAACAAAATTAAATTGTCCTCTGAAATTTAACTGTCAGCAATCCCAAGCCTGGACTCTAAGTACTAAAACGTAATGCATTATGAATAGTTGAATGGAGTGCTGTTATGTGTTGACCGTGTTTTTAATCAACAGATAATAAAATAACAACTTTCCACCGATCTTTTAGAGAAATGATCCTAAAAAAAAAAGCAACAAAAAACTAAGAAACAAAAACCTGCTAAATTTGCTCAATATAATTTAGGACACCAAGACTATAACGAAAAATGTATAAAAGCAGCTTACCAATAATTTTGCTTTTTTCTAACGTCTGTTTTTTTATTTGCCCTACTTGCAAAGTCAAGGTGGCAGCAGAATTTTCAGGAGTTTCTCCGCCTAAACACCATTTAAAAACTCTCATTCTACCCTATTCCACATACTGTTTCAAATTAAGATAAAATTTTTTTTTTTCCTTAAACTAAGGCTCATGGAGTGTTTATAAATACTCCTGATGACAGCCATTTTTCCCCCTCTACCCTCATGTGAGACAGAACTTCAATGAGAGGGAAAGGACAATAATTCCCTGTTCTTCTTTTTCATTTTGCATTCTTGTTTTTTAAATTAAGTCCTATACTCCATGTCTCAGGATTTATATATAAACAGGATCCACAAATTATATTCTCTACAGCAAGCAAGCAGCAATGCCCTCTCCAGTCAAGCTAAAGCCAGAACAAAATAAAGTAAAATAAAGAACAGGCCTCTTTTTTTTGCCAGGAAGAGGCAAAGGCTCTGCAGCAAAACTTTGTAATTCACTTTTCTAACCACTGCTCTAAAATGTATCTTGTCCAACTGTGAATAGCGTGACTCGTGGTACTTAGATGGGACTCATGATATAAGGGTATTTATATAATTCCCCATAAAAGTCTCCACTTGTGTTCATATGTTAGGAGAGGGACAGATTCTATTACAGTTTCAATGTGCTTTTTGAGAGTGCAATGTGGAGGACACAATCAAGACAGAGCCAATCAGTTTTGCACTGTAATATCCTTTGGTATATATCAGCTGTACGATTCCAGGGACATCTCTGGAAATCCACAGACTCTCCTTCCCACATCTCATGTCATCCAACAGCACAAAACAGGGAGAGTTGTAAAGTTTCCTACATTCAGAATGATTTTATTAATTCCAGAGAGGTATGGCACCAAGCAAGAAAAATATATGTGGTAAAAAAAAAAAAGCCATTTATGTAAACAAAGTCCTTCGATAAAGGGAAAAAGAGACAGTGAGAGGGCTGGAAAATATAAAAAAAAGCTGTGAATTCTGACTGGTTATTGCTGCCTATCATTTTAAGAACACCACCACCTTCTCACTGGGTTAAGGAATACCACAGCTGAAGTGTACTGAAGAGCACACTATTTGCTGAATTATTATCCATTACTGAAGGTCACAGGTTCTACCCACCCACAACAAAATCCTACTTGCTTCACTGCTGTCAAGTGCAGGGCCCCTCTACAAAATCCCCTGGGAGTGATTTAGAGATTATGTAAAAACAAACCAGAGAAGCATCTCAATACTGTATCACTATGAACGACAGGTCTTTCATTACAGTTAAGCATTTCTAAACGAATTTCAGTTCTATATTTCACATACTCTGAAAATGTTGTCAGATAATGATCCACTGCACACATGGTTGCTTCTAGTTTACATAAACAAATTATATATTTGTGAGTGCTGAAGTAACTGTGGCAGATGTAAGCCCACTAATTATGATGTATTTAGTGTATACCCAAAAGTATGCATCTCAAACAGATTACTAGTCAGTTGACTTCACCATTAACAAACAGGTATTTTACGCAAATTCATCCCCTCTCCCAGCACGCTACTGACAAAAGCCTCTCATGGATGGGGAGAAGTGTCTCCCACTACCACAGCAAGCTTTGCTTAACAGTTCAGCTGAACAGAACTAATAGAATTAGTTAGCATTCAAGTTACACTGATTGTTGCTAAAGACAAGAAGGCTTGCTGAAAACAAAAACAGAAGCTTTACCATTAAACGAGGACCCACTTTCTGTATCATACAAATTCAACTTCACCCTACAAGGATGTTCCCCTGCCTTGAAAAATCTCTGCTTTTTTTCTGTGGCACTAGGATAAGAAAGGGTTATAGTGAAAGTTCATATTAAATAAATAACAAACCTCTTGCTCATTCTACTGTCACTAATTGCATGCAATGATATTAATGACCCAGTAATTGCTATACGAGTAGCACTGAAGTGGAAAACATCATTTTGAGGCAGAGTTCATCTCTAGGTGGTAGGACTTCACCAGTGACTGAGTTAATGCCTAGTGACAGTTTAGAATATAACACTATAGATGAGAAAATGTGCCAGTCTCATGGTTATAACAGTTTAGATGGACATGATGTTATTTGCTCTGACCACACAGAGTCTAGGAGTAACCCCAATAAAGTGCCACAGTCAGACTTTGCCCTGTAGATGAACCTCATTCCTTTCAGGGGAGATGCTCTGTACTATAACAATCTAGAGCAATTTTCCACATGTTTGCTTCAATAAAAGAATACCTTCATCTCCTGCTTTTACATGTAGCACAACAAAAGTGTGCTTTATTGCAAAACACAAAAAGCTATTTACATCATCTAACTATCCTTCAGCAACACAGAGTTTGGCACCTTAGTACTGAGATCAATTATGATACTATTGGATGACTGTACACTTGGCAAAGATGATCAGAAGTTAAGCACTGTTTTGACTGCAGTATGCTTATGTTTGTGTTTAGAGCTGTAAAATACCCACAAAGTAAACCTTAATGAGGGAACATTGCAGAAATAAAGCAATCTGAATTTCCACGGTTCTACAGGACCTCCTGTTCAAATACATGCCATTAAGAAATTAAGAGGTTTAGCTTCTTCAGAAATTATCATGTAGGCACACCTTAGCTCATTTTAAGAAACACCAGTGGGATATGTTAATTCCGCCAGTGTTTGGAATTTTGAAGTCACAACTAGACAGGCGAACTGATACTTTTAATACTTATGTTCACAGAGTTTTAGTTCACAGAGTTTTAAAAGTTCACTGGGGCTTTAACAGTATAACATTATTTAGTTATTTTGGCTTTATTTTCATGTTGCAATGAAAATTATTTTGCTAATGTCTTGATTCTGCTACCGAACCTCCTGTGGCAGCCTCTGGATGGCATGTGGAATCAACTTTCAGCACAGGCTGGGGCCAAACACATGGAAAGCAACTCTGCAAAAAAAGCCCTGAGGGTCCTGGTGGACACCAAGTTGACCACGAGGCAGCAACGTGCCCTCACAGCAAAGGAGGCAAACAGCTCTTGGGCTCAATCTGTCAGAGCAGTGGCAGCCGGTTTGGGGAGGTGATTCGTCCACACCACTCTGAACTGGTGAGGCCACACCTGCAGTGCTGGGTGCAGTCACAGCCTCCTCAACACCAGACAGACATGGACTTAGAGGAGCAAGTGCAGTACATGCTCATGGAGGTGATGGAGGAACTGGAGCACCTGCATAGGAGGAGGAGGGGCTGTATCCTTGGGGATACTCAAAACTCAGCTGGACATGGTTCTAGGCAACTGCCTGCAGGTGGGCCTGCTCAAGCAAAGGTTTGAGCAGGGGACTAGATGAGCTCCAGAGGTGCCATCCAAACCAATCCATTAAGGCATTCTGTAGTCAGCTGGGCTGTTGTGGTCTAACGCATTTATGTGCTAACATGGAATACTTGAAAAACAAATAATTTTAAGTTTTCCTGGCAGGATTTGGATTCAGAACTCTGTTTCTCTCACAGCAGCCCAGTGGGCACATAAGGACTACTTTGCTGCTGTGGTTTAGTGATTTTTGCTGTCTTCATCTACTGAACAGAAAACAGATAAATCATGCTAACAAAGATCCAAACATGCTTTTAAAAACCAGCCTTATCAGCTTAATACGGACTCTTCTCCAAGAACAGCTAAAACTACCTTAAGCCTAATCCTGCTTTTACTTCCAGAAATATTTGCATGGTATCCTTGGGACTGAAAAAAAGAAACTGGAAGACTGCCCATTAGGGTTTAGTTTTATAGTCTGATTTATCAGAAATAAATCCTGAAATATTCTTCATCCAAGGTTTCCAGGATTGACTGAAGTCAGGAGAGAAAAATCCAAACTGACATTTAACCCTGGTTTTCAACCATTCCAGCCTTTTGTTTTAGCTAATGCAGTTCTCAGACAAAAGTATATTTCCCTCCATTCCAGCTACGTAAAGGCTTTAATGAGGCAAAAAATTTCAAGTCTTTAAAATGGGTTTCATTAAACTCTTTATAAATCCTTATGCAGCTCCTCATCTTTTATTATAGGACTTAAAATGCTGCAATATGTAACACATATGATACAGGCAACTGTATAAAGTAAAGACTAATCATCCCACTTGATGAGCCAAATGATCATCATTGAACTTACATACAAAACAGAAGTTGTGTTTCAGTGTGGTAGTGCACTGTCAAGTTTCAGTTTAGACAGATACTTTCTCCATGCTTTCCTCATAGTATGGCACGTCTTTCCAATACATACACCCCTGATTTAAATAGTTACTCATATCCTGAATATAAAGGGTAACAAACACACTCAGCACATTCTTCTTCTATATGTAGTACTGTTAAGGATGTTTATGCAAATCTAATACAACATACACATTTTGGAGATCAGAGTTTAAGCTTTTTTTTTTTTTTTGCAAAGCACTACAAATACTACATACATAAAGACTTCTAAGGGAGAATACTGTATCTTTCTTAGTGAATGTATTATATTCCCTGTATTTATAAACTGTTTCTGAGGAACTATGCAAGCGAGATATAAAAGCAGTGACTAAAACTATTAAACAGCTTCCTATGAAATTTTAAAACCTCTTCAATTCATGAGTATTTCCTGAATAATTTTTTCTTCCAGTCTGAACAATTATTCTTCATTTTCATCCGATTCTGTATCTATTTGGAATACTTGCGGGGGTGTGAGGGAAGATAACTGTATTTTTTTCACAACATGCCATCAATTAACAAACTGAGCATTCCTATCTTTCATTTCCTTCCCTTAGGAATAGAGACATAATAACAGATTTCCTGCTGAACTATCTCTGTCTACTTTAAAGGAGATAAACGATTGGTATTGCCTAGGTAATGGCACAGAATATGAACCAAGTCCATCAATATAAAATAGCCTTATTCTCTTACAAGACCTGTGTGGTCTGGGACAAAACCCCAAAGGACTATGACTCCATTAATCCTGCAGGTCTTAGACTCTGTTAGAAATCTGAAGCTGCACAGACAGTGATTTTTCTTTCTAATAATATTATTTGTATAAGCTGTATTTATATTTCATTCAACAAGAGCTAAGTGGTATCGCTGATACATCCCTTAAAAGACACTTCAGCAAAGTCAAAGACTGACCTCTGGATATCATTTTACGCCAAGGAGAAATTATTTATCTAATTTTCTGAGGAAGGAGGAGGAGAAAGGAAAGAAAAAAAAAGTGATCTCTGTACAAATGGAATCAGAGTGACTATTATCGCACTGGCTTTCATTAACACCATTACCACCACCACAAAAAAACCCCTCAAATCAGTAGATTTTTGGGCCATGGAGTCTTTAACAGAAACCAAGAAAAATATCTTTGCTGCAAAAGTAGAGGAATTGAATTTCTGATACAGTATTTGTTCCCATTTTGGCTAGTTTGGCATTAACAAAGGAAAACCTGTTTACTGTTTCCTTTTGGGCAGCTTTCACTAGGTGATTTGGAGGTTATAGGGGTCTGCAGGCTGAAATCTGTCTCACAGTGTTTTCAGAATGCCCAGCCAGACAGATTAGCCAGCGCTCAAACTGGTCAGAATACTAAAATAACATTTTAATGTACATCTATTTGGCCATGCAAAGAGATTTATTCTTCCCAGCTGGGCCATATTTCAGGGCACAATCTATATTGTCCCTTAATACGTTCTTCCTCAGACAGTTATTGCCCTTTAATTGCAACAGAATGACAAAGTGAAAACATAAAAAGCCTTGTAATTTTTTTCAAACACAGCTAATGCTAAAGTTTTAGAATGACTGTTTTGATTTTAAAGGCCACAGTACTATTAAAGCAGTTACCCCAAATGTAGTGCTACTAGCCAGTATAAACTTTCAAATCAGTCAGGGATCAAATATATATAAATACATGTTTTTTAATTTAAGCCAGAAGCCAATTATGTAAGTGGGTCACTTGAAAAAAAGTTGACAAAAAAACATTTAAGGAAACCTGCATATTCAATTTTGCCGATGTCAAAGCCAATGAGCATCATTAGCTCAGCGAGCTCAGCTAATGAGGTCCAGGCAGAGCAAGCCTTATAGAGGAATCTTTCAGGGAACCATTCTGTAGCCCCTTCCCAAGTCCCAAGTCACTCTATTACAAATTTGGAACAGGTGAAGATTTCATTGCAGGTGACTTGTTTCTAACTGTTGATGATGTCAGCCCATAAACATCATTTTAGCAAAAGAAGAGATGGCGTGAAATATGTGCTTGCTTGGCCAAACTACCTAAGGAGCTTGATGGTGGCTTGGAGGCAGGCGGCACTGCTCCCTTCCCTCTGGCACTGCTCCCTTCCCTCTGGCATAGCTTCCCCTCCGAGCTCCCTCAGCACAAACCCAGTGTATCACCAGGCCCTCTAGGCCCTCGGACTAAAGGCCAGGTTTGCTGGGAAGTGTTCAGGATGATTCCTGTACACCAAGAGTAAACATCTTTGGTACATGAAACGCACTTGAACTATGCTAATGCGTCTCTCTGACAAACAAGAAGAATCTGCATCTGAGAGAGGTACTGAAGCAGCGACACCATGACCCAAGTACTCGCAGCTCAAGTACTGAGTATCTCCTCGGTATTGAGAATATACTCATTGCTTGCTCTGAGCAACTCACAACAGCAGAAAATTATTCTTGATTCCCTAACCAAGCAAAGACATAAAGACTTTTTAATGAAAACATCAGAGTTGCAAATCTTCACACCCTTCCGCCCAAATTTGCCCTTCACATAGATATTCATGTTATTGTGCATGATGTATCTTCTTTCACACATTTGAATAAGGATTTCCTTAGGGACTTATGATGTTAGCTAAATGGTCACATATTTTAGGATAATCAAACATTAATACTTCTGAGATCTCAAGTACGTTTGACCTTCTCCAGTTCTGCTGAAAAGAAATCAGGTAACTGTAGAAAAATGAATCTACTTATTTCCCAGGAACGAAAAATTGATGATAGCAAAGAAGAGAAAAGCAAGGACACTCTGTTACATCGTTTATTCCCTTTCACAATACCATTCAGTATCGTCTTTCCAATTACTGCTGTTCACAGAATTAACTCCTTGGATACTCATAATTGTATTGAGGAATATCTTGCCAAGAAATGGGTTACATTGTTTTTTATTTGTTAAAGTATCCCTAAATGTGAAAACAGATATGAAAAACTTATCCACACTTTTACTTTTTAAAAAATCATGAATTGTGAAATGAGAAGATTTTATATGCTCAGGCCTAGGGAAGCACTGAATAGAAAAGATCTCCTTCTGCTATACCTATCACGAATACATCTGGATGATATAAAAATTATGGCTTGAAGAATTCCTGTGCAATCACATGTCTCTAAAGGGCTCAGGAAGCTGCTTCATCCTGTGCTGCAATTCCTCATCCCAAAATGACTAACCCCCTAATATGAATAGAGATTTTACTGTTTAATACAGCTCCACAAACCACATACCATTACCTTAGAAAAACAAACTCTTGTTTTCAAATAATGGCAAGATGATAAAAAGTGCATGATGATGCACAAAACATTTAAAGGGCTGACAACAGCCTGCCAGCATAAACAGCATGAGATCAAGCTGTAGGCACAGCCACAGCAAGCACTGCAAAGATGCTGAGCTCAGTGAGCTCTTGTGCTGGGTTTGTTTGATGCCACTTAGTTGAGGGAATGCAAGGTCCTAAAATACTTCAAAATCAAAAGCTGGCACATAAAATGCATCATTGCCTTCATTTCACAGCTTTTCCACCCTCTTAAAAAAACCCAACAAAACAAGCAAGGCAAAACGGATGGATGGATGAACGGATGGATGGATGGATGGAAGGAAAAGAAAGAATTACAGTCTGTGAATAGGAATGTACGCAAACAATTTAAAGCCTGATTTGCATACATGACTAAGAGACATTTTATTACTTATAAAAATGACAGCAAATGTCCTGACTACCAGAACTTGCACTGACAAGGCTGTGTGTCATGAGCTTTTGAATACAAATTGTTAAAACCCTATCTAGCTCAGTACTTTCTAAAATGGCGCCCTAGCTGAGCACTGGCCTAGTTTTCTATGCCTCTTAGTGCTTCTGAGACCAGCATCATTGAGTTTATTGTTTTCTCCTTGAGTGACAGGAAAGTGAGGGTTTTAGCTTCAGGATGGCGGGGTTTTCAAAGGTGGGGTGCTTGGTGCTTTTTTGTCCAGGCTATTAAAATGTATGGGTACCCTTGCTGAAGCTCAGCCAGTAGCAACAATGATAAATTAGCCATTTGTCTATGCCACAATGAATAGGAAAAGTAATACCCTTAGGCACTCCAGTATTACTGCTAGGCCAGTGTGATTTTTGAGGCATTAGACTGAAGGCTGACTAAGTTCTTTCAACCAAGTTACACTGTAATCTTCCAGGAAATGCAACGTCTATTATGTCTTATTGCTATAATGAAATAATTATACAAAACTAATGAAAATGAGATGTACTTAATAATTCTCTGGGTAAATCCATGACATAGATATGACAGAACTGACAGTGCATCAGAAAGCTCCATTTGTGCCCGTAATTTTCAGGTAATAATTGTAACAGTGCCATTTGTTCCACTACAGTTGGTCTTCTGTGGATGTTTTTAAAAGCAGCACCAAATAATGAGCACATTTCCTCATTTAAGCCAAATATTTGAGCATGGTCATTTTCAGGCTACACATTTTCACTGGAGTTACAGATAACCATCTCTCAACATGTAATTTTGTCACTCTCACTCTGGTAAATATCTCATTGGATTTCAGTGGGAAGTTTGTCAAAGTTAATATTGTTTAAGAAGGATCACATTACTCCCCTGCTAAACACAGAAAGTGCCTATATGAAGCAACCTTTAAAACCAAAAAAATTTGGTAATTTGTATCTCCCCTAACTCTTAGTAATTTCTGAAACTAGTAATTAATATGCAGTGATTAGTAATTAATAATGCAGTGAATTCTTACTTAAGCTTCTGTTTTACAGAATACAGGTATACAACCTGTTTTATACATTACCATGTACCATTATGGATATAACTGGGAAGTGAGCTTTAATTTATACTGAATGAATTTCCCCTTCTGTTTTAAAAGTACTTGATCAGAGCACTTTTAAAACTGCCAGTATTTTTAAATCAGAAATTAAGAAATAATTACACTGGCAGATATTAAATGAAACAGTTATCAATACTCCAGTTTTCAAGGAGGTGGCAGAAACATGTTCAAGGACTAATCTTTTAGCAGGTCCTGTTGTGACAGGACACGGGTTAATGGTCTTAAACTAACAGAGGGTAGATTTAGACCAGGTATAGTGAATAAATGTTTTACAATGAGTGTTGTGAAACACTGGAACATGATGCCTATAGGAGTGGTAGATGCTCCATACCTGGGAACAGAGCTCTGAGCAACCTGATCTAGTTGAAGATGTCCCAGCATACTGAATGGGGCTTGGACTAGATGAGCTTTAAAGGTCCCTTCCAACCCAAATTATCCTACGATTCTGTGAAATAAGACACACAAGTATCTAACTTCCTTATAACTGCAGAAAAGCCAGGTACTTACAGAGTTTCTTCCATCACCTAATAACTGCGGATACTTACTCAAGACTTCAAAAGTTACCATGGGGCTAAATGAGATCCACAGGGCATAATATTACAATGACAAAACCTAAACTAATGTAAATTGTTGTTATACTGCTGAGGTCTCAGCTTATACTAACTCCTGATTCACATCATTAACTTTACACATCACAAGTAATTTGAATCACTGAACACAGTGGCTACCTCCAGACTTGCTTTCAGCTGTAAGTCTCTGTTCAGAAACTCACACTGCTGCACAGAGGCCTGTGTCATGCACATTTGTTTTGCAAGCCAGGACTGTGAAAAAACATAAAATTCAAGACCATGCTAATCTAGGTTTTACCCAAGAACTCTCCTAGCTACTGTACGGACATACTAAGTATGTTTTGAGGAAAGGCATGTTCAATTACAGGCTCTTACAAGTAACCCCTGTGAGGAAACTAAACTGACAGAATTGGCACCGAAGTAGCCAAAAGATGCTTCCTGTGAGAGCCCCCAGACCACCTAGAGTAATGGCTAGCCACGTCACACAGGGTACCTCTTCTGAGAACAGCTGGGTCACTGTACTCCTACTCCTGGCACAAGAGAACCCAAGGACAAAGGCAACAGCACCGTACATCCCCAGGGCTGTGAGCAGGAAATGCATCACAGTTTAGCTCCACACAACCTCTAATGCAAACACAGGACACAATACCGTGCACCAAAAAAAAAAGCTCCTTTTCCAGGCAGAGAAGTATACAACCAAGAAAAAAAGAGACAGAGACCCTTTGGAAATCAGGAACAATATTGAAAATATGCCAGCAAGAAATCATATTCAGATAAAAATATACAAACCTATTCACATTCTTTTTAAGTTTGCTAATAATGTACAAGACAGCATGCAAAATTAACGAACAATTGTATTTAAAAGAATGAACAACTGAAAGTTTAAACTTACATATGACGTAATAATCTTTGTTCTTCTGAAATTCCAGGCCCCAGAGATTAGGACTGAACTCTTGGAACTTGATGGTAAACTTAACATCTTGATCTGGCTTGGCACAGTTAAGTAGAGGTGTATTGTCCTTTTTAATAGCACAGCTATCTGCTTGGTCTTTATCAACCATGTAGACCTTATAATATTCATATTGGCCAATAGTTTTAGAGTCCACCTTTGGGCATATAATATCCAGTTTGTCTCCTATCTGTGGATATAGTACCAATCCTTGTCCAGGAAGGAATCTAAAAGGAAGGAAAAAAAAAAAGGGGAGGGGGATGGGGGAAGAGAAGAAGTAAAATTTGAGACACTTTATAAAATCTCATGCAGAAAAGTAGCAACTGCAGTGAACAGACAGAAATAAACACAGTTTCCAAAATCAAAATGACAGACTGAGCAAACCAAATCTTAATAGTTTGGGCTTGATTCAATATCAACAAGATGTTTATTTAGATCTTGGAACTTATAGATGGATTGAGTCTTTCAGTCCTTATCCTGGTTTTGGGCACCCTAGCAGATTTTACATCTCTCTTGGCAGGCACTGCTGTTTCGTACACTGCATTGAGCCACACAGAGCGGCTAATACAATACCCGGTGAGCTACAATTCTGTTTTTCTGTTTTGCTAATATTTATAGTATTCTTGCACATATTTGGCTAATTTTGGACATGAGAGAATGACAAAAATAATCTTTCAACCCTCCTGAACAGCCATGTGGGGCAGCAAAAATCTTAGACTTTTACACAATATATTGTTGATATATTAACAATATATCAACAACAACAATACGCCGATTGGTATTACTAGTGTAACACAAAGGAATATCAGTCACTCAACCAAGACCATGCTTACAGACCTGCGATGGACAGAGATCTACCTAATCCATGGACCATACATGCTTCTGGGAAAACCACTTATATCCAAGCAGTGTGACCATTCCACTACAATGATTTCTCTTCATGAATTTCTCTTCATGAATTCCGCTCTTTTTTGATGATTTTTTTTTTTTTGGTGCTAGTAGTTAAAGACAGGTGTGCTTTTTTCCTTAATATGGGAAAACTTCTTACACAAACTGCCATTGAGCTTTAATATTTGCAGTTAGACATAGTATTTTGTCTTTCCTACTCAATTAACAGGCAAACACGACCACTTCTTCATGGAAGAAAAATATAAATAATTACTTATAGTATTGATTCATCCACAAAATGAGGAGTCATGTTCTCACAAGGACAAAAGCCACAGCAGGTTTGTTTGTTTCTCTCACCATTAAGACATATTTGTTTCAATTAAGGCCAAGAAGTGCATGTTTTAGAACAACAGCCAGAAACACAACCAGTGTACTCGAATGCACAGACCAAAAAGACTGACTTTCTTTCCTCTTTTTCCTGCCTGCCAGCACTTTCCAAAGATCTTCCTTAATGGAGAATCGGCCTGAAAAACCAAGTGAAACAATTCCTGCCTAATGAACACCCTTCTCCAAGTGCTAATATTTAAACAGCACACGTAGTAAATCTAGCTTATTCACAGGCAGCCTTCCTGGAAACTTTAAATTAGAGTATCAAGGCCCACGCAGAACAAAGCTGTAGGCGTCGGTGACCTCCAACCTCCGGCTTGGCGAAAGGAGCCACCAGCATGAAGTACTGGTGGGGGAGAACCCACTAAATTAAAGGATGATGCAATGCCCCAAATTTCAAATCCATCATTTACAACTGCTTGCTCCACACAATTCAAGTTTATGATCTGTGCTAATTGAGCAGGATTATTTTCACTCACAAAGCCAGTGTAAGAATTATATTTGTTATGAAGCAGCACGTAGCAGGACAAAGACATGTAATTACAGATTTAGGGAACTAGAACAATGAAATGTTATGGCAAGAAAAGCGACTGTTGATGTATAAATCACTGCGCTCTTTTGTGCTGTGCAGGGTAATTTCCAGCCTGCAGAAACTGGGCTTGGCCACGGCTGCTCAAATGGAGATTGAAGTGGAGACGGGGCAAAGCTGCGCCTCCTCCTCCAGTTTTCAGACATGCCAAAGGAATGCAGTGACTACCGCCTCCTGAAAGCTGAAATGGTCAAACAAATGGCAAGGTGGGAACGCATCCTCGGAGTTACCAGCGTGGTGAAAGACAACCAGATGTGTGCCTAGATATGGCATCTAGGGATGTGGTTTAGTGGTGAACACAGCAGAGCGGGGTTAACAGCTGGACTCGATGATCTTACCAACACGTTCCAACCTCAACGATTCTATGATCCTACAACTACGGGAGAGGCCAGTTCTGCAAGGGTATGAAGAAAAGGTGGGGAGGAGGATCCCAGCCAGCAAATATTCCCAAGGGAGCAGCATGTATTCTGATTTTGGCTCTCCTAAGGGATCAACTCTGACCAGGCAAAAGCAAAGAGACAGAGTTTCCAAGCCGGCCTGTGTCACCTGTGACTGACTTTACTACCTTGTCTGACCACAGCTCAATTTAAACTTTGCTCCTGTGCAGCACTGCCGTATCAGGAAGATGACAATCACTCATATTCCCCCATCTGCATGCCAGGACAAAGGTGGGTCACTGTATGATCCCACTGCTGCAAATACTTCTTCCTGCCAGCAATTCTTCTTCACATAACAGGACTGTGTAATAGGAAACACATGAGATTTCAAAGGATTCAATCTTTGCTTGTAAGTTAATCCATTTAGATTCCCATATACAACATATATGAAATTCTTAAGGTTAGATAAATGTACCTGTCCATCATTATCAATAATATAACCTAAAAGCTGCCCTGAGAAACAAAAGTCACTGATTCTAATTTTAGACTTTGCGTGTACGTATGAAATAGCCACAGTATGTGTTCTCCATGCAAACTCTGAGCACAAACAGGATGGGCTGAGAGACAGTATGCCAGGCAATCCTCAGAAACAGCTGCAGGAGGGAAGGCACACTTGTGAGCCTGAGTTTCAGCCAGGAATTGTCCCATAAAAGGTAGAGGACAGAACCATCCCCAACAGACAGTTAAAACTACATTTTACAAGAGCTTTAAACCAATGCACTTGTTAGACTTTATGGCAGGGAATAGTCTTGCTATGACTCTGAAGTCTGTACAGTTTTAGAACTAAACTCAGTAAATCTCCTTCCACTTGTGTGTGTGAACTTGTAGGATCTAATGCTGATGGGATTAGGGAAGAAAAAAGGCTTAAAATGCAAGGATTAGTCTGAGGACTTGATTGTATTGAAATTTTTTCCACAGTTTGCAGTTTTGATCATGACCTTTGCTAGGAGAGATATTTTTCCAATTTACTTTCCTTATTTTTTTATAACAACAAAGCCCAAATAGGGATGGAGATAATAAAAAAATTTCACCTCATGCATTTCAGTTCAACCACAAAACTTACAGTCGCTGATTAGTAGTAGGCATGATTATTATCCCTGCATTTGTGTAGTATTTTTGCCACTGTACTTTTTATAAAGACTTTAAATAAATCATTTGCTGGGTACTAAGCATTTTCTGAAGCTATTTATGAAATGTCAGGAGGATTAAGACTACTGTTTTATGATCCTATTTTTGAAGACCTTCTACTGGAAAAAAAAAATAGAAAGGACAATGTACATTCAGCTTTGGTGGAGGTTAAAAAAAAAAACTTCAGGATTAATCCTGAGTCTTCATTTCTGCAAGTGTTGATGTGGCCTTAAGTATTCCAAAGTAACATCAAGACTAAAACGTTTGTAGATGGCATCTGGAAAAATTAAGTTAATGAAATGGCTTTAAAAACCTGATCAAAATGTGCTTTCAACTCATTAGAAAGCACCTTTTTTTTTTCTTCTCATTGAAACTGAGATATAGTAAAGGTGAAGCAAGGTGCTTCCAGAATTCTATGACTGAACCTGTAGAGGCTGTTACTTCAGTGGTGGCTTGGGACAGTGACATGCTCTCCAAGTAGTCAGGACAGCGACAGCACTGGAAACATTGCTTTCTATAAAAAGCCTTGTAAGTTTCTGCATTTCAGCTTAAGTATGATTTACTGCAAAACTTAAACACCAACACAGACCCTGTACCCCAACAGAAACTTAAGAGAAAAGCTTAGCAAACTTCCCAGCTCATTTCTGTCAGCAGCCAGATACAGAGAGACTCTTGGAACATTTGAAAAATCCTGCTCACAATAAATAATCCTGGTGCCTGCTGTGAGAGAGTACAGAAAAGTATATTAAGTACCATATAAGCTGTACGATGAAATTCATGCACTTTCTGTCTGGCACTTTTCGATACAGATGGCACTTTTACTGTCAGCCCAAAACTGGTGTACTGTGGGCGACACTTGACATCTGTGCAAAAGCCCATGGACGTGAATCCCTCCCACATGTCCAACTAGTCATACAGCTCATCAAATAACAACAACTTGCAGAGTTCCCAAACCTTTTTTTAAATAATTATTGTACTTGGCCAAAAAGTCACGTGACACACAAACAAAAATTAGGAACAGAGTAGTTCAATCCCCGCTCATACCAACGCTTCACCAATTTCTTCTATCACACTTATTTTAAGTCTCAGCTGCAGTTCCTGGCACTAATGAAACCTTACTTGTCAAAGTCCTCAAGAAGTTAAATTTGGTTGTGAAATTTTATAAAAAAATAAAATGGATATTAGTTTCCATGTAATTTCTTAAGAATCTACTTAATGTTTAGAGAAACTTAGCACATTCAACCATATTAAATTACAAAGGAATTTTGCTTAATGATAACCACTCAAACCTGCCTAATCTCATAATAGCAAATTCTCAAAGAAAAAAGTAGAACTTAACCTACCCACACTCTCATTCACTGAGATTCTAATATTCTACCATTTCTTAGTATGCAGAAAATTCTGAAATTGTAAAATTATCAACAGAAAAAATTCTTAAGAGAAAAAAATCTTAAGAGATTTTGTTACTCAATATTGAGTGATATAACCAAGTGTTTTGTCAGGGTTTTTCCAACTTGCAAAACCATACACATACATATATGTACACTTACTATGAATATATATGCACACTTAGCTTTAACTGCATTCTAGTAATTATAAAAATAAATATGATTTTAGAAAACATGTTAGTACTTGATGCAAAGCTTGTATATTTAACTGGGGAGGCAGTGCCAAATTTCTGTGCTTTAATAACTTACCCAAACTAATTGGTGTAGGCAGCTAGCTTTAAATTAATGTCACAAAAATAATCCTAAAAATGTGAACAATCAAGACGCTTCTTAAAATGCTGCCTGAAACCTACTGTTGGGGAATCCTACCCACTTAATTTTATGAAGTTTTAACTACAGGCCTGACTATACTTATTAATTGAAAAGTTTTAAGGAAATATCATGAATACTAATAACACAGTATGTTATTCCGTTACTTGTAAAACTGCAAACTGAAACAGAATACAGAATTGCATTCCACATACAAGTCCTTTCTGCTAGAAAGAATGGTTATTAAATAGTATATGTATTCATCACCTGACTTTTGAGAAAATAGCAACACCCATATTTCAAGTCTTACTTTGTCCAGAAGAGAAATATTTAAGCAAGGCAAAAGTCCTACCAGCTTGATGCAAAGCAAATGTAAGTTTCAGGAAAAGGCTAGTCATTTCAGTGAATTAGTTGAAAATCAGTTTCCTGATTCCCAAAACCACTGCATCCAAAAACACAGACCACAGCTCACTGCAAAAGCTCTACACAAAACTTCCACCTTAGTTTTTGTCTTATTCAATGCCATGTACAAAAATATGCCATATACATATAAAGTATACACCCAGCTGTAAATGCTTTCTTGTGCAGAAGCAGTGATTTTATAGGACTCACCTCACTCCAGTTTAAATAGATTAAGTGAATATGAATGCAATGAAAGCAGCATCAGTAACTGCTGTGGACAGACAGAAAAACAGGCTTCATCAAAAAAAGATTAATGTGGAGTCTATCTCAAAATGGGTACCTAATTTTATGAGGAAAAATGGCATTGTGCTTACATAAAATCTTTGCAAGAAAAATACCACAGTGTGACACAGCGAGATGATAGAGTGGCTTTATATACGGACTAGTAAATGAAACTTTAAAAGCAAAAAAAGTATAGCATTTCATATTATTAAAATTCTTTAAAGTGAGTTTGGAAGCGACTTCTCTTTACCAGTGCACTCTTATTAAATCATCTTAATACTACAGGAAAGTTTTACACAATATGCTAAGCAGCGATGTTTTTGAATTTAAATAAAATTTAAGAAGTTTAATCTGCTAACCTTTATTTATGTGTAACATTTTTCCACACAGCTAATGAAACAATTTATGTAGAGAATGGTTACTAGCATTAATGGGACTTGCAGGCTGGAAATTAAATGGAATTCAAACAAATAAATAAACAAATATATTCACGCTTATCCCTCAAGATCTTTAATGATGCAAGTATGACATTATACAAAGCCAAATTATAAAATATTATAACACAAGCTGGTAAAGCAGCAAGTCCTGTATTTCTCACTTCTACTGAAAGTGAAAAACCTGTGTGCAGGTTCTCTTGAAACAAACCTGCAGTAAGCTCCTAAGTGCTTTGAATCAGACCCCTGAAACCACAGCTGATCTCCATTCTAGGATTTGGGGTACCTCATTCTCCTCACTCTTTCTCACCTCCAAAGGAGCCCATTTTTTTTCAGACTGGTGCAAATGCCTGCAGTGCACTGAAAAAGGGAACAGTAAAAGTTTTATGTTGTTTTAATCACAACGCTGGACACACCATGTCAGTGGTGCCACCATTTCATGTGCCACAAGTAGCCATGCAAACAAGCACCGTTCTTGGTGCCTTTTCTTGGACCTCTTCTTACTGACATTGATTTCAAATTCCCATTGACTTCAGTCGGGCAAAACAATCCTGTGTGTTTGCAACTGAAATCTTAATAACCTACACAAGAATGATTCTGTAGCATTATTACATTTTCTGAAAATTTTTAGTGGACAGGGAATTAGGGACATCGGTGAAACTTTAGCCACTTCATTTATCCATTCATTGTAATACCTTTAGCAAAATACTAGAGGAAAGCATTCAAAATACAACAAGGAATTTCTAACACATGTAAACCAAGAATGGGCTTAGAGAAGCATATGCTTCTCCCCAAAGGAAATATTCTTTTGCATGGACCTGCTGGATTTGACAGTCAAATTGCACCATCACATCACAGTTCTAAAGACACAGAGGTTCTACTGTACAGAGACACCCACAGACACTATTCATCTCCAAACACATCAGAAAATGCCCTAGCTGGTCTCCTAGAAAGATCTGTCACGTGCTTCTTTCAACAAATAACTCTTACGACTAGTGCTGTTGCAGAAATACAAACACTTTTTCATTTCACTCAGCTTAGAATTGTCACAAGTCTAAAGGTGCCTTGCACAAACCCTACAGCCAAGACGTGATATCTGGCAACACTACACCCCTTTCACCCTTCACATATACGGAAGTTCACGTGCAACCCAGCATCAAGCACGTCCTATTGGAGACATTCAAAGAGAAAATCTGTTTCTGTGAAGAGAAAATCTTAAAAGATGTGATGTACAAGGTTACAGACGTGATCTCCTCCTTCACAAAAAGCAAGGAAACCAAATCAAATGCCGCGGACTCGCCCTCAAGGCTACTCCAACCCCGGGTTCCAGCAGACGTAGGTCACTTTGCAGTCCCTCTCCAAGGAATCACATCATCTGAGGTTGGGATCATGGCATCTTAGAGTGACCACAAACACAGGGCTCCCTTTCCCCAGACCACCATGTGGAGCCAAGGCAGCGTCTTTGCCTTCAGCCGCCTGGTGTGCAGCTGCCAGAAGGGTTTTGCTGTTAGGCAGTGTGTCTGTTTCAATGGGATGTCATCTCTGATTCCGAGAGGTGGTTCAGCTTTGCTGGAGAGCTGCTCTTTGTCTTGCTGCTTTGGCTCTCACTCGCAGAAAAAATACATAACTAAACTTCATTACATAACTAAAACCTTCAAACCAACTCGTGTTTTACCCCTCCACCCCCATTAAATCCAGAGTGCAAAAATGAATGCTTGCTTTTCCCCACGTAAAAGTGAGAAGTCAGTCACGTTTTTCCCTGCCTTAAAAAGCTTCTGAGAGCAAACACTTATCTGTCTTTGCCTGTGCAATGGGTTTTTTGCACAAGAATGTGAAACCTGGCTCAGAACATTTACAGCAAGGTAAGGGCTGAAACACTGAAAAGATATACAATCCAATCTTTTACTAAATCTAAGAATTTTTTTTAAAAAAATAGATTTTATAAGTCCATTTTCATACATGACCTCCACATAAGGCACTATTAATAGCAATTAACTTTTTGTATTATGTTCAGAAAGCCATTACTGCTCTGCTTAAAGTACTTAAAGCACTAGAGAATTCTGATCCATTTACTAAATCAATTCCTGTTACCACAAAAGAACCACTAATGTGCTTCACGACAGTCTTTTAAGTAAGGAGCAAAAAAAAAAAAAAGGATGAGTATGACCAATGTTCTATTTTAAAGTGTATTATATTAACATTTCATCAGCATTTACAGAAATATGAACCTCACAACAGCACTGGACTTACTCAGCTTCAGCAAATGGAATCATTGCTCACTTGCTCTCATGCACAAGCACAGAAACATGCAGGCACATTCTCCTTTTTATTTAATTTCATTTCAGCAGAGATGTGCTTTCTGTGTAGAGTTTAAAAACTGCAAGTGGCTACAGTGGAAAGTAGCAGCCAGTCTGTATAAATGGCTTACTCTGAGAAATTTCTGAAAGAAAGTAGGTGCATTGTAATTAGTTGCTCTTTCTAGTTGCCTCTTGACAAATGATGCATGTGGGTCTGGATGAGAGCCCAACTCTTGACCCACGCCACCACTACACACTTCAGTACTTCAAGCAGAAACCCCTAGCCTCAGCATTCTTTTCATTTTGCTTTTTCCAGAAACGTGGTGCTAAGTAATGCACAACATGAGAATCAGAGATGATTAGCAAAGTTGGAATTCTTTCAGAAGTGCTTCATATAGCCACGTTCTAAATATACCTGAGGAAAGTTTTCTGACTTTGATTCCTTCCAAATACGTGGCATGTTTCAGGGCTCCATTCAAGGACAGAAGTACATGGAAATACACAGGACAAACATTACTTCCACAACACTTCATGACACACTTTGGCAACATTTGTAAGCCTTTCAAACAGAAGATATTCTTGTGACCATTACTTTAATATGGGTGATTATAAGCCTATTGAGAAACGCAACTTTTGCCACAAAAAGTACCCATAAAAAAAAGCTGTTTTTTTGGATAGCACTTTACTGCCCCCTTTTGCACTTTAACATTAGAACAGTTTTCAGTGTGAACATACATCTGAGGAACAGTGTGAAGATATGGGGTAAAACGACAGGGCATCATGTTACTCACTAATACACTATCAGGCATTGCTTCAGGGATATCTTACACTTGCTTCCACTGCAAACAAATGAAACAACTAGCTTTCATCGTCCTTATTCTTCTATGGAAGAGATCAGTAATGGATGGTTTAAATTGCTGTCTTCCATTGCAATCTGAATGTTTATGGGCAACTGGAAAAGAGGGGGATATTGCTCATTAACACTAGTTGTCTCTAGCATAATTTTCTAAAGCAAAGATCGTCTGCAACTTGAATTCGGTTTATTCATCAGGATGACAAAGGGCTTTCCAGTCTGAGGCCATGCATATGTTAGCAATGCCTGAACTAAAAGAATGGGTGTATCCTTCACAACAAAACTTCACAAACTGCCAGGCAAGAATATTTTCATGAAAGGTGAAGACAAGAAGCCTAGACATTCAAATACCCTGGAAGCCTACAGGCATAAACCTGTTCCACAACTCCACGCTGCAATTACAGTCAGCACAGAATCTATGTATGTCTGTGTGTGTCCACATAGATCTGCGAAAGGTAATAAATCTATAGTCTGGTGGCCAGTTATTTACAAAATACTAATTCATTATGACAGTCAGAGGGGGACCCATCCTGTACCAACCCTCGGCTTCCATTTGACAAAGTCCATGTGCTGCTGTGTACACTTACATTTAAACTTAATCCATTTTCCTCTGTCATCCTACAATTACAATACAAGTCACAATAATATTAAATTTCAGTGCCTACAGCATGGCACAATTGAACCATTACTGTAATGAAAACTGACTCCCTTTGATATTAACACTGGTGTTTTCTCTCATTTGCTAGCCATGAAATACAGGAAGAGACTAATGTTGTTTTAATTAAAGAATTGTTGTTCAAAATATGCTACTGGGAATATTAAAGTAGTTCTTTGCTCTCACGGCAAAGATAATCAGGTATTTATATGGTTTGAATTTTGGGAAAAAAATAAAAAAGAAAGTAAAATAAAATAATCTGTGCCATGAATTCAGCGTAACACAAAACCACTGCTCTATTTGACTTGTGCTCACAGAGGCACGGTGTGCCAAACCCAAGAGATGGCACATTATTGAAAAGATGCAGAGCAGTAGTTAGCATGGAACAGAAAGTCAAACCAAACCATGTGTGGTTCTTACACAAGTCACTAAAGCCTTTGCTTTTAGAAAGCTAACAGAGAGCAGCTGGCATTTGCCAAAGAACTACTTTTTGAAAAGTGCAAACCAGATTGTTCTATTGCTGTGCTATTCTGTGCTATTCTCTACCATTCCTGCTAGAAAAACAAACCTCTTATGTCAGCCACAATATAAGGATGCCAACCGAAGTTTGCAGTCTTCCTTCTCTTAACTACAGTTTGCTCACACCTGTACAGTCTTGTTTCAAGACATGCTCCAAGCAAAGTCTATAAAAGAGGGAGGGGACTGTCTTGTTAGTTGATGAGACATTAATAATCAGTGATTGTATCTCCAATTCCAAGACAAAATTTCATCTGCTTTGCAGTTGTTAGAAAATGCATTATTGCATACCATTTGCCTGAATAAGTAATCACTGGAAGTAGAGCAAATTGTTAACCCACAACTTTCAGGAAAAGTTGTGCCAAATCAGTAACAGAACTGTAAAAACAAACCGATTTTGGCAAATCATTTTTAGGCCAAGGAGAAAACGACCTTGAGCAAAACTCCAAACGGAAGACCTATATAATCAGTCTGCACTTACTTCTTACATTAAACCCAAGATTCAGCCACTTGCAAACACAAAGATCCTATGTTCCTACATGAAGTAACAACTTTTCCAAGGTTTGACTGAGGTGCAGAAGCAGAATAAAAACAGCTGGCCACAGCCACCTTCAAGACAGTAGTAATTTCTGACCCATGAAGAAACAGATTTTGTCTCACTACAATGCCTGAGCCTCTGAAATGAACATAACTGACATCAGAGTAGTTCAAAAAATTCTGTAAACATCCAAAAAGTGCATCTGACACAACTGACATCCCTGCCCCAGATGGAAGAGTCCACTGGAGGGGTTCAGCTGGGGATAACAGGAGATCCAGCCACTCAGATTTATCCCACTGCCCTGCACTCATGAGACACTGATATTTGGTTCAGCCTCTACTGCAGGGAGGCTCACTCAGTGCACCCCTCAAAAACCAGACCCTCTCCCGCAGGGGAAACCTGGGCTCTTGGGTCACTCTCAGTGATCAGACGTAGTGGAAATGTGCAGCTGGTATTACACCCAACGGTGAGCTNAGCACAGGAAACTCAGCTGAAGCAGAGCTACCTGTGCAGGCAGACTTGAGCAGCACAGCTGATAGACCTGCTTGAGCTCCCAGCTGACACAAGGGACATACTGACTACTGGCAAGCTATATATATATCTTTCCAAATGCAGACAGGGATGTAGCTTCTGACATGATTTTCTGATTTTAAAAAAGGCAACAAAGCTTTGGAGAGATCTGTATTTGTCCAACCCCAAAAAACCTCTTCACACTGGCCCTGGTTCAAGACAGCTCATGCTTAATTCTTCCTGCTTCAGCAAGAATATTCAGCATTCAGCACATGCTCAACATGAGCTTTCCTGAATAAGGACAGTTTCCCAAGTCAGGCTGTAGGAGCACAGTGCAGTCCTGGCTTGCCTTGGTGTCACACACTAATCCACAGAACAGAAGACTACAATACGCTATAAATCTAAGATGCAGCTTTTGGTTTTCTTCAAAAAGTGCCTGAAAACTAACTGATACAAAGAATGATTACCACTTAAAACCACCTTTTAAATACTTTTTTCAGGCAGTGAAGTAATCTGTCTGCCAATGTGACCTTCCCTGTTCAGCTAATCTACATAGCTCAGAAATACCCTGGAAAAAGAAACCCCCAAAAACCTGAAGGTAAAGTGTTGTGCAGTGATTAAGCTAGACTGCTTCTGAACTAAACTGAAATTAATTAAACATGAAGAAAGCAACTGAAGTGTGGACAGAGAATGCTATGGGACTGCAAATCCTCAAAAGGAGTCAAGATGTTCCCAGCTCCAAATTTACACTTTCATCCAGTCAGGTATAGAAACCAACTGCTGCTCAGGCAGTAGGTAAGCAGATGGCAAGCACCAAGCAAAAATGAAACTGTGAAACGATGCACCACTGATGAGAAGTCAGAAGAAGTGCAGTTATGTGTGCTTCCACCAGTGCTGGCTGCATAGGTTCCTTAAACAAACTGCTTCAAACTTGCAGAACATCAAAAGCCAGATGGGTCTTCCTGAATGAATCCACAGGCAAGGAGCCAGGATTCCTGTTTGCTGCAGAAATAGGCCTGGACTTGATTTGAGTCTTCTTAGCTCTGACAGGCTGGAGACTGGCAGAACTCCCAATCCAAAATAAAACAGCATTCAAGTGAGACTGGGCTCTAACTAACAATAATAATAATGATAATAAAATTTCAAATCATTCTTTATTAGCTTTAAAACACACTTCACTTTACAGTGCAGTGTTCGCCTTCTCCACTGCTGCTCTCTGGTTTGGATCTTTAAGTAAATGCCCTATTCAAACAAAAACTAAGAAAACAGTAAGAAGCAGTACCACAAATTTTTCAGCTTAACATCATTTCACCATCTAACCTATTCTGCTGTGTATAACAAACCAAATAATTTCTTGTTTCCTGTTGACACATGTAAAACTTGACTTTCCTTTAAGGCGAACAAAGCTCTGATCCTGCCAAATAAAGTTTTGCAAATCCTATTTTAGCCATCACCCATGAGACATTTTAAAAAAACACTTAAAAGAACAGGTAGGAAACACATCTTATAGTTATGTATATGTCATACATCAGGAATGATTCACCTAGCAACACAATCCTCTACCAACCTTTATCTTTTTTGGCTTGGAACTTATATTTAAAACCAGAAGAAAGCATAGACTATTACATCAAAGTTCAAATCAGCTGCATTATAATTATCATGCTGATACCTCAATAAACACTGGGTGTTGGCTGGCCAGGATTGCCAAAAAAGATAGAGGTTCTGCCCTTGTTTGCTGTCTTTGACAATGTATATAGTCACATCAAAGGAAAGTTCTCTGCAGCAGAGATAACAGAAAAAAAAAAATCTGTATGTTCTCCTTCCTAGAGTAAAATGATAGATTCTCTTCCTAACAAGAAAATTTAAGTTTTGCCTATAACCAAAAATAATTAAAATGTAAAGCCCTTTCAGGCTTTCAGTGCTCACTGAAATCACTGGAGGTATTTTCACGAAGTTGAAGAGGAGCTAGATAGGCTGAGATTAAACCTGAATTTACAAAGACAAAAATGCTAACAAGAAAAAAAAAAAAACAAACAAACCAACCCAGATAATTCAAAATTACACTGAAGACTCTTCAAGTTTGGGAAATTTCTGTGTGCATGTTTTATCTTTTTGGGTCTTAAGATCTATCTGGGGGTAGAGGAGCAATGCAAAACTGGGTTTTGTTCTGCCATTTTATTTTCATGGCGTCCAGAAACATACTGAGCGCAATGCACATGCTTTTTCAAAGCCTGTCCACTCTTCAGTGTTAGTTTTTTTCCCCCTGTTTAGGGAACAGGAGTGAAAATTGCAAAATCTCTGTTTCAAATACACCTTCGAGTTTCTGTCAGTGAAAATTCCTTAAGGTGAGGGGAACCCGGAGGGGAAAGACTCCGGATGCAGGGAGAGCTGGGCTCCACTGCCCAGGATGCTCTCCGTAGATGATTCCCCATTTCTCCTGGTGCCCTGCCAAAGCTGTCCGGCCTTATCTGGGACATTTCTGAAATGTGACATGACAGGCAGGTTCGAAAGCTAAATGTTGGATAATGGTGGGCAAACAAAGGACATGGGTTTTTGCATTATTTCTTTAATTACTTTAACCCTTGTTCGAACAGAAAGCATAAGGCCAGAGTAATTCAGCTTCCCCCTTTGTCATTTGCCTGCCATAAATATGCACCAGTCTGCATTTGAAAAGCTGAAGGAGGCTGCAAGCTTGCTGGACATTTATCATGCTCTGTTCCCTGTTAACAAGCAAATACTTTAGTTGAATGGCCCATTAGCAATCATTGTCAAATGCAGAATGCAAGGTGCTTGAATGTGACCGGCCTGTAAATTAGATGAGGTTGCCCCTGAGCTTTGGAGAATTTCAGCAAATGAATTGGATCTTTTGCTATAGATTTGTGAAGGTTAAGTTTCAAGACAGGAAACCCATGTGAACACTTCAGGTCCTGTATATTCTGCCAATCCGTCCGGCTCCCCCAATGCACTTGTTTATTTTTCATTTGTTAAATCCCATCAGCATCAGCGGCTTGACAGTTTGGGGTCTGGAGTTCCCTTTTCAATCAGAAATGAGAAGATTTCCAGCATACTATGGGATAGGGTAAGAATGATAAATTCAAGCATGTAATTAACATCTTTATATTAAAAAAAAGCCCCTGGAATAATCAAACAAACAAACAAAGAACCAAAAACCAGTCCACTTTAAAAGTGCCCGAGCCACTGCCAAACAAACAGCATGAATTCCATTTTGCCGAGCTCATCCCAGGCTCATTCCCAGTAAAGAAAGACACAACTGTTATTGTAGGATTCGGTGCTTTTTCCCCTTGTGTCTAGACTGCGCTTAACAAATGCAGAATGCTTTCTGCTCCCCCCTTCGCAGACAAGTGAACAGGCAATAAAGTAGATATTTCTCATTTGAATCGTACCCCTGATTTGCAATGTAATGCTGACTTTAAGTTGTGGGCGTTCAGGGTTGTCACTTGGGTAGAAAAGCGAGTATTAACTATTTAAAGGCTCCTTATGAGCAAAAGCAAGAAAAAACACATCCAAGTAGCTGCACTAGGAAAAGATATTTTACTACCTTTACAGCTGCAGATCACTTAAAATAAATGATGAAACAATAGCTATATTGTCTGCCGGCTAAACTCAAGGGGCTGACAGCAAACTCATCCCAGTGATTGTAGGCTGGCCGGGGAGGAGGGGAATGGAAGGAGGCAGATGCTTATCTCATTCATTCCTAGATTTCAGCCAGCCTTTCGGAAATAAACACCACCTAGAGACTGAGCCAGAGACATTTAGTTATCTGCAGTTTGACTGGTAAATAGGAATGGATGCTAGTTTGTTTGTGGTTGTTCGGTTTTGGCTGGTTTTTTTTTTTTTCTTTTTATTTTATNTTTTTTTTCTTTTTCTTTTATATTTTTGCAGGATGGGAAACACAAGAGATGCTGAAGTATCACCTGGCCTAGGCACAGACAATGCAGTATGTTTATCTTTGCTGCTCCCATGCAGTGTGAGACAAACTAAAACACAGCTGAAATCAAAAGCTCTCTGTTTTCCTTCCAGATAACCCCAATAGTACCTCTCCTCTCTGTTCGCTGTGCCTTGCCAGCATGCTCCTGCCCGAAGCCCAAATAGATTAAGGCAACAAATCCCAAGTGCAGCCAGTTCTTCGGAAAGGCTGCTGCTAGGGCAGGAGTTAAAAAGGAGAATCTTCCACACCTCACAATTGCAGCCATCTCGAGTTTTAATCGGCCCCCATCTCGGCAGAAAGAAGTAAATGAAATCTATCTTTACCATATTATACATCACCAATGAGCAAGAACTGAGCAGCTTTTCTTCACCGCTCCAACCACCCCAAGCCACAAGTAGGCCTTTCATAGTTCCTAATCCCGGCCTCCAAGTTTTGTGCGGTTCTCACATAATACCTTACAGCCCGGAGCAAGGCCCTTAGTTTATAACACCCCTTTCAGAGACGTGTCATTTCTAACATCAAGCTAATCTATATGTTGCCATGGCATCACCCTTTATCTGCCTTTACATCTTATGAACTGCATGGATTTACCACATTATTTTTATCTGAAAGACAGAAAATGGTGGTTTTATTGCCATACAATCAGATTACTGCTGCTAGTTTCTCTATGCCTTTTTACCATACTTCAATCAAAAGGGATCAGTTTCTTTATACTCTGCCCTTGATTTACATTACATCTGTAAAGACCTAGTCTGGGTTGTAATCCCCTTATTAACTATGACCAGGGTTGATTTGCCTAAAAATAAAAGCAAATTGTGTCAGACCTTTTCACTTTGTTTTTGATTCGGAACTACAAAATGGATTACTAAAGAAATCGTCAGAGTTCACACGGCTGGTATAGTACTGAATTTAAAATGAGAATTAAACAAGTTAAACATGGGAGCTGTGTCAACGGTTTACATTTTCCATCATGGGAGAAAGGCTGAACTGCATTTGTCTTTGTGTTCTCTGGCTTTAAGGAGACAATGAAGCCACAGGAGTTTTTTCCAAGCTCTTCTAACACTGTCCATTTGCCATCCTCCCTTCCTCTGTTTTTTCATGCAACTCCCCCACAAACTCTTCTCCCTTGCTGCTCCCTTCCCCACCCCCCCAAAAAACCCTCCCCCTCCCTCAAGACAGAGTGTTAGTTAAAAGTCTACATACTGTGGCACTCAGTATTTTAATCAAAATATTTCAAGCAGTTTAACATTCCTATGTAAGTTTCCACAACGCCTCACAAAGAATGAGCTCATAAGCAAATCCATGTAGATGTATGATAAATGACCAGAAAAACAGGTTTCTTTATGTCAGCAGCCAAGGCAGACAGACATTAGGCACACATGAATAACATTTTAATCACTATTTTTTTCTCAGAAGAACACTTTCTTCTCATTTGCAACAAACAATTTCAAGTACTGCAGGTTTGCACGATGCATGAAGACCAGATCACAAAGAAAAAAAAAGGTCCCAAAGGAGGCCTGCCTGTGGCTGCTGCGCAGGGCTGAAAGGCCTGTCTCTGCCAGCATGTCGGAGCAGTCACCTCCTCCGCTCCTGATTTCCCATGCCAGGAAACCTTGGCCGAATTTGAGAGGATGCAGAGTATCACACCTCAAGCAATGTGATCTCCTTACAATAAAACAGGGAAGAAGGGGGAAGAATAAAAAAAAAAAAGGAAAAAAAAAAGAGAGGAAGGCATTCTCATGTGTGGGAAGAGAGAGAACTTAAGTGATTTTAGCATGACTTTTAGTCACCGCCTTTCTAAAGGCAATTACTTTATTAAACAAAGTGAAATAACGTAGCACAGCTTACAGATAACATGCTTTAAGACAATTACTATAAATAATATAGCAATTATACTCTACATATAAAAGGCTGGCAAAAATAACCAGCTCAAGAAATAGGCCTTCAGTTTATTCTGAGTTCATTCTGCTAATTCACTTGTGCTTCTGAGAACTGGCTACAAATGCTAGAACTATCAAATGGACTGACTGGAAGCCACCACTCGCTCCCATCTATTAGCACTCCAAGTGTCAACAGCTATGTTTTGGGTACAATTTAGGAGCATGTGTTTAAACCATTTTAACCTTCCACTCCTGTTTCTTCAGCTTGAAGCTGTAATTGCTTAGGTTAGAAAGTCTAGTCCCACGGCACTGGACTCCCAAATAAATTCTTGTCTTGCTGAGAGCCTCCCAAACATGTTGTGAGATACCGTTTTAGCAAGCCCTTTGTGCTCTGTCTGGCTTGCCGGTCCGGTGAAACAAGGGCTGTCCATTACCTACAGTTTATCATCCTGACAAAATGTGAGGAATGTGGATGTGAAAGCACTAACAATTCCACCCCTGGTGCTTTCTCCTTTTTTTCCCTCTGTATTAAAACCGACAAGATTAACCCAAATGCAAACTGCAGAGCATAGTTCAAGGAGCTATTCAATCGGTAGTGAATGTGCATTTGTTTACCTACAAAAATAAGAATTTCAGATACAATGAGAAGCAGACTAGTCTATATGCTACTGAATAGAACATTTAACAGGGTCATCAATTGTAGTTTATTTTATCAGTTTCTGACATGTTAGCATTCATTCAGAGGCAGGCTGTGAAATATCCCATATATAACTGGTTATCAGAGGGAGAGAAAAACAGCTATATAATCAAACTTAATCAGTGTCAAAGGCACCACTTACGAGGATAACCTTCCACATATCACTACAGAGAACAGCCTTGCTCACTGGCCTAGAGCGTACAGGGAAATAGTGACACTTAGACATAAGCGATGCCTTTTTGAATGAGATTTCTCCACTGCTTCACTAAAAGGCGTCCCAGAACATCACGTGTGGTCCTGAGCGTCAAAGGCAGTGCTGAGCCCTTGTGACGTGAAACTGAGGTAATCTATGGTACCCGCATACATTGTTTGCCTTGGCAGAAACAACATATGCAGAAAGTCTCCTGTTAAAAAGTGTCAACAGGAGTTAAACCTAGAGTAATTTTTCCTGTGTTTTCAAAAATCAGGTGATCTGAAGTTCTTCAGATGATAAGTCTACAAAGTCTGTCAAGACCATCTACAACAACCATGTTTAACCTCCCAAGCAATAAAGTCACAGGTATAATTATTTTATGGAGGTCACTTCAATCTCATGATTTGGTCAAGGCAATAAAGCAGATCTCTACAAGGTAAGGGGGGAACGGGGAGGGGAGCTCTGTGTTCAAATAGCTATTGCATGCTCTCCACCCCAGCCACCTGCTAGAAATTATAACCTCTAGGCTTTGGTACAAAACCAACTCAGCTTATACGTTCACCTTAACCTAAAATTTATTATTTCATACTTTATATTAACCTAACAACTTCTCCCATTTTAATTGCCTACCTGTTCAGCAGATTTATGTCTTGAGACTTTCAATAAAGTTAAATGCACAGCTTCCCTGAATAAATTAACCAGCACCCAAGATAGTTATTATTTCAAACCTAGAAAGGAGCTTTATTATTACACCATGCCAAGATCTATTCAACAGCTTTACTTCCCAAGCTAACATTCAGCTTGAATCCAGAGTGAGGACAACCTTATCTAAGGACAAATTATTCAGGATCCTTCAGGCAAACAAGTGTGAGAAGAATTAGTAAGAAATTCTGCTCGGAGAAGTAGAGCTGCCCCACCAGCAGCAGTGTCAGGAATGCATTTGCAAGCCTCCTCAAACTCCAGGCCTCCAAGAGGCCTATAAATCACTAGCCCCAGCAATTGAAAAGACTAATTTTAATAGTGTACTTCTTCACTGTGGTGATTAAGCCTCAATGAATCACTCAAGAAAATTCAATTACATCAGCAACACAACCTATTTTTAAGCGTGCATTTAAGTTGAAAAAGCAATTAGATATTATCATTAGATCTACCATTAACAACATTCAAACCTTTTTTGTAATCAAACAGTTTAGAATTAACTAAATGGAAACACAAATCGTGTTTGACAAAGGAAGCATATCCCCAGGCTCTGTGAGATGGGCTGAATTCAGCTGCTCGGATGCTTTCGTTTCACTGATGGCTAATAAAAGCGATCAAGGTAAGTTAAAAAAAAAAAAAAGCGAAAGCAGGTTGGGGCTGGCAGAGGAGAGCCCGAGCAGCCGGCTCTTCTGCTTTGGAAGAGTGACCTCTGTAGGCATAAACCCAGCGAGGGCTGGGATGCAAAAGCATTCCCCTTCCTCCTAGGCCGAGCCAAGGCTGTTTTCCACCAGCACAGCAGGCCCACTCCTGCAATGCAACCCCGGCTCTCAGCCTTTGCATTTCGAGAGCCTAAACAGCCTTATAAAGCCCGCTTTATCCTCTGATGTGAAGCCGTGCCTTTCTAAAGCCAAAGAAAGGCTTTAGCTATGCAGCATCATGGAAATGCTGAGCCAGTGACTGGAGATAAATTTTAACAGGCTTCCCACCTGGTGCATATTAAAAAAAAAGTATTTGTCAATCAATATTATAAATGAGGACTCTGAATTGAGCCCCGCACTCCCGCCTTTTTTTTTTTTCTCTTTTAAAAGTATCAGGAAACTTCTAGGTGAAGAGAAACAGAGCAAGTATTAAAAAATAATACAGATAGAAATCTATAGTGATTTTTTCCTTTAGTGAAAGCAACAGCAGATGATGACTGTAAGGCAAGGTCACTTGGTAAACTTGAGATGCCATTCCTAATTCAAACTTTGAAATCTTCACCAAACTCTTAGAGATCCTGACACCTGCGCAGGATTAATCCCTGATCCAGGAAATACTTCATTCATACTTGTCTCATCACCACCTAACATTTCCTCTACAAACTCCCCCGGGAAAACAAGACAGTACTTACTGGAGTTAATGGGAAACACTAAATTCAATTAACACATTACATATTATTTAATTTTAAATACATATAACTGAAGATGGAGCATACATATAAAAACTATTTTAAAGCATTTCTGTTTTAAAATTCCCTCAACTCATTAGTCTACTTCTTATCGTGATTTTTGTTCTCCAAACTAGTGATTCTAATCACGAAAGTTCAGAGACTCTCACAAGTGAACAAAGCCAACTTCCATTTTGTATGTTAAAAATCCAAGGAGACAAAAGAGAAGTGTAAGTAGCTTTACATCACTGCCTCAGACTTTTCTTTAGAAGGACAGCCCACTTTTTGAAAAGTTCCTCTTTCTAACAGCAATAATTTTGTACGTTTAAGTAAAGAAGTTGCTGTTTTGGGTTTTTTTTTAAAGATAACGCATCTCTTTTTAAGAGTGAGTTTTAAAAGTGAGGTCCTGGGAACGTATGGACATTTTTGCTTGGGTTTGTTAATGAAGAATGATACTAAATGGTTGTGTGATGGGTAATGCTTAGTTCATTACTCACTGACATGTGCCTTGATACCATCAACTCCACAACCAAATTTAGCCCTGTTATAAGCAGATGTAACTTCGCTGGAGTCAATGGGATGAGTTTGCATCTGCAGACGGAGAAGTTGGAGAGTATCACCCTTTCCTGGCAACTCAGCGCAGCCCGGCTCCTCCGCTGCTCCAGCCCGGGCGAGCCCGGAGCTTTGCCCGCAGGTTTTATCCTGCTACCGCCGCACCACTCCCCAGCCCGCTCCCGGTCCGCCGCCCCGGTCCGGCCCGGCCTCCCCTCCTCCCTCCCGAGACCTTCGCGCCAGGGGCAAGGGGCGCCGGGGCAGCTCCGCCGTCACACGGAGCGCTCGCCCCAAGAAGGGCCGGATCTCGCTGCCAGCCACGGCCGGAGCCCCCGGCGCTCACCGCTAGTGCACTCCGCCCCGTCCCCGTGTCTCCCGGCGGCCGCGGCCGACCTGCGGCACCGTCCCGTCCCTCCCCCGCGCACGGAGGATAGCGCCGGTCCCCGGGGAAACGGCGGGCGGCAGCGGGATGAAAACTTACTTGGGGTTAGAGGAATTCCAATATATGGGGTCTAAAACGATGGACCGCGCCAGTGCAGTTCTGCATAAAACCATCACGGCTCCCCAGCAGTACTTCCAGGCGGAGGCATCTCGCCTCCGCGCTGCCATGGTCGCAGGCGGCACCGAGTCCCTCCCCGGAGCCTCAGCAACTCCGCCGTGCGCCTTCCCACGCACCTGAGCAGCAACAGCAGGGTGGGTGCCCGGTATCCCAACAGCCGGGATGATTAATAGGGGAAAAAAGAATAATAATAAAAAAAAATTTAAAAAAAATCACACAGTAAGAGTCGACGATGCACTTGGCGAGAGCTGCAAGCAGATCTACTGAGTCATGTATGCCACTCGCATGTAGGAATATCTCCTGTGAGGTCAGATCCAAGCTACCTCCGAAGTAACAGCAATAGCAAAAGACAAAAAAAAAAATACAAATGCCTCAGTCCTTCCTCTTAATGGGGGTCTCCCGGCTGCCTTGGAAGATGCCACTCAAACTGCCAACTCCCATTTGGATCCAGAGCGCCATACGCGTTCACAGTGTCTAAGGCCCGCGTGAAAAGGAGTATAACAAAAAATAAATTAAAAAAAGGTAAAATAAAGGGTGGCGGGAGAAATAAAAGAGTCGGGGGTAAAACGACACCACAGCTTCGGCGGGCGGCTCCTCCTGTATGTCTCTCACTGCTCCCCGCAGTTTGCAATCCGCACGGGCACCAGCCCGGGCTGTTTCGGGCAGCTCGGAAGCAACCGCGCGTCAATAAATCCACTCGGAGTCAGCTCCCCCAGTCCCGGGGAGGCGCATCCGCAGGGCTCCGGGTTCCCCGAGGGGCACTGCTGTCCTTGTCGCCGGCAAAGACCGCGGAGCGAGGAAAGAAGCAGGGGCGGACAACAATGATTACAAAAATAAAAAATAAAATAAACCAAAACGGGGGACAGAGGGGTCGCAGCGTCAAATCGTCCCTCTCCCGTTGCGCGATCTGCAGTGCGCGCCGCGGCGGCCGACTGAGGAGGAGGAACGGCGGGCGCGGGACTTGCGCCGGCGCGCAACCCACAGCGGAGGAGAAGGAAAGGAGCGAGGGAAGAGGAGCGGCGCCAGCCACTATCGCTCCCACCGCGGCGCTTCCAACCCCCGACGCCGCCGCTACGAGTCCCTGGCGCAGGAGCGCGGCCGGCGGCAGCGCGCTGCCGTAGCCATATAAGCGCGGCCCCGCTGCCCCGCCGCCGCCGCTCATAGGGCCGCCGGCGGGCCGCCGCGTTGGTTGGGCGCCGCGCCTGTCACTTACCGCCGAGCGGCGGGCGGGGCCGCGCCGAGCCCAGCCGAGCGGGCCGGCAGGTAACACCCCCCCGGCCTCTCCGCGCCGCGTCGCGGGCGGCCGCTGCCCGGCGTGCGTGGTGTACCCCCGCTCTGACTCACACTGGGGCTGTGCGAGAGGCGCGGCGGGCTCAGATGGAGCGAAATCAGGGGGAAAAATGAAGTTGAATAAGCATTAAAACCCAGCCTTTGCTAAGACTGTTTCCCGAGTACACTGCCGTTCAGAGAGCAGGGAGCAGCGGCAGGGCCGGGAGGCACGGGGCTCCCCCGCACCCTGCCCGCCGCTGCGAGCGCAGCGCCCCGGGGAGCCCGGCTGCAGGCGCTGCGCGGCAGCGGCCACCTCCGCGCCCTGGCGCGGAAAAGGGCCGGGCCGCCACTGGAGCAGAGCTCCGTGCTCAACTTTCTGCGGGTTCCCTGCCGGGAAGGAGGCCTGGGGGTGCTTCCGCGCTCGGTTCCCACTGGCCCTTCCCCACAGGTCCTGTGAGTTTTCGCATTTTATCTGGTTGCGTGAAAATTAGCCACGGGCCGTCACTGAATAAAGCAGAGTCGGGCATGCGGAGCCCCTCAGAGGGATGCAGAACGGCGGGCAATGCGGGGCTCCGGGGCCGGCTGCGGATTCCCTCGCCTTTCTCTGGCGATTGCACAGATACTCTTTCTTCCCCTCTAGATTTTCGTGGGGAAGGGGTTCGGACACAGTTCCTTTTCAAACGCCGCGTATCCCAACGGCACGGCACCTGGCCCTTTTATTTCATTCTATCATTAGTTTCTGGCCAGAGGCAGCTACCTGCGGACAGCGCTGGAGATGCTTTCCCCGCAGCTTCGCAGGTCCCCCGGGGGGGTGCGCAGGGCGCCGGGGGGTCGCGGGTGCTCCCGACGCCGCGCTCGGAGCCCGGCACGCCGCGGCTCCCGCGGCACTTCCACGGGGCCACAGCTCCCACTAGCGGCCAGCGGCGGCCCTCCGCAGGGCCCCCTCGGCTGTCCCACTCCGCCGCTCCCCCGCGCCCTGCCCGCTCTGGCGCCCACACGGTTCCACCGCAAAAATCGCCGGCAAAAGCCAGTCGGGGCGGCGGTACCGCCGCGGCGGGAGGTGATACCGGGCTGCGGAGGCGACGCACGTGAGGGGTCCGCGACAAGAGCTGTACCGAGGCTAAACACGGGTGGTGTAAATGGCATAGTCGCTCCTGTGAAATTAAGACGGTTACCGAATTTCTTCCAGTAGGGATTTCTTGCCAAAATAGTATCTGCAGAAAGGATTAAAAGTTAAATCCCAGGAAATTACCGCGCTCTTTTCTGCCATTTCCCTACCTTTTAGTCGAGGCATGCAAAGAACATCCTACCAAAAACCCGAATAAAGAGCCAATTTCGCATAATTTTATTCCTGAATAAATATGTATATTCGCTTAAAAATCGGCTTTGTGGTGGTACTTGTCTGGCTTTAGGCGAACGCCAAGAAGCTCTTATAAGAAAAACAACTGTCTCTGTAATTTATTTCCCGAATCAATTTTGGAACTCTTTCGACCCCTTTTCAACAAAACGGGTGTTTCAGCCTGGTACAATCCGCTCCTCCCGCTCGCAAAAGAGAGGAAAGAAATTGGAAGTGTGCTCGAAGCCCCATAGATTTCGAGTTAATTGTGTTCGGTAGTTCTCTAATGAAATCTACCATTGAAGAAAACAAGGAAATCAGTTTGCTTTTCACACAAAACATCGAATACGTTTTAAGTAAACTGCTTAATTAAATTTAATTTGCACTGAGGAAGGAATTGCAGATCCGGCGACGCAATTTGGAGGAAAAGAATCTGATTCCCGGGACAGAAACTTAGCACTCAAGTGGGAGCTTAGGTATCTATGCACATCGAGGGGCATCAAAGGAGAACTTCACCAGTGAGGGGAGGAAAGTACTTAATTATTAAACTTTTAAACAAATGTGTGGTGTGTAGCCGGTCGTGAGACAATGTAAACACGGAGCCTGATAAATGCTTCCAGCCACAGAGACGTGTAAAATAGGTCTACCTCAATTTTGTGATGCTGCTGCTTCTGTTTGTTTAGAAGCAAAAGGTTACGAGTGGTGTTTTGTAAAAGCGGTGAGTAAACTGTGACCTCTAACTCTTCGTATCCTTGCTTTAAGTAAACCAGAGGAAATGAAGAGCCCTGGTATTGTCTGAAAATATCCTCCTGTAGCTAAATATATCACACGACTCCTATTGTCCAGTGCCTAATCATTTTTATGCAGATACAGCTGTTTTACTCTACTGTCCTACAGATGCACACTGTAAGCGTATAAAAATCCACGTTAATAAAATCATTTTTCAGTCAAAACCAAAACAAAACTGGGCGCTTGTTTCCGAGATAACCTAATCAACAAAGATTAAGATATCCAAAGAAACGCGAGCTGGGTGGCTACCCTGCTCAGGTCACCCTTTTCGGCCGAGGAACCGGCCCCTGCGGTTGTGCCGGGCCGCACAGCCCTTCCAGAGCCGCAGAGTTACTTACGGTTCCGAGCAGGCCGGGCCGGGCCGGACCAGGAGGCGGGGGCCGGGGCCGGGCGGGGCCGGGCGGCGCTCGGAGGGGCTGCGGCGGCGCGGAGCCCCCGGGCCGCCGCGCTGCGGCCGCAATCCTTACCCGGCCCCGACCCCGACCCCGGTGCCGCCGCATCGGCCTCCAACCTTTCCGTCTCGCCTCCGAGAAGCGCCTCGGACACGGGAGAAACGTGAGAGTAAAGGTTGGGGACGAGGGTTTCAAAGCAAAAAAGCCGATGAATGTTCGGAAGTTAGAAATCAGCTTCGGCCGCCGCTTCTCTGGGGGCTATTTCAGGAGGAGGTCCCGGCAGACATTTCGGGTTTCGCAAGGACCGCGGTTTCCTGACAGACGAACACGCAAGGAACAGGCTTCTGAGGGAAATCCTGCTGCGGCCCTGGGAGCGGCGCCGCGGTCCCCCAGCGCCCGGGCGGCCCGGCTCGGCGGACGGGCATGGGACGCACAAATGGACAGATGGGTGGAGGAGCGCTGCCAGCGAGCAGGTGAGACCTGCCTATTCCTTGCCTTCACTGAAAAACTGGGACTTGGCTGTTTGTACCGCTTAAACCTTTCTTTTCTGTACCTCACACTGGCTTGGAAAAAAAAAGTCCTGTTTATCGCTGAATAACCTCTTTCACCTTCTTTCCAACAGTAATGTCAGCAACAATTATATAGATACGAGCTCTGGTACTACAGAATCTATAACGAAGGGCAGTTAATCTGAATGGGATCAGGATTGGGCCCACAATCCCTGATTCTCTTTTAAACATCAGCCTAAACATGAAATTTTTGAAGTGGAAAAGCTCACCATCATTCATTATTACATGAAAATGTGCCAGTTTTCAAAGTTGAAAAGATACAACTCCATGGATACAATTACTGCTAAATTCAATAAAGAGAAATGATCACAACGGATGCTTATTGACTTAAATGGATTGTATATCGTTTGTACAAAAGGCCAAGTGTGCCAGATACTTGAAACAGCTCTTAATACATCATTCACAGCGCAACAGTGCATTTTCTGCACTTATGGTAGACTAAGTATATGCATAGATGTTCATTTGCTTTCTCCAGGTTTGTTTTATAACTATAGTTTTGGTCAGCCATAGCTTCTTTGAAAATTAGCTTGGCTTCTCCCAGATACAACCATAGAATTCAAGCAGCCTTGTAATAAAAATCAGAGAAAACGTAACTTTGACTTGACTTACGCTGATTCTCTGTACCACTCTTTGAAAACAAAAATATTTACATTATTCTATGGTCAGTGTTATGAGGGGTAGGAAAAATGACTTGGGATCAAGCTTCTGCTACATCACTGGCCTTTTATTATCAAAGGCAATCTATGTCCTTCCAAGCAGAGCTGATGCTGAGCTAGCATAACCCTTGATTCTAAGTGTCAGTCCATGGAAGATGATTGTAAGCATGAGGTTGTTCAGTACAGAAATGTCAAGAGAAACTCAGCACTCTTCAGCAGGCTAACAAAATGGTGGGATGGAAAGAGGGAGATAACCCTGAAATGCACACATGGCACTACCAGCATGAGAATGGAACAGAGGTGCATGGAAGTCATGGTTCAGCTCCTGCTAGACTGGCCCATCAGTCCAAAACCATACCAGCCTGGGGACTTCAACCAACCATATCCTCCTGCCTTGGAACGAGCTTTAGGCACACAGGCAGCTCCACAGTCCTTTTATGAAATAAATACCCTCTGCAATGCAACCTGGAAGGTGTTTAATGACTTGAATTTCACCTGCACTTGCACCAAGTTGAGACCTTGCAATGACAGAGCTAAGACCCCAAATGCTCTGAAAATGTTTAATGAAATACTACATGCAGTTAAAAGTGAATAATAACCAACATCTCATTATTTAGTGTACATGCAAAAAATAGCAGAAACTTAATCCTGAGAGGATGCTAATAGCATTGCAAAGAGGGGGATATCAGCTTCAGGTCAGGAAGGACGATAGATAGGGCGAGGTGTATGAGGTGGCACATAGCTGAAGAGAAAAGGAGACATCAGAGGTAAATCCTTCTTCAAGACAAGATAGGAATGGATGAACTGTTGATACTTTCATGAGATTATACATACGCATGCAGTTGCTTGGCAGTTTAGACATCTCACTAACGTAACTGCCTCTGCTTTGCGAAGCTGCAAGGATGCCATGCCTCCAATACATTTCTCAGGAGTCAACTTTCCACTTGGGCTTGGAAAAATGATGATAAATGAACAGGCAAAGTTCAAAGGGCAGTTTAGCAAATCACCAAAGTAAGAGCACATGTTTAGCATGCTGTTCTAAGGCCTTCCAAGCTCCTACCTTTGCCAGACAGATGCACTGTTTCATATTAAAATACTTATCCAGGACATTTATGAACAAGTTTGGGAAAACTAAGATATCTTCTATTACCGTATAAGGGAAATGAATACTGCTCAAGGTAGGTGGCAACAAAAATGCCTACCTGCCTCCCTGGGGTGGTCAACAACACAAAACCCCAGAACAACCCAAAACCTGTCTAACCAAAATTTGAATTTCAAACTTCAAATTGTAATGAAATAAAAATTAAACACTGAACATAATCACCAACAGCATTTTCTCTATGCAGACACATGCAGGGAGCTCATGGTTTAAACACTACATCAGTCAATGTTCCTGAATACTGTGTGTTAAATGGGTATGCAGTCCTGTGGAAATACAAGAATATCCCAAGTTCCTACCATCAAATGTCAACTTGACCCGTCTGTACTATATGCATCTTTATTTTTCTAGAAATCACCAGTATCTCTTAAGTCCTACAGTAATTTTAAAAAGAATACCCTACAGCAATGCAAATGTAACATTCACCCCCACCAGGTATACAAAGATCCAAGACACAGAGAATGCCTTAGGACAGCAAAGAGACAGCAGATTCCACCAACTGAACATCTACCCCAACAGAGGAAATCAAACCAAAGCAAAGACCTAGCTGCTTTTCCTTTTTCTTGAGGGCAGGGGAAAGAGAACCAGGTAGTGAAATGTGGAACGGCAGAAGGCAGTCTCATTAGGAATGGGCATTTTGTGCACAAGGTAGTCCTAGAGGTGGGACTGAGTGGGGCCTAGTAACATCTAAGCCTACACAATGTTAAATGCAGAGAACAAATGCTGCTATTTAGCAGCAAATTACGTGATGCAGAACAGAATGCTTGATACCACAGCTGCATGTATGATTACTTAGCTTCTTGCTTTTAGAAGAGGAAACAAAACTGCATAGGTCTGTTTTGAGCATTGACTTTTAATAGCTTGTTTCTCATAAGGGAACAGGGGATGTTTTCTGTTTTAGAAATACAGGTATCAGTTGATCTTTAAATACAGCCTGCTCCTGCCAACAGGTCATGTACATGATTTATTTGGCTTCAGCTTTTGTTTTTATGCATTAAGCAACTTTCAACCTTCTTTTGCCATACAATATATAGACAAATTTAAGTACAGTAATAGTGTAGGTATTGTACCATCTTCACATTTTCTTGACATACTGGACAAAATGATACACATCAGTCTGCCCCCAAGCCCCCGTTTCATACAAAGCTTGTTGAATACTGCTTTCAGTGGCACATTTAACTTGTTCCCACATTTAATTTGCTAAATCTACAGAAGCAGACCCTTTGGGAATATCAGGAATTATTTCCAACTTTGTCCAGTGACATTCAAATGCTCAGGCAACTACTGGTAACTTGAATTTTATGGTTACTACAGATGTTGCACGCTGACAGGAAAAAGGAAGTTTTAGAACTGGACAAGCTATAGTAATCTAGGTTTTGGTAGAGGAATTACATACAAAAAGGGGGACTTTAATATATATAGTTTTCAATCTGCAGTTTCGTTTTTCAAAATAAAACCTGTATATATAAATGGATAATATTCAAGATCTGTATAACAGTTGCTTTCTGGCTAAAACAATACATTTAGACAGAATCTCACTTTCTGTTTTTCAGTTCAAATATACTAGCCAGTCCAGTCCTTTGGGAGAAAAAACTTCCATTTTTAAATCCTTTAGGATCCATCAGATTCATTATATGGTAATGACCTTAACTTATACAATGTATTATATTATGAGGTGAACTGAAGGGGTTTAGATATCGGAAGTATCGATCTGGGTGCAGTAAGCCAAACAGCCGTTTAAACATGATACTACAGCTGAAATAAGTCTCTGTCAGAATAAAAACCAACATTCATAAAAACAGCAGCAGCCATAAATAACATTCACAACTGCAGGGGTTTTTTTACTGTGTGTGATTTTGCATTATAAGTAGAAGCCACAATAGTTTAAAGTAAAATTTAAAAAAATATCACTATAGTCTTGAATTTAATAATGTGAATTGTCACTCTTACAGCTGTTTATAGAAGTGTACTAAAAAAATTTACTTAAACATATGAATTTAAGACTTTCACTTTATTCAGCAAATTGGTTTATTTACACAATGGGGAACGCTGGTTGAATGCTGTCAATGTAATAAAAACAAATCTAACAGAGACAAGACTGAACTCTCTCTATGTATTCATAGCAGAAATGACAAACTATTTCCTTACCTGTATCAGGAACATCAAGCGCAACAACGAGACAGTATCATAGGACACTGATTTAACAATAAACCACAGAGGTCCAGTAATACTATGGCAATTTACTCATGTATTTACTGACTTTAAAATAAAAACATTAAAAGTCAGCAATACCCAGTATAAAGTTCTGTCAATTATCAGAGTTAAACTCTGATGAGCAGGTCAGTAAATCCTTATCAGATCATCCACAATTCATAAAGTGACATGAGTTGCTTCAGACCACCAATACGGAAACAAAATTGATGAAAACATATTACCCTTTAAAAGGCAATGATGATGTGATAAGGGTTTAACTTAATGGAAGTTAAAAAAAAAAAAAAAGAATTGCAGAGCACAGCCCCTATTAGAACAAGCTAACTTTCCAACTNAAAAAAAAAAAAAAACCAAAAAAAAAAAACTTGAGAGAAAGAAAAAAAAAACAAAAACCACTTCAACATGAAGCTACCATACAAAGTTTTTGTTTGTTTTCCTTTTTTTTGTTGTTGTTTTTTGTTTGTTTCTTTTTAAGAGTTCAGAGTTGAAATTTAATCCTGGCTTTTTAGGGAGAAGGAGAGTTTTGGCCTAGACTTTCCTTTGCCCAGGATAATTTTTTGCTCTTCCTTTTGCTGACGCTGTCTCTCTTGTTCTAGTTTCATCCTCTCCTCATGAATCTTTCTTTGTTCTTCAACAATTTTCAATTGTTCTTCAGCCTATATAGGAAAATGGTAACATTTAGGCCAGCATGTTTTGTAGTCATAAAAACAATTTACAAGTCCATATTAACTTCCAAACAGGTCGAATCCTGCATAATAAGTATGTAAGCATTTCCACCTGAGCTAGGTGCCATAGTTGGTTTCAGTGAAACTATTTATAAAATGGTTATTTGAATTGAGTTTAGAAGAAACACTGAGAAACTTCTACAGCTAACGTATCAAAATCTGGGAGTGCTTACATACCATGTTTTTCAGCATTCCTTTGCCAACAACATATTACATTTTAATTAAGGAAGACCTTAGATACATAGAGAAATTGTCCCAACACTCGTCACGTGTAAGCTGAAGTAACGCACACACATAATGAAGTCACATACCTTCAGGCCAAGGTCTCCCTGCTCCAAAACCCATCTAAAAACCCCTAATCCAAAACCATCTTCACTTGATTTTGATCCTTACATTGACCTATGGTTCTTACAGCTCTCCCAGTGGTCTTCTAAAGGTGCTTATTTAGTTCATTACATCAGTCAATACTTTAAATTTTCCATTTGTCCTGTTTCCACCATAGGTTGAGAAAAGGGTAAAACAGAAAGAAATCTAAAGCAGATGTACTCATGCAAAAAGATTTAAGTAGCCTCATTTTTATATGAAAGAGGTGCAATTAACTGGGCAATGGAAACTGACAGATTTCAATCAGGATTTAGAAGCAGCTTAGTTTGTCTTATCATCAATTGATTAGACTCAACTAAATCATATTGAATGTTTTCATGTGGGAAGTACCTGATTTAAAAGGGCTTGAAGACCAACGTAAGTTAGCCTTTCTTGGCTTACACATCTTAAGTTTATGCTGGAAGTCTCTTTCAGCACTTCTACATCAACAGCTGTATACTAGAATCAAATCTAGTTTGTACTTGTCTCACTCAGCAAAACACAGTTAGTCACACAAAGCTGAACATGTTTGCAAACTTACTTCAACTCTCTCCATGAGATATAGTTAAAACATACTTTTAAAATTCTGAAGGCAGCCATTTCCCCTCTAAATCAACTGCATCTGAACTATTTTACCAGCTTATAGTGTTCCCACTAAGGATCTGGTCTTTTATGCGTAGGGGAAGGAGAGCAATGCTACTGATGGAATCAGCAATACACAAGGTAAACTCTAGAAAGGGTCGATTTGTTTATTTTAATTGTGTTGCAAATATGGCAGAGAAACTGTATTTCCCTACAGAACAGTTAACTGCACTTTCACATACCAGTTTAGCTTGTGCTTCTGCAATTTTTCGATTATTCTCTTCTAGTATTCGCTCTAGTTCCTCACGCTTTGCACGCTCTTCTTCCTAAAGGGGAGGACAGGGCAAGATGTTAGTAAAGTAAAATATTCATTTCTGCACGTTCACTAATCTTTCTCAGAATTCTTTTGTGAACTGACTTAAAGTGGCAGCTTTACAGCCACCTATTTTGCCTCACAACGGTAAACTGTGCAGCCACTAAAACTGGTTTCTAGCACTCAATTTAAATCATCCCGCCCAGTCCAAACAGCAACCAACTAAACCCTCCCTAATCACAGAATCCTGACCATTTATTACTAGAATTTTAATATCACACAAATCAACAAGGACAACTACAAAAACTGGATAGTATTTACCAAATTAAAAAGTAATATAGAAAATATAAATAAAGTGAATAGTTTGTCTCACCAATTAAGTATACCTACGTATTCTTTACCTATACTCCTTTAATCAGCATTAAAAGTTGAATATTTACTGTCTTGTCCAGTGTCCTGCAGAGTGTGCTCCTCGGCTGCCATACGCGCCAGCTTCCTCTTTAAAATGATTTGTACTGTTAGCTTGGCAATACCTGCATCAGCAGCTCAACCATTTATAAAGAAACAACATACAAGGAAGGCTGAGCTGAGGAATGCAGATGTTTATGGTAAGAAGGAACAAAAATATGTAAATCATTCCTAAGGCAAACAATTAATAAGAAAAATACATTTACTGTTAGTGAAAAATACAAATGGTAATCCATACTTCATGGAGCTATGGGCTTCTTTCATGGGGAGAATGGACTTAACATTCAGTATTTTGACAATTTTAGGACAGCTGAAACTGTCTGCAGTATGAACTCGGAATTCAGGAGTCCAGGGAAGGCAAGATCAGGAAATAAAGCCTTGTAATTGTTGTTTTCTTGGTGAATTTTATGGAACTCTGTTATGCAACTCAAATATGAAGACTGCGTGAAAAATTTTGAAGTGTTTCAGTTCACATTATATATATCCAAATTATTTTTATATTTGGAGGATTTAAAGTTAGCCAGAGGTTTGTGTCTGTGTAAGAAAAAAAAGTTAATACGAACAAAGCAAGCATATGAAAACTTCTTACTATGACTAGTAACCAGCTACTAGCTAGCACACTTCACTCCAGGCACGGAGGTTCATTCTGCATTCCAAGGAACTGGTGGGACTTCTCCACATGACGACGATACCAAAAATACTTTTTTTAAAAAAAACAAGTCATCCATCTGATCAAATGAAAACCTCTGAATATGAAGAATTTGCTGACTATGAACATGTAAAATCAATTTAAACTCTTTGATATTAAAGTCTGAATTTGCAAAAAAAGTATAATTTATTTATTCTCTTTAATATTGATCATAACTCAGCATTCCATTTGTTTCCATTTAATTTGATACTCTGTGACTAACAAGTCACATCTAGTATGAAGGGGAAAGCTGCATTGCCACTGTCTCTCCTTTCGTAAGCCAATCAAAATATTAATTTAAAATAAACTGTGTAGGACGTTCAGAGTGAAAAAAGCATTTGACACTTGTGACTATTTAGCACAAATTTCCTCTACAGTTTGAAGTTTGTCTTGAAATTTCTGGATCCTGGAATGATTGGTGCAGGCAGGCATCAAAGCCTTTAGTAGCAAATTACTGTCTCACAGAAAGACATTTTCAGCTTCTGCTCCAGCTGCTGATTAAAAAACAAAACAAAACAACAAAAAAGGCCCCAAAAACCCAAGTCACACGTTCAGCTTGACTTCAGACAAGGGCAACCTGCTCTTTTATAACTTCTAGGGAGAAAAAAAGGAGTTGTTAGTAGTTATTAAAAATGGATATAATGATTTGGACAGAGATCCTTCGTGAAGACATGGATGGGCTTATGCTCGAAGTCCCAGAATTAGTCCAATGTATGCTCAAGGAAAATGTTCATTTTAAATGAAGAATAAGAAACCTATTTGTTAAAGACAGGTACTGCAGCTCACTGCTGGACCCTGCTTTTTGCCTGGCTGAAGGCAAAAGCCTCTTACAGTCTAGGTAAACAAAATGAAACAAATGAAGGATACATAATTACATATTTTTTAATACCCTTCCCCAAAATGAAAGGACTGCTGATAAATCCTGCAGCCATGGCAAAAGTTTCAAACAATTCTGAATTATGTAGGTCAGTTCCATTAAGAATCAAGTATCCTTGTTCAGGTTTTAGGAGAGTAACTGTTTAAATATCAGTGAGCTCCTCTGAATAGGCTAGAAATTAAGTTTCGCAGCAATGCAAGTTTATATGAGAAGGGAATTAGATTTGCTGTATTCCATCTCTTTGTGAACCGAACAGGAGGCACAAACCGACACTGAAAGTTTTGCCATGGACTGTCTCTACTTTCCAAACGACCGAGCGTTACCTCTCTGGCTTTTTGTGCTGCAAGTTCAGCTTGTCGCTGTCGCTCGAGTTCTTCGAGCAACTGTTTTTCCATGATGCGCTTTGCCTCCTCCACCCTGCGGAGAACCTCTCGCTCAATCTCATCCTTCCTTTTCTCCAACTCTTCTTCTACGCGTTTAGCTACAAGTTCTTCCACCCTTCGAGCAGTTTCTTCTTCTATCAGTTTCTCTTCAATTTCTTGTTGACGACTGCAAGATGCAAACGTGAGGGTTACATTTTTCATCAACAGCTGGCACTGAAAGAAACTCCTTCAGCACAGAGCATCAGCTATGCTACTGAGTAACTTTTACACATAGATTATAGATTTAAAGAGTATTTTGCCCTACATTTTAAAAAAAAGTGAATATTCAGGTCATCAGTGTTCCTATCACAGGAAATCCATTCAGACCATTCCATATTTAGCATCCTTCTATATACCAACAGACTGAATTGAAGACAACTTACCATACTACTTCTTGATCATGGTTAGGAGGCAAAAAAAGAGAAAACAAACCCAACCCAAAAATAACAACCACAACACCATGCCCCCCTCCTCCAAAAAATCCAAACCCCACCCAACTTTGACCATCATTCACCCAGCAGGAGTTTACATGGTCTCAATTTTAAGTCCATATGGCAATAAGATCCTGTAAAATCTTGCCTTAAAGCCACCACCTCAGAGGCACCAAACTATTGCCAGTATCTTAAAATGGAAGACAGAAGCAATAAAATTCGTGATTTCAATATTTTACCTAGGATTCCAGGTGTTATACCTGTAATCTAGTAATCCAATCATTTACCTTAACACATTTCAATAAATTTCAATAACTTCAGCTTTTAACTTTTTTATTGCAGGACTCCGTTTTGGCCATAATGATCCAAAATAAATTATATCAATACCAAGCACTAAATAAATCCTTGCAAACTGCAGCTTCCCATGTTCTGAATTTTGGAAATATTTTCAAATGTCTTGTTTATTTCAGTTGAGTAGCAGTATTATCCCTCAGCCTGATCACTGTTGTAATTTTTCATTAAAAAGGATATAAAAATACTAGGCAAATTTGCAGATTAATGACCACATACAGAAAAAAAATCCAGGTAGTAATCACGAGTACAACCTGGCAATTAGATATCCAAGGATGAACACCCGTGAGTACTCTACAATTACACTTCATGTACTACTATGTATCTGGAATTATTGTGGGCTTTGGGGAGAAGACTTGGTTTTAAACTTGATATTGAACTTTTGTTTCAAATATTCCATGAAGTACACCACAATCTTATGAAACTTTTCTTCTGGCCTGTCAGCGACACAAATCCAGGATTTAGAAGAACAACTACTGTTGTAATATCTTAATACCCTGTCATTTTCAGCATGTTTGCGTTTTCTTATCTCATCTGGAAAATCTTTCCTAATCTATCTTATTTGAAAAACAACTAATTAAAAAAAATACGTCATTTACCAACTTTTAGATGACCCAAGGCACAACTTGCAAATACGCAATAGGAGATGATGAAGTATGGATGACTTCTCTAGATAAACATGGGAAATACAAAGGTGGAAGGCTCCCAATTTCCCCATGTCACGTGTCATCTTTTCAAAAGTGTACTGAACTAAGTGTATCTCCTTCAGTAGAAAGTTTGGGAATCCACAACTCACTTGGCCAGAGAAGACCAATTTCAGTCTTGCAATCCTCAAGAGATAGCAAATTTAGCTGGGGGCACATTGAATCAGCATTCATTTTTCCAAAATGGACACAAAATATCTGGAAGTGATTTTTTTCAGGAAAAAAACCCCCAAAGCAACATGAGGAAACAAAAAAACCTAGACCAGTCTGTTAGTGTATCTCTGCCAAACCACCACCCATTGTGGACAAATGTTTAAACATCCTTTATATACTAAATCTTACTTTATTTTAAAAGGTTTCCCTTCCCTCTTATTCAGCAGCAAGTGTTCTCACCATCTGAACCAATACTGCTCAGTACATTTAAGAGGCTAGAGTTCTAGAGAAATAAATTGTCATTAAGTTCATATCCTCATGTTTTATTACATTATCATAGCTTTACGTTTAATATCAGGAAATCTGGGAAAAAAGTTAAGTAATTGAATAAAGACAGTACACAGCTACAAACATACCACGACATTCATGTCTGAAATAGATTTTCAAATATCCTCGGCAATTGACGACGCACTCAAATTAAGCACTGTGCCTGCACCTTTCATTCTTCTCACTCCAACAAACTCCATTCAAATTTAATTAAATCAATCAAATGTATTTTTAGACTTCTAGGCAATGGTATTACAATGGCTTAGAAAATAAATTATAAACACAGATATAAATCTCAGTGATTTATTCTGTAGTAGACCAACTTTTTTTTTTTAATCACGTGAACTTACAGTATTTTATCATTTTTTCCTCCTGGCCTACTGAGTTATGATTCCAGAGCAACAGATAAGTCACTAATGTAAAAAACTGTTTTTATGATCCATTTACTTCTTAAAGACTAACTGTATGAAATCTGCAGAAAAGAAACCACTTACATTTAATCAAATTTCTGAGGGGGAAAAAAGTCATAGCTGGAAGGCAAGAAAATGAGCACTGCAGGAAAGGGCTGAAGTTAGGCTGTATATTGAGATTCGAATAAGACATGAGAAGAAAGTCAGCTCCAGTCCATGAACTGTCCACTAATTTATTCAGTCAGAAAGGAAGTACTTCTTGCCTTATCTAACAAGAATCTATACTAACATACGTAACACAATTTACAGATGACTTACTAAAATACTGTATTTTTCTACTCCCAAGTTTTATTGCTTTTTCTTTTTAAAATTTAAAGTGTACTGTAGAAGTATCAAAATTCCATATCAAATCTTTTCCAATATTGATTCTTCCTCAAATGTCTACTATTCTGTAGCAAGTACCATTGAAATATATTCCTTCTATAGAGACTTCATGAGCTTTTTAAAATGTTAAAGCTAACCTACACAGAAAATTTACTTACAGTGAACTAAACCAGCTCCTAAGTACTAGAATAAACCATTTGGTTCTCAAATTTTTAAGCATATTCCAGTTCTTCACTGCAGATATGCACAGAATTTTTTTTCCCTTATTTAGGTACTGAATAAAATTCTAAACCACAAAACTAGGATCAGTATGTCAAAGTATGTCAGTTTTCACAGGTCTGTGCTACTGTGGAAGTTTTTGGCTGTCAGAATTCTGAAGTGAGCAAAGATGATTATCTTCAAACAAAAATGAAAATGACAGCTCGGGGTCACCAAGCCCAACAATGACAACCAGTAATTCCTGAGACCCTTGTGGCTGAAGTAAAGCTCCACCTGAGAATTCACAGCACGTTTTAGCTTCATATGTACAAAAAAGTGCTATTTCTGGATTGGGTGGTCCAATGAGCACGGGGAGTGTTCAAAGAAAAAAAAAATCATGATTACAACTGTTCAAACCATTCTTCTCTCTGCTGCATAAAGGTCTGTTTCATAACTTCACATGTTGCTGAACACATTAATGCATCCCCATCGTTTATTAAAATAGTATTTATATCTGCGTATTTAATAAATAACCATACTCCCCATAACATAAAACTGAAGAAGGCCAAGGTTTCAAACGAAACAAGTCACCGGATCTCACCGTCCCATTTGGCAAGGAAGTAATCCCCCAGTGTTAATATAGCAGCTGCATAGTGTTTCTTGAAACCCTCATCGAGCAACTCCAGATGCCTCCGCTCGACGCGTAACAAGCCCCACGCCACGGAGGGGAGGGGCGGGCGTGTGGCAGTGCAGCACAAAGCCTCAGGGGCGCCCAGGCCTCCGCCGCACAGAGAAGTTTAGGAGCAGCGCAGTAGGGAGAGAGCAGCGACGGCGGATGGGAAGCGGGCAGAGGCGGCCGAGAGGGAGGAGGCGTGCGGGGGGCTCGCACCCCGAGTGGGCGGCTCCGAACGCACCTGAGGGAGCCGGGCTTTGAGAAAGGGGCGGATGGCGGGAAAACAGGCACCGGACAGGCCGCAGCCAGGGCCCAAACGCCTGTGCCCAGCCGCAGGCGGCCCTGGCTCACAGGAAGAAGGCGCGGAGAGAGAGGCACCAAGCACTTCCCTTCCTCCCCCATCCCTCACCATCCCCCTCGTCCCCAGCGCAGGCCCGGGGCTCACATTTTCCGCTGCCGCTCGAACTCCGCTTTTTTCTCCTCCTCCTCCCGCTTCTGTTTCTCGTCCAGGCTGCTGCGCTTGCTCACCGTGCGCCCGAAGATGTCGATACGGTCGGGAGGGGAGGAGGCGCGGTCGCGGTCCCGGTCCCGGTCGCGCCTGGAGGAGGGGGCCGTGTTAGAGCGCGAGCGGGAGCGGGACTCCCGGCGCCGGTTCCGCTTGCTCTCCCGGGACTTGGAGCGCTTCCTTGCCCGCTCCTTTTCTCGGGAGCGGGATCGCGATCGGCTCCGGTTCTTCTTGTTGTGCTTGGAGCTCTTGGTGTGCTTGGAGCGGGACGAGCTCCGGCTGCGGGACCGACCCATCCCGACAGAGGAGAGGAAAGGCCGCGCCGGCGACCGCTCGACCACCCCCGCCCCCTTTGCTAGCGGCGCCCGGGAGAGGTGCGAGGAGGCTCTGCGCGCATCAGCACCGCCCGGGCGGGCCCTTCGTCTTCTCCCTTTCCACCGCTTTGCGCTGCGAGGAGAAGGAACAGGCCCCGGGAGCGGGAGCGAGTCCGGACGCAGCCAAGATGGCGGCTCTGGCTGAGAAGTGACTCTCCTCTCCCGCCCCACAATGCACCGCGCCGTGCTCGAGCCTTTCGCTCCCCTCCCCGCCGCCTCCGGCGCCGCGGCGGAGGAGCACGACAGCACTCGGTCATACTCGGCAGCCAATGGCGAGCGCCGCTCGGAGCGGACCCCTCGGCAGCGGTGCCGGAGAGCGCGCTGGCCGAGGGGTCACCTCAGAGAGGATTGTTGTGTTTCCTTTAATTGAAAGTTCTCTCAAACATTGATTTTTTTTTTGTTTTGTTTTGATACGGGGAAGAGAGGGAATTATCACTGCAGATTACGGAAGCTGCGAAAAAACACTTGCAGCCCCCACTAAATGGTGAAAATGAGTTTTTGAATCCTCTCTTGTCCCATTGTGAAGAGCCACCCTTAAAGGGAAAGAATCACCTGAGATTCGTAAATGCTCATTGGTCGAAAGGAACGACAAAAGTCAGAGGGATCGCAAACAATCAGAAAGTTTTATCAGTGAATTACACGCTTGACAAAGAAATGAGTATGTTAGTCCCTGGCCTGCTGTATTTGCACACGGCAGTGGGTTTTCGATAAAGGGGCAGGGTGAAAGGGAAGAGAGGAATTCAAGAGGGAAAGGTGAATTAAAGAAAGAAAGATGAAAAAGAGGTCATCAGTCCTGAATCCAGCGTCGACCAAACTGATGGGATGTCAGTCCAGCTGTGTCGGTCTGGCCGATGAGATGCCCAGACGTGCCAGGGGTCTCCTTCCTGGTAGTTTGTCTCCAGGGTGGCACAGGGAAGGGCTGTCTTGGCCGTGTTTACATGTGTTTACCTGTAGACAGTATTGTCCATTGTTAGCTACGGGTGTGTAGGCAGAGAGTATGAACTCAGTGGTATCCAGGTCAGGCAGAGTATGAACTTAGAGGTTCTGTAGGCATCTGTGTAGGATGTTTTTATCCCAGTTCTGCCATGTAAGTTAGTCGTTTCTGCTATGAAAAAAATTGGAACTGGTGTTATTCTTTATTTCAGTAAACTGGTGCAATCTATAGATAGTTAACCTCATTCTTTATTTTGAGCTGCAATTTTAGTTCCTTAATATATTTCACAACTTTTTTTTTTGTGCTTTTTTTTTTTTAATAA
>VZDJ01007754.1:15957200-15967514 GCA_008694505.1 Cyanoderma ruficeps
TTTTTTTTTTTTTTAAGTAGTCAAGAAGCAACTTGTTTATGATAAAAACAGGGTTGCAGGTATGGGAAAAGCATCCTACCTACACTTCAAAATTAAATCAATGCTGCCACAATTAATGGGAATTGACCCTGAAGCATTATTTAATGTTTACAGCTATTCTGTTAAAATTCTATCAAAAAAAGGTCAGATGAAACCTTTTCCTTTTTTTTTTTCCCTAATCACCATGCAAATCGATGAACTTTAAAACTTGTACATATTAGAGTGGGCAGAAAATAGCAGTTATGCTTAGTTAAAAAATGTAAGACATGAGCAAGCCAGTTTAGCAGGAAGTCTTCTGAGTGCCAGTTTCTGCCTCCTGTATTCCAAAAGTGGTGCTTTGTTTTGTAAGTTGATTTGTTAATTAATTTCCCTGACTTGTTAGGTTAAAGGTTGAAGGAATTAAGTTTTGGGACATGGTGCAATTTTGTTGTACAGTTTTGTTTTAACAGAAATTCTACTTTTGAAACTTCTTGAGAAAAACCTCACTCAAATGACAAAAGCTGAGAGCCTGTCCTTGTGGATGTCTTTCTTAATGATCTAAAGAGTAATAAAATACTATGGAAGAAATAGACATTTTGAAGTCTGTTTTTCTGGGAGTTTTCCTTTGCATGTCTCTTCACTCTGTTTGGAAGACCAAAAATACTGTGGCGTGTGCTATTTTCCACTAGTATTGTTCCTTATGTTTTATTCCTGAATTATATCAGTAGTTGTTGTCTGCAGATTATCTGAAAATTTTTAAACTGCAATTATAGCAATTCTGCAGGTCAAACTGAGTAGTGTTTTCGTGAGGGATCTGGCTGACTTGTCCCTGCTGATGATCTGCCACAGAGCTGTGACCATACCCGTGACCTCAGCAGTACTGGAACTTGATGATTGACGAAGCTCTGAACACTGGGCACCTTCAGCATGTGTATCATCCAACCTACTGCTTATGTAGTGTCCTGCCACGCTGCACACAGCTACACACTCTGCTGTATCTCTGCACAGTTTTTTTCATGAGCTGTCAGCCCAGCTGGGCACTGATTTCACAATGGGTCTGGTTCATTTGGGTCTAAGATGACATTAGAACGAAACCCGCTTCTAAATGCATGAAGTATCTCTTGCCTAGATGTACTGTTCCAGAGATACACCTGGCACCAGTGTCTGTGGTTTCTGGTCGAGGACAGCGTTTGGTGTTGACGTACAAGTTTGGTAAAGTTGTTTTTACGTTTCTATCACAGATGCTAATTGTGGCTTTAAGAAGTCTCTGGATATAATCTCGGTAATGTGGGAAACAAAGTCCATGTGGAATGGAAAGCACATTTCTTCTTTATCTTTTACCTGCAGTTTAACCAACTTTTGAATGGATGAAATGTATGCTTCTATTGTTTAAATCATTGCAATGTGTAGTGTGGTGGTATATTTGCATTTGGACACTTCTCTGTATTTTGCTTTGTGTCCTGTTTTTGGAGATGGGGAAACTGTTAAGGGAAGAAGAAAAAGTTGTCCATACAATGTTAAAACATTTGAAAAAATACTATGTTAAACACCACTTTTTAAAGGCAGGTGCTGCTGATTGTGAATAAGAGTGGCAGAACATGATTTGTAGATGAAAGAGTGAACAAATCTACAATAACATTTCAGCTAGAATAAAATCTTGGTTTTGCTGTTGAAGCAAATCTCTCAAACATCAATTTAATTTCATTTGGAGTGGTCCCAAACTGGGTGAACTGGGTTATTTTTGCATAAGACCAAGTCTAAAATAAAAATTGAAATATAGTATATTCTGTTTGAACATAAACATTCTTTTACTGTGTGGGTGACCCAGCACAGGTTGCCCTGGAAGGTTTTAAAGTATTCATACTTGGAGATATTCTGGGCATGGTGCTGGGCAACCTGCTCTAGGTGGCCCTGCTTGAACAGGGCAGATTGGACAAGCTGACCTCCAAAGGTCCCTTTCAGCATGAACTTTTCTGTGTTTCTGTGATATCGGATGATGTGTTCTAGAACTCTCTCTGCTATTGGGACTGCAGTCTGCAGGACTAGTTTAGAGCTACTGGAAAGTGAAGCTCTTGCCAAAAGCAGGTCACATGGGCATCCAGTTCTCAGCAGCCACTGTCTTAGTTCACAGACTTTTTATTGCAAAGTGCTACTTGCCAATGTGGTAACATCACATAGAGCTGAGTTAGCAAGTCCTTTGGTGTTGGTTTCTTTACTCTGGAGTACATAGGACAAAAAGGCCAAAAGTTGATACAATTACTTTATATATTGGATCTGTACAGGCATAGCCCCTTAAAACAGTTTTTGCAGCCTACAAGACTGTGGTATTTGGCTGCCAGCACCTGATAGATAGGCACCAGGCCAACCTAAATGTGTATAGCATTGGAATATCTAGTTAATCTGAATGTATAGGCTTTCCTGCTAGTTGGTTGATGACTTAGCACATCCTAGACTCTCTTCATTTAGCTCCATGTTGGACAATTATGTGTACTTTATGGCTTGCCAAAGCTAAGTAGAAGAAATGAGTAGGGGAAGATAATACTCAGGTTGAATGGCACAGGAGTCATGGGAAGAGATGAAAGTATTGCACTAGATGGTGGGGGTGGATGTATGCAGCCTAGGGTTGGTATGATGAAGGTTCATCTGCACACTCAATTCTGGAGCTCCTGCTGTGTGTATTAGGCAATGAAATAATGCACCAACATGCTCTGACTGCTTGAAACAGGACTTTCAGGGCAAAATGCCATCCATGCTTACTCACCCTGCTGGATAGCATTGTTTGCAATTTTTCTCAGGCTGTTTCTACAGGTATTCAGTCTTGGTGGTGCAGAGAGACCTGGAATTCTCTAAGAAGCTGTACTTCAGGAAGAGGTGACTTTGCTGCATCTGTATAAAAGTGCTGCTGCAAAGAGAAAATGTGAACAAAAGTCTGGAGCTTCCCTCAGGCTTGGAGCCAAGAGCAGGCTTGCAGCTGATTGTGAGACATCTGTCATCAGCAGGAGCTGCCAGTAGTGGAGCTGGGGGCTACAAATGAGAATGACAAAAGTACATGATGACCTAGTGAAAGAAAAGGATTTTCTAGGACAAAGGGTAGTAATTCATGATAAGAAGGCAAAATCAACCACGTAGAGGATGATCAGGTGTGTGGAAGGGTGCAACCAAAGCAGACAAAACCACACCAAGATACAGGCTGTGAGTGAGCAATATTGGGGACAGATAGTAAAATGCGTGCTTTGGTGAGAAAGGAAAGAGTGTGGTGGGAGAACAAGTAGGAAATTAAGTGCAAACGAGCCAAGAAATGAAAGATGCAAAATCCCTGAAAACATTGACTACATTATGGGAAGAAAAAAAGCCCACAAAAATGTATATATACTATATACGTATATTTACACTACTTTTCTTTATGGTCTGTTGCTAATGTTATCAGAATGAATGTTAAACAGTTCAAATGGAGTGGTGTCTGAGATGAATTCTCTTCAACTGTACGTCTCCTAGGCAAGTGTGTGAGAACTGCTGATCTGTTCATCTTGTACAGGTCACATGAATGTGAACACAGCAGAGTTTCGACTTCTTGTTCCTCTCTACAAATACAGAGGGGAAAGCAAAAGGAAAAAGAGAGCCTTGCCTGGGAAGAAAGGGAGGGTTCCCATTATAAATGAGAGTCATACGACATCCCTTCTGGAGATGTGTTGAAATTTCCCATGGGAGGAAGAAGAATAAACAAAGGTTGGTATTACTAATAAAAATAGTTGGAAACCAAGGAAACAATAATTATTTGATCACAGTGTTCTACAAAGCTAGCAACAGAAACAATACCGGTTCAAAGCAACAGGCCAAATGCATCTTACTTGCAACCACCAGCCCTACCTGTTGTTATACCAGGGTATGCCTGTTTGCCTTACTGTTCTGAGAGCAGTGCTCTGCCAGGAAAATAAATATGCCCTGACTTTTCACCTTTGCTGCTTTACTCTTCTTATGACCACCGTGTTCCCAAGGGTTTATTGTGTTTGACTTCTCATAGCTATTGTGCAGCAAGCACGGAGTAGCTATTATCTCTGCTTTACAAATGAGGGACAGAGCCTGCAGGAGACTAGTGCTTACAGCTGCACAGCTTATGGCAGGTAAGGGACTTTGCAAATCACAGGCCAGTAGCTTTCTTTGCTCACTTTCTGAGATGATAGAATCAGTGGTAGAATATTAGACTGGGAGGGCAAGCAAAATGGTTTTTCTTGGGCAGTCAAGTTTACCTACCAGGAACTAAATGGACAAAGCTTGCTTTTGAAAAAGAAAATTTTAAAAAAATCCTCAAATCATAACTTCAGCAATTTCAATAGGAGATCCACATAGCCTTATAAAAATACAATAATAATGAAATATCTGTTTGTGTTGCAGCAAGACCCTATATAAAAGGAGTGCAATTTCCTTATAAGTTAAAACTGGCAAAGTCTGTTAAGGCCAAATCATAACAGCCACTGTTATTTATTAACAGATAGGTATATGATGAGCTTTACAAAAGGAGGCTGTGCAGTGCTCTGGTCATGTTTCCAGCCTGCTTGGACAATGTGGCCACAGCCCTTACTCTGCCTCAGAGGTAACCTCACTCAAGAATGAGTGTACCACTCAAGAATGGCACCATTTAGTTTAGCTCTGTGACGCTGGAAGCAGTTGTTGTACATTCTCAGTGATCTTATCTTTACTAGCAGTGTGTAGTGATTTGTGGGAAGGTTTGTTCCTCGATCACCAGGGCTTACATAAAACCAGCGTGCTGTGGCAAGTATCCCTTTCTCAAACCTGAGTGCAATGCTGAAAGTGACTGAGGCAGTATTCCAGAAAGAATCCAGGCTAATGCTGCTGGGGAGGGTTAGATCGTGTAATATAAACTCAGTCTTCTGGGCTGTGGATGAGTTGGATGTTCCCAACACACCAATTACTGCACTTCTATAGGAACTGTAGCACACTGTTTCTCATCTGCAGGAAAACAAAGCCCTGTGGCTAGATCTTCTTTCTTGATTGTTTTTTTGTTCTTTGTTTCAGTGATGTCCATTTCTTATGTTACTACATTAGGGTATCTACAAGAGTTTTAGGGTCATCTTTGCTTTTTTTAGCTGAATCTTAGAGTTTTTATTCTATCTTCTTTGTGTCTGTGTTTGGCATCTTTGTTCCCCAAAAGGGTTCCGTCTCTTAGGATTGCTATTTCCTGTTAGTTACTTCAGAGAACAGAAGAGAAATAAAAGCATCACTTTGAATTGTCAAGCATTTGTATTGCAAAAACATAAATTGAGTAGTGATTTTAAGCATAGTCATCTTTTAGAACCGTGCTGCATAGGAGCGAAACATACCATGCAAATTGCTGTTTCTAAACACCTTTTTTTTTTTTTTTTAAATAGGCTTCAAGCTTTATGTTAAATATAAATGTTATCGAAAGACAGCTGAACCTGAAACTACACTGATAGCTGAACACTGATAGTTGTTGAGTGGTCATTGTGCTGGGACCTTTGTATATGTCTGTATATGAAACTGACTGTGCTTCATTCTGTAGTGTTCATTTATGACAGGAATTTATACTATGAGTGAAGGTAACTGTTCTTACTTCTGACATAACTCTGCACACTTAGATATCAGCAATATTTTTTCAAAGCGGTCATAGATTTATTTTTCATAAGACATTTGTGTGCAGCTATTTAAAAATTCAAAATCCCGAATTAATAAGAAAGCAATCAGTTAAAATAGTCTACTTTTAAGAGTGATATGAAAAACAGCACGTGGAAGTGAGAATTCCTGCAATATTTTATTTACCTTTTCAGCAATAACATTGCTTGTAAGAAATAAAACAGCTGCATTTTAGTTTCCTCATTTGTTTTCCCTCTGTGACAAACGGTGATAACGATGTATATCAACCTCCTTTCAATTCTTTGAGATATTTGAAAAGAAAATGCAAATTAAAAAAAAAAATCAAGTATTTTATGATAGTGCTCGTGCCAGTAGAGGGCACCCGAGGGCACATCCCCCCGTGCCGCGGGTCTGGCGTGCGGACGGAGAGATGCATTCCTGCCGGAACTGAAACACCTTCCGTGGTGTTCCTAAGGAAAACTAAGCCAGGCCCGCTCCTGAAATGGGGCCTGGGCATCTTGCGTTTCACAACTGTCACCCCGTGAATTGTACATTACTCTTTTTCTACTGAGTATCACCAGTTTCTTTCCAGTTCTCAACACTTGTTTTGCTTGTGCGTTTTTTTGTTTTGTTTTGTTTTGTTTTTTTTCACAGCATAGAATATATTGAATGAATGCATCCATTAGAATACTGCAACGAGAAGATTTGGAATGGTACAATTAGAGGAACACTGCTTCCCATTTTGAACAAAAGCAGTGTTGACAAAAATTTACAGGAGCAGGTCAACCTTTGTTGAACAATATTCCATTTCCCGTTTTATAGGCGCTACAGGGCAGTCCCTTGCCTTTGATGGAAATAAACACACTGTTTGTCAGTCCCAATGGAAGCAGAATTCCTGAATGAGCCTAAAGTTCCCTTTTATAAGAAGGCAAGTAAGAACAATCCTTGGTGACTAGTCTGACGCCTATTACTACTGGTTTATCAAAACCTCCACCCATTCCATGTGCATAATGGACTCACTCAATTCTTAACATAATTATTAGTCTAGACTGGAGGACATGTCAGGTTAATAGTTCCACAGAGAAGGGTTTTCCCCTTTAAAAGCAGGTTCGAGCTTGAATCACGGGGCTATATCTGGAACATGCTCCTGAAGACTGTGATTTGGTCCCATTGGCAAAGATTATTATACTGGGAAGCACTCCCAGAAGAGGCAAAAACATGGATCACAAATAAGCTGTTTGATTCCCTGTTGAAAGGATCTAGTGAAAAAAGACTCAAGAGCTGCATAGGGTAAAGGATTTTACATTAATGATGATTTTCATTTCATGTTTGGCCTTGGCCTACTGCTGTACAGAAATTACTGTACCCAGATATCTGATTAATTTCTGGAAGTGTCACATACAGTGACACTGTGTCTTTAGCTAAACTGTAATATAAACCATGCTTGATTTGATTAGATTGCTATTTTCCCAGCTTGTATGGGATAGATAATGTGAAACAAATCCCTTCAATTTGCCCTGAAAAGAGAATTTACTTTGCAATTATGTTTTGGCTTTGATGAACTCTTCATAGGATGGTCTCTTAATTAAAAACAAACAAAAAAAAAAAATTAAAAAAAAAGAAAAAGAAAAAAAAGTAAAATACATCTTCACTGATGTCTAATAGTAATTCCTACTTCCAGACTATTCTGGGAAGTCAGGAAATTTGCAAGATAGGAATTTCTGTTCTTATATCTGTACTGATCTGAAAAGCTGGGAAAGGTGGTTTTTCATTTTAGGTTGTGGAAGCAGAGTTTATCAGACAAAGCTTCAGATTTTTACAGATTGTCTGAGAGCATTTATATGTCTAGCTAGTATGGGTGAAGTTGGTCAGCATTTCCATTATGAGCCTTCTTTTTCAATATTTTGTTGTAGTAGGAATCACTATTTATTTTTTTCAAGTGGAAACCTGGCATGTAACTTTTCAGTCCAATCATTTTTGTCTGTTTTGAGACAAATAAATTTGTCCATTATTAAGTTTTATGGCGGATCATAAATATTTTTATGACTTCAGGTGCCTCGTAACAGTGCAGAAATTAGTTTAAAAAGAGTTTTGCATTAAAAGCAAAGTTTTCAATATATATTATATACTTCATTATATGTTCTTTGTACCATAAACCTCCCTGTAAGCAACACCTGCAGAGCATTAATGTTAGAGCAGAACCACCAGCGAGTTAACAATTCACAGAAATAAGAACTTTTCCCTTCATTGTTCACACATTATAATCCACAATTCTCTGAAAAGCACATTAACTTCCTTGATGAAGAAATAACTTCATCACTGGTTTAAAGCAGTTTTGAATTTATAGAAACAAAGTATATCTGTAATGTCAAGTAAGTTGGTCGATGCAACAGCATGTTTAAAATTGGTACTTTTTCCCTGATCAGAGTGTTTTCTTTGCCCATCCAATTTCTGTGTTTCATTTTACTAATGAGTGATTATGGTATCAGTAATCACAATGAAAAATAGTATTGGATCCTAATAAAAATACAATGTTTTGCTTCATAAAAACTTTGGAAAGCAAATGTATTCGGTGAACAAATGCAGTCTGATACTCTGTTTTATATCACCCTGTGTTTTAAATGCATCTGAATCCTTGTGAAATTGGGGAACTTTGACAAAGGATGGGTTTGAAAAAGGCAGGTAAGATGGTTTGCAGCTTGCCTCTCTTTATAGTTGATGTTAATAGACTCTACTGGTACAAATACCTATGGGAGCAACATTTTGAATGCCCCTACTGAGCAGATTCTTGCAGAAACCAAAGTGTACCAGCAATGCATGCTAATCCTGCTGTGGTCTAATGTCAGGAACACGTGATAAGTTTAATGATGACTCCAGCATTACTATTTAAGATGCATTTGCCTGTTCCAAACACATTATTACCATTAGGATTATCATCATTGCAAAGAATTCAAAATCAGGCCTCAGACTGAGTGATCCTGCACAATTCCAGGGAAGATGTTGCAGATGAATGTCTGTCTTGTTCCATGGCTGAAGGCATTAATGTTTCCTCTTATGCTCCTCCAATCATCCTTTTTGTTCTTGAATATGTAATTAGTTTAAACTACTATAGTAGAAAATGAAGCCAACTGTCTTGGGTTTAGGAAAGGCAAAGACTGTTTTCATTAATTCAGACCCAAAGAATATATTTTTTTTTGTAGCAGCAGAAGGGGAATCTACTTGTCCTAGTACCTTAGTACTGATTTTTTATAAAGCTTAGTAAAATTTTCCTTTCAGTGAAATGTTTCAGTTTGTAAACCCAGTAGCATCATTCTAATAGCATTTAAGCCCTAAATGACACCTTTGAGCAGGACCTCTTACGTGCCAACTGCATTCCTGAACCCTCTCTTGGCCATCACAGCCTTTTTGCAAGTGAAAGACGGAGAGAATCTTCACTGTGATTGACATCAAGAAAGGATCATCTCCCTGGGGCAGTGACTGTGGCTGACTCACTGTCATCCTTCCCTGCTGGACTACAAATATGTATAATAATGGAGCTCTGTGAGGGGTAAGACTTTCTGGCAATGTGTTACTTGTGTCAAGCCACCGGGATTTAAGATCTTCTTGGATAACCTTACTGTAGTTATCTCTGAACCGGCAAACCCTAGTGGAAAGGAATTATTCCAGTGAAACGACTCCCACGTTTGTAAAAACAGAAGTTAGAATAATACAATGTGACTGGAGATATTAAATATTTTATGTACTGATTTCCTTTAATAACAATCCTAACATAAAGCATGTAAATTTTTAAAAAGCCTGTATTAAAGTCATGCTGACTGCTCATGATATCATGTAAAAACAGGAATGTATGAAACATCAGAGAGTGGTCAAGTTCATTACACAGAACTTGGTTCTTGGCAGTCATCTCATTTTAGGGAATTTGTTGTTTCTGAGGCTGCCATTTCAGAGATGTTTATTGCCATATGATAACCTGCACAAGAAATTAAAACTTTCTGCAGTTTGGCTGTTGTAGCTACCCTTGGACCACTGGTGGTGATGTAGCATTTTTCTTAAAATCATCACTGGTGATGATGTAGCATTTTTCCTAAAATCATTTTGGTTTTATAGTAATGGAAAATTATATTGATTTCATAGCCCTGATTTAGTGTCAAAGATTAATTAATTGATTTTGTTTTATTTGGATATATTGTAATGCTTGTATCCTACATGGGTAATACATTATAATAGAACTAAATATGTCCCTTAGAATTCATATATTCCTGAACTTTTATCTCCTTTTTTTTTTTTAATATTTGTTTATCAATGCATAGCTTAGGAGATTTAACTTTTACTTTTTTCTTAGTTTAGAACTTGGAGTGAAAGAATTCTCATATAACTTTAGGGGTCAACAAACTCCCCTAAATATCTGGTGGGAAGAGGAGGAAACCTGCTCAACTCCTATTTTAGCAAATGTGTGGCAGTGTAAGTGGCAGCCCTTATCCCTGGCGGCTGCCTGTCTTTCTTTTGCCTGCAAGGGCTGTTGTGGGGAACTGGTGTCTACACAACTGCCTTGAGCAGGATCTTAAACTGAGGTCTGAATCCCTTTCCAAATGTACAGAATCTGGGACAAGTTTAAAAAGTGAAGATTTAAAAATAAATAAATAAATATTGCCTCTGTGTTTTGTGGGTTTTTTTGTTTGTTTGTTT